>CM010313.2:17214815-18414815 GCA_001923025.3 Taenia multiceps | reverse complement strand
TCGGCGGTCGCTACTCTATGTGGTCTGCAATTGGATTGTCGATTGCCCTTTATATTGGTTCGTATTTGTTTCAAGTGTGTGGCCTCATTATGTTTTTAGTACTTTAAATGGTAGCTCCCTTGTGAGCACAAAAATTTAAACTTTCGGGTGCAGATTGAAGTTTTTTAAATTACAACTGTCTTTCTTCAGGCATGGACAACTTTGAGCTCCTCCTTGCCGGTGCGCACGCCATGGACAAGCACTTCAAAGAGGCTCCCATTGAGAAAAATGTACGATTTTAAACATTCGCGACCTTGCGACCCTTAGCTTTATCTGTTGCGTTGGATTGTTTGCATGGTGAACAAACTTAAGAAAACCCAGCAAATAAGGTCACTGGTGCGAGATTTCCCGCTTGTGGCGTTAGTGGTCGTTTGTGTGTTCAGGCTGAATGTGAACTTAAAGCTGTGGTAAAAATATTTTCCTATCTCCTATCAGGTACCGATGATTTTGGCCCTGCTCGGTGTAATGTACATCAACGGCTACAATGCAGAGACCCAGGCTATACTGCCCTATGATCAGTATATGAATCGCTTCCCGGCTTATTTCCAGCAAGGCGACATGGAGTCGAATGGCAAGTACGTGACTCGTGACGGTGTCACTGTCTCTTACCACACTGGTCCCATTGTTTGGGGTGAACCGGGCACCAATGGACAGCACGCTTTTTACCAACTCATCCACCAGGGCACTCTTCTCATCCCTTGTGATTTCCTTGTTCCTGTTCGCTCCCGCAACCCTATCAAGAATGGAGAGTTCCACGAGGTTTGCTTCCGCCTTCCCCACCTCATTTTCGCATTTGATCAACTAGGTATCTGGTGATTCACTAGTTCTCTCTTGCTACTACCGCAGATTCTGCTCTCCAACTTCTTGGCTCAGACGGAAGCTCTGATGCTAGGTAAGACACCGGAGACGGCGAGGAAGGAGCTGGAAGCCCAGGGCGTGTCCGGTGACAAGTTGGAGATGTTGGTAAAACACAAGACCTTCCGTGGTAACAAACCCACCAACTCAATTATCTTCACTGAGCTCAATCCCTTCATGTTGGGTGTCATCGTAGCGATGTACGAGCACAAAATCTTCACTCAAGGCGCCATTTGGAATATCAACTCCTACGATCAGTGGGGGTAAGTCTCATTTGCTATTACGACAGCTAAAAGCATATTGCACCCGCTTTTGTGGATACGAGATCATATCATGCTGCCAGTCCCTCCTAAAATGGCCCCTTATTTCGATGGAAATATTATTGACGTAGGGTCGTTCGTCTGCTCATTCGCTTTTTGCGCAAATTTTAATGTGATTTTCTTATCCCTGAACTTTCAGCGTTGAGTTGGGCAAGGAGCTGGCCAAGAAGCTGCAGCCTGAACTTCACTCGGACGATGTGGTGACCTCCCATGACGGATCAACCAACGGTTTGATTGCCTTCATCAAGCACAACAGAAGAGTTCATTAGTGTTAATATACGCTGCTGCGCTGGCCAAGTTCCGCTTTAGCTTGTTTTTGTTTGACGTCTCCAACGTCCACCGTTGTGTTGGCCAATCTTTATTCCTTCCTTTGTCTACCTAATTTCCGACAAATCGCACGTCAGCCCATCTATTTGACTCCAAGTAAATAAACAAAGCGTTTTCAGCACTTTTATTGACTCCAAGACGATTGTAGAGTTGTTTACTGTGTACCAATGTGTAATTTTTGCTTCCACTCTTCCAGAATGTGACCTACTAAGCTGATGGTCCTTTTCAGTCTGTACACGGTGTAGCACAAGATCGGTTTTTAGACCCGTGGTATTAGTTAAGGCTAGCAAATTTAGTGATGCTGTTTCCCCACTTGCATTCACTACTTTTAGGTTTCTCAGGCAGTCTCCTTTCAACTGAACTGAATTTAGGGCATGGAAAGATAGCATTTTCTTCTGCTCTAACACGAATTGGCCTACCTACTTCAAGCATTGGCAGCAAAGAGTAACTCAAAGTCGACCATCGTGTTGTGGAGTTGGTAGTCTTATGTCCAGTCCGCGAGTGTTAATTTGAAATTGATGAGTTTGTCTAGTTGGAACAGTCGTAGTGTAATTTTAACCAACACTTCCCTCATAGACGCTGGCTGAAGGTTGCGTGCTGGTAAGATGCACATTCTTGGAGGCGGATGTGTTTCGGTTCTTGTGAGTTGTCTCTGAGTGGACTTGCTCTGGGCTCAGAGGCTTAGTGGTTGCAATCAAGATTACCGAAAGCTTTGTCAGCGATGGAAGCTGCTTCTTCCTGTCCTTCCTGAAAGGCATGAAACTGGGATCGGAATACGCCTTGTCGACGTGGGAGTTGGGACTGCTGTCCTAGTCTATAGGTCATTCCTCACGGTGGAAGTTCTTGGACAGAGTCTTGAGTGATCAAAAAAACCAAAGGGAGTTAAACAAATAACGAAGTATACTCGAGTCTCTCTCCCTCCCTCTCCTTTTATGCGTCAACCTCGATGCTCTCCGTGATCGGACTTCCATGTCGGCCATCACGTAATCACGCAATGCTGTCGGTGCTAGCTAACCTTGCAAGTCATCAAATTTCCACGTAACTAGAACAGTGCTTAATTTCAACGTCAATGGTTTCTCTTGGAAATTCAACTGGATCTTCACTGCTTGATAATCGTTTCAAGAGGAAGGCGGAGTGTGCTGGCCATCAAGTGCATCCAACGCTTTTCCTTCTTGCCACTTTGTTTTCACATTAGTGCTACTGAGACCCATCCATCTAGGTTCCATCTAGCTGGTGGTCACTTCATCGCCATCTTCGTATAGACGTGGTGATAAATTGTGTGACGAAATTTTCCACATTGTTTACGTCCAGTGTCACTTCCGTTGTTAATAACTTTCCTGCAGAGCAGAGGACTGGGTTACCAGTCGAAGGTGGATACCACTTTTTTCAACTCTCCTGCTAGAAATGGCCGTGGACCCTCCCACCCTCAACACATCGCCTTCCTCCGTCTTGTTAGGTCTTGGCTTTTAGCAATGGAAATCTGAGTGGTTGTCCAGTGGGATCAGCTACCTTTTCCATTCTCTGAAACTTTATTGCCCTAGTAAAGAAGGGCTTTGGGGGAGAGGGAGGAAGAAGACGGAATTTCAAGCGTCCGCAAAACCAAACCGAGGAGTTCACCAGAAAAATCGGAGCTCTACAGTTCCACCAAATTTACATGAATACCAGATCCACTAACAACCAATACTTCTACGCTAGGACGGACAAAGTCTTCCTTCGTAAAAAGCATCAAATCTTCTTCTCAATTCAGAGCTGAAGGTGGTAACACTTCCGTAAATTGATGAGTTACTACGATGTAAACAAATAACTTCATTACCGATTCAAAACGAAGGGCGTCTCCTTGGCTCGTCCACAGCGATTGAGACAGTATAAACAGTTGAATGATCAGTGCTACTGGGCCTGGAAAATCTGGCGGAAAGCGGAGTGTAACGATTATGGATGTTTATTCAATCCTGTGCTTTTTATTTGCTTTTGCGGACTCTTGAGGGTCCGCCTTTGGGCTTCTGCTAGACGCTGTGCCAGTGGCACCACCTCTCCAGCCAATGGTATCAATGGAATGCAAACCTGATGGTAAAAATTCAACTACCTCTACGTCTAGTTCTAAATGCTTAAGAGGGCATATGCTCCGGATGGGAGAATCTGTGACAGGACTTAAAAACAACGTCCACCTTCCGGAACTACTGCAATTCCTCAGTCTGATCATGAACCATATGGAGAAGTTCGTTACGAAGTTGTATAAAATCGAGGTAGACATGAGTGGAAACGTCAATAATGGAGATGTTCACGACGTCTATATGAAGATTTCGGTGAAGTAAATGGACGATACCCCTTCCACCTCTCTACCAGCTGGAATGAACCCGGTTCCATAGGGCGGAACAGCACTAAGGCTAGAACAAGGCGGCAAAAGAATTTAGATGTTCACTTAGAACGAAGTTCAAGATGGCAAGCTTTGAATCGGACAAAACTTAGATCTGGTAGAACTGCCCATAGGGCTCGGCAGTCAAACACCTCCTCATTTTACATGAAAATTCCATAACCGGCTTGGCTGGCTCGTAGTGATGGTCGACACAGGAGGTTAACCACAGAGGCGATATCCAGAATTGAAGAAGGGTTGTGTACTACTCGGGCTCTTTGTTTAACGCTTCGTTTCGGTTGTACGGACAATGGAGGACATGAAGGCCACTGTACTACCTAAACTGTTTATTTAACTCAATTTTGGTAGTAGGTCACTTAGGGGCACCGCCACCATACCTACGCCGAGTGGGCCTGACCTCAAGGCCATGTCAACAGTCCCCTTCAGGGGGAAGACCGGAAAGCGCGTACGACTGATTTCCACCTATTTGATACAATGAAACGTTGGTGTGGATGACTAACTTGCTTTAGAAACGCTCGCAACTGGCCAAGACAACACAGAACCTCAAACTTCACACTACAAAGCTGATCCATGAGACAATTCGTACTTTAGAATGGGAAAGGGATGCTGAAATGCGTTTCTCCTCATCCTTCATAATTCCTTTCCGGTTTTTCCTCACTTTATAATTAGTAACTTTTTTGGTTACCGTAGGATCATATATTCACGCACAGAACAGACTATTCAAGAATTATGTAACGAGCTCCAAGTTTATGGCCTCTAGAGACAAAAATTTTAAAGAAAAACACTTGTTTGTTGGAAAGCCTTCTCTACGTATTCAATTCCACTGTGCCAACCTGTAGGACAACGGTGCCTCAGAAGGAATCTACATTTGTTTAGCTCTTATCACCTGATGAAACGTCTTTTTTTTGTAGATCAAGAGAAATTAATGTTCCTTGTGTCGCTAATTTGTGCGAAAAATGTCGAAAAAATCTAAGCTGACTCCAACAGAACATATCTGCATAGGAACGCATGCGTTTGGAAGGCGTCCTGCATTGCACATCCTGTGGCGCCTTTTGGGTTTGAAACATTAACCAAACACGAAAAACCAGTAAACACAAATGTATAGTGCTGGTATAAAGTCAACAGTGGCTGTTCTTAGTAGATACAAACTAGGATGGAAGCTATGGCACCTAACTAGGGTTCAACTGCATTCAATGTAGGAATTGGGTTAGGAGCATCTCCCACTCGGCTGTTTGAATGAGGTTTGTGTGTTTGGACTCAATGAGGAAGGACCTTGACATGGGTGTCTTTGCACACTGACAGGTAGTCCAAGGGATTACGACCTGTGTTTGCGTGGCAGCCACCTAGTTGACGTGGAAAGCTGGTGGCGTCGACTAGTATCAGTCTTGTACGGACCCATTGAGAGGTGCCCAGCACGTCGGCATTTGTTTCCTGCCCTCGCAATTTCATTAGCGTTCACTTGAATGGAAGTGGGACAGTGAAGAGTAGAATATCCGTAATGGTGCGTCGGTGGTAGAAGAAATGGAACCTCTGGAATTCCATGTTGAAGAGCACCCACCAGAACGAGACAAGAGACACTAGTGATAGGACCGGTGAAGTCGTGATTAGAGCCTCTCCGTCTAAGTCCAATGTAATGGTGTGGATTCTTGTAGATTTTTTTTGTCGCTTTTTGGAACGTCGTGAACTCTCAACCAAATTCGTGGTGTCTTCAGCGACGCGGCTGGTAGGCAATGCAACATTTCCAGTGTCATTGGTCATTGGTAGATAGCAGATAATTTCGGCCGACACTTAACTGTGATCCAGCTTGTCTAGTCAGATAAAGCCAAGTAGGTTGCGGTTGGCCTCTTCGCTATAGCTTCTCCTTGTGAATGGTAAGCTTCAGGAGGATAAGCATTAGTGCAGAATTCAGAAAAGCTCTAGTTGGTCATCACCAACGGCAGGAGTTTGATTAATCGGTGGATTACTAAGTCGACGCTACAGATTCTCCATTTACGTGGTACCCAAACCTGTGCTGAGCTTTAGCCAAGGAAAACGTTTGACATGTTGGATGTGTTGCAGGCTTCCTTTGAATTGTTTTGACTACGTTTCCTTGGGTTTTTGTCACCTTTAGTGGACCTGGACAGAAGAGGATATGGTCACCGCACCCATCTCCCTTGGGGTCAGTGGTAACTTGGCGTCACTGGCTGTGCCTGTAAGAAATTACCTCATGAAGCCTCAAGTGCAGGTGAAGTGTTTTCTTTCCTTGGCATCGATGTGATGGTTGAGTAGTCATCTAGGTTTGAACGGACTGTGTCTACATGGCGTGGATTGGTTTGGTTGATGCGTAGCATGGCCCTTGTAACTGTCTCAACTCTTTTAATGGAAGTGCTGTCAAGCCTTTTTTTTTAAAGAGGTTCTCATACCTTTCAGTGAATTTTTAAAACGAGATTTTTAAGTCCCCGTCCAGGAATTTGGCAACTAATTTGGATTACTCACTGATTGAGCAATGGAACATCTTCACCTTCATTCAACAAATGCTCACGGAATTGTTGTCGTGAGGACTTCACCGTCTCATTGAAAGTGCAGTACCGATGGATTCCGTGACAGTATCAGGTTGCAGTACTGATTGAACCAAGCTAAAAGCAATTTTTGCAGCAGAAGACGAACTCCAGATCACAGAATGTGTGAACATTGCAAATGTCTGTACGCACGGAGTCGAAGCCTTCGCCTGTGTTGACAACTCCATCACCTTCAACAGTTGCATCCCTGACTGATTTGCACTTCCAACCTGCATTCAGGCAGGCATCTTGTACTTCTTGACTGATATGTGGAGAAATCGCCTATGACTGCCAAACCCCAAGGGGAAGTAGTTGGGTCAAAGAGGATTTTAAAATGTGTTTTGCATGTTTTAAGGTGTGCGTATAATGACCCATGCTACTTTGGCAACAAGATGCAGTCAGTGACCATTTCTCCAAGGTGATGCAACAAATGATGTCTGTTTCAATCTGCCTCCAATTACACAGTCTCTTAATTCCTATCTCCGTGGCAGGATACTCCAAGCCCCTCTGTACACCATTAATGAGCAGTAAAGCGCCGTGGAGGACTCAGTGTCACACTGTGACACCCAAAAGAGGGTGAGGCATGATTTGAGCCTCTTGACGTCAAACTAGGCCTTGATTTATGTGTAAATGATTGTATTTCATTGCATCAGTACAACAGACTCTCATCCTCCATACATCGAATGCGTACTGATGGATAACAACCACAAACATCTCAAGTGTGTCAATCATGCATACAACAAACGCATGGGTGGAGGAATGGATAAGTGATGCTGCTTTAATGCCTCTACTCGCCTATCCAGGCCACAGCTTTCACCACCACAAACAGATTGATGGAAATACTCCCAGATCGACCTTTGCATTCAGTGACATTTGTTCAGCAATGCATAGGTTGGTCAAAGAAAATAATCCTGTGCATCCAGTGGATAATGCAAACGAAAGCGTTATCTTACTGCAGGTAGAATACCGGTGTAAGCTGATATGGAACCATCCGGCAGGCTTGGAAATCATGCATTCGACTAGGCACCTTGACCTCACGCTTGATGCTGATTGGCGGTTTAAGCGAGACTGGAATGTGTGCCCCAAGTCGGGCAAGTGTTCCTACGACCTACCAGCCTACGTGAACTAGGGAGCAAGGGCATTCCATTGCTTGGCCGCATACCATTCCAACTATCAACCTCTCACGAATGGGGAAAGAACTTTGGATTCCTCCAGCTAATGTAATATCACTTTCGTTCTTTGGCTGGGGAATGCGATAGCTTCAGCTGCTTTACGTAGAGGAAAGTACTGCAGTCACGAAAAAAAAATCTTGGTAACCTGATAGTGTGATCAAATTTGAGTGGTTTTCACAGTGACTTTTGGGAGAAATTCCAATTTCAGTGCAGCAAGGATGCTACTTCATCCATTAAAGTAAGTTACAACGGACAGATCCAACTGGCCAACTGGCACGACTTTGGTGACCACCACACAACTACACACATTTGCAGGACGATTTAACTGTTTTTTTTTTCAAAACACACTCTACATGGCCTTTGGCTGTTAAGATTGTCCATTTAACATGTTCCCACTCGCCTCTTTAGAGTTGCATAGGAGACATCTGCTTCTCCAGAGAGCAACACATCTGCCGGCTAAATGCCATAAACACACATGCACACACACAGAGTGGTCACGTTCACACAGATCTAGGCCCACCGAAAGCCCTGGTTGAAATGTCGTTTATAAGTTACCTTTCCGATCGGATCATCCATCCAATAACTTCATTCCATTACCATAAAAATTTAAAGGTTTGATAAATGGAGAAGAATCCTACATACGCTTCAAGTTGTAGTCTTAAGTGTATGATCATGTAGACAACTCCCGGCTGTCCACTGGAAGCAGGTAGATTTGAAGGCGGTCGAGTGAAAAGGCATAGGGGAGGGGGGAGGAGGAGGAGGTTGGTGTTGTTAAGGTAGAGCAATGGAATGAAGGAGAACGAGAATAGAAAGCTAGATTTAGTGCGGGGGCATGTCCCACAGAAAGATGCCACCGTCCTCACTGACGGTGACAACGAGGCGTTGGTCGGGTGAGATCATGAGACGCGTGATGGGTGAGGAGTGGCCGAGACCCACATGTGTCACGTCACCCTCGTTGTAGCGCCACACCTAGGCAAGGGGTAGGTAAAAAGGAGTCATCACACTCTCCGTGGTTCCAGTTCCTACCGCTGCTGCTATAGAACGATTATAGATGTTATCAGGTCAGGGCGCGTACCATTGGGTGGTGAGGTCAGGTGAAATATCATGAAGGGGTTTTTGTGAGAATACAACCTCAGATTAATTACTATTGGTGATAATGGCATATATACCGCTCATTCTGTACTAAGCACTGACAGTGAAGTTTTCATTCAAGCCTTGGGGCCTAAACCATGTGTTGGATTAACTTGTTATACCATTTCATTTGGTAAGGAACCCATCAATGAGTCTCCTGTCAGCCAAAGGGGCGACACAACAGGGGTTCTTCAACGGCTACTTCAGCTAACAAAGTATATCAAGTAATGAGTGGATAGGTTCCCAGGGTTGCTAAATTCGGCTGCACTAACTCTGACCCATCAATCATGTCAAGCAACGCCTACTG
Source organism: Taenia multiceps (assembly GCA_001923025.3). Classification (NCBI taxonomy): domain Eukaryota; kingdom Metazoa; phylum Platyhelminthes; class Cestoda; order Cyclophyllidea; family Taeniidae; genus Taenia; species Taenia multiceps. Next base: position 18,405,756 of record CM010313.2, on the reverse strand, counting down.
GGGAGATCTCCAAACGAATACTGGGTTGTAAGATTTCAGGCCCAACAAATCACACTGCTTCGGTTAAGAAAACCCCATTTGCTAAACATACTTTCGATTTCTTCATTCAAAATTTAGTATAATTCTACAAAATGAGAAAGCTCTACCCGGAAGGACTCTGCATGGACGTCGTTACGTCTTCATAGCTGTACTTTCAAAAAATGGTGTTGATAAATAACCCTTTGAATAACTAGCGATAGTAAAGCCTGGGAGTAAACAATGTCATCCACTTAATGGGATTAATGCATCTCATCAGCACAAAATACATTTCTAAACAAATTCACTTGGGTTATCTAAGGGAGACCCAAATGCATGTGCTACAAAAACTGGAACTTGATCGGGGCCGAAAGTTTGTGAGCCCTACCAGCTACGAGTGAGTCAGTGAAGCTATACTTCTCACCCTGCAATATCGTTAAATGAAATACTCAAGTATATAATGATTTGTTTGACACTGTCCGTTTGATTGCATGTCGACCACTTGAGCAAACGAACGTCTTATTTGTAGATATGAATGAATAGGTCTGCAGAAAGTTTCATATTTCCTATGGTATAAATTTGGACATTTCAAACCAAATGGAATGAGCCTTTTATTATACCAGAACCACCCTGTCCGTGCCTGCTTTATTGACCACAGAAAGGGGGTGGTATTTCCAACCTACTCATCACTGACTTTCTACTAACTTATTTTCAGTAGCGTAGCGTTAGCACGTTATGCTCCACACAGGGTTTCATACCCATTTGACTCTGTGGGAAAGTTAGGACCCTACTTCATGTAGATCCATTAGTAAGGAGGCCACCAGAGGTTACGTGATAGCTGCACGTTGGTTTACCTTTTAAAAGCCTCTGCTCACTTAGTTTTAACAACACCTCAAATGTTCAAATTCCTGAGGGAGCTTAATTGGAAGGAAAGCTGAGGCGAGACTGACTCACTTTGACAATTTTATCGTCACCACCGGTAACAAAAATGTTGCCATCCTTGGTGAGGTCCATACCGTTGATGGAGCCGGAGCGAGAGGCCTCCAGCTCACGGATCTGTGAACCGTCGTACATCTCCCAGTAGCCGATCTTGCGGTCTGTGCCTGCGGTCAACAGTTGCACCTCACTGGTGTGGAAGCACACCACCCGGAAGAGGGTGTTCGCAAATATTATCTGCAGCCGTGTGAACTCTCTGAACGAAAACCAAACGAAAATCATCCATTTGCTGGTGGAAGGTGAAGCGATTCTATGGACTGCAGTTTTGGGACTAACTTTTTATGTTTATATGCAAAGATATGAGACGATTCGTCCTACATAATCTTAAAAGAAGACCTCCGTGACTGACGCAAATTAAATATTTGGGCTAATATTAGTTATTATTAACTGAGGGACTAACTTTGAAAACTATATAATGTTAGTTGGGGAGGAAATATGTTCTGCAATATGCCAGTGGGACAGTTAAGTATAATTTACTTAAAAAGGCAATTAAACTATCCCAAAATGTTTTCGTCTTGTCACGATGATAACGATGATGTTCAGTACCAACTCCTTTGGAAAGTTTGCCTGAGAATTGGAGGCTGGGAGTGAATCAAAACTTCCCGCAGCATCATCGACATCAGAAAGAGCGACGTGATTGTCTACCGTCTGATGAATCATTGTATTGTATGTACTTTTGCATTCCATTTGAAACAGTTGGCGATATTTATGGCCTTGCATAAAAGGAAACGCCTAGACATTTATGCGCACTTGGCAACGGTTAAGCTCCATAGATGGGGAAAACAAATTGCAGAAGAATGACTGCCATGTCCCTTTTCTGCGGAAGTATTCAAGAAGTGGACCAATTAATTCAGGAACTGGAGGCAAAAGAGCCCCAGTTACCAGCCTCTAGGCAATTTGTTTTCCAAGGGCAACCACTAAGAGGAGTAAGGCTTACAAAACTTCGAATTTGTGCGCTACTAATTCCACCAAAACACATTAATTCGTTTCCATCAGAAGATCCACATAAAGGGGATAAAGGAAAAGAGACGACAGTTTTTACGCAAAATGCAAATACAAAGGAATATCATGGATTCTCACATCGCCTGAGATACCTGTCCTAATGGAAGTCTAGTTCTTCAGCCTTATCACATCTCCAAGGGTAATTCAAGCTCTACAGAAAGGCAGTGGGGACTCACACCAAGCTCCAGACAATACAAGTGCCATCAGCAGAGGAGGAAGCACAAGCATTGTCATCTTTGGTGATTTTGATGCAGGAGACGGTGTTAGCATGCTCCTTCAATGTGGCGAGGAGGGTGGTGACAAACATGGAGTGCTCTGTCCCCGTCTCCCCCTCTGCTCCATCACCACGACAGCGGTGAGCATACAAACGGTTCTTGCGGGGCGCCTTGTTTAATATCTCGCGGACCTGCCAGACACGCACTTGGCCCTCGCCGCCACCTGAGATGAGGCGGCCGCCGTCCGACGTTGCTGCGATTGCCGTCACACCCTTCTTGTGTGCATCATTCACCGTGTACATCAGCCTACCCGTCTCTGGGTAGAAGGCGCGGATCCTGCTGTCATCCCATCCTGTGGTAGCAAGTAAAACCACAACCAAGGCGTCGAAATCCATCCATGGAAGTACCCATCCAGTTAAATCAAAGACTTTACAGTTCCATTAGCACAATGCTGTATCGCCTTAATCCGCCATGATGTGGAATCTTGTCGAAACATGAATACGCTGCACCTGGCTGCTTCCATACCATTTATATCCACTGGTTTTTACAGATGCGTGTATCAACGCGTTTCCTAATGAGCCCTACTGCCGTCCTAACCTGCAGCAGCACGTGAGAATATGACTGCAGCGCATCTGAGGATACTTTGGTGGTAAGTAGACCTTGTTTCCTTTTTGGTAGATGCAAATCTTACTGTCAATCCGACATTTGAAGGGAAATGAAAATGGGTTCAAGGCATCAGAGGGTATGATCTAACTGAGAGGTTAGAGCATCCCATCAAGACAACTCTATAAGCCTTTACTAAGGTACAGATTTCAACTAGCCCCAAATACCAAAAACCATCAAACCAATTTACCAGAAACTATAGAGGTGCCGTCTTTTACGATGTCAATGCTAAAGCAGACCAGGTTTGGAATGTTGATTCGCAACAGCTCCTGTTGACTCGGTGTGTGAAAGACTCGGATATCCTCAAAGGAGCTCGTCACAAATAAATCGGAGCAATTTCTAGGCAAAGAAATCACATCAGTGAGGGAACATCTGACAAGGCAGTTGATTTGGGTGGTGTACGTACTCAGGGAATTTGATATCATTGATTGGAGAATAATGACAAGAATTAATGAGCTCGTGCTCGAAGGTTGAGCCATCAAAGCGATAAATTTGACTTTTATCCGTTCCGACGAAGAATTGGTGGCCCTCGCCTCGCAGTGTTATGGCTGTCACAGCGCCCATCACTGAGCGCTTCAGCCTATATCGGCAAGCAAGTTTAAGGATAAAAACATCACTTACTGTGTCTTTTGAAATGTCAACTCACAGTTCATTCTATTAATCCTGTGTCCCATGCTAAGCATTTGCACTAGTCCCTCACCAGTTCCAATTATTAGGGAAGAGTCATCGACAAGACAGAGGGAAATGATGCCTAAACTGAATTTGTCTCTTTCTGGAAAAATAAACTGCACCAAAGCGGAGCTTATTCGCACCGCTAAGATGTCGCCAGATGCTGTGGCACAGAAGAGCATGTCGTCTTGATTGTTAGGCTACAGTCACAAATGCAACATTTCAGTTTGCAAAGTATTGGTAAATAGCAACAATGCCGTCTTCCTCATTGCGCAAAGTTCGTCAGTGGTTTCTTAGCCCCATTAATTTTAACCAAACGCACTGAGACCCAGGAGTATTTCTAAGAATTTTAATGAATAGGTCGAGGATTGCATGTCTGTATGAGTGGTTATGCACTACAACCCAACCAATTTTGCAAACCATTTTAAAAAATAATCAAAGAATACAGTATATCATAATAGCAAGATAAATTTGGATGCGTTTAGAGGAACAGGTAGGGAGGAGAGACTTATTCAAGACTCCTTTTTGACACCCATATGTGAGTGTTGGGTTAAAGTATGGTCAAATACAAATACGAGAATGATTTATTGCATCGGTAAGACCTCAAAAACTTCAAAGCACAGAGGAATGACTTACGACCACTTTTAAAATTGTCCGTTTGTATTGGCGAAAATTGCAATCGGTTGGGCGAATTTTTCTATTTTGTACATCTGCTCTCCAGATTCGTATAATTGAACTTATAATAACGTATTTCATAAGCATAACTTACTCTCCTCCGGTAAAAAACATGTCATCAGTAAGATTTGCATAGGCAAGTGCTCTAGTTATCCCTGCATTCATCAATTGCGCAGGACTACCACAAATGGCGGCATTATTGGATAACGACCATAAAACGACACTGCGATTCGAATAAAATTAGTTAGATTTTCATACCTTCCGTCATCCTGTCCACCAATACTGGCCAAATATTTTGAGTTTGGAGAAAATGCCAAAGCCTGGACCTTAACGCTGTGCAACACGAATCGTGCTCTCTCCTGCTTTTCGACATAATCCCACAATATTATATCGGCCTAGAGAATATCGTTGTTCTATAATGCGGGTAACCTTATAACCCATATGAGTGATTTGTCCAGAGGCCACGTAACATCCGTCACGGGAAACGGCCAAGCATACAACATTGCTTGTGTGCCCCTGCAATAAATTTTGTTTTCGGCTGTTTATATCTTCAACTACTACCGCACATCCCAGTGCATAAACGAAATTTTGGCGATCTGGGTGAATATGCAAACAATCTTCAACAGAGCCTTGGAAAGTAAATTACACTGTTTATGTCAAACCATTGAATCCAATAACGCCTCTAAGATTTATCTGTTCATAGCCCAAATGCTCGACGGACATTCCGAAGTTGGAGATGGATGTTGAGAGCAAATCAGTGCAAACCTATGGCAACTTTTAACAGAGGTAAATTTTGCTGATTTAGCAATATTGTGAGTAATTACGTCATATATTTTATAATTGCCATTTATTACCTAGCACTTATAAAGTCGCGATTCTTTATTTAATGGTAACAGAGGTTAAGTGTGTGAAATCTGAGCATTAAAACAAAACATAAGGGATGCTTTTTTCTAATCTGCTATAACTTCAGGGAAATTCAAGAGCTAAAAAACAACCTTAGGCACTGAATGCGCACAAATCAGTGGTTAAAACGGGTTTTGACTGTAGTTTATTGTTATTTTGCCCGAATGTTGCATGCATTGAATTGTTTACTTGACCCCCTTGCAAATGGCATCAACAAACTTTCGCTTTCATAAGCCCCTTTTATTGTTCCTTAAAGTGCAGTGACTACGGAACTAAGTGCGCTTGGTTGAAATGAAACAGTTCGAATCCTAAGCAAACTCCGCCTTGTTCTTTTGCAGCTTTGCACATTTTATTCAAGCATTTCTACTACTTTGTAAGGCAATATGTGTAGCGTCCCGAGACTTCCTTTAAGGTAAACGAAGGCACAGAACTAGAGCAGAATATACAATCTGGAAACAGGGGTCTTATGTCCTGTCTGCATGGCTAGTACAATACAGCCACCCAAGTGACTGAAACCGGCAGTTCGAACGAACAAAGTATTACAATGAGCATATTATCTTTGCGTATTTGATCGTATTGTTGAATCCGACTGATTTAAATTTGCCAATCATTACGTGGTTTGCTGTCTGAATGTCACATGTCATTGTAGTAGGCTCCGTGCTGGCCACCGTGGTGAGCAGGCTCTTTGTGTTTGCACTGCAAAGGTAAATAAAGATTGCCTCTGAAAAACTAAAGTTGGTACTATTGCTCTTTCAAGTTACTAGGGTCTAGTTTTAGTCACCCTAAAACATATTGGATGCAGTGCACACCACATTTACTCATCTGTAGTACCAAAATATTACTTAAATTAAGACGCAGAGCATGCTGCACATGATTAATTAAAGTTCCTTTAGGATTGTTTTGTTACTTAAAATTTGGTCAGCAACCGTACCACCACTTTCAACAAAATTGCTTTCAAAATCGGATACTTTTATCCACAAAATTGTAGTTTTTTTCCTTACCATGGACCTAAGCAGACAGTAAATTTTGCACACAATATTTGGCACAAATACCAAATCTTAACTAGATTCTTTAGTAGGTCAGGCTCTTATCGCTTTCACCTTGACCCCCTTTGCCTTGGAGCAAGTAGACTGACTATACTGGTGCATTCGCTGGTGCTATTACGATCAACGTCGTACTCGTTGAAAGCCCACTTCTCTCCTTGTTGTGAATGACGTCCGTTTCGTAGGGACACTCGCGTTCACTGAACACTCCCCACCTAAAGATGCATTTAAACGGGCATGTCACACATTCTCCTCGTCTTTTGTGCACCATCCCAGGTGGCCCTCTTATGAGTGGTTTCTGAATACCCCATTTTCGATGATTCGCCTCCTTCTCCTGTTAACACTTAACCTCCATTTTCTTGTCCGATCGGAGCCCATGTAATTGTAATGATTGGTTGAGTTTTGAGTTGTGTATTACAATCAGGATGCTTTTTCGGTGGGATGGTGTGCATCACTCGAGATGCGTTTTTGCTCGATGGATGATGGAACTTGGGGTATCCTCAGTGGACGCTGATCTGACTGTGTTTGTAGCATTATTCCTTCGACCTGATGTATGCTACTTATAGGTGTTCACGTACTATATTAAAGGATTGTCCCACCCCTTACTTTAACCGTGGTGCGCACTCTGGGGCATTGTGGGGTACTGCTTCCGTGTTTTCGCCACAAAATATCACAAGGTTCTCACATTTCACGACCTATGCATATCTTAAACGGCAAAGCGCCAGTTGATGTATGGGCTGTAGCGTTTACTGCACACAAGGCAGCACAATGCAAGGCATAAACCTCACTCGTTCGTTTGTTCCACTTGTCCATTTCCAAGCCAATGTTCAGGTGCCGTGCCTGTCTTTGAAGTCCTGAGGATCTCACATAGTTCAGTGTTGAGTCGGCTTTTTCAATTAGCGTCTTGTTCACCGCCCCCAGTTCTGGGCACTCTGTGTTGACAAGCGCAGTGCCTTCGTTGGATCTGCCTCGACTACTTTCGTGAAGTAGTCTACCACGTCCAGAATGCATGGGTTCCCTCCCCTGGTGGTTGGTGAAAGAACCATGATGTCAACATCTACTCTTTCCCTTGGGAAACCCGTGAACATGGCGAGGAGTGGTGCGATCGCCATGAGGTGAGACCCTCTATAATTGGCGGAAGTAGCACAGAAATCAGGTCCTGCCACTCAATGCATCTATCATCTACCTTTCGTCTGCATGGCCCACTTAGCGGTGTAGTTCTTAGGCAACCACCTACACCAAGGAACTTGGGAAATCCAACATCACCTTATTGCTCTAAAACCTCATCCTCTATAGAGTGTACCAGCTATTCCTGACAAACCTGTCTAGCCGTCTTGCAGGACAAGGTCATCTCTACCGCTGGGGCTTTGTAAGGGGATGAAAGACCGTCTCGGAATTGGTATTCTGTGTCCGACTCTAATGTCGTTAAGTGGCCCCTCTCAAGAATGTGTCGCCCGCTACAACACCACCTGGGTCTGCCGGGACTGGTTTGCGAGACAAGGCATCTGTATTACCTTGCATACTCCCTTTCCCATTCTGCACTGTGTATTCGTACTGCTTCAGTTTAGTCTCACTCCGTTGGTGAGTTTTCATTTGCGTAAGCGATGAAGTGGTCCCCTCCTTCTGTGGCTTTCTGCAAGGGTACACAGCCTACGACTACATTGCTGGCGTCAGCATCTAGTTTGACTTGCGAGGCGCTTTAGTCTAAGTACAGGCGTGCCAGAATCAGCTTAGGATAGTTCGTTGAACGCTTCATCCTGCTCTCTCTCTCTCTCTCCCTTTCTCTTTCGCCTTCTCTTGAAAGTCTTTTTTGCCCACTTTTCGCCATTTTTCACCGTGGGCTTTCGACCTTAGAATGACTTGTCTGCAGCAATCTGCCACGCCTAGGAAACTACAACCTTCCCTCCGATTGGTTGCTATGTACAGTCTTCGGTAAATGTCACCCCGTCTGACGAGACATTAAGTCCCAAGAAGTTGGTTAACTGAGGAGTGTAGACATTGACGCTTCCTTGCTTTCTGTCAAAGTCAAACCTGCGTGTAGCAGATGATCCAGCGATTTGCAAGGTAATTGACTTCACAACAAAACTTCAAGTAGTAAAATCTCATCTGTTATTTATGCTGGCTAAAGGTGATACGGGTGCCCTTCTAATGGAAGCTGACGAATCTCCCGCATCCGTCTCTCAAGACTGCCTGGACCTGTAACTGGTTTAGCAGTATTTACAATTGTACGATCTCGGTATTTCCACCAGACAGCACAGCTTCCTTACCACGTCGACAGAACTAATGGATAGAATATCTCACCAGTGCGAAGAAAACTAAAACAAATAAGACTGGAGAATCCGTATACCTAAGCGTACAATCCAGAAAAATATCATTCTGTTGCGTCTCTCAAGACAGTAGCCGAGTTGGGAAGCCGTGATCTGAGTACATGATTCCCCTTATCTCTTGTCTCCTCTTGTCTCCTCTTATCTTATCCGATGCTGTTGTCATATTTCAGTTATTTGTTTAACTATCGGATTTGTTAAAGGGGTCACTTGAGTGCTCCGCTATTGTACTTCTCGCTGGGCGGGTCGGCCTCTGCACCACAGCATTGACCCCCCAAACTGACTTGAACGTTGTCAATACAAATCCTGCCCAAGTATTGTCGCCTTCTACTGCCTTCGGTAAAGTCTCGGGACAGTGCAAAGCGAATACGGTCTTAAAGAACACCTAGCCTGATTTCTTCCGCCGGGTGTTAGACCTAAACGTGGTGGAAAAAGTGCCATTTATGGGAGGATGTGTGACGACCTCTAACAGAAGGCTTAAAAACCACCAGCACCTTCGGAAAACACCTCAGTCCAATGTTTTACAGGAATGCTGTTAAAAACAGAAGCAACAGTAGCTATGAACCAAATGAAAAATTCCCTTGCGACGTCTGCCTTACCTGTTCGGAGGTATCGATTAAGTGAAGGCGCGGTACCTCTGCCACGTCTTTGCTAGCCGGATGGAACCGGGCACAGAAGTGGCAACAAAGTGGTAAGAAGTAGTAAAGGTGAATCTCTTCCGCCTCTAGTGCTACATGACTCATCTCTCGGACTAGCAGTGGACATATGCGTGATGACCAGCGCACTGCCTCCTCTCCCAATCTAATTCCCATGCCCAACAAAGCCCCATATCCAGAAGAATCACCAAGAGAGATTGGTGCCGGTGCGATTAGGTGCCTTTTCAATGGCTTGGTAATTTGGTGACTTAAGTTGTTGATTCGTGGGTGTTTGTCTTCCATCACCGATTGCGCTGCAGGAAGCTGACAATGTGGGGAGCGCCGGAGGAGACGCTTAAGAAGAAAAGGGCTATGTAGTGCTTTAATTATTTGTTTAACTCTTGATTTTGGAAAAGGAGCCACGTGGGTGCTTCGTCACCGTGCATTCGACGGGCTAACTGGCCTCCAGGTCATAGCAGTAGCCCTAGTGCTATGCCTTCCTTCCTCTTCAGGGCGGAATCGGTTATCATGATAACACTTTACGCTTTATTTGTTAGTAATGACTAGGAGGCTTCATCGTAGGAAAAATGGTGAAATTTTATGAGACCTTTTCCGACTCGTTGGGGTACTTAACTGTTTTGAGGATTTTATGGGTATTAAATGTTCTTCACTGGCATTAACTACTCCACACTCATAGATGCGAATGATAGTGTTAGCAAAATAGGGAAATGGGGCAGCGCCTGTCAAAACTTACTACAAATCACTGTGCTTTGATGATTCTAGAGGCACGAAGCCCAATTCCACACTAATACGGTTCCAAGCAATGCAATAATAGGAGCTCAACCCAAAATGACCGCCTTTACCACGTGAGCGTTTGATCTCTTTTGAGTGCCATTACTCGGTATTAGGGCAGGCAAATATACTGAGAAATTATGCTTCCAGTCTTTGGAAAAGCAATTTAAAACAAATGTGTCTGACCAGAGCGACTTGGTGGCTCATAAATGGGGACGACCTGAGGTTGGGTTCTCCTCCAACCAATCAGAGCAAAAGGAATGCGCCCACAGTTGGGCAAACCTCATCACCGTGCACAAACGTGAAATTGGGTTTTAAAAAAGGAGAGCGCAGATGGGAGGTAGAAACCCACGCTGCAGAAATAGAAACCACGTGAGCACGACTAGTTGTTGGTGTCGTGACAAAAACTCACGAGATGTCGGTGTCGCCATCCCCATGGGCATCTCCTCGACTAAACAAACACCGAAGACGACGGAAATGCAGCTCAGAGCCTCCGTCGCAACACCAGCAACTTAGAGTCTGCCTCTCTTATTCAAACAATTGGGGTGGAATGTGGCAAAGACCAAATCTGGCAATTTTGTGCCCTCCAGCCGCTCGATAATGCGCCACGGAGACACCGAGCGCCAATCTGCCCATCACACACACGCATACATCACGTCGCCCTCTTTCCCATTCCACATATTAAGCTGGCTAAATGGGCCTTAGTTGGCGATCGGATCACTGCCACGTAGGATCCAGTGGTTGGGGGTAAGAGATGCAAATGACTCCCAAAAACCAAGTAAATCTCAAGACATTCTCCTCAACCGACCAAGTGATGGAAGCGAGAGTAGAAATTTGAAAGAAAAAGCCATGAACGGCAAACATGATTTATAGGAATGGGTAGAGAGACTACTTTTAGTAAAGGCATGCAGAGCCATACCACGCCTGTACGAATGTAAGCGCAGTGGCAAAGAAACATTAACTGTCGGTGTACACAGGTTCTGGAGTCGACTGCTTTTAAGGAAGACCCTGGAGCAGGTAAGCCAAGCATTGACTAACCAATGTTGACACCCTCATGATGCGCCTCCTAGCCAATAATGTGTACCTACTCACCCTCTCGGCATGCAGCACAAGTGGACGTGTCCAGGGCAGAGCGATAGCAAAATGCTAATTCCTCCAAGGCACATCCACCGCTGCAACTCAGTCAAGCCCAAGGCACAAACATGCACACGCTTGGCTTTCATTGGAGGTGAGAAATGCGCAGTCTTGTCGTAACGTGCTCACACCGTGTAGCAGTGAAATAGTTTCAATTAAGCACACCTCATAGAACAGCCTTTCCGCGCTTCTTCTGAGCCAACTTGGGTGTAGGTAACTTTCATAGAGTAAATTATTGGACAAACCCTCCAGACAGATGATCCGGGACGTCTGCATAGCCTCACTCCATTCAGTATCACGTGACAAGTGGTTGGAGTACTTTTCAGCCATCGGCATGCGGGAACGAGTTGAGACACGCAATCTGGGGCAGGTGCCAAGGTAGAAAGATGGCCACCAGGTGAATCGGATGAGCAGACCTCCCACTACATACACACACAAAAGCGTGACTGTGCCTTCTACTGTGCAGTGTGCTGGTGAGTGAGCACACAACCTGGTGAAGCGAGGGCGTGTGCCGCCACAGCTGGAGCCAAGCGCCTACGCTAATCATGTTGAAAATCTTAACCGCCACACCAGCAATCAAAATGACAACCACTATCTTGATTTTATTTCCTACAAACTACCTTGAAACCCAACTAAAAGTAACCAATGGTATAAATTCGAACCAAAATATGTTGTGTGACAAAAAAGGATATTGAAATCCCAGAAATTATCACCAATTTCTTAAGAATAAAATGAAGAGGGAAATTATTGCCGATACAGAAAAGAGGTGCATGCAGACCGGAGTCAAGAGGCTGCTGCCTTCTCCAACGCGAGCTCGGGTGCGGGTAAGAGGAACCTCTTTCGAATGGTCTCACGCTGCTCCTCCGACTTTACATGCCTGAAAAATGAAAGTTAATGATATGACTAGGGAGTAGACGGAACACATTTCTCTCCCCCTCGTGACCTGTTTTTAATCAATGATTGGAAATCAAAGGTGGCAGGTCAGCCATCCGTGGACCACGGAAAGCACGTGGGATGTCATTTTTTTTTACCTAAGTAAGGCTTAAGAGCGTACCAAAGTTAATCAAGAAATAAAGGATGAGCGCAAGTCGCACAAAGGGAAATCGAACCACTTTACCGCAACAAAAACAAATCTCACCATCACGCGGCACGTCAACAACTTGTGTATGCAATAAAGAGCAGGAGTGAATACAGGAAAAGGCGGTTTCTACGATTCCTATTAGGAATATATTGCGAGGCAAACGAAAAAAGTAGTAGAAGAACTAATAGCAACAGAAATAAAATGCGGGATTTAGGCGTCAAGATATTGTCTGATACTATAATAGAACGCAGCACTCAAGGCTGAAACTAGTGACGATGACATCACGAATTTAGATATTCACATGTCTGACACCAAAGCCGGAATACGCTAATTACACGACTTCATTGCACTTAAGAACTGTAGAAGCTCACCAGAAATCGATGAATCGTAAGCCCTGAACGCCCTGAGCAGCTTCGTTTGTGAAATGACAAGCAAATAAAAGGAGATTGCGTGGTTGTACACGGATCGCGAAGCGCATGAACAATGCCGAGTAGCAAAGTAAAGCTAAAGAGGAATTAAAGCAAAATAAATTGAAGCAAAGTAAAAAACAACTCAACAAGATAAAGCCAGGGGAAGAACGTATGTCCAAAAAAAGGTTAAGTTGGCGAGAGTTGGACGAGCACAATAAGTTGGAAGATAAAATGGCACTTACCAAATGTCATTTTGCCACTGATTAGTTCTGGATTTTTCTTGAGATCACCTAATGCAGCCAAAGGCAAACCCCAGTTGGCCACGGGTCCCCAGAAATGCTGAAAGAAGAGCGAATGAGCATTAAGAAAATGGATGTTATCTATGCATTGCAAGAGTGGTCTAGATGCCTGGAATAAAAGAGAGGTGTAAAGTTAAAATGAGGATTATCCAAGCATAAGAGCGCTTTAAAGGTTCTAAGCGCAAAAAACACATCAAACAAATCAAGAGGAGGAATACACCGAGCAATGTAGCTTTGGCTGTACATTCAAATTACAAATCGCAGGCCCAAATTAGAGCATCATGCAGATCTAGTTAAATTTACACGCACTACAACCTTAATAAAGCTATTAATTGCATTATGGTAGGAAAATCGGCTATCGAACAGTGTGACAAGCCTAATGGGAAAACACAGAAGACCTCATTTACCGTGCTGCATAGGTAATCTCTAAATTCCTTGTTCCACACGCGACGAAATAATCGAGAAGCCATCACAAAATCATACACGTATGCAAGGTGTGGTACGCTAAAAGTAAAAGTAACTGGAGCATTAAAACAAAATCCGGACGATTGCTGTATGTGTGCATTGCTTGTATATAAGGGTCTAATTTTGAGCCTATTTATTTTCAAGATAAGGCACATGCAGTTGTTACATAAAATGTATCGTCGTCTCTCTTTCATTCAAGTCCAGTTATTTCCATTTCAGACCATTTTGTTTTCCAACAATAATTTAAGCGAGGCGACTCACACACTTATTGGTTCGTATCATCATCTTGACACACACATATAGTGAGTTCCATAGTGCAAAAGTAGTTACATTTACTTTAATTCTGCTTTTTATAAATCCTTTTTATGTTCGAACTGCCGGTTTCGGTCATTTGGGTTCCCATATTTTACTAGCTGGTTGGCCAGCCTCCAGGCCGTGCCAACAGCCCATGAGCCCTCTGGTTCCAGAGTATATATTCTGTTCCAGTACTATGCATTCTTTTGCCCTGATGGAAGTCTCGGGACGCCACATTGGTGGCAGCGGAAAGCGGACCCGACTTCGATGGATTTTACCCTGTTCCATACCGCTTTTGTGCTACGGATGGGAGAACCTCTGACAACCCATAACAGAAGGACTGAGATCGACGTCCATCTTCGGCATCTCCCTCTCCCTCTTGTTCTGCAAGGAAGCTGTTAACAACTGAAGCGACACTAGCCGTGAACTTCATGTCCAGTAAAACTGCCAAGAGGAATCAGCGACATTGTGGTCAAGCATCCTCCGTAAGCTCGTCCTCCTGTTATTGGACAACTCACCTATCTTCGTCAGAATGCGTATCAACAGATGTAGAATGTGCAGGACGCCATTCGATAGCATCGTTTTATGCTTTGCATACTTGGGTCGCATGCATTTTGTTCCAATGTGGCCCAATCGCTCCATTTTCTCAACGTTCTACAATACCATTGCATTTCTTCCATGGCATCAAAAAGCCTGGAATCAAAATATGTGTTGTGTGTGTCTCGACCCATTCAAAAACTTGGATTCGTATCCCTATCTTTCATTGGGCCACATTATCGGGGGAGTGGAGGACTAAAAAATACGCATTTGCTGCACCGAGTGCCACACAGAATTGATGGCACTACAAGAACACCTGCGCTCGAATCTCAATGACTGGGACGATTGGCTCGTGGGTGCTTCACATAGTACTGATTGCGTTGTGATGGCCGACACGGGGGCTGACCGAGGAGGGCGTCGAGGAGGACGCTCGAAAGAAGCGAGGGGCTGTGTAATACTTTGCATGTTCGAACTGCCGGTTTCGGTCATTTGGCTGGCCGTATTGTATTAGCCAGTTGGCCGACCTCCGGGCCGTGCCACCAGCCCCCAAGCCCTCTGTTTCCAGAATACATATTCTGACTTAATACTAAGCCATCTTTTACCTCAAAGGAAGCCTCGGGGCGCTACATATGGTTTTGCGAATTAATCTAATATTTCCAGATTTTTTGTGCTTTTTTCCAAATTCGAACCATAATTTTGTGTGTCAAAATCAAGGTTTACCTATTTTGACAGTTGTAAATGCCTGAGATACAATAGATTCAAAAGTTTTGCTTTGTATTTCTTTATATTTAACGCATTGTACAGTCGGGCGGACTCCTAGAGCTCATCTACTTGTCTTCGCATACTTCAGCCACATTAATTCCCTTACAGCTCTTCTGAAGTCTAAAAATTTGTCTTCAACTTTTCTCTCCTAACTCTTCAAGTCCTCGTCGAAGTGGCAGTAAGCTAATAATGGGATGTAAGATCCCATATTGCTAATGTACCAGAGAGCTGAAGGACACCTAGCATGGTGCAAGGAACACGCCACGGAGCGGAACTGCAACCTGCTAAAACTGGTTTACTCTCTTCTGCCATCACATGGTCGAACAAAATACCAACTCACTGCTTTCTTTCCTTTTCATTTAAGCGCCCTCCCCATTGCTTTCCTTGGTTTTACCTCGGTCACCAAAATGCACCTCTGGTTCTATCAATTGGCTACACGGGTGGAGTCTTGAACCTGGCATCGTTGAGGCCACCTCGGCGAGCATCATATACCGCTGATGGAGTTGTAAGCACAGACGAATGCTTCGACCTCGTGCATTTGCCCACCCGCAATGGCCGCATTAATCGACAGCATTGCAAATGACCTAGTGGAATTGTCCTACGGTCTCGGAAGCAGAGCCAATTCAAATGCATGGTCAAACAATACCAGGAGCTGTTGAACGTATGCTCGCGCTCCACTTTGTCGATTGGCTTTGACAGAACTTAAACAGCACTGCCACCTGTTACAACCGCGAAATCTATCGCATTAAGACAACAATTTCCTACATATGATGAGAAACGTGGACCACGAGGACGAAAGATTCGAGATGGTATTCCTACTCGCTTACCGGTTCATACTCATCATTCTTTGCTTGCAATTCTCAGCACTACAGGTATGCAGACATCTGGATGTGTCAACCACATCATCAGGCAGTGGATTCAAGAATCACAATGGAGGCAATGCCTGAGAAGTGGTCTGTAGCATGGCACTGTAAATTTTGACGCTTACTTGGGTGCATACCGCGCGTGAAGACAACTGGCCCACACCACGTGGATCCCATTTTTAGATGTTCTTAATTCCACTGTGCCGGATGTTTTGTTCCACTCGTAAAGCGCAAGGGAAAGCGCATTGGTTACACAGCGCTCAAACCCAGATCAGGACATCTGGCATGCCAAACGCTAGTCGTAAAAACATTTCCCTAATAGGGCTTTTAGTAAAAAAAAACAGTGTTTAAACTAATTTTACGGGACAAATGTTCTGCAAACGTCACTCCTTTGCAAAGCGGTGAATGAGCAGGTGTTCCATATTCACTACATTGACATCTTCACATAGATGCGGTTGGCAGCTTCGTAACGCAACTCTTCCGTGTGGTTCACAGTCAACATCACGTCCGAGGCAGGTGCCAAAGGTGGATGTCTCTATTCAGCAAAATAAAGGCCTAATATCCAGCGACAACAATCAGAACAGCCGCCCCTCTGATCTGAGCTCTCTTGCCACTGCTGTCAATGTAGAAATCTGCACCGCCCTGAAGGTTTGAGAGGCTATCAGCATAATCTCAGTGCCAAGTCGCAGAGCGCAAGCACCACCTCCGTGGATTGAAATGCTTGTTTGACTTAACTACCAAATCATTACATTACCACAACTCATCTCCACTTCAATAAAGAACAAGAGTGCCAACATCACATAAACAGTACTCAAGGAACTGCACGACGAGAGACACCTGCAAAGAGAGCACAAAAGCCGATCCCATCAAGTCGAGTGGACAAGAGGCGGTGCGTGCTTGTGCGCGAATGGAACCGAGTAATATTAACCCAATTAAAAAGAACTGCAAATTGAACATACAGTCACATACACACACACGCACATAAACGCGTCGGAGAGAGCACATATACTGTCGTAACACTCCGGCTTACTCAACGCTGACACGCTCGCTAGGTCATTTGGATTTGTGCGTGCGCCAACAGAAACGGTTTGTGTCCTCCACAAAGGCGGATCAGGGTCGGAAAGTCAAGTTGAAATGGGAGAGGGGAGTGGGGAGCGCAAAGAGAGATCGATCATACCTCCAACCCACCGTGCTGTCACTGCGGGGACCCACACCTTCGAGAAACGAGAGGGCAACAACAGGGGAACAGAAAAATCGCCTGAATATGTATGCGTGAACGTCTTCAAGAGGGCAAGCAAGCGTGTCGAATACGAGAGGTGTCATCACCACTGCGAGAGAGGCGATGGTGGAGGAGTAAAAAGGAAGTCAAGTGGATGAAATTACGTAAGTGGGTGAATAGGCGCGTGCGAATGCGGAATATTTGACGATTTGCAAGGAATCACCACCAACACCACGGCTAGTCTCCAGGGTGCTCCGGACATGTCTGCTTCCTCTGGAACCACTTATCTATGCATCTGGAAAAAAAAGACGTCGAATCATACCTATGATACAGAAAACACACAAAACTGATCGTTCAATTTACTCACTTTTTGTGGTAAATACAAAGACAGGGGAGTCGAGCGATTCGATCGCCTGCCTTCATTTCTTCCAAGCAGATGGAGCATTCACCCTTGTCCGTTTGAAGGGTATCCTCTGTAGAGAAAAAAAACAAAACGCCAAGGGCAGAAGTAGCACAGGAATACACGGACTCAGGAATGATGGAAATTCAGAGGCTCTCCCTTCCTGTACGCCTGTGATTTGAGGAAGTGGTCAAGCGCATGGACCACACCTACATACGCGCACGCACGCACGCACGCGTGTCGTCGGTGTGTGGATAAATATTGTATAACAGAGACTGCTACTAATAATAGGAGAGACCTCTCACTGTTCCTACTGTCGCAATGAGTTACCTACGCCATTTATTTCCCTGTGCTGAGCATTAACATCGTCAGAGCCAAAATGCTACATTCAATTCACTTTACGAGAGGCATTTCGCTACAGGTTAAGCATGTACGAAAGGAGACGACCCACCATTGTAGGTTACACGGGGGCGGGTGAGACACATGACGTAGTGGAGGTCGTAGTCGTCGTGCGGAATCATGCGCTTGCAGAAGATACAGGGTCGATCACGACCTGGCAAAAAAAACGCGAAAAAAGTGCGCCCAGGTGAATTCCATTTGTAAAGCTGACAACTGATATCTGGCCCATTCTAACGGAAATACCGAAATTCGCGAGTGAACTTAGCACCACACAACAGAGGAGGAATACTTTGGACCAGCTAAAATGCATAAGAATAGAGGTGGATATTGCATTCCCCACTGTAGACAGAGGAAAAACGTCAAAGGCGTGTTCAAGAGGCCCAGAAAGCACACACATGGTGATTGGCGCACTTTCAAAATGCAAGTACACAATTACTGTTCACATCCGAGGCATGCTAGCACCCCATGTGAAGAGGCGCGGATGAGAAAAGCAATGAAATCACGTTGTGTAGAATGTCAGTGAAAAAAAGTGTAGCATCAAGCTTTTAATCATCTGAATTAAGCAGGTGTCAAGTAGGTTTAAAAACAGGGGGATAAAACGAGATTCGAGGCTTGCAAAGAGAGAAGAGTGAGAGAGAACATTAAGTTTGCCAACAGCTTCTGAGACCGTCGAAGCGCTGCAAGAAGCTTTTACATGATAAGATAAATTGCTCACACTAACCGAACTCTTGCAAATACGTAGGACCTAGGTCCATTACGGATGGATGATGAATTGCTTTCACTGACTCAATGCCAAGGGAAGAGGAGCGCCGTGTCTTTCCTATGTTTATTGTTTCCCTATTCCGGCGATTTCATTATCACGAATGCACCGCTTCCTGTGCTCAATCATCACATTCACTGGGATAAAAATTAATTAGTGATGAGGAGCACTGTGTGTGTATGTGGGGAGGGAAGAGCAATGAAGAGGTAATAGGGAGCTAGGTTAAGCCAAGGCTTCTTTGGAAATAGACATGCTTTCAGTACAGCCTTGAAGGAGGCACGAATGAAGGGAAAAACAACATAACACCTATAGAGACCCTATTCAAGACATAAACAAGACATAAATTATGGATCGCTCTCGCCTTATTTCTCCTTTTCTAACTTAAACACCATAAATTATTTAAATTAACACCAATCGCTAGTAAAAGTTTGCTGATGAGGGAAAAAACAACTATTTAACGAAGAGGAAGATTAAAACCTCATTTGACGAATGGGAATGACGGACAGGTGTCTTTCTTTTTCCAAGTGAACACTGGGCGACTTGGAACAACCAGGTTACCAAAGTACCACATAAATGAACACAATGAAGTCAAGGTACAAATCAACAGATATCCGCAAACACCGCGGATACTTTCTCCGAAAGAACTGGAAAGCCACATTAAGTGGTGCAATTACGCATGGCGCCCTGCCGAACACAGACCAATGACCGACGGTTCTCTCACGGTTAAAAGGACTTGAAAATACTATGGTCAATAGCAACCATGAAGAACTTTCATGGGAAATTTGGAAGGAAACTACTCCAAATGCTGCGCTGTGCCATCTGATAGCGACTGGAGGAAGCACGAAATCTACTAGTTTGCCTGCCAGAGGAAAATTCATGAAGTGCAATGGATTATGCACCTGACCGCTCCTAAAGAGAGATCAAAATGCAGGCCACTGGGCGACAAAAACGAAAACTCAATCAAAAGATGCAGAAATAGGAATGTTCAAAGATATCAGCAAGGAATAAAACGGCCTGAATGAAAAGTAATGACTGGACCGGCAAAACAAAGTGGATTTCCAAACTTGGCCAGGCTTTCATTACACTTCCAAGCACGCACCTAGATACATTGTGATGCAAGTAAAACAGTACCATGGCCGTCGCCTGCGCGGTGCGCAGCTGATAACATGCAGAAAAAGCCATTCTAGTGTGGCGCACACAGCCACCATGGAAAATTAAGTGAAAGACAATCATTACTAATTAAGTGGTATTTAGTACATAGTAAGCTCAAAAAGGGGCTTATTGAGGGAAAATGACTCGCACAAAAAGAGTCTACTTAGGTCATTAAGAAAGTCAATGAAATTTACATGATGGTCCGAATCTGAGACGATGTCTTACATTCATTTTGGATCGCAATAAGTAGGAAGTGCTAATAAATAATTACACCAACTTGAGAGCAGTGAGTGAAATTCAGAAGTGTATTAGTCGTCTGTTTCAACACAAACTGAGTACATTTTAAGTAGCTCTCACAAAACCGGCAAATTCAATCTACAGCTCGTAATAAGGACGAGAGGTAACGAGCTTTGACAAATGAAACGCAGTGTCTTCCTAAAAAAAGCCCCAGCGGGAAAACAGAAATGCTGCCCAAAAGTGAATCACATCAGATCGAAGAACGGATTAACAAATTGAGAAAGTAGGGAGTACATTTCCAAGATAACCAGAAAACATGATGATCTTAACGCCTCACGGCAAAAAAAATGTAGGGGAGCTCAAAATTAACACACCACTAAGCAGGAGGAGACTTTCTGGCCATTGGCGTCGTCGATGGGGGGAGGAGGAAGAAGCGGCGGCAAGTGAAAGAAGCACCTGTCGTCGAACAGCTGAGAGACGTTCCTCAAGGGCCTCATCATCAGCGGCAACGGCGGCGGAAGTGGAAGCAGAGGAGCGTTGACGACCACCGCTTCTTCTACTGCGGTGACTCCTACTCACTGACGCGCCTTCCATACCCGCAAATAAGCTATCAGCGTCCAGTACTGATACAGGACGCGCCCGACCACTCGCCTCCCCACTCTCTGCAGCGGAGGCACGATACGCCCGCAAAAGCCGAATAATCCTCGGATCGTCTGGAGAAATGACACCTCCATTGGCTTCAATGTCGGCGATAAGACGATCAAGCATGATTACTGGAGGCACGTTATGTCCGGTGTGGCCATGACTACGACGCGTGCGGCGACCAGAGCTAGAACCTGGTTCATCTAATGCTGACGTTGACCCCGAAGCAACAGTGTGCTGATGATTGTGAGAAAGACTTCTGGTGCGAGGACCGGTGGTGGGAGAGCTGGATCTGCGGTGATGGTGAGAGTGAGGGCTAAGATGTTCAGTGGAGGCAACGTCTGAAGGATCTAAACGGGTGCTACTCATACGTATACCCATCTTTATGGATGAGGGTGAAGTAATGACCTATTCAAAGAGCAAAACAGACGAGTTGATTCCAAGACAGCAAGAACTTCCCAACATCTAAAATGAGAAAAAAAATGAATGAAAAAAACCGGATGCACGAATGTTATGAGAATTGACGTAGCCTAGAATACGTGTCTTGATGCATTAATTGCAAAACCGAATTGGCTACCAAGATCCTCGAATGTTAAGCCTCCAATTATTACTTCCAAGACAAATTAGGCATAATCATAAATAGGGAGATAAAAGGACCATGCCATTCTCACATGATCGACAACTCATCAAAATCGCATTAACTGGTAACAATGAAATCGTTCGAGCCAAACTTTGGTTTGATCAAATTACCGGCATTGATGGTAAACAAACAAGTCAGAATTTTCTAGTTTCACCCGAATTCATTAGAGTATAATACAGAACCCAACCGCCAACCGTACAAGGGAAAAGGTCACAACGATGTACAAATGACTCTAAAAATAGCGGTACCCAATTTGATTGCATGAAACTTGCATGGTCACTATTTCATAAAATAAAAGAAATAAGGTGCTTGTATAAAGATGCTCTAATTAATAGTCGCTAACTTATTATTGATTTAAGCAATTTGGTATTATTTTGTGCAAAAGCTATGCTTGGAACTCCAAAACATTATAACTTAAAATTATTGCATTGATTAACTGGCGAATAGAATTATGCACTAAGCACGTGACAGTTCCCAAAGTTATTTCAATTTACGAAATTTTTTTAGTAATAAATTGGTTTGTAGCGTCCCGAGACTCCCTTTAAGGTAAAAGAAGGCATAGTACTGAGGGTAGAATACATGTATTCTGGAAACAGAGGGCTTGGGGGCTGTTGGCACGGCCCAGAGGCCAACCAACCGGCTCAGTACAATATGGCCACCCAAGTCACCGAAACTGACAGTTCAAACAAACAAAAGTATTACATGGTTCATTTGCAAATTGTAAAAATCTTGCAATTTTGATCTAAAAACTTTAGTCTACTTACTTTTTTGGCAGTGCTGTTAGGTGCACGAGTGTTTACTCTAAGCCTCAGCCGAAAGGCCATATTTATGGCTTTGCAGCTCCCTCCACTCTGTGCGTTCGTACTATGTCCTTCTTCAACACTTTGGTTCACTGCTAATATGTTGATCGAGTGATACCGGGTCTATTCTTGGGTTCTAATCCACATTTTGTTTCTACGAAGGTGAACTGCAGTGTCTTAGGATTTTCTCTAAGGTAAAAGAGGGCACAGTACTAAGGCAGAATACATATTCTAGAAACGTAGGACTTGGGGGCTGTTAACACGACCCGGAGGGCGGCCAACCGGCTAGTACAATATGGGCACCCAAGTGGCCGAAGCCGGTAGTTCGAACAAGCAAATTACGACAAGAACACCAGGAAAAATTAGTTAACAGCTTAAATAATTCACTCGTTTCAAAATCTAGGTCCTCAGGGCACACCAGCTGCTATGCCGCCAGCTCAATAACATAGGGCCGATCCATGCAAAGTTTAACGATATCCGTGTTGGCTGTCCCTTCCAAACTTCGATCGCTACTTAAAATTAACAAAAATTGAACAATTGAGTTATTTATTATAGTTGATAGGCATGCAGAGAGTGATTGTGTGCAGCGGCAGACGGCGGAGTCTTGTAGCGGGACTCAAACACACATCCAAGTGGTTGCGACATTCTTGGCTTCTATCTTTTAAAAATTTTCTAAACATCAATAAATCTTTGTTTAGTGTGATCATATATGGCGCATGATTGCCAACATTTGCGTAGAGAACTTTCAAACTTGCCTTCGCAAAGGTAACAGGATTACCCTTTTTCGAGCTTGCCTTATGATCCTTCTCCTAGTAAGGCAGACCGAAAGAGTTTGTTTTTTGTAAAGACTAACAAATTCGGTGTTAAAAGGTTATCAAAGGACCTCCCTTTTTATAAAATAACCATATTCGCTTAAGTAGAACTCACACATCTCTCACGATGCGAAATGACTCCTTTAATCAAATAAACAAAGTATGTAAATCAGCATTTTTAAATTGCTACCTTTTTCAAATCTTTGGAGTCCTCTTCCTTAGTTTTCGGAAGGACAGCATTCTGCGCGGGAAAAGAATCTCCGTATTATTAAGCGTTTGAAAACGTTTAAAGCAATGTGGCCTTCCTTAAATATGGTTTTGAAGACAAATATGTCTTTAATAAAAGTCAACTAATTGTGATCATTAGGTTGGCCAGGGTTTCCCACAACAACTGTAAAGAATTAGTGAGAAGCAATAATCCACTTTTTGTCGGTGAAGCTGTTTAAAACGAGGCGCAAAGTATTGTTTTAGAGGGAAAGCGTTGCATCCTTCTTTTTAAAAGCACCCAAATGAGAATGAAAAAAAAGAACAAATTTTAGGCGGTTATACCTGAGCTAATTTGGCCTCGGTTGAAGGAACCTCGCAGAGGCGGAGTACATCAGCTAGAAGGCCTTGGAATGCCTTCGCCGAAGGAGTTACTTTTGACCAATTGTCATACACTTTCTACAAAGAAATGTTGTTAATTTAACCCTCACTTTGGGCAAAGGCGCCACTTAGAGACTCCACTGGGAGGCATGGCCTAGGTGGTATGCCAATAGCCTCCCTTCCAGTTCTTCTAACCGAGTATTATGAAGTGTTTGGCCTTTGGGGAAGTCTTGGAATACTACATGGATGGCGGCGGAACGTTCATGAAGGTTTCAATCAAGTAAACCGCTATACCTCCTCCATCTACCTTCTATCCGAACAGAGCCCGGGCGGACATTGCTGGGGAGCTTTGAAGTGAGAACAACGAAGCAAAGGGGAATGGACGTGAGACTCTACTTCCACAGAATGATGTCAAACCCCGTATCGTATTAAATAGCACTGGTTTTAGACCAGTACTGCTATAACTAGCCATGGACACGTCAGATGGTCGGCACGTTCCCCGTTCCCGAACCCAGTCCCCATACAGAACGAAATTTTGCATCCAGTGGAGATTCCACTGTGATGGCTGACGCGGGAGCTTCGGGTATACTAGTTAGAGAAGGAGAAGGGCCATTTAATGCTTAGTCCGTTTTCTGACTTTCTATTTTGGGCTTCACCATTGTACCTCCGCCAGGTAGTATGATGCAATCACAAAGTAATAGTCGGTGCCTATTTCCAATTACCAATGTCAATGTACCAAAATTTACCTACTTTGAGTTGATCACTGCAATTATCCGCGGTTGTAATTCCCTTCTCCTGCAAAATGCGTCTCAAAGAGTTTCGAAATCGCCCATCGGCCGACTGAAAGACAGCGATGGAACCCCGCCGAATGGGTGACGTGGCGTCTCCTGCATTTGTTACCTTTAGCTGGTTTAAAAGTTACAGACACATTTAATTGCATGCCTGTTTTTGACAATTTTGCCCAAAATTATCCTAAAATGGCTAAATTTGAGTCTACCTGAGCATCAGACGTTTCCCTGCCCTCCTGATCGACGAAGATGAGGAAGGCAATACAACCCTTCTCAAGGTAGGTCAGCTGCTCAGTGCTGACTTTCTTGAAGGTGATTTGACGGCTGTGTTTGAGGGTCAATGTGCCAACGTCGTTGGTGCGCTCGTTGGCGTCCAGTCGAACAATTGTTTCCCTCTCCTCCCTATACACTCGGTAGCGAAGTGACGTCCTCTTTTCTTTCAACAGTCCGGGGAGGCTTATTTCAGTAACACCCACCTACAAATGGTAAACTCCACAGCAAGTGCCACTTCTAACGCCTCTACGTCGCCCAAAACTTTTTAAATACATGATTATATAATTTGGGCTTTAAATACCTACAAGGAAAGCACACCTTAAAGTAGAACGGTCTCCCAAGCAACTTTTGGGGATTATCGACGAAAAGGCTTTCCGGACTGTCGGATGCGGGCACACCGCCCGACTGGACACATGGCTGAAGGCTCACCGACACCTCGCCAATAGCTTGACCGTCAAGATCGCTTATCTGTAGACAGTCAGTGTAGTCGAGACCGTAGGCCAGAGATTGCAGAAAGACGGGTGTGAATCCCACGAGGAGGGGCTCCAGTGGCTCCCAGAAGGGATCGTCTTCTTGCCTCACCGGTTTATGCTCGCCTTCATTGGCGTCGAAAGCCTGATACATCTCCTGATAGAGCATAAATTTGTTTGTTTATGGGGTTAATCAAAATCCAGCATTCACAAAGTGGATGAGAGATAAAAGAGGTTTAACCTGCATAAAATGACTGCCTGTCGATGCCATAAAACAAAGCCCTTTTGAAACTCCATTAGTCAAGCTGAGGGTATTGTTGACACTCGTTCTGAACGTGGTGCGCGATTTCTCTCGGGCTCAGCAAAGTGTTCCACCATTGTTCCTTCACCGAGTAAACAGGCTTCCTTCAGTTCCTCCATGCTTCGGTAATATACTTTTTTTCTACTGTTATGTCTTCTATTGTGCTTGGAAAAGTCCTGAGGCGCTATATCGATGGTAGCAGAAGAGGAACCGGTCATAAAGGCCACCCATCCTGATGTTTATTGCGGAGTTAAAAACTTTGGAGGGATAGAAGAAGTGCATATTGTGCGGTTGAGAGAATGCGTTACAGGAGGCAACAGAAGGGCTGAAAATGCCGTCTACCTCCGGCAGCTAATGAGCAGAGCTACGCTTGTTGTGGAGCTGTCCAACGCTCTTAAATGAAGATTTCACTTATTTGAATTCACCACATCTCCTTCGCTCCTAGACTAGCTGAAATGGCTAGGTAGCACTGAGGCGGGAGCAACGTGGCGAGGAGGATTAAACACGCGATCCTACCAACACGAACCATGCCACATCCCGCTCCTTACCATTTGACCTTCCTTTTATGTCCTTGTTCCTACGGATGGTTGTGAACGCGCATGACGGCTAACACATTTACTCCCTCCCCTGGTTCAGTAGAATTCCAAAGGGGTTTAGGTGATATTAGATTCAACTGTCTTCATAGTTGCGTGAACATTCAAAGACTAACGGCGTTGGCTTGCGGGTGTTTCCTTGCAGCGCTGACCACGTTGTGATAGCTGACACGCGAGGTTGATTAAGAGGAGCGCTGAGATCACGCTCAAAAGAGGAGAGGGCCTATGTGACATGTTGCTTGGCTGTTTAACTCTCGATTTTGGTGAAGGATTCCCTTAACGGCTCTGTCATTCCACCTTCGCCGAGTGGACTGGTCTCCAGGCCAAGCCAGCAACCCTAAGCCCTATTGTATGGCGACAATACATAGTCCACCCAAATAATGTCTTCTTTTGTCTCCGGGAGCTACACTACAACTGCATCACAAACATTTGAATCAACTTTTTCAGTGCTTTAGGTAGAGCCGCACCTGAATAAGGAAGCGCCGGTTCAAAAACTTTCCGCGATCCCACATCCACGTGTGCCCCGTCTTCGAGCATTTCATCCGAATGGTTATCCTGCAAAAAAAGCACATAGTTTCTTTTTTAAATAAGCCTTTTCTATTAGAATCTACGAATCTATATTAGGGTCTTTATAATGTGAAAACACACCAACTGATGGAGCGCATGCATTGGTGCGGCACGTTAACAGCTTAGGTACTCCTCATTGCCCCTTCCGTCAGGTAAGCAGACTTCCAGACCATGTCAGTAACCTTAAACCCTGACATACGTCGGTGGAACATGTTCTGCTTGAGCATTGCAGCTCTCAAAATAAACTCTACTTGGATTTGCTTATACTTTTTGATGCCTTATACATCAATGACCTTTTTGGAGTTCCACTAGCGAAGAGGTTTATGCCTTGTGTTTGCAATAGAGATGTCACTGGATGTACCCAAATGGGCATACCTAGCGGTTTTATGTTGACCATAGACTGTATGCTGAAGCAGTGCTGGTAGAAGAACTATGTCAAAAGTGCGACACTTGTCCATCTCCTGAGCGATAGCATTGACCTCCTGCAACATGGGCAACAGCTCAATCAGTTGTTGCTGTAGTACACACCGATCTAAAAATGTAATAACAACAAGTAATTGTAAAAATTCAATTGCTTGTTTGAGTCTCTGCTTCCGTAGCGGGTCATTTAAGGCACCGCCAATGTACTGCTGTTAAGCAATTTGACCTTTGGGTCACCCTAGTAGGTTCCAAATCCTTTACGTCGACAATCCATAGTAAGCCAGGGTATTCGGTTTGGAGAGACTTGGGGTGATACCCTCGTGGCTGCGGAAGGAGAATGCGGTCTTAAGGTGGCGAA
Organism: Taenia multiceps; assembly: GCA_001923025.3. Lineage (NCBI taxonomy): Eukaryota > Metazoa > Platyhelminthes > Cestoda > Cyclophyllidea > Taeniidae > Taenia > Taenia multiceps. Next base: position 18,378,563 of record CM010313.2, on the reverse strand, counting down.
AGAAGTGTATAAACTACGGATGAGAGAACGCACAACGACTTCTTACAGAAGGGCTGATAATGACGTCTAACCTTGGCAACCACTCCAATCCCGTTTTATGGAGAATGTCACTAGCAGCCAGAGTGACACTATCCATGAACCAAACGGAAAAGTTCGCAACAGAGCTGTCTAGACTGCCTGTATGAAGATGTCAACTATTGGATTTTACTTATCAAGTAGTTGGTAGGACCTAGACAGATATGGCTAAGTAGCACTGAAGTTGGATTCATGTGACAAGGCGGAATAAGCGCAAAAGCTTGCCCCAAGGACTGTTTTAAAACCCTTCCCTCATCAAATGACTCCACTATTAGGAGTACGAGATGGTCAGTGTGGTTGGTGTGTGTGTGTTTTCTGACAGACTGGCAAATGGGAGGGCCGGGGACGACGCTCAAAATAGAAGAGGAACTACATACTACTTTGATTGTTTATTTAACTCTTGGACTCAGTAATGAGTTACCTAGGTGCCCAGCCATCGCATCTTCGCTGAGAGTCCCCAATTCCAGGTAGCTCCTTAGTCCTTCCCTACGGCACCAAGGTTTGCCTTGGGGTGTGCCATTGCTACTTTCCCAAATCCCTATCCATTAACTACAATATTTATTAGGCTCCCTGTGTCGTTTGGTTCCATGCAATTAATGTGTTTTAATTTTTTTTTCCATGATTCAGCGTTTCTACGTTTTTTTAATTGCTTGCGTATTCTGGCGGATACTACTACTGAGCTAGATTTAAGCGTCTCAAGAACCTTCCATGACCCCACATCGCTTCTTGGGACATTGTTCCACAATTGCCTTACACATGACTCTCACAACACTCACTTGTAAAATAAATTAAAGCAAATGAGGATATAATTGATAGGAGTGAGGAGACACTTAATTGTTTCACCATGGTAAACGTGAATTGGAACTAAGCGAGTATGCTGAGGGCCGTAGACTCTCTAAGAATACATGGAGTCTCAATAAGTGAATGTCTTGTCTTGTTTTTGAGAATCCAGAACAAATTAGTAGGAGGTTGGCAGTGGTGTTGGTTAGAAGATGCCTCTTGGTTAAATGGAACAGATTCAAGCAAAATTTGTCGGTATTTGTATCCGTATGCACCACAACTACTTTTACTTCCACCTTACTGTGGCGTGGAGATCGACACAAACCCACCATTTTCATCCATTGCCTTGTTCAGTTGATCAATCCCCTCGCTCTTTGCAAGCTCCTTCTGAGCGAAGTCCCAGTCAACGTTGTCTGGTGCGTCCTCACAATTCTCAGCATCGTTGTGATAGACGTAGAGGTGGTAGGAGCCTAAAAATTAAAAGCAGAACAACATGGAGATGGCTTCATTTATAACACGACTCAAGCTCATGCATCCGTCAATGCTTTAGAGTCGTTCTGACTTAAGGGCAGCACAGGAGAACACACCAAAGAGAATGCGATCCATGGGCTTGAGGATCCGTGCAGTGGTGAGAATGGTTCCGTTGACCTTAGTGTTACGGATGGAATTTGGGCCAGCGGAGACTTCCATGCGACCATCCATGAGTCGCTTAAAGGTGGCGTGGGTGTCTTGAATGTTGAGACCCTTCAGCCAAATGTAGGCCGTCGTCTTACCGTCCTGGTTGACTGCCTTCTTCCGTAGCCGTCGGCTTTCCAGAGAGTCTTCACGACTCACCACAATCTGGCCAAGTAATAAGCATTGCTAGCAGTTTCATATTCTTGGATTTTAAATTTCATTGAGCATACTTATGCTGTTTGTTTAACTCTCATTTTTGGTAACGAGACACTGTGAGGCTCCAATAAGCCTCCTGGCCAAGCCAGCAACAGCCAAACCCTACTCTAAAGTCTCCTACTAAAGATTCAGGTCTTAGTAAGTTGCGAAGGAGACGGCAGGTTACCACCATCTACTTTAGATTGGAGACCAACCTTGTCTGCATCCAGGTAATGAATGATGACGCCAGAGAGTAGGGGGTCCTCGTTTAAGTTGGACAGGAAGGGCGAATGAGCTCGCGTCTTCATGTTCTGTCTAGCCTCAACCGGCATTTTCACAACGGTGACTTCTTTGCGGGCCTCCTCGAGCTAAAAGTCATGTCCTCAGTAAAATCTTTTAACAGTTCTTTTGTTTGTAAAATCATACTTTATTTGAGGCAGGTGCGCTCACCTTCTTCTTGAATACGTTTCGATCCTGGTTCTCCAGGCGTTCTCGGTTATTCTCCAGCTGTGCTATAATCTCCATTCGTACCTCCTCCTGTATTCTCGCCCTTTCTACATGTTCCAGCCAGTAGGTGCGTAAATAAAACAGAGGATTTACCTTCAGACGACATACCAGGAGCCGAGGCGACTTCTGAAGCCTTCATCATTTCCTCCAACTGCTTCCTCAGTCTTTCGTTTTCAGCCTTAATGTTTTGACAGTGTCAAAAAAAAGTATCTAATTGGAGGAGAAGTTATAAGGCTCACGATTTGAAGCTTAGCAAAGTGGTGAACGAAATAGCTGAGGCAGAGAAATTTAACTCACTACTAATTCCTTGATGACACTATCCTGCAATTTGTTGTTGACCACAGCGTTAGTCTTGATTTGCTTTGCCCTGTCGGCGTATCGGAGGGTGGAGAGGGTTTCGGCATAGTTGATGTCGGCCGGAGAGAGGGCAGCGATCATTACGGTCTTGCTGCAGGACAAAAAGGTTGCCTCATTCTCCACTTTATGCATTCCCTTCCCACAAACGCCAAACACAGGCTGAAGAGGTGGACTTGATGCGTACATGTGCCTCGAAGGAATCATGCAAAGCTCGGTAGCTCACGTATGTTCTTCCCTTTCTTGAGAGAAGGTTTTTTGGGAAGGTTGGATGCAATCTGACTTAGGTGAGAACATAAATAGGGTTCTAAGCCCCAGTTACTACGCAATGCTAATCTAGAACTCGAACTGTACGTTTGATTAAGGTCTTCCTGCAACTGCAATGGGTTAGACTGCGGATTCCCACAACGCAAGCGTTTGAAACGATGTCTTTTAAAGCACGTATAGGTGGCGCGGATCATACTCGGGTCCTTCAACAGTTCTCTCTCAGCCCACTCGAACGTCGTTATCTTCATTCGCCTTCAGGTAGGTTTCTGGACGCTAGATTTGTGGAAGCAAACAGCGAACTCGGCCTCAAAGAACACCTGCTCTGATTTCCACTGTCGGGTGATAAAATCTCAGCACGAAGGTAGAGGAAAGATGTTGCAGGAGACTTGTAACAGAAGGGCTGACAATGACGCCTACCTTTGCCAACTTTCCCAGTTCCGTGATCCGCATTAGCTGTCAACCACTTGGAAAAGTTCGTTACAGAGCTGTCCACCATATAATCGTATGGACTCATCCATCATGTGAACCAGTTGGATAGAACCGGGACAGATGTGACTAGATAGCACAGAAGTGAGAATACCGTAGAATAGGCGCAACAACTTATTCCCGAGAAACTACCTTAAACATCATTCCTCATTAAATGACTCTGCTATCAGGCTAGTGTACCTACGACTAACTGTAACGTACGTAACGGCCTGCACATTTCCATGCAAAGGAAAAAAATGCGGCTATGCAGAGGAATATCCTCTCAGTTACACGAAAATACAGTGACTGGAGGGTCTTTTTCCCCAACAGCGCCGACTGCGTTGCGATGGTTGACCGCAGGAGTCTGGCCATTGGGAGCGCCAAGGACAGTGATTAAAAGAAAATCATGGTTTTTGGAGCACTTTAGGCTTCACTTTTATGCTTTCACTAAACAACACGTCCTTCGGGTCCTGTCACCGGTCTTCTGCAGATTGGAGAGTACACATTCCGCCCAAGTATCATATTTCGAGACGCTACATTACCATCACAGTGTCCCTTTTCACCCTCTCTAGCGATTGCTCCAAACAATGAGGCATCCATTCACTGTCATTCATTTCTATTTCTAATTAAATGCGGAGGAGAATTTTCTAATTTTTACAAGGCTTTTAAACTCGCCGATTCCTCATGAAGAGCTATTGTCATATTGGAATGCACGAAGTTTACCTGGCAATGCTGTAAATTTGTTACCATGGTGCGATTCATGTAGTGTAACTATTCAAAACTTCATGGCTTTGTGGGCTTTTGTGAAAAGCGATTCGCATGACTGGTAAAGACAAATTGCTTTCCCATCAAAAAAAATTAAACAATAGACAGCTCCACGATGGCGGACAAATGGTGTGGGTCGATGCCTTGGATTGTCGCCTTTTGGATTGCCCTACATTTGAGTATTTAAGAAATTACAAACAAACGAGTTCTCCAGGGATCTCATAGGCTCTGAGATATAAAAACTTGATTACACCATAAAAGCACTCAAAGTACGATTATTTATTTAATAAATAGGACTTTAACAATAGGAGTCTGTTTAACCCCTGGTATTGGCAAAGAGGTAACGTAGGGGGCCCGCCAGGCAGCCTGAACCGCGGGTCATGCTCTTGGCTCTCAAGTCACTCTGTAGGTCAAAGATACACAACCTGCCCGAGTAGAATATCTTTTATGGTCTTTAGGGAAATCTCAGAGCGCTGCATAACATTCAGGATGCAAGATATCCATACAGTTGCAGACTTTAACACCTTGAAACGAAATCCTGCACTTTAGCCAAGGCTGGTACCCAAATCGAACAAGTGTTGATCTATGGCAGTAAAGAATTCTAGACAGACCCAGTAGAAATCACAAAACAGGAATGCCAACCAAGAAAATACAGAGGGAATAGTGTGAGGGCAGAGGCGCTTGACCTTTCACCGCCGCACTCGCCCTCCCCCATGATGAGTCATGACAACAGTTTAATCCTATTTTTCATCAAATAAAATATTCTCTTCTGGGTTAGCAGTTCGTGCATTTAGCGGCAAAATGAGAATGTGATCCAGCAGTAAATTTGGACATCCTCAGTCAGGTGCACAGAAAAGACAGTACAACGCAAATACAGGTTTGTGCTTTATAAAACAACAGCCGAATATACCTATTACCACCGAGAGCGTTTTGTAACAATTTCGTCAGAACTGAGTCCCGATATGGCACCACCTTCTTCTTCTCAGCTAGCGCCTTGCAATTGAACGGGAGGATGAATATTCTTAGTTTTCGGATGGAAAGAATGGTTGATGTGCTAGTTCCTACTCCAGACCCTCTGATATCTAGCTAATCATAGTTCTGGAACAGTATATTAGGCTTAATGACCCTATTCCTACCTTCTAAAGGCATTCTCCACAAATAATTTGCACACTTTTAAACTGTCATATTTTATATCATACTACTATACGAATAAAGTAGTATATTGTGTACAAATGCCATACAAAACTGTGGCATAAATATACGATTTACCATGTTACTGAAAAGAGGTTAATTTCATTAACGCCCCAGAAGACATCTCTATGAAAGCTTAACCTCATAATTACATAGTTAGTCTGGTCTAGTAGCGAGGAAAAAGATGGTTAGGTCCGTAATCCAAATGCTAGTAGTCTTCAAATTCGCATAGGGAAGAAGCTAATGCCTACCGAAATAACGTTTGCAAGCACTGAGAGTGAACGGTTGATATTTGCTCCTTCCTTAAGTCGATCTCCCGTTGCCCCAGTGCTATCTGCACGTTCAGAACCTGGAATCGTAAAAGCTCTTTTAATTTCCTTTAATCAAACAAATTTTTATCCTCTTTCTTTGCCTTCGTGTACGTTCTTGTGGATATAGGAGGAATTGTTTACAATCGCTTGTTTAGTAATGGCGTGCTGAATCAAAATAAAATGCATTCACATTTAAACCTAACCCAGCATCAAAATGAGGCGTTTCCTCTCTTCTGCATGCATAGAAGGCATTAACTTACCTGCCAGATCAACAAAGTTGATCGCGGAGCTCAATCGCTTCGTGGCACCATTTACCGAGGTAATCTGGTCAAAGGAGATGCACACAAGAGTGTGGGCTCGGGAGCTAGTAGCATTCATGTTCGTTGCCGCTATCGTTCGATTAGCCGTCCCTTTATATAAAGACAAAAACACAAAAAATCAACAAATGATCGCATTTAAATGCATCGGGTAAAATGTGATGGATGAAAATAGTTTTACTATAAATTTTTCTGTCACAGGCTACAGAGGCTATACCTTGTTTCATCCTTTCCTCAATATCACTGTACGAACCAACAGGAACAATTTTTAAACCCTGTACAAAGAAGCCCTCTCCAGCAGTCTGTCGAACAGGTAATCCTGCTGAACCCTTTGATTCCAAGCATAAAAGATCGCGGACTTTTTCATTGTATATCTCTATCATAGAAATAGTCACTTGAAACTCCTACAAAGCGCATGGATTAGGCATAACGGTTCACAAAATCAAACCTTGTGTGGGTCCGTGTTTTTATTGATGTTGTTAAATAAACGTTCACAAGTGATCGGAACGATTCCCCTTTAGAAAGTAGCAAAAGATTACCAAAGTCTTTTCTTATTGTAACAACAATTACATAAAATGGGTGGAGCTCAAAATAGGGCCGACTATCACCAAATCATTAAAGGTCTGCTCAAATATTATTTTTTAAATTTAGAAAGACATAATCGTGACGGGGAAAGTGTGGTGAAACACGATTTTTTTAAAATAATAATGACATCATGTATAAGCTAGAAAATGTGAGCAAAGCTACATTAGCTGTAAAAATTGCAAAAAAAGATGCGGATCTTACTTGTTTTTACCATAGCCGACAACTGAATAGGACTTTCCTGACCCCGTTTGTCCGTATGCAAATAGGGAGCAGTTGTAACCATCGGAGGCATTTTTGAGGATTCCAGTGCCAAGATCACTAAAGATCTTTTCTTGACTTACGTATCGAGAGGAGGCCCCATCGGGGATGCAGACACCATTTTTGTCAACGACAAAGCCATCGTGAGACCAGTAAGAATGATCAAAAGTAAATCTTTTCTTATCGTTAACATCTAAAATGGGAACAGATGCATGACAAAAAGCTTATCAGGCTCATTTAAATTTGCATTTTTTGCTTCCAGCTGTTGTCTAAGGGACCTATAATGTGTAATAACAGACTACAGCAAATGATTGAAGAAATTTAAGCAACGGTATTTAATATCTATGTTCCAATTAAATGCTTGTTAGTAAGCAACCTATATTCTTACCTCTGCATTAAATTTAGGTAGTTAACCAATACTAGTTGCGCAATATTCCGTGGTAAAATAGAATACAACAACAATCAGGTTTTAGGTTAACTACTGGTCAAAAGCTTAACAAGATTTTTTTAAAAACCAGTAATTGCAACATAAAGTAATTTTAACCAGGGTTGCCTTACTACCTTCCGGGTTTATGATTTCTGTCACATTTGCATTCATTAAAATAACAAGCTTAGCATTGCGATTCTTTTCCCGATCATTAAAGGGCCGAACACGCACAGCAACTTTGATTCTAATAAAATGAATTTGAAAGCGATGTGGTTACGATTCTTCTTTCATGTCTTAGCAAATATAGTTGTAAATTCAAAAATACACCGACGCCGGTGTGCACTTGCTTCTACCCCTGTAAACAATGCCATGTAACTCAGAAAACCTCACTATTAGATCGAGAATACAAAACTAAGCTAAGCCAATCATCTCAAAAATTTTTAAGAAATCAATCAGCTTGACAGCGTTATGCCTTAATCCATTTTACTTATTAGCACAGTTGAGCAGCATAAATTTATCAAGTTAAAAATGCGGGAATATACGACTGCATGCGATTTGCTGCATTCCAATTGACATCATTCTTTCATTCTCGACAAAATAAGAATTTTGCTTTTGACGTTGATGATTGAATTCCTAGCTCCAGAAAAAGGAGTTACTAATGCTAGCCTAGAGTTTAACAGAAATTTTTGTAGCTCGAGCTAATGCGTTAAAATAGATGCGCCTTATACAGCTTTCCAATCGCTCCCTTGTTAGATGCTGATACTTGAGCAACTACTCCGCTAATTAGTTTGTGGATGTTTGGTACCAATTTCTAGGATGGCATGTTTAATAGCGTATCATGTCTTGCAAATTTACCAGCACATACTCACCTGAATCAGTACCGACCAACAAAACTGTGCCAAATTTGTAACTCTCGTTTATGTTTTAACAATGACTCGAAAGCAAGGTCTCTGGCTATCGATGTGGTACGTGAGGAATACCCTTTACATCTTTTAGCCATAGCCGTTACCACTGGGTAGATGCCTGAAATGCGGTCAAAACTACCACCAGACATTGGCCCAAGCAGTCTTGAGGGCCCCAGCGAATGGCAAAAAGCGTGGCCAGGAGCTGTGTCTTAGTCACCCATAGCAATTTGTACAAGTCATGCCAGATGGGTGAACAATTTGAATGTGGTCCAAGACAAGCAAGTAATACTCCACGTGTGGAGACACCTCCCAGCTTTTGTTGATACGCTACTTACCAACTGTTCAGCTACTATAATAAAGATGCCTATGAACCCCCAACCTTCTCTTATCAGGGGTAGCGAAAGGGAAGAGAGGGAAGAGGAGGAAACACCCGTAGGACACCCAGCACCACTAAGCTGCCCGACCTCCAAGAAGTGCCGGCAGCCTGGAGCTCCTCTGTACGCCGACAAAACATATTCTGCCCTAATATTGTGTTTTTTGCTGCGCTACAGGGTAATCATCTCCCATTTTTCCCCATACGACAAAACATGATAATTCGCGATTAACAAAGAGCTAAAGTACCACCTCACCATTAGTAACGAACAAAGCGAATTGGAGTTTACTCAAACCTTCAAAGCCAAGCCACCATAATTGGATGATATTACCACACCGGAGTTCCATTAAGTTTAAATATCGGTAGCGTTCAAAAGTCCCAAGACTTACTTCTGTATATTGACATCTAAATATGACTAGTTTTTACAACATTCCTTTGTGAAATGACGCGCTTGGAACTACTTTCTCGTCTCCACGGTGCTTACACGAACCCGATTGCGAATTATCACAGTCCACTTATCAAGTGCAGGATTCAGCTCCCGCAGTCTATTCAACCACTGCTGAATGAGTTCAGGAGGCGCTGGCACGGGGAGAGACACGGTGGGATCAGGCATCTCCTTGTAGGTTATACCCCCATAGGCACGCGCCTGACTCTCCAGCGCATTCGACATTGGCGCCACAACACCCACGCCCATAATAGCGCCTTCAGCCTGTTCATGACGCGTCAGGTCCTCCGGTAGATGGGTGATTTGGTGCGAGGGTCCAAATCCTGCCCACAGTGCGCGCCGGCGCTCCGCCGTCATGACGCTACCTCTTCGCATCAAGGAGCTCCTTTTGGGTTGAAGAGCAATCAAATTGCCCTCCTCCTCATCACCTGTACAAGCTGGCACTACAGTTTGCGGTGGTGGTGGTGGTGGCAGCAAACTATCTGGTGGAAGAACTGGATGCAGTGGGATAGGCTTTTCCTTCTCCGAGCCAGGAATTGAAAAATCCCAAGAAGTTGCGTCGCTTACTGACTTCAATCTATCCCCAATCTCCTGACACTTTTCCACCTGTGTTTTCAAACGTTGCTTGTCCAAGCTTCCCCAAAGAACATAGTAGGCAAGCTAAATAGAAAAAAGATAACGAATGGAGTATATTTACCTGAAGCTCCCGATACCAAAAGAACTGTGGCCCGTCGAGATAGAGAATACTAGACTGCGGAGAAGAGACCAACGTCGTGGCGTACGCGGAGAGCAGAGCCCGTTGAGCAGGACTTTGAGCACTTACTATACAAGTAGGCGTATCGGTCGCCTTGGATTCGATCTGCAAGTCAAAAATGCATTTATAGGAGATGGCGACAATGGGTGACACGTACAACAACCGTAGTGAACTCGGTGTTGGGATCAGGGCAGATGCGAGCAGCAGCCAGTTGAGCCAATCGTATGGCGTCCTCGCCTTCAATGTCATCTGGCAGTCTCTCCACAACCGGCCAGGGATTGGCGTGACGCAGCTTTGGCACCCAGTACATCATACGCCGGTAATTGGTCATAACGTAACTCCGGAAACCAAACACCTCAACAATGGTATTGCCTACATCGTCGTCTGGTATCACATCTGAAAGGAGAGCACAAAGCACAACTTCCTTGCCTTAATGGAAACAGATGTAAGCAGGTGAGGGTTTACAAGTTCGTGATGCAGACTTGTCCGCAAGTGTTAACTGAAGCATATGGCCAAGTGTTTCGTGATATTTTCATGGTTCCTTCAACTGAACTGCATTCAGTAATAGTTCGCTTTAAGACGTACTGATTTCAAGACTCAACATAGGAATTCGACTTATTTAGTAACAAAAAGACACAGATTTCACATTTGCCCCACCTTGGCTGTATTTAACTGGCAATAAAGTGCCAAGTTCTGCAATGCTTAACAATGCAATGACGAAAGCGCTAGCAACAGTGAATGAGGCTACGAAGGTGAAACAGAGACACAACCTGCGTATAGCTAATGCATGATAGAAGTTTTGCTTCCAAACGAAATAGATTATTTTGGGCAGATTGTTGTACAACGTCAGTTGGTCTCACTACCAGGAAAAAAATTTCAACGCTGCTTCAAGATAGTGGCAATACCGTGTGAGGTTAAACTGAACCGGATAAGGCGGAAAAGTTTGGTTTTGTGCGATCGCCAACGCCTTTTGACTGCAGTTTTAAAAAATGACTCTACAAATTTTATAAATCCCAAGCAATGCTAGAAGGAAATTGAATGAGGAAAGCAAATCTAGCAAGGTTTATGTAACCCCAAGAGGAGCTGACTGTAGTGTCTGTCCCTCCAGAGGAGATGTAAAGGATAGCCCACACAACAGATCCAATTGGTAGACAAAACGCTGAGGGGAATGACCATGAAACGTATCAAGACAGGCTTATATTAGAAAATGCAAGTTAGAATTGAACCTCACGATTGGCGTTGAGTTGCAAGAGAAGTCGAGTAACAGTGGCCTGCTGTTGCATGTACCCTCCCACATCGGCGTGGAGGATAGAGGTAGCCTTCAGTCGTCCACCACGGGGCAGGACAGAAAGAAGAGCCTTGTAGGCCTCCAGATCGTCCTCCACTTCGTAAGCTCGCATCTCTTTCAGCGCCGCCAGGATGAAGTCGTTGAAACCGCGTCGCGAGCTTCCCGAACGGATCTTGAAAAGCTCTACCGTGTCTAGAAATGTCGCTTTTTTCAACTGTTTCAATTGAGAGTGCTTTAAACTCATCGTAGCCTGCGAGGCCTTCGATAGCTTGTTCTTCTCAAAGCTTTTTGAGACTTCTGCCCAGCTAAAAAAGCAACAAAACGTTAACGTAAACTGTTCAAATAGGTTGCCAAGGCTTAGTTAGGGGGTATTTTACACACATGAGCTCCGCGTGAGTGCCCTCTGGCTGAGACTCTGTCTTGGCACTTGAAGTCTTACCATCACGCTTCTTTTTCTTAAAGAATGAGAAGAGCGTCCGGCTAAAGACGTCCCATTGGTTGAGAGCACCGGTTAAATTCTTTCGACCACCCTTCGAAAGTCTGTCCAGAGAGCGCAGCTTAAATTATTAAAAATGATGCAAAACTGACCAAAGTTAACTCCACCAGGAAGCAAAGACAAACAAAAAAACAGGCGGTAAAATCAAAAAGATGAGATACATTATAGGAAATTTACTAACATAGATACACTAGAATGGGGGTCGGATGGGGGAAGTTGGAAAAAAGTCGGCCTCTAGTACTTGAAAGCGGATTGAACAAGCTCGCAATTGTGACTACCATCACAGAAAGGAGGAGAGCCAGTCTGTTTGCACACGCAGAACCACACCTCAGTTTTTCTATTGAAAAAATCGAAAAAAAACTAGTTCACGCGTTGCGTCGTTGGGAATGAATAATCAGTAAGGAACACAAATGCCGCAATACTAATAAGAATGGATTTAGTGGGTGAAGTGCAAGACTTACTTTTCAAAAGTAATCTTAATTGGTTTGAACATTGGCTTTTGGTTCCGGACAGGCCATTTATGGATCAAACGGGAGTGATGACCATCACAGAAAGGCTGTTCTTTGCTCAGTCCACACGCACACCACCAATATATCTTCTTTGCTTCGCAGATAAACCGGAATGGGTGCTTATCAGCTATTTTAGGCCCTGTTGCTGGTGGGAGTTCATCTAGATCAGAATCAGGAAAGATAAAATTGTAGATAGAAGGAAGGTGTGGGCAAACTATGCCGGAAGAAATGCTAAAGGTTCATAGTGAGAAAAATACCTCGAAACTTCGGAGTTTCAGGATGGGGTGGAGGTCGCCTATTTCCCTCTTCATCAAAACGTTCAGAAAAAGGAATGTGGTAAGATCCAGGTGCTAAAAATCGTCCACCACGAGTTGGTGCAACAGGGAGCAGAAGCCTTCGAAGCAACGATCTTTGCACGTTTAGCATAACTGAAGTCAGAAGGAAAGTTCAAATTTACTTCGCAGTCAGCATAAACTTACTCGGCTACTATAAGAGCACCCACAATTCGGTACAGCTAACTGAACCTACTGAAAAAGACATAAGAAGCCAGCAACTCGGAGCGCTCCAAATGTACAGCTGATTTGTACAAGTTGCTCACTAACCCAAGAAATACATGCTATCATGGTTGATTCGCTTTAGTTAAAATCTACAATGCTAGATGCAACGTCCACCAGCTTGTCACGTATACCAACATACCCCGCACCACGCTTCAGTGGAGTTGTAACACGATCACTCATTGGTCCTTGACACACAACTTAGCCGCTTTATATAAGTGCGTTAAAACATATTGCAGCGAAATATATTCTGATTGCTTCTAGAAAAAATATTAATTGAGATAAATAAAAACTGTTTGTGATTTTACAACATTTTTGAAACTCTTTTAGCTCTGAAGTTTTCCCCATAATTCATTTCAAAGACGCGTAATGGGACAGAAAACTATATTTTTGACCAGACACCCAACCTCACGCTTAAACTATGCCCCATAGATCGCTACATGATCCCCTGCCCAATTTTACCATTGTTACTGAGATCGTTCTTTGGTCTGCTTTCAGCATCGCTCTTCAAAACTATCCGATTCTCTGAAGTCAATTTTACGCGCTAGGATCTGCAGCCATTAAGTCTTTAGTTCATTGAGAATGCCTTTAAAATACTGCATCAATTACGCATATCATCCATTTTTTCTCAACATGACTTTCGTCCCATTTGAATTTGCGGCAGAAGGGAATGATTACGCGGCTTAGCTTTTCCCAAGTCTATACAGCACGCCTCACATCCTGATTGTCATTCCCACAGAACCACGACCTCTTAACCTAGGATACCGAAGTAGTAAATCACAGAATCTGGGGAACCACCCAATCGCTCTACTTGTAACACCCCCCGGACGGATGTTTTGGATGGCTAAGCCTGTAAACTCCACGACCAACGACCGCTACAGCTCCCCGTTCCGGCTTATCAGTTTACCAGTTCTGAGTCGGGGAATGACTAACGTGTTCGTTTAAGGCTTGAAAGCCCCCAATCCCTGCGTAAAAAGTCTTCGAGATCACCAATGAGAAGCTCCAACGCAAAGCCATAAAAATGTTATTGATCATTCAGCTTGGCACATTGTTTACATCAAAGAGGGTCAAGGTTACACACTATAATAGCCTGAGTGCCCCCAAAGTAAAACTAGTCCATATACAAGGTGGAGTGGTACGCCTCTGTACAAGATAAACTCACACCTACTCAAGGCTGAAATTAGTAAACTCTGTCATGATGAATGTTATCCTCCTGGATAAGTGGACGCCGTACTTGCCCCATAGGGACACGTCCTGCCACGGGATGGTATTGATACGGTCCAGGTCGCTGGTGTGGCCCCATGTGATGCCCACCGTGGTAGTTATGGTGCGCCTGTGGGAGCTGCTGATGCTGCTGCTGTTGGGCGATGCGAGCATGACGTGGATTGGAGAAGAATTCCAAGTAGCTCGTGCCTTCTCGAGAGAAGACCCTTAGATCGCCTGGAGGTGGGTCTTCGTAGAAGTAGTCGTGGGAGAGCGCCTGGTCAGCAGTAAAACGCTTCGATGGATCAATGACCAACAGTTTGTCGATCAAATCTATAGCTGTAGAAGACGAGACCTTGTCTTTCAAACGCTCTCGTACATGACGCTTTATGTCACGCGGAAGTTGGGCATCGCGGAAGGCTTCCAAGCGCTCAACTCCTGGCCATACTTCCGAGTTGATGGAGCCGCAGAGGTTGATGATCAGCTTCAGTTGACCCAATTCGTTCTCACCCTGGCAAATAAAACTATTGATAAAAAATCTGCAGCGAACCAACCCTCATAATAGGTCAGGGACATGGAGCTTATAACAGCTGCTGTGGGTCCGCATTGCTCCGTGGTGTACTGCATACACTACATATGACGAAAAGCCTAGCAACACCATAGAATCGATAGATTAACATAGATTAACTTTAAGGTGTCAAAACATGAGATGATTTCACTACAGTAAATTTGTATAGAGGCTATAACCCTAATCGTGCCAATGAAGCACATAAAACTATCCCTCGATTCCGCAAAAATAGCTAAACCGCAGGAAGTCCAATTAGCATTCAGTACCGTATAAAGTGGGACAATAGGGTAGCTACCGATTCTAGGCATTAATGCATTTAAAAAATACCGCTAAATAGTAGGCCTAGCTACCTGCATTATAGGATATTTCGTCCACAGTTCAGCCATGATACAGCCGGCTCCCCACATGTCAACGGGCTTTCCGTAATTGCGGTCGTTGAGAAGAATTTCCGGTGGTCGATACCACAAAGTGACCACTCGTCCAGTGTAACGTGGCGGACGATCAGGGCGGATGGAAGCAACAGTTCTTCGAGCTAACCCGAAATCCGCAATTTTTAAAACTCCGTGTTTGTTGATCAGAATATTTGCGGCTTTTAAATCCCGGTGAAGAACATTGTTTCTAGGAGGAAAACCCGGAATTCGAATCCGGTGAGAGCCATGCCTCAAAGTAGCAGGAAGCATAATACACCTACTCCTCGCGTAAGAGAATTGAAGTTACAAGTACATTCACCCTAAGGATGGTTAGTTCATTATCACTTAACCTATAAGGCTTTGAAAGAACGACTGACTAAGCAAGTAGCTCTGTCTGGAGGGTACCGTAAAACAGTATGATAAAAAGTAACAGACTTTAAATAGAACATTCAGCTGTCTTTAGCAAGTAAAATTTGACAGGCCAGTTTGAGTATTAATCACGTGGTGGGCCATAAAGCGCATAGATGCATACAACACTTACTTGTGCAAATAAAAGAGTCCCTTCAGAAGCTGAAGCATAATGGCTTTTTTGACTGAATTTGGGAAATCGGCCCTTTGACTAAGACCGGCGAGATCATGATCACAAAATTCAAAAACCAGAAAGAACTGTGGTCGAAAGCATGAACGCTCATCTCCTTAAAAGAACCATACAACAAACTTCGCCTTACTTGTGTTGTAGCAAACATCCTTAAGGCAGACAATGTTCTCATGCTGTAAAGACTGTAAAATACGAATCTCGCGAATGGCAGTTATTGGAAACTTGGCAACTCTGCTTAAACAAATTAAAAACAGGGCATACTCCCTCTTTCTCCTGCTCCATTCGAATCCTCTTTAGAGCGAAATGCTGCTTTGTCACTCTATGTCTAGCTTTGAAAACCTCGCCGAATGTTCCCTGACCGATTTTCTGCAGACGCTCGTACCTATCAACTGGCGACACATTTTGTAAGCGACCGAGGGCTTCTTCAACATTCCTAAAAACCCCACTGTAATCGGCTTCTAGGTCTTCTACCATACTGGCAGAGAGCGGTGGCTCAGAAAAAATACTACCCGGCATCTCACCGCTCAAACAGACACAACTATGGACGGTCGTGCGTAGCGCCTTAAATTGGGGTCGCAATAAATAAAAGAATTATAAAATCAAGCAAAAAGTGCGCACTAAGTCAGCATAATGCCATTGTATAAAAGCTTTTAAAATATTATATCCAATCTTTAAATGTATTTTGTTTTACTTGCCCAGCATATCTCATTCAAATTCAAGCAGTCAAAGTGCATTTGAAATTCATGCTTTTACGAAGTATTTTGCTTTTTAAACTTTACAATGAATAACACTGTCACAAACCGTTTCTGTAGTTTTTCTTGATGTAGCGCTACGAGAAATCTCTGGAGTTCTCGCAAGACAATAATTTTTGAAAACATGCGTAAATTTAAAATGCCATTCTGCAGGGCTGGACTACGGTCTGAGCAGCCTCAATGGCCAATATAATCATATAAATAGGCAATATTCTGCATGGAATGGAGTAGTGGCGGGACATATGTTGCACATGCGTTATATGCCGCCAGGATGGCTTGAAGGCCGTGCAACATTTTGGGGGTATCCAAAAGAATGTCTCGTAATATTCCACCTTCTAGTAGCAGGGTGGGAAAGTAGGAATGGGAGGAATGAGCGGATCCCGCTACATTATGTGCACCCTAATAACAGAAATTGTCTCGCCTACCACTCTCGTCGATTAATAGCACAAGTTATCCCACATTCCTTTGCAAAAATCATGGTGGGTTAGTAATCCTAATCCAAACGCCTCCTGTTTTATAGTGCTAATCGTGCAGCTACTTATGCTTTCTTAATTAGTAGTAACCTTCCTTATTGTTTGTATTTTACGTCTTTTAAACAGTGTGAAACAACTGTGCACTAAAACAACACCATGCATTGATGGCTTAAAGTGCATCGAAATCTTCTTTCTATTTATTCGGTAATTTGGAAGAAAATTATCCTATATGTGGTGACTAAATTTTCGGCCTAGCCTGAGCCAATCGAGTCGCGCCACGAGCTGGCCCATTGGAAAAGGCGAGGGTGAGAGATGGAGTGGGATGAATGGATAGAGTGGGGAGGAGGTGAAGGTTTTTGGTCCGTCATATAAGCGTGGCTGTGGGCAGTGTTGTCTGAACTATTCATTGGGAAATAGAGCCACCCTGATCACATATACACACACTTCAACAAAAATGTTCCCCGGTTCATTTCTTCGTTACTTCCTCCTCTTCGTCATGTGTCTCATCCTCCTAGTCGCCACCTGCGGTTACTCTGCCCCTACCAAAGTGGTGAAGTTCCGACAACGACCGCTACTTGAAATGCTCAATGAGCATTTCCACACCTTCGGTCGACCTCGGTGAGCCACCGTTTCCTGTGAGGGGAGGTCATGACGATGGGCAGGCTAGTGAATTCCCTTTTTGTCTGGCACCTTACCTTTATTTGGTTTAGGTTTATTGATGTGTATGTCACCGCAGAAATGCGTTTTGGCTAATCCTGCTCGTCGTTATGTTCAAAAACTTTGAAAATAAACTAGTTTGAATACTGTGCATGCAATAATTCACTTGAAAATATTTTGTAGCGTCCCGAGGCTCCCCTTAAGGTAAAAGAAGGCGCAGTACTAGGGCAGAATATATATATTCCGGGAACAGAGGACTTGGGGGCTGTTGGCATGGCCCGGAGGCCGACCAACCGGCTAGAACAAGATGGCCACCCAAGTGACCAAAACCGGTAGTTCGAACAAACAAAGTATTACACAGCCCCTCTCTTCTTTCGAGCCTCGTCCCCGACGCTTCCCTTCGTCCGCCTCCCCTGTCAGCCATCACAACGTAATCAGTGCTGCGTTGCGAGAAGCACCCACGAGCTAACCGTCCCAGTCATCGAGGCTCGAACGCATGTGTTCCTGTAGTGCCATCAATTCCGCGTAGCACTCAGTGCAGCAAATGCGCGCCTCTTGGCCCTCCTCTGGGCTTGGAGTCCACGGCTAGTGTCGCTTCAGTTGTTAATAGCTTTCCTGTCGAACACGAGGACGAGGGAGATGTCGAAGATGAACGTCGATCTCGACCCTTCTGTTACGAGATACCAAAGCTTTTCCCCTCCGTAGCACATGTACTTCTTTCACAACGCCGACGTTTGCCAGAAGCGGCATGGAGCAGGATAAAATCCATCAAAGTCAGGTCCGCTTTCCGCTGCCAACAATGTAGCGTCCCGAGGCTCCCCTTAGGGTAAAAGAAGGCGCAATACTAGGGCAGAATATATATATTCCGGGAACAGAGGACTTGGAGGCTGTTGGCACGGCCACCCAAGTGACCTAAACCGGTAGTTCGAAGAAACAAAGTATTACATAATTTATATAAAATTATGAAGTAGATTGGCCGGGATGTGTATTTGACACCTGGATCAGATCCTTCCTTTGGACAAGGAGAAACGGGCACCCACTTACTCCATCGTCATCAAACTCACAATTTTACAATTTTTTTCTCAAGATACTTGACTTTTAGAGAGTAGATTTGAAATTTCATGGTCCAACCTAGTTCTTGAGATTTGGGTTGAAAAGAGGAGGCGAAATTACGCCCTTTTGCAACGCGCCCCAATGAATGGACGCCGATGGAGGATCCACAGTCTTGGGTCATGTCCCATTTAAATTTTGCTGTGAACGCAATATTTATTGAGTTTAAAAGTGATCTGCTATTTTTCGATTTAAATCCTTAAGTAGTAAGGAAATTTAAGTCTCAAACTCCTTCTCTATATACCCTAGTCATTTTAACTTCAAGCCGAATCTCCACAAATGAGTGGACTGAGGGTAACATTGCCATGTTTCACCCTATTTTGAAGCCACTTCAATGAATTTGTGGCACAAATAATCCTAAGGTCATCCTCCAATTTCAAATGTCCAGGTGCTATTCTGAGATCCAAGCCACACTTGCACCCACGCGCATCAGTCACTCACAATGGAGATTATAAGTAGTATCGCCTAGACTTACTCACTTGCATCTTCTCATTTCTGTGATACTTATTTCAACTTTATTTTAGATTTGGAAAGAGGTTGCATTCAAGCCATGATTGGATGTATTCCCTGCCACCACAAGAGATCAACGATGAGTTGGGGATTGAGAACTTCGAGCCTTCCCATGGAAATCCATTGCTAGATCCAGTGTCTCCGGAATACTTTGTCGACACCAACGACGATAGCCCATTGGAGGCTCAAAAGAGTGGATTGTTGAGATCTCTGCATCTCGACTACAAGTGAGTGTGTCCTTCCGATGCAGGGAACACTCCATCGGCGTGTTGTAAGTCCAAGCCTACCAACCCAACACTACCACCAGTAACTCTTGTATCACGGATCCAAGCTTCATTGTAACTTAAAATATTGGAAATAATAGATTTTATTTCCCGAATTCTTGTCTTCGAATGTGTGGATGATGGTAAATTTGAGTGAAATTCAATGCAGACGCCAAGAGATGGCGATCTTGACTTCATTCCAAAATCTCTATCTACAAGCGTAGGACATGATCCAACAAAATCCTGTGAAACATTTAAGAAATAGGCTTAAGCAAACATAACTAATTGTGTGCCGAATTTCCGCGGGGCCTAGAGGTTTCAGACAAATGGGCTTGGAGCTACTGGAATGGCCCAGAGGTCGAACCACCACGCAAAAGCAAAATAAATGTGCTGTTAAGTAGCTTATCACCAAAATCAGCAAGCTAGACAGGCAACTAAGCTACTACTTAGCCATTATTCTCTTTGGAGCGCAGTCCACGCCGATCCCCCTTGGTCAACCTCCCGTGTCGGACAGTCCAAACGCGACTAATTCCTTTTGGTGAGTCCAGTGAAGCTGGAATGTCGCCCAGTATGGAAATGGATTCGTGATTGGGGGAATGCGTGGGCAATCACGCGTGTTCGAAGCTAATCACAGGAACACCGACCCAAAAGCGGGGTAAAATAACTAAGAAAGGGATTTGTCATAAATCTATGGAGCTTTTATTCCTCCTATCCATGCTATTCTCACTTCAATGCTATCCATTCCCATCATTCTGGGTGTTATCAAACTGGTGGAAGGATGGAGGGAATATCGTGTATGGGCTACATTGACATATAATTATCGGTACGATATTCAGGTCTGTAGAGAACTGTTTCAGATGGTTCACAGCTACTATCGACTCCGTTGGGAGTAGTTTTCATGCAGACTTCTGGGATAGGGTAGTCACAGCTTCTCTCAACCGCAGCACATGCACTTCTTCGGCCGTGGAAATGCGGATGGATGTACCTCAACATGGAGTTTGCTAGCCGTTACCACTAATGTAAGGTTCTGAGACTTCCTCAAAGCCATAATACTCGGGCAGAATGCATATATTCGCCTTACAGTAGAACTTGGAGCAACAGGCATGGTCAAGCGACCGGTTTACTCTAAGAAGGTACAATGGCACAGCACCCCAAACTCGACGCATCTTCAGGGTGGGGAGAGTACTGTGAGTCGATTTAATTCTCGAAATGGCAAACACGCAAAGCTTGTGACCTCTTGAATTCTCAACAATGACTTTATCTTGCCTCCCTTATGACGGCAGTTTTTTCAAATTAAAACTTTTTGAAGTACTCAGTAAACGCCAAAAAAGGCTACAGCAAGCGCTCTTCTGTTGCTTGGAGTCACTTATCGTCAAAACTCAATTTATACCGTAAATTAATTTACTTCTTCTTTTCACGGATTTGGCTACTCTGGAAAAAAATGTTTTCTACTTGCATAATGAAATGCGCGAATTTCAGACCGCCACCTACCTCAGCCACATTTGCCTGTCTTTCTGTCAAATTTACGTCTCTTTCCTATGATCCCCATGACTTATTTTTAGCAACCGCCAACCCTTTCCCAGATACCTCAAACAAATAATTTAAAGGAGTAATAGCGCTAACTTTCCCAATTCGTAACAAACACTTAATTTAACAGGTCCGGCCGAGTGAGTCAGATAAATGGCATGCTGTATTCACGAAGAAGATTAGGTGTTGCCACAAGTTTGCGCCGTCTCAGTTCTTCATTCCATCCGATGTTTTTTTACAGATAACAATGAGACCTTTAATGAGCTGGCAATTAATACTTTCCCTCTTTTCCGCCATGAAAATCGTTTCCACTAAAGAAAACTACAAACTAACCTAACGGTGCTAAATTTTAAGGCATTCGATATTTAATCTTCCTCAAAATTTTGCTCTTCTAGCTTTTAATTAATAATAAAGCTATAAATATAAAGCATCGATCAGTCTAAACAACCAGTTGCGCGTCCTTCAAGTTGCGACTCATTAGCGTACCCCTGGGGCGTCTTCATTGATTTATTGATTTTTAGTATCGCTGTCGCCGTTTTATTGATCAGTTTTTGGTAGCTTATAGTCTCATCGAGAGTTTTGATGCCGGCTCTATTGGAGCGATGTCCAAACACACACCCGCGTGCGGTGGAGCACGGCGATTCGAGATTAAATCCGAGCTGGAAAAGCGGCTGTCTCAGCTGAACCTCGAGGCCCTCGGCCCCAACCACAGACAGTCCAGTTTGTATTCACGGAAACGTGAACACAGGTCGTAGCATCGACTGCAAGCAATGGAGGCGACCTCCGCAGAACAGGCGTCCAGTGGGAGTGACAGAGAGGTGTACAAAAACAATGTCATGTTGATCATAGGCGCCGCGAATAAGTATCGCATTGCATGCAAAACAGACGAGAACTACTTGATAGCAGCTGCAACGAACATTATTACCAGTATGACCATGTTTAGTCAAAAGTAAAGATGTGATTTGCGTACCCTCTTGTTTCTATAGGCTTGTTATCTGGTTCCAAGTGTGTGTTCCGACTTCATCAGATTAAACTACATTATTGAAAATTTTTCGCTCTTCTTCTCTGCTCAGCCAAATTTGCTTTGACAGGGTCAAAATTGCAATTGGGATGACTTCAACTTTCTTGAGTACGGCAGCGTCAGCCTACTTGACATTGATAAGCCCTTGCCCTGTTTATCTGCCGCTAAAAGCAGTCCCAAGTGAACCGTGTCTGACAGAAGCGCTAGAACGGTTTAAAACGAGAAACGTGCGCTATTGAAAATTGTGAAAAATAGCGAGAACGCGCTTGAATCGGCAAATGCCGAGGCTATGGCAACACAGGGCATCAGTGCCTTGCATACAATTTTCCTAGCTTAAACACCATAAATTGTAAGACTTAGAACACCGTGACAGGCATTAGCCTCGTAAGTAGTACTTGATACAGCAGCCCAAGTTGCAGGTAAAAATGACTCGCGGAAGAATCCCAAAAACTTCACGAACGAAGTATTTTGCCCCTAAGCCCGTCTGCTGCAAAAAAGGGATCCCTTTGATGAAACATGAATGGAGCTGATAACACTGCCGCTGATGAACCCTCCAACCCGCTTCTCCACCCTCCTCAAGTAAGCCCTTCCTTTTTGGCTTTGTATGCTCGATCTGATAATCCCAAAGAAAAAAATTGCAAAACTATTGACTGAATTTGACAAACATTCAGGCTGAAAATTAAGTCCTCAAGGTTCAAGGGTGCACCAGTAATTGCCCCAGTTAGCTTGATATAATAAAACAAAGCATCGAAGCTATTATGAGCCGATTGAAAGCATTTATTCAAGCATTAATAAAAGAAGAATTTGCCTAATCAAAACCACTTTACAAAATTAATGTCAGATATTGTAAGAAGCACCGTGCACAACACCCGCCGAAGTGAAGTTTCATTTTGCTTCCGAGAGCGGATCCCTTTTAAGCAGGGAGCAATTCGCTAACCCTAGATGGGATTTGAGAAAAAAACAGAAACTTGGGATCGTATTAGACTCAATTTAATTAACTGGCGGGTTTTTAAGGCGGTTTTTTTATTTCCCCTTAGGACTTACATTTATTTAAGCCAAAATTTGTGAGATTTAGGTCAATTTATTCTACCAATAATCACACACTATATAAGGTTGGTCCATTCAGAAGAAGGCGTCGTCGAGTCCTTTTTATCTGCCAGTCTTATTCGTTTGTGAAAGGCACCGATTTTGGCAATTCGGTGTGAGTGAAGTCAAAATGCTTCCCATGAATGCGTCTTTCCCTCCATCACCAGTTTTATTCCATCTTACACTGTGGTTCAGCAGCCATACCCCTTTATTATGCCTCAAAGCACCGCATTTCCAACAATTTAATCTAAAACATTGAATTTAGCAGTGAAGCGGACTCATTTCCTATCATTGATACTGCTAGTCAAAACCAAGCTAGTATATGGGCGGTGTTTGTAGCCTAAAGCTTCAACTTCTCATAAATTTGGCATTTTATTAAATCGTCTTTTGATTTCACGGATGACCACCGATAGCTTTTAAAGTGTTAGTGGATTCAACTCCTTTCCCTTGCGAAATTGGTCATGTTTAGTGACCGCCTCTTCGAGAATCCTGTCCGATTCGGGAGTAGAAACTTACAGATTCCCCTGAATTAAAATAAAGACCCACGTGATCCCGTGTTTTCTTTTAAGAACCTATCGTTGACATTCGGAATATGAATAATGATAAGTTCAAAATAACACATTGCAGTAGCGAAGCTAGCAACGTTATAGGTAGCCTAAGGGACCTGCTAAGTTGACTGATGGGGGCACTGTAAACAGGGGACTTGAGAAAAGGTTTGGGCAAAACTTAGAGTAGCATCAAGGCTTACAGTACTTCTTCAATGCCACGAGGCATCAACAGCTGGGCAACCCAGTTCCACCACAACCCTCAACTTACTTCCCCGAGGCGTGATGAGTATGACAACGAAGGAGTGGATTCATGATGGCTGCATAGAAACCTGCAACCGCCTAGGACTGAGAAGGCACGTGTGGCTCCATTTGCTATTAAATTGGATATTTTTCAGGCTCTGGCACCATCCTCGTCAATCCCTGTGGCGCTTTTGTGGGAGAGCCATCACAAGACCGCCGAACGCTGAACATCCCATTGAGTGATTGCTTAATTCCACACTTTCCTTTTGCGGGCACTTTGTACTTCCACTGAACGGCATGGACCCCAGGCCACGCCAGTAGACCGTCAAGCACCACTGTAAGTTGACAATACATTATTCTGCTCGAGTATTATGTCTTCTTCCGTCTTTGGAGCACTACAGTAGGATTTGTTGTGGATCTAGATGGAATTTTGAGGCATCATGTCCATTTGGGAGGTAGTACCACAGTGGACGGTGCTATGCAGCGAAAATTCTTCAAGCAGCTCTATTCATAGCAATGCAACGAGCAGTTCTTTGGGGACGATACAGGCCCCTCCACAAACTCCATCTCTTGCTACTAATGTCATCATGCAGAACATGAAAATAGAATGATTGTAAAAGTTAGTGATGTTTTAATAACCTTTTTCCCCTTTGTAAGTCGTCACCGCTCTGAGCGTCCACATCAGGAGCCTTCCCTTAGTGAGGTCTTGACGAAACCGCTTGCCAGTGACGTCAAAGCGGCGTCTGAAGCATTTCAAAATGCGCGAGGAAGAGGCACACAAAGCTATTTTGCCAGCCGAGTGAAGTTTGAATTGTGAGATTCTTATGCAATCAAACTGTGACAAAATAAAACAAACTTTTCATAATTTCTGCCTTCTAAAGGGGAATAGGCGTGTGACAACACAGTTGCGTGTAGTGTGGTGGAGTTATGTGCATTAAGGGACGTGACACTAACGGCAGGACATACCCGGCGACTAGATGGTCAGGGGAGAGCATGATTGTTGGAAGGAGGGCGGGGGAGGAATTCCCAGTGCGGGATAAAATGCTATGGAAACAACTAAAACCATCCGGTATCCACGTTGCAAGCAGAGATGAGGCATTCAAGCGGCCCTGAGAGCAAACAACCAGCCGGTGGAGGAATGTACCCTTCCATCCCATGATTGAGTCGTTCCATCCAATTAAAAGCCCTAGTATTGTCGGTGCCTTTGCAAGGCGGCTAGGGAGCTCCGGCCCATGTCAGTAACCCTCGAGCCCTTCGGTACAGATTCTGTCCTAGTAGTGTCGCCTTTCATCAAACTTTCGGCAAGTATGATGTGCTATTTCGGATAACCGGAATAACGAGCGGTTTTAATAAAACCAAGGGGTGGGGATAGTCCTCTCCTCCCTCCCATTCTCGATTGAAATGCACAGCAACGAGTTGTTCGAATAACAAAGCGTTTCTTACCGTAGATAGAAAGAATGTTTTGTGCTCAGAACCGCAGAATGAGGAAACCTAGTGGTTGAAGTTTTATTTAGGCTGGAGTTCATTTGACCATCCCAAAAAAAAATGCGCGATTCTAGGGCTCCAACTCCATCGACAATCTCACGTATGGCTAGTCGATGTCCACCTGAGAACGCAAAGGATTGGAGTTTGAATTCACATTGAGCTAGCAGCAATGACCGTACGAATACCACTTTGTCACCGATTCTTCCCCATACTTCGCTTCATTACCTGAGACGACGTCATTCAAAACCTAAGCGGGCGATGTAGTAGTCGGATTTGGCACAGCCATGGTACTTGCACCTAGAGGCATGGTCTCTGGATCATGGCAGTGCTCTCCCAACACTTCTGTGCGTTGATGATACAAATTCTGCTGAAGAATTATGTATTTTGCGTTCGGGAAAGTCCCGGTGCGCTACAGTGTTGGCAATGGAAGGCAGACCTGATCGCAAAGGACAATTGCCCTAATTCCTATTACTGAAAGTGAAACACTAACGTGACGGAATAAGGGTATATGTGTGACGACCTCTAACGGAAGGACTGGGAATGATGTCCACCTTCGGCGGGAAAATGTTTAACAACTGGAGCAACACTAACCGTGAACAATCTAGGGGAATTCGTCACAGATCTGTCTACGACACCTGTACGAAGATATCAGGTGATTGAACACGCGATACCTCCTCCACTTCCCCAGTAGCTGGATGGAACTCGGATGGACAAAGCTAGGTGACACTGAAGGGGGAATGAAAGGATAGGGAGGAAGAGACGCAAAGCATTATCTCCACGACACAATTTTAAGCCCCGTCATTTGTTATTTAACTCTGCTTTTAGGCTAGCACATTCCTTCTTCCCTGAACCCAGTTCTCCTATAGTACAAAATTCCAGATACACCAGAATTGTGGTCAAATATCGCTTCAGGTGTACGCAAATTCAATGACTGGTGTGGTTGTTTGGTTGGCTAGTTCGTGGATGATCTCCCCACAACGCCAACCACGTTGCAATAGCTGAAGCGGGACGCTGACCAGGGTGAGTGCCCAGGACAACGCCCAAACGGAAAGGGGGAGGAGGGGGGCTACTTACCACCTTGACTGTTCGTTGGGTGTTGCGGTCACTGAAGTGCAGGTCCACCGGGCGACATGACCCACAAGCCATGCGGATAGCCGCTCATCTCTTCCGTAAGTCGATTACGCTTATTCTGTCCTGGTACCACTTTCCCATTCGTCTTCGAGGAAGTCTCGATACACTACAGCGTGCTTCAGACTGAGCCCCATTGAGTGGCGCCACATTTTACCAAATTCTTTATCATAAACAACCATTAGATATCCAAAGGCATTTAATTTTTATAAAGTTTGAACCTGGTAACCATTCAATGCACAAAGGCTTTCAAACGTCCATTAACTGTACACTCATGGTAGGTGGGTGATGAAGAGGAGTCGCAGATTAATCATAAATTATGGAACGACTAAGTGAGTAATGAGATCAAGTTTGACAAGTGGAAGGTTGGCTCTTCATGCGACGGAGGAAGTAGAGCATTTAGCATTAATAACACTTAAAAATACTGATGGCGTTTCTTTCCACTTTTGCGAATCCCTTGAGAGACCTGTGGAGTGTGGGGTTAAGAGATCGTCTGCACAAATATTTACTTTTATAGACTAACTTGATGAATGCCACTTTGAACACGTCAACTTGTACTTGAGTCAAGAATGAAACTGCCACTTTCAAAGCTAACACAAACCTACCTCAGCCTCAACGCTGGCAAGGAACTTGAGGTAAATAACTCCGAGTAGTTAAAAATACAAAAATGTTGGACAAAAAAAGTATCTAAAGCATATTGCGGGGTTCAGAGACTTTTCTGAAGACGCATGGGATGTAGTGCTTGGGCGGAAGGAGCAGTTAAAGGGCTACCAGTGCAGTCTACAGGCTGTCACCGAGTGGAAGTACAATGGTCGTGGCCTTAAGGGGTCGCATACCCAAAGCGAGGAGTGGAACACAGACTGAAGCATTGCATAGAGAAGCTTTAGCGGCGTCTACTGAGGCCCCCAGCCCTCAATCCTTGGTCAACCTCCAGCATTGAAAATCACAACTTAATCGGTGCTGTGAGGAGGTCACCAACGGCCTAACCGTGATGGTCATCGAATATGCGCACAAATGAGAGGACATCCGACCCTAACGTCATTTAAACTCTTTTGGTAATTTTGCTGTAACTGGAGTTTTTTTCCAGTATGGTAACCGTACAGCGGGATGGGAGAATATGCAAATCATGGCTAGTCGTAGAAGCACTGGCCTAAAGGCACAAGTAAATAACACAGGACATGATTTAGCATTGCCCCATACAGGTAGAGTTTGGTGTCGATTCCTTCTTGCCACTTCATTCTCACTTAAGTTATTACGTGCTCACCTCTTTGATACCTTCACACAGGTACCGCAGACAACTCCTTGATGAACTCCTCCAGATGGTTCAAGGCTGATGTCGCCCTGGTTGTTAATGGCTTTCCAGCAGACAATGAGATTGAGATAATTGCAGAAGCTAGACGCCATTTTCAACCATTCTTTTGAAAATCGTTACAGTTTTTCTCATCCGCAGCATATCCACTCCTTTTGTTATGTTAAGGCTAGCAATATAGGATTGGAAACTAGGTTAGTTGCCACCAATGTAGTGTCAGAAGACTTCCCTGACGCTGAACAAAGGCACAATACCGGAGCAGAATGCTTACAGCCAGGATTCAAGAAGGCCTGAAGGGGAGGGAAAAGGAGCCACTGGCATAGAGCGGAGACTATGCCGCCCAATGGTAGTACAACAGCCAAGCCTGCGATATTCGTGAAATCAAAATGAAGAGTTAAACAAATAATCAAATTGGAACACTCTTGTGAGAAAATTAATGGAACTCCAGCAATTTAGCATTCGATGGTGATTAAGGCACAAAGAGTAGGAATGCAGTTGAGACAACCTTCCCGTATCCACGAGCATGACCGAACACCTTGCTCCTCGTTACATCTCCGTTAGCACAGAAACTCACTGCGTAAGTGGACCAGGAGCTAGGAGATATGCAAACGACGCAATTCAACTCATAAGTAAAACAAATGTTTTCCTATTACAACACTCCCTGTTGGTAACGAAGTTGAAATCGAAAGGCTATTCAACCGCTACGTCAAAATTGTTGTGGTAGTTCCTAGCTTTTTTGATACTCTGATTTACTTGTTAATAATCCATCTAAGAAGCCTATCTACACAAAAGAACGGTTCGTTTATTGTCACGTTTGAAGAAATTTACAGATGAAGATACATCCGCCTCACAACTCAGACAGATGATCCAGAAAAGAGGCGACTTTGAATTCGCTTGAGCTTCTTCAGCACAGCCCTAAAAGACGGAAATAAATGCGTTGACAAGAGGAACACACGAGGAGTGGAATGAGCGACACGAAAAACAGACCTCATTTCCATCTCCTCTTTAGTCTCAACGCCAGTGACGACGTCCTGTGGCGCCAGTCGTTCAATTAGTTGGCCGACAAATCGCCTCAGTTGAGCTAGCTGGTTATCCTCCGGATCAGTAAGCCATTCTGGAGGTAGCTGAGCGGCGATTGCTTTCAATCGCTCCGTCACTGGCTCCCACACCGCCATTTCACTCGACGCTCCGCCTCCACCTGTGTCCGACAAAGTGGTGGTGTTGGACATTAGGCTGGCCAGGCCAATGAGGATGTAGCGGTTCACAAGACAGGTGAAAGTGATGTACTTCAGCGCAGCTGGTGCCAGTAGATCGTGCCACTCGAGGAGGTTCGAGAGAAGCTGGAACAATAAATTGTTGGACATTCACTTAACTGTGATTGAATGAAGGCAATAAGAGGAGAGGAGGAAACAGTGAGACAAACCTTCATAGCAGAATTCATCTGACGATCAAAGAAAAGGCGACTGGGACACTGGAGATCGGACATGATTCTGAAGGCAAACAAATGTAAGAAAATCTCGTGTTAGTGTCATTTTTGCAATTATGCACTAACGATGTCAAACCCTCGGTGTCGTGACACAGAACTTGATATAATCTCTGTCACGAACAAGGTAAGGGTGGACAAGAGAGAGGGAGAGCGGTCACTGCACACAATAGGCCGCCGAACAACCCTATTTGATGGCAGGTCTTTTAAATGCGTAAAAAAAGGTGACGCAGCCTATTCTTGGACGCTATTCGCACGCAACGGAACTGGCTATTAAGTTAAAATCCAGTGATTAACCTCCGTATAAG
The DNA here is from genome assembly GCA_001923025.3 of Taenia multiceps. NCBI lineage: Eukaryota > Metazoa > Platyhelminthes > Cestoda > Cyclophyllidea > Taeniidae > Taenia > Taenia multiceps. Next base: position 18,349,388 of record CM010313.2, on the reverse strand, counting down.
TGCTTCGTTTTTCCGATATTATTGAGTAATTGTTTGAGCCAACTTTATGCCTGTTTACGTGGACCTTTTCGACCCCTTAAGACACCTTTGTTATCATTCAATTATTTTAAAACTCCTTCGGGAGTCCCCACACTGCAAAATCCCCAATGGCAACATGAAATCATGCGAGGTTGACATCCTTGCAGAGTTGAAGCAAGGGCAAAGACACAGACGAAAATACCAACAATTGAGGCGAAGACTTTGACTTCGCAAGCGTTCTACCCACTAATTCTGTCTCATTTCAAGTCTTTCATGATTTGGTTAGCATTAAACCTATTTAATGGAGGCAAACGTACCGTTTGGAGTAGAGAGGGATGAAAACGTCCATCTGGATGGTGTGTTCCATACGCTGGAGGACAGCTTCAAAGAGGCGTTGAGTGGCCTTGCTCTCCGCCGAGACGGTGGGCCAAAGGGTAGCAAAGGAGCGCACCACAGTCACCAAGCGTCGCGTCTGACTCCACGACATCGGATCCCACGAAGCCGAGACGATTTCTGCGTTTTGGATGAGGAGAAAGAGCGGAGCAGGCCATTATACGAGAAAAACGACCTGATCGTGCAATTATGGGGGAGGGCGAGACTCCTACAATCGGGAGGTCCTGGGACCCCTAGATATTTCGTTGCAGACGCTACTTCAGTCATCCAGTCCACCATTCCAATGACAAAGCGCCTTACACGCTCACACAAATGATCTTTGGAGATAACTGAAATGGCAGAAGTTTTGGGCCGACTTCTACAGATTCACAATGTAAGCCCATTGAAACTATGCCGAATTTTCGGAACTACCCCAATCTCGAATTCTACAGAGGCATCAGGAATGAAATTGAGTCACGCTTGAAATAATCCAAATTATTATTGGTAAAAACTGCCCGTAATGCTAAAACGAACACGATGAGTTGCAATGGTGAAAGGAGGACATAACACACCATCCCATTAGGTTGCCTCCAAGCAAAAAATTCAAATGGAGAGAGATTTTCATATGGGATGGGCTCTCCGTAGAACACCTTCCAGGTTGAGCAGCATTCGTGGTTTGAAACACGAACTTGGTATATTATCTTTTTTGTATATTCTACAGTCAAAACCTCACTGCAAGAATAAATACATTGTTTTTTTGTCTTTATCCAACCTCACATTTATGTCCTGTCGGAAGCGGTGTGGCGTCCTCCTGGAAAATTAGTAAAGACACGCAAGTCTCAGCCTAACAATTTGCTTCAAAATAAATTGTATGAGCACTGGTGTATTTTGACTTAGGATCGCATTAGATGGAGCAAAATTGAGCTCAGGAATGCACGCAAGCCGAAATGGGTGCCCACATCATGAGTTCAATCACGCACCTTAACGAAGCTGGTGATCAATCTTGGTGCTCATTTACAAATTCTTTTTTGAATGTCTTCTGCAATTAAAACTGGAGCACAAGAGAACTGGGAAGGTTTATGGGAGATTTTGAGGATCGAGTGGGAGACGGTCGAAAATAAAATGAGGATATATTTTCTTCGATAAAAATCGTTCTTTTATTTTGAAGTATGGACACGTAGAAAGAGTAAAACGATACATAATTGAGGCTGGTGTCAATTCTCATTTACTTTCCAGTTTTTTTCATTTCAACGACCGGCATTGCAATGGATATGGGTGTGATCATAGCTGAGAGTAGGACGACTGGAACAACCAATTCAAGGTAATGTTACAGGAATCACGCCGGACAGAATGCATTCATTTGGACCAAATACGAAAATTTTGAATGACTAGAGTAAAAGGGCATGTAAAACTGAGAGTAGCCCCCTTAATGGCAATATATTACGGGAGGTCAATAAACAAACGTCGGATGCATAATGGTCAGGCAGACAAGACGCGAGAGGTACGCTAGGAGAAGGGACAAGACTTGGCAACAATTGCTGGAGAAAAACTTTTCGAAGTGAATCACTCATCCAAGCACTGATCACAGATGCAAGTGAATGTAGATAGGGTGTCTAGACAAACCTGTAAGTCGAGGCAGAAGGACCTTCTCTATGACCAGAGGAATAACAGCGAGTTCATGCTCGGGAGAGGTAGCGAGTGTAAGGAGTACCTTCCGCTGTGCATCGCCCTCCTCCGAGGCATCCCTCTCAAGGTCTTCCACTTGTTGGAGGTCTGCAAAGTAGTCCAGGAGGCAGCCAAACCAACCATACTCATCGAAGAAAGGGCAGTTGGCCTGTAACAGAAGCCCATGAGATTTACACGGCGGTAAAAGTAGTGGTCTGAGAGCAAAAAAATTCTAGTGTTACTTTCAAATCAAATAGGAAAATGCGATACTTCATTCAATAGATATCTGTTTCTAGGATATGAACGAGAGTAGTCCCCCATCCTAACTGTAGCTAATTCCACGATACCTCAATTAATCACCTTTAGTCTTAACCCCGATTCTTCAGATTGCAAAGCAGGTTTTCCAACTCAAATCCCAACTAGACTATCTCGTCCATTGATGTTTTAGCCCCAGTATAACTTTTTCGGGGAAAAACTTATGCAATAATTTTTTAATAAACCGTGGTTTATATAATTCCTCCAATGAAATAATTTGATGAACAATTACAAACTAAAATACGAGCTGGAAACTATGCCACTTTCATGATGGAGAGGCCAAAAAACAGTAAATCTTTCCAACTTTGTACTAACTAAAGAAATCTGGTTTCTCAAACCTGAGAGATTAAAAAATAAACAATTATTGTGTTTGTTACCAACCGCTCCACTATGCCCTGCAATTTGGTTACCTCGAGCAAGTGAAAGATTATGGTTGAAAAACGTCCTTCCAAGGTTGTTTTGAGGTACAATGGGTAATTAAAGAATGGTGATAAGACGGCAAACGACGCACCAACACGCATAATTAGGTGGCGTTGAAGCATCTACTAAACCTGTATAGTTAATTAAAGATTTCGCAAGGCTGTAGGAGACACTGTAATTTAACTGACGCGGTCATTTAAATTGATGGCGCTGTGGACGCCAGAAGTGGCTGGGTTGGAGGCGGAAAGACTCCTACACTCTAAACAGACAGAAATTACCTGGTAAACAAGCTTGAACCCCACAGCCCTATCAGGCCCAAGTGGTTTTGAGTGATAAATAGCTCAAAAATTGCCAAAACATAAACAACATTCTGGTCAAAACTTGCGCCTTATTGAAATCCCACCAGATTAGTTTTCTAAAAACGTGTTAAAACCACGTGAACCCACCTCAAGAGGGTTCCAGGTGAGCATCTGGAGGCGAATTAGAGGCGCAAGGAGTTGTGGTAGACACATGGGAATGTAGGCTTGCCCGTAGCTCCTCACCGCTCGCTCACGCCACTCACGAAAACGTTGGAGAATAGCGGGAATACTGCAGTACTCCTCTACCACATCATCAAAGAGGTGCTCCGCGTCCCTCTTTATGTCTCCTACAGCAGGTTAAAAAGTGTGACATTTATTCACAATTACATTCGGCTCTTGACAGGAAGGATTGAGAGGAGCATACCAAAATCTGCTGCGCGTTTGGCAATAACAGCTTGTGGCTCCTCATCATCCGAACTAACTCCCTCGCAAGGGGGGGATACACCGATTGTGGCTTCAATTCGCTTATCGTAGGCTTCGTCAGGCTTTGCCTGCCTGCGCCTTCGTGCGCTGAAAGGAGATAACTAGAAAACTAAATTGCAATTCTGCCATCAGCTAGCACAGTTAGATGTTTCACATCAGACAAATTCTGCGTAAACTCACTACTGTATGAATTCAGTAGACTTTTATTTGGCATCTTAAACCTATTTGGTCGCCTACGCTCCCCCCATCAGGTTGATGACACCCTTTGGCCCTTCAGTAACTCGTCACTAAGGTTGTTTCTGAACCCTTACACCTTACAGCTAACTCGAACTCCATAGAGCTGACGGTTTCGCCAATGAGTCCCCAAAATTCGCGAATATTTTGCATCTGGGTGTGGGTTGTGCGTACTGTTTTTAATGAGACAGCGGATACAGTGTCTAAAATGCGCATTTTGTTTGTGAGAAAGACAACCCCCTCCATTGGGTAGCCAGTGAATAAAGGCATTCAAAAGCGCAAACCAGGAGACGGATCTTACCAACGAGCTTCTCTGTCAGCCTTGCGCCGTTTTCGAGCCTCCAGCGTTTTTTGACTCATGGTATTTTCCCCACTGGCAGCAGGACCTAAAAGCACGAAAATGATTGCGGTTATGTTACCAGTCATTAGCTGCTAGCACAAATTTGTTTCAAATAATAAAGCACCGGCAGCTTCATCGGCCATATCCCCGACATCAGTGCGTCTCCTAGCCATCAAGGCGTCTGCACGCTCGCGATACAGGATAGTCGAGCGCTTATCCATGTACTCGATTTTGAGCATCTAAAGGACACATCAAGGCATGTAATTGTTTGCGTAGTGAATCACATTTAACTTGGAATGCATACCTTTTCGTTGAAGCATGAAATCACATCACGCACGTACTCCCGCAGTTCCATATAAAAGGCCAGTGTGTTGGCGAGTTCGGGTAACTTAGTTCGAGAAGCAGAAATTGTGGCCTGACCATGGCTCAAATCCTCCTTCAATGACAGTAGCTCCACCTTGTTCTCGTGCATGGCCTTTTGTTTCTTGTCGAGCCTAAGAGTGGCAGCAGAAATGGTTAGCTGCTAATAGAGGTATATGAATCCAGCAATTGATCATTTGCCTCCATCAAAAACCACATCCAAACCACAGAATTACCAAATTAGGCTGGAGAATGGTGCAGAATTAAACACCCTCTTAACGAGGTACACAGAAGTTGCAAGTTTTGGAATAGGACATAAACTGCATCGCTACATAAGTCAGCATTGCTTTCACCGATGCTTCTTCAATGAAATGCCAAACGCAGCGGATTCAGTGTATCATTATAAACCCTTCCCATGAGTCAAAGTAGCTGAGAGTTCAAGACCTTTCAATGAAAGAAAATGAAACATCATTACCGTTCCTGAAGGGTTGACTTGATCGAAGCCAGTGTGACGTCCCCAAAGTCGGCCAGACGACGCGACGGCTTCGGGAGAAGACCTCCGTCTGCAGATGGTGAAGGTTCAAGAGCCTCCAAAACGGCTGTGTTCTGAGACAAAAAAAAGTGGCTTAGTTTAGGGAAGTAAAAATTTCTAACAAAGAAAGTTTGGTTGGTTTACTTTGCTTGAGACAGCTTTTTGGATTTGTTGACGCTCCCAAGTGTCATCCTCCTCGTCATCGTCCGCATCATCATCAACATCCCTTTCATCACGCTTATTCTTCGACGCACTTTCTGTCTCAAACATGGAGCGGCGCTCCTTGTCTTCCTCCTGCTCCCGATCACGTTTGCGTTGCAGACCCCGCGAGATTTCCACCCGCCGACGACTTTTGGGATCGCGATACTCGGCGGTCAATGTGAAGGCAGGCCGTCGATGGTGATAGATGTTGGCTCCACCCCCCTCATAGTCCTCCTCTTCGTCATCGTCCTCTTCCCTTTGCAATCACCAAAATAATTCCACAATAGCGTTTAATATGCTGTTGGTTACTTGCGGCAATAAAAATGGGATCGTTCAAGTTGATTTTCATCACATGTAAGTGCACACTCCCACCAGTTGAAGATGGACAGACGGCGTGTTTTGAAATGCACATAAGGCGATTCCAATGAGGGAGATTGGAAATGGTCAAATACATAATAAATGGACCAGCATATGCACTAGAAAGGTGGCCATAAAGCTTTGCTTATTGCAAATAGTCAGCAATTATGCATTGATAGCATTCTCCAAGCATTCAGCAGGCAGTTAATCAGATATTTGTGTTTAACAAGACAAAATGCGAGAGGAATCATGAAGTGACGCCAATGGATAAAAGCAAAATTTATCTATGGACGAGACAAAAACGGCTTAAGGCTGAGTCAATTACTAAAATGAGGCGAGGAGCATACACTCGCTCTGGACACTTTCGTGCTCACAGTTGCTCATAACTTATAGTTGTAAGTAGGCAAAAAACGAAGATATTTAGACATTGAGGATAAACAATAAAAGTTAATGACGCCTTTGAAGGAAGCAGACAAGCTGAGTGAAATCAAATCAGCGAGTGGATCGCAAACGATAAGTTAGGTTGATGGGAAGATTGCAATGCTCTATTAGCTGCTTAATAGGATGCAAAATTATAGCAAACACAAATATAAAGAGTGACCAAAGCCTTAAAGGTAAAACATAGGTAATCAAAGACGTCAGTAAGTAGTTGAATCAGGATACTGTACCAAAATAAACTGAAAGAAACACCCAGACTGTGCTCAACTTCAATAAACGGATCGAAATAAAACTAAAACCACCTGACTAGACGACGACCATCATTACTCGATGGATGAGGAGGCGAAAAGTTTTCTTCTTCTGCCTCAAGTTGAAATTTTGCCTGCTGCCGCTGTTTGCGAACCATATGTATCGTACTGGCGTCAGGAATTACACCCTCTAAAAAAACAAAGTATCAGGCAATAATGTTTCAGTAATTTCGCACAGTTCAGGCTGTACTTACGTTTGAGCATTGTAGAGAATTGTTCCGAGGAAGCTCGATTCAAAGGCCTCACTTTAATGGTCTCATCTTCGTGTGTAATGTCTGAAGAGCCAGAGGACTCTTCCAACTTTACAGGATGCTAAAGAAAAATCAGCTGCGAAAAAGCTAACCTACAGATTGACTGCATTCTGATGGGAGACCTTTGGTAGTGGAAGGGGAGTCAGAAGCAACTGATTTTAGTGAACTCTTGCCCTCCTTCAGTTGCTTCAGTACACGTCGACTATGTGCAGGGCGTTTAACTTTGAAAGTTTCGGATTCTACAGAAAATATTAAAGCACGAATGAATATCATTTACCTTCCAGATCATCCCCAAAACTAAGAGCTACTTTAGTACCAGAGGGACGAGTAGGAACAACTGGATTGGCGTCGGGGATCTGTGATGAATCTGAAGGGGATTCTTCAGCCTCACCATCTGATTCTTCCTTCCTCTGCACTCGATAAGCTCGTCGAGGCTTACGAAACATTGGCCAGCTGAGCAAAAATACCGACTGCAGTAAGGTAAAGAGAGATAAAAGGCACAACAGTCCGGAAGATTGTTTGCAAAAACAGTCGGAAAAAGGCTTAGTACAGATATCTAAGTACTAATAACAAAGCAATGACCTCAAAACCGAATACATAAATATGCCCAGTTTACAAAAAACATCATGAGTAAGAATGCTGTGTTGCGTCACGCATGCAGCATCCAAAAACTAATTAGAAAAGCAAAAACGCGTCCAAAGAAGCAAAAGTAAAAGACCCACCTCCTGCGAGATAGGCAATGGTATACAAGGGTGTGCAACAAGTCCGAGTCAATTTAAACAAGGCTCCGAATAAATAACTGTGTAAAGTAACGTAAATGATTAAGAGTTCAGCAGCGACACATCAATGCAATTAATACAATTTCTTTAAATAGCATTCAGTGAAAAAATAAAAAAATTGGGCACATAATATTTTTCATATTGGTTCAAAGATTTGCCGTTTCATATTGAAATGCAGAAGCTCTAGTGCTGTGTTAAATTTACATTTTTTGGGACATTGGTAAATGTTTTTGCCTAACACTCAAGAAATCATGAAGTTAGTGTCAATGGTGGAGGATCTTATTGGTCAGCTAGGTCCATTAGTGCCATTGTGCTTGCGGCGAAGTGTGTGCGGCGCAGTATACGAGGTGTGCAAATTTTCCCTTACATTATTTGATGTCACTGTAATAATATTGAGTGTGCTTTCTTTACTCCTATCGTTATGTCAGGCAGACTTCGTAGAATTCGAGACTAGGTCCTACACCTTCTCGATCTGAGCGTCTAGCGCTTTTGAAAATTGTTGACGTCCATTGCCTTAGTATGATGGTCTTGCTAATAGGTCCGTTGTGCTTCGGAGACAAATTCATTTTATGGAATGCGTCACAATTCGGGTCATTTTGTCCATCTGTTGCCGATTCCGTTATGACCTTGTGTGTCATAGGTTCCTCCCTGGATATCTCCACGATTCTCTTGAATTATTGGTCAAAATAATTGGCTTAAGGTGTTCATGCTTGTATTTTGCCCCCCATTATTGTTCTGTGACATGTTTTAATGTGTTCTTCTTCGCGGATAATTCTTTCTAATTCATTAAGTCAAGTGGCAAAACTGGCGGACACTTATGAATTCTAGTCTTGATGAAGCTGATATTGAATATCAAGGGTATTGTTAGCTCTATGACTTTAATTTTCATTGGAGATGGGCCCTGTTTTGAAGTCTCTATCATTCATTTCCTGCACTTTATAACATATTGTTCCTGTGTGCATTAAATTTATGCTGTAAACCATTTTCTTCTTCAGCTCATTTCATCATGACTGAGGTGGCTCCGGAGAACAAACCAATCAATCCAAAGATTGGGATAATTTACCCTCCCCCAGAAGTCCGTAATATCGTCGATAAAACTGCCAGCTTCGTCGCTCGTAATGGACCTGATTTTGAATCGCGTATTAGACAAAATGAGATCAACAACCCAAAATTTAACTTTTTAAACCCCACCGATCCATACCACGCTTACTATCAGCAAAAGGTGAAGGATTTTACCGAAGGTAAGGCTGTCGAATCTCTGGGAATGCGTGTAACTGTCCCGTCTGCTGCTCGTCTGGGACAAGACGCTCCCAAAATCATTCAGGAAACGTTTATCCCCAAGGATCCTCCTCCTGAATTCGAGTTCGTCTACGATCCGGCATCTATCAATGCCCTTGATATTGACATCGTTAAGCTCACCGCCCAGTTCGTTTCGCGTAATGGCAAACAATTTCTCGCTCAGTTGATGAGCCGTGAACAGCGAAACTATCAATTTGATTTTCTTCGTACGCAACACAATATGTTTGGATACTTCACGAAATTGGTGGAACAGTATACTAAAGTGTTGATTCCCCCTCGGGACTTAATCAGCGGCCTGGAAGAGGAGCTCAAGAACCCCAAGTCGATCCTGGATCGCGTCAAGTATCGTGTTGAATGGCACAAGTATCAGGAGCGTCAGAGACGCAAGGAGGAAGAAGCCGCAGAACGTGAACGACTCGCATATGCGCAAATTGACTGGCATGACTTCGTTGTCGTGGAAACGGTGGATTTTCAGCCAAACGAGTCAGGCACTTTCCCGATGCCCACAACTCCAGAGGAAGTTGGTGCTCGTGCCATTGCTGACGAGCGTGGAGATATTTTGCCTCAACAGAACGAACCGCCCAACAATGCACCCCCGCCGCCGGGCTCTTTCGATCCTCTTCCAGAGGAATTGAACAACATGGAGGATGAAGAGGAGGATTTAGATGAGGACCACCAAGAGGAGGCATCTGCCACTCCTTCTGCTGTACCAGTTCCAGAAGCTAGAGGTGAGCAGCACGAAGACGTGGTGGACGATGCTGGTGGTGAGGATATGGAGCTGTCGGATGAAGAGGAGACCTCTGCTCCACCCCCACAAGGCCAACCCAAACCTCCTCGTCCCCTGCCACCCACCGCTGATCAGGTTCTCATTCGTCACGACTACGATCCCAAGGCCGCTGCTGCTCACCGAGAGGTCACTGATGCACAGAAAAACCAGGTTCTTCTTATATCTCCCTTCACGGGAGAAAAGATTCCAGCAAGTCAGGTACCAAAGCATATTCGAGTAGGCCTTCTCGATCCCAAATGGCTGGAACAGCGAGATCGAGAGATAAGGGAGAAACGCGAACAAGAGCATGTATACGCTCCAGGTGCACTGATTGACAGCAACCTGAAACAACTGGCCCAACGGAGATCGGACATTTTCGGTGTAGGCTCAGAGGAGACGCAGATAGGCAAGACACCGGAGGAGGCAGCCGGTGGGAAGCAGACGAAGTCGGACAAGCTGATTTGGGATGGTCACGCGGCCTCGGCGGAGGTGGTGACCAAGCGAGCAAAGGACTACATTACGCCGGAGGATGTGAGAGCTCACTATGAAGCTGAGCAGCAGATGGAGAAGGAGCGGGCCAAAATTGGGGCGCAAATGCCCTCACTAGCTCCGTCTACTGCACCACCACCACCACCATTCCTTATGGGCGCGGCACCGCCACCACCACCACCACCAGTGGGAACCGGGTTAGTTGGAGGCATGGTCATGCCCCCCACCTTCCCGCCTTTCATGGCACCCACTGGAATGATGCCACCGCCTCCACCGCTCACTTCCATCATGCCACCCCCACCGCCTCCACCACCCATTTTGGTAGGCAATGGAAGCAATGGCGCGGAAGAGTCGGAGGCAAAGAAGCCGCGAATGGGCGAGTGAATAAGCGTCTGCGGCGAAGGTTCTGTGTATTCAATGCTTTGTTCTATACATCCTGTTTAAAACACATTGCTCGCTGGTGCTGAAGACCTTTTGAGATGACTAGTGTGTAAACATGTCCTACCCCAAGTAATGGGGCTAATCAAGACATTTGGTAACGTGCTTAATATGTAGTCCGCAGAATTCAAACGGTTAATTAGCTCTTAAGTCCTCCTTTTATGTTTTCTTGGACTGGGAACTTCTTCACTTCGGGTGCGTTGAAAAGATGCAGTACTAGGTGTAATTTGGTGCGCTGGCAGATGTACTACATAGTCTATTCGTTATTACTTCCGTACCGATGCTTCCATTACGCTCTCGAGGATTAGTGCGCTCCCGTACATAAGCCATCTGACATTTAAAGGGGGAAATCAGTTGTAGCTTCTTTAAATTCTGCCTTATAACTAAACCGGAACCTTGTTGCGGTCGTTTCGGAGTGCACATGAATGGGTAAGGTCAGGGGTCGCGGTGTTCCCGCTGCCACTCCCGATGGGATGGCGTTTGCCCAGTGCTCACCCACACGACCCAGCCGAATCGTGCGTGTAGGCGGGACTTAACCTACCTGAATGGACCCGTACCGCACCTTTTGCGTCCACTAGGCGAGTTTTTACGTCAACCAAGAACTGAGCAATTTTGCGCACTCAGCATGCTTAGTTGATGAGGTTTCAACTTATTCCAGTTAGACATGGGTGAGAAGTTCGGAACTTTCATAGGTTTTGGGAATGTTCTAACGAGTCAAATGAGCTTCAGTGACAAGACACCTGTTGGTATAATCACCCGATTTTACAGGCAAAAAAATACTTAACATCTGAAAACTGTGCTTTATTCATACTGTACATACGTCTTACATCAGGTCTCCTTCCCAGCTTCCTTGTGGTCCTCATTTTCATTGGCGGTCCCTTCATTAGTCTTTTTCGTTGCCTTACTTTTGTAAAACGGATTTTGAATTGTCTTATTCACCGCCCAAACCTGCAAAGAAATGGGAAACAGTCCATTTGTCATGCTAAGGTGTATGCTCAAGAAGAGTTTATTCCTGCACACCAGACATCACCTACGCCCCTAGAGGCCAAATGTGAACTGGTGTGCCTCCAAAAATCTCACAATCTTGTCAGACATATCCAACAGAGGGACAGTCTCACCTGAATAAGCGATTCGCTGAGGGGAATCATCTGCGGAAGAACTTCATTCACATGGAGGTCCTGCATTTCAAACCACTTTCCCGTACCGCGTTGCAGCACGAAGATTCGGTGGGTGCCAGCGCCTGGAGTGGGTGGACCGTCGTGAACTACATTGGCTACCAAATCGTAGATGGTGTACCTGAAGAGCAAACCATTAGTGTAGCCCGCCGTTTATTTGCTTTAGGTATTGCCATAGCCAACAGTCTTGAAGACCGTTGTCCTAATCAGCAGAATGGCGTTGAAGGGCGGGTTACTAACTCATCATCACATCACATCGATTCAATGCATATTTATTCGCCCAGTGAGAGGAGAATTTTGTGAGCAAACAACCTATTGTGGCTGTGGCATACTTTCAGAAAGAGGGAAAAGTCGGAGTGTTACCACCGGAGATACTCTGATATTCATTATATTGTTCTTTGTTGGTCTGAAGACTCACTTGTGTTGGGCACGTGCTTCTTGATCAAGCAGCTCGCCAAAATCGATGCTCTTGATGGGAAAATTGACGATGGTTGGGTTCTTCTCCAGCGTGAAGATGTTCTTCACGATGCGCTTCATGAAGAGAATGAGATAGGGCGGGAGGCGCTTGAGGCAGAAGCGACGCATTGTGGAGTCACAGTGCGTCTTGTACTCCTTCTCCGTAATCCCATTGAACTTGGCCAGGAGGGTGGAGAGCGGCACTTGGGGGATGATGCTCTCCTTGAACTCGTCGAGATATAGGGGTGGGGGTGGCAGATCGCAGGTGAGGTAGAGGAAAGGCGACTCTGTCACTCGTGGCTGTGTTAAATAACGTGCAAGCACTCAGACAAGGTAACGCCAGCTTGTGTGCAAGTTTACATCAGGCGGATTCCCGTTTGTAAGTTTGCAAATGAGGCCTGATACTGGATGGAAAATACACTACATAGAACAAAGCTAGTGATTGATACGAATTCTAGGGTTAATACATCTAACCATAGTGTGAATATTCGTTTCTAGGAGCGATATGAGGCTGGGGCAGTGAGCAGTGAATGTTCTCGAGTTGGAGAGGAAAAAAGGTCAACCTGGTAATTCTACACAAATGGGAGGACCATCAAATTATCTATTGGGGCAGGAGAGCCACACCTTGTGGTCTTGACAGACTGCCGCTAAGCAAAGTCTTCCAAGAATTGTATTCGAAAGAAAATTAGTGTATATACAACTACAATTATAGCAATTATAATTACAACACCCAAGCAATGACCGAGACTCCACTCATCCACCTACCATGTACTCCGGATCAGTGGCATATTGCTCCGCTTGCTCCGGTGTGATATTAACCGGTGTCACTTTCTGGCTGTGAATGACCATGCGACCTCGCAGAGCTCTCCCAATTATGGTCGGTTTTACAGCCTGGCCCTTGGAGGCGGGCTTTAGGGTCTGGTCAAGGGCATTCAGGAGCCAAGAGAGGAATTCCAGTGCATCGCCCTGTTCCGTAAACTGGAAGCGTTTCTTGCTGCACAGCACCACTGCCTAGTAATGAAGGCGGCATAGCCTATAATAGTACTCATTTAGCTTTTATCTCAGGGAATTAATGCGCTTATCACCAGAATTACGTATACGACACAAACAGGTTAGTCGATTTTGAAAAAAAAAATGGATTCAGAGCGTTCGCAGCCTGGGGACAATTACACTTTCTCTGAAACCCCAATAGCCAAGGTGATGGAACCTACACGTAGACAAATCAATCAGTGGCAAAAGACCGAAGTATGACAGAGTGACATTTAAGGAATAATGAGGAACTGCTCCCCCTAAATGTCTATGGAGTACCTGTAGAAACTCATGAGGAGAAACGTGTGTCTTAAAATTGCGAGGGTTCCACAGTTTGCGGATGAGTTCACCGAACCTGTGAACAAGAAGGGTCATATGGTCCCCGGCGGCAGCTCGTTTAATTTGTTCCTGATAGTTTTCCGGTCGCAGGAAGAAATCACGCAGAAGACTGATGTGGCTCAACAATTGCAGAATTACGTTGCAGTAGTCATTAGCCTAAAAGGGGAGCATTACAACGTGCATTTCACTTCTTGTAGATTAACACTTAGGTTGGTCTTCAGACAGAGGATAAAGAATTTCACCTTGATGTTATTCAAGCCCACAAATCCAGGGTAGTACGTTAAGCCATTGTAAGCTCGCACCATACTGGCATTTGTATCGAGTTTCGTGATGTCATCTTTCTGAAAGATAGGATTCAGAAGGTAGGTGATATCTTCCAGTGATCCATCCACTATTTCGTAGTTATCGGGTAGGCAGTAGAAGCGATGCGTCTCCAGATTTAGAAATACATGGTGATTTTCATTCACACTGTGAGTGTGTGCGTGTGTATTGGAACCACGCCCCTGAAAATGCATAAAACGTTAATAGATGTGATTACTTGGGGTATAGACAAAAAAATCATATGAAGAGCCTGCCTGAAAGTATTTCCCACAAACTAGACACGCATACACGTTCAAATGGCTAAGCGAGATGCTGCACAGCTTTTCAAAGTCGAAGTCAAGCATATTTCGGTTAATGGTGTCCAAGTAGGGACAAGATCTGCTCAGATCCACACCGGCAGGATCGTCTTTTGTCTCAGGTGACTTCTTCTCTTCTTGCTTATCAAGTTCATCCTAAAACGACCAGAAATCATTCAATGAAGTCAGTAGAATGTGTTTCATTCACAGCCTCAATCCCCGGTGGTAATCGATCATGGGTTTTAGGGTACCAGCTTTGATGTGGGATAATGACAGCCCCAACATAGCATTAAAAATTTACTACATCAATCCAGTCTATGTGCGATGTTAGTTGCTATTGCTGACTAGGATTTATCGTAGTAAACAGAAAGCCACTTAATATTTATCTCCAGCAAACTATGTAGCACCTGCTTCTCAATGAGCTGCAGGTAACCTCTTCTACACTTGGGCACAACCAAGTGAACTACACCAATAACATGATTCCACTTATCACATACATAACTGATAGTTGCATAAAGTAAGATGATAACCAAGTGACAATTGTACCCATTGCTTCAACAATTCTTCAATCTTCGGTTTCTTTGGGGCCAGTGATTCCGATTTTGTGGATCTTTTTCTGTCAACCTTCTTAGATGAGCCATCCTTCTTCGTCATCCCCAGATGAGCTTGAATAGCAGATGCACTGATGACTTAGGTACACCAATGACCTAGGTACACCAATGACTTCTAAATTTCTATTGGTTGTACAAGCCTCAGCTCGTTAAGAATAACTGAATAAACGATAGTTGAAATAATAACGTCGTAACTTGAATCGTTTGCTACCTATACAAACGTGCAAGTTTAAAAATGCCTGATCATTATTTTTGGGCTCCTGACAACATTTCGAGGCTTTGTCACAATCAAAATATGCATGTTGCCCTAGCAATAACTTGTAATTTTACAGCTTGGTTTGCGCCGACCATAACAATTTCCGTCCCCAATTTTTAAACTGAGGCCTTATTTTACTCCTCCTTAGAACAAGTCAGCTGTTTTAAACAAATGTCAACGGGTAAATATGCCTTAAATTTCCACTATTTTGAGGTTAGGTCACCGAGTTACATTGGTGATTAGCAAAAAAAATTCAGATCCAAGATTTTAGGTTGGCTAAGTGAGTACCGAAAACCCTCTACTCGTGTCCGTGTAGCAAAACAAAACCCCGATTCTTCCTTGAAGGCATACGAAAACGCAGTACCCAAGTGCAATGTCCGTATGTTTATAGGGCTAGAGTGCTACAGGGATTGAAGAAGGCCATGCCACTCGCCGAGTGCACAATGACGGAGCAACCAATTTTCTCCCTTACCGGGGCAAATGTCCTGGATAGTTCGTAAGTCCGTCGTTAGCCATAGGAATATTGGCCTAAAAGGGGAGGTGAGCAGCTAAGGATGGGGCTTAACATAGTTTTGCGGAAGTAGAGTTTTGCGTTGATTGCTATTTGCCACTTTGTTACCGCTTCAGTGCTTTCCAGACATATGCGTCTCGGTGCTGTCCATTTATTTGAGAAGTGGAGGTATAATGCAATCAACTCATTGACATCTTAACGCAGATGTTGTAGACAGCTCCTTAAGAAACTTCTCTGCATGGTTCAAGGTTTGTATCGTTTTATTTGTTAATAACATTCCTGTAGAAAACGGGACTAGGATAGTTGCCGAAGGTAGACGTTGCCGACTAGCGTACCTACAGCATCTGCACTTGCTCTTCAAACCCTCTATCCCCTAAGGTTTATCTTCCAGGAGAGAAACTCAGGACAAGACAGGGTTTACTTTCAGCTCCCACTAATATAGCACTCTGAGACTTCTCTGAAAACAAGAGAAGGCATAACGCTCGGGTAGAGCATGTACTGTTGTCTTGCAGTGGGGCTGGGGGCCATTGGCAAGGCCTGGAGTCCTTTTTTAAAATAACCGCGAGTTATGCAACCAATCAACGTATAAGCGTGAGATTTGGTTTCACTGCAATCCCTTCAGGTCTATTAACCCACTCGTGACTCATATACTGCTACAACAAATAAAATTTAAGAGTTACTGTAATACTTTGTTCGAACTACCGGTTTAGGTCACTTGGGTGGCCTTGTTCTAGCCGGTTGGCCGGCCTCCGGGCCGTGCCAACAGACCCCAAGTCCTCTGTTCCCGGAATATATATATTCTGCCCTAGTACTGCGCCTTCTTTTACCTTAAGGGGAGCCTCGAGACGCTACATTGGTGGCAGCGGAAAGCGGACCCGACTTTGATGGATTTTATCCTGCTCCATGCCGCTTCTGGCAAACGTCGGCGTTGTGAAAGAAGTACATGTGCTACGGAGGGGAAAAGCTTTGGTATCTCGTAACAGAAGGGTCGAGATCGACGTTCATCTTCGACATCTCCCTCGTCCTCGTGTTCGACAGGAAAGCTATTAACAACTGAAGCGACACTAGCCGTGGACTCCAAGCCCAGAGGAGGGCCAAGAGGCGCGCATTTGCTGCACTGAGTGCTACGCGGAATTGATGGCACTACAGGAACACATGCGTTCGAGCCTCGATGACTGGGACGGTTAGCTCGTGGGTGCTTCTCGCAGCGCAGCACTGATTACGTTGTGATGGCTGACAGGGGAGGCGGACGAAGAGGAGCGTCGGGGACGAGGCTCGAATGAAGAGAGGGGCTGCGTAATACTATGTTTGTTCGAACTACCGGTTTGGGTCACTTGGGTGGCCATCTTGTTCTAGTCGGTTGGTCGGCCTCCGGGCTGTGCCAACAGCCTCCAAGTCCTCTGTTCCCGGAATATATATATATTCTGCCCTAGTACTGCGCCTTCTTTTACCTTAAGGGGAGCCTCGGGACGCTACAGTTACCTTTACCAAATAAATTTTCATTCTGGATTATTAAATGATCTTCCCTAAATGTGGAACCATAAATGGTAGGAGTACGGCCCTTCATACCAGCAAATAGACGCCTAGTCAAGATCACAAGGTCGAACAGAACATACGATTTAAACTACGTCTCATATCCAAGCAAAAATGCAATGGTACTGGTCGCTTGTTATTTAAAGGTCTTATTTTTTTTCTCATTGACAGAAACCCAATTATTCATTTGAAAGGAAAAGCTTTGCGTACACGAGATGCATACCCAAAGTGTGCAGTTACATCAAGCCTTATTATAAGGTCAGTTTTTATCTCTTCCACCCTAGCCGACTAGATGAGAGCATTCTTTGTCGATTGCATTATAAAGTAGGCACAGAGGTTAAGATTACACATGTTCATAATACACCACCACCACCTCCCCCTCAGGGGGTATGACATTCGCTCTGCGGCGACCCGAGTCTTCCCCCATATCGTGAAAGGTTGCAGTAATGTGTCAGAAAATATATTGCTAACATACAGAAGGGCTTAGTGGAGGCGTAGGTGGCCCTGTTATCAGAGAGAGTTAAATAATCTACCAAAGCCTTGCGTCTAACCGCTCCTCAAGAAGTAACTACCTCACTGCTTCCAGTTCTCCTCTCTAAATACTTTACATCATGGTTATCCATTTCATTTCATTTCGCATCCTTCTAGGTGTTCTTTATACTCCATTTTCACAGTATGCGTAGATCCTGGCCTAGTTAAAGTTCAACAATATTAACCCTCCTTTGCTCTGAAACACCCTCGAATCTTCCCATTTTCTATTTCAATGAGCACACAGTTGTGGAAAAATTCACTGAGTCGAGTGATTGTTCGAGTATGCCTGAATTGCCTTCTGTCACAGCGACAGATGGGATCCTTTTTTTTACTTCATCCCCTTCCCCCTTTCCTACTGTTCCCCATCCCCACCCTATCCCTACCAATCCACTCCAGAAGACACGTGGGTCCAGATGGAAGTAGAAGGGGAAAGGGACAGATTTTTCCTCCCCTCCCTCCCTCCCTCCTTCCTTTAGCCTCAGTGTTTGAGCGTGAGATCCACGGAAATGATAGATTGATGCGCTCAGATGTAGTTGATAGCCACGGAGCGGGATTGATTGTAAAGAGCTCATGGATTTCAAGCCTCCAAATGCCGGAATCGTGTCCAAATTATTACTCAGTCTTAATGCTTGAAAGAGCTTATGAAAATGATTAATTAAAATAATGCTGGAAAAGAAGCGTGATAAGGGTTAGTGCGTTGGAGGAAAGTCCCTCCCAGTCTAGCTATTTCACCCTTTGAACTAAACAAAGGCTTTCACGATTGTATTTACATCACTGTCAGCATGGCACATTTTGCCACTGACATTACAAATAATGGAAGGTGACTGTACAAACAGCAATTCCTATTTAATCTTGCCAGTGCCTGTCAGTTGTTTTCACTCGTCCCACTCCTCCACTTTTTCTAAATTTGTTTCAATGGCCGCTACAATTTAGCCCTAAAATTTGTGTTACAGCGACCTAGCATTTACTTAAGTCTGAATGCCTTTCTGCTGTTTTGTACATTATTCATTTAAAACCGTCTCCTCAGACAAAAATGTTTACTGTGCAAGCAAGACACGAGAGAAAGACTTATGAAAGGACAAATGCACCCATACTGATCATTTGGAACAGACAGAATGGGCGGTAAAACCCAAGTCAAACGCGACTCCATCTCAACCCCTATTGCCCTTTTGTCCACCACTCCTGCTACCACTGTTGACAGCGGGATAACTGTCGGTGTTGGCCACGTGGGCCCAGATGCGTGCGTGCACATGATTCTCATTATAGCCATGATGATTAGGGCGAGAGAAAGAGGGGTAGGGGAGGGATAGGTGGAGAGAAAGCGGGGACGTGGGAGCCTGACTGATATCCCCCCTCTCTCACCCTCTACCCATCTGTTACCCTAAAAACACACAGTCGTCTCCCAAACGGCATCCTGTGCACCGTTTGTTGAGCTCTGTCTTATCTGTGGAAATCACGCGCCGGGTTTGTGATAGAAGATCGGACAGGCTCCGTCAGTGGGTGTGATGGATGCTCACGCAAGGCATAAAATAATAGAATCCCATTCTGTCGAGCATTTATTCGCGAATTAATGGTTTCTTTATCCTTTTAAGTGAGACTTTGTTATTCAACTCAATTCATCGACCAACCATGTCCACGTTAGTATGCATTGCGGTTATATTAACTCAACTAAGTAATATACTGAGAGACATTTAGAAAACAAAGGCATCTTTAATCCTCTTATTGCCATTACGTGTACTGCACTTGAAGTCAAACTTCATTTGGAACGTAGAAGTCACCAAATTTTTGAATAGGTTGAGAGTTGCAGTGTGCAAAAATCATCTCCTGTGTGTTTTTGAAAAACCGCAGGGCAAAAAGCTGCTGACCGTACGTGGCAGCCCTGGAGACACTAGCATTAACACTAGGTTGGGCTTCGGGCTCGCACAGGTGTGCGGCGCACATGAGCCTTGAATGTATCCCACCTAGGGAGAGCGTGATGCGGGCTACTGTACCGTGTTGAGCTGTCCTCTGCCGTGGCTGTCAATGTAGTTTACAAGTCCGCCCGCATCCCCTCTGGTTGCTGGGCCAAAAGTTAAGGGTGTGATGAGTGTAAATGTTTGTCATGCGGTTTCAGACTGTACGCTTTGGGTGAGTAAAGAATACCATGGAGATGGAAATGGCAAATGTTTAGGCAGGAAGTAATTTTTACTCATTATTAGTCCTTTGGAAAGTCGAACGGACAACAAATTGCTGTAGGGCGAGAAAATGTAGGGAATATTATCTACAGCATGATCTGTGACTTGAAAGTTGATGCTTCAGTCCCCAGTTGTCATTCAACCACCACTAAATCGGCGCCAGTAGAGGTACAATAACTGGGAGCATCGAGCAAGGGCTCATCATTGAGGCGGCCGCTTTCAGGTGAAGCATACCTATCCTAACCCGAACTATGCAGCAGTTATTTTTCCGTACCCACAGTCCTAGCCTTCTAGCATTCTTGTTGTTTAACTGTGGCCGAAGGGGCATGCCCTTAAGTAGAAAATTACGGTGACGAAGCCTCAAGTGCCGGTAAAAGCAAAATAAAGGGTTAAACAAGCATATAAATTTTACCTAGCGTCTCATCCATAACCCAAGCACGCCAGTTATCGTATTTTCGTGAAAATGAGAAGACATCTTACGGCAACGGCACTGACCTCTCTTAGCAGATATAACTGATCTGGAATTTCGTCCCATTTGAAATTTTTATTGGGAGTGGGGGGTGGAACGAAGGACTGTTGCGACCATCTCGTATGCCCATGCCAGTCGTAAAATACTGGCTTAAAAGCACAGTCATATACGTTTGAAATAATTTTGTTAAGGTAAGGGGTCTACGTCTGTCCCAACTTAGTACCTTATTTTCACTTCAGTACTCCCTAATTATATCTATCAAACTCCTGTCAAACCAGTGGAGAGGTAGAGGAGGCACTGCGTGTTCTTGTTATTACTACCTGCTTACAGGTAGGATGAACAGCTCAGTAATAGACTTTGCCAAAAAAACTCATGGCTAGTGTCACTTCAGTCGTTACTAGCTTTCCTGTAGAACACGGGACTGGAGATGTTGCCACAAAGAGACGGCGTTTACAACCCTTCCGTTATAGGACGCCACCAATCCGCCCATTCACAGCATAGGCCCTTTTTCCATTTTATAAAAATTAACACTTGTAGCAGCACCATTATAAACAAATTTCCGTACAAAGAGCGTGCACTATCACCTGGTCCATTCAAACCGTATATAACGGGATAAGAGAAGCTAAGGCAAGCCAAACGGAGGCTTGAACGATGCCAGCATAAAGTGATGGCAATTTTTCATGAGCATAGTAACAGGTTATGTGGAAACGCCTGCTTAAATAAGCCCTCTCTTCCCCTTTTAACCTCTTAACCTTCCGTCTGTCGCACGTATCGGGTTACCGTTGTATTCACAATGGCAAGATGTCAATCACAGAAAAGTAAAACACAACCCCGACGCTAATCTTCCATTTTTGCCTACCGATATAATGGTAACATCAGAGTATTATCAAAAAAAGTTACGTTGCAAAGTATCTGTCCTGGATTCTCTGAAACCTGGTTTGGCAGTGGGGGATAAGCTACAATGCGTCTCCTACGTCTTCCACGGCCAGATCCTGTCACGGTAATTGCGTGCCATCTGGGAATCCAGTCTCAAACTTTAAATAAAAGTCGACAATACAATAACAACAATTATCAATGTTAACTAATATGATCTCTTTCACATCTTTGCGGTAAAATTAAGCCAACACTCCTTCATCCGAATGATATTTGTATTAATTGTTCAACTCGCTGCTTCGCCTCGATTCCGACGAATTTTGACCATTTTCATGTCGTCTATAATGAAATGTATTAAATTATAAGTTGCGTTAAGGCATCGCTGATAAATACAACTATGCGCCATTTGGCAAAAATAACATATTGGAGCTTTAATTCACGAAACACTTAATGAATTGTACTGATACAAATCGGCACTTAAGAATGACTAACGAGCATATAATGGTCGCCATTAAGATGACCTGTTTTCCCATTTCCAAGTTCTCTGTGTATTCACTTACCAGCAGTAATCGGCAATTTCATTCAAACGTGAACCAGAAAAGAGGTCCACCACCATGGCTACTCGCCATTGGTCAACACATGCGCATGCGACAAGGCACGTGCCCGCCATTCATTGGCTCACTATTTCGGCCGTTCAACCAATCCCTTATTGGACATGGGAAAGCAAGCGCGTGTTAAGACAAATGCAAGTAAACCCCTCTATAAATATCGCCGCGCCGTAATATAATGCTTCACACTTGCAAATCCAACCCCAAGCTGCCTAATCTCTGTGCCCACTGCCCCACTGCTGCGAAATTTCTGCTACTATGCCATTACAGCCTTGGCACCCGAAGATCTCATCAACACCAACGTCTTCATCTTCTCTCCATTCTCGCGATCTTCGTT
This sequence comes from Taenia multiceps, assembly GCA_001923025.3. Lineage (NCBI taxonomy): Eukaryota > Metazoa > Platyhelminthes > Cestoda > Cyclophyllidea > Taeniidae > Taenia > Taenia multiceps. The sequence continues at coordinate 18,327,505 of CM010313.2, read as the reverse complement.
CAAATGTCCCACGTTGTTCTGTAGACGAAGACAACAAAGAGAACAGACAAATGTCAAGACGGAGGGAGGCGGGGATCTCTACCAAAAAATGGAAGAAGACTCAAAAAACACCAAACATGCTCTCACGACGGAACGAGCGCGAACGCAATCGGGTTCACCTACTCAACTTAGGCTTTGATCGACTTAGAGCTGTTGTGCCGAAACGTGAGGGTGAGCATCTGAGTAAGATCTCTACTCTGAAAAAGGCAATTTGGTACATAGAGCATTTGGACCGGGTTCTTCACGAGGAAGTAGCACCAGAAGTGGCAGACAGTGGGGTAGTGGGCACAGACTTGGGGGGTGGTAGTGTCATAGCAACACCATCAGGACATCAAGTTCAGCAGCAAGAACAATTAGAAGAGGGGGAAGAGCGGCTTTCACCCATATTTCCAGCTAGGATGGATGAACCTTCAACAGAGGGACCATCACTCTCACTTCACTATATGAGCGCAACTCCAGACAGTGGCTATGGGAGCAGTTTCTACGCCATGAGACCGCAGGAACCACCTCCACCGCCGGTGAGAATGTGGACAATCGACATCGACTCAACTTCTACACCGGAACGCTGAATATTTTTTATGGGCTTAAGCTAGGATTAGGCTTAGATAGGTACATTTCCTGGGGGGGACTGGCTTAGATCACGACCATGGGGCGACGTGGGATTAGGAATAAGATAGATGCTAGTAGCCTTTTATCTTTGTACTTCTTTTCAATGCACAATTTTATGCTTCATTTGCGACTCTCAGATGTTTCTCCTCAAATTGAGACTCATTTGTACACCCACAGATTCATGTACCTCTGACCAGGCTGAATTTTTTTATCTTTTAAATTCAATTAAAATAATTTGCGGTGACCATTAATGCGTGTTTACTTTGTTAGGAGGGGTGATCAAAGCGGAACACGGTGAATAAAAAGGGGCGAAGTGGGGAGCCCCCATCAGGTGTGTACGTGTGTGTGTGGGAATCACAAAGTTCTTCACACAGCCACGTGGGTGAAGGGAATGAGAGGGGCTTATCAGGCACCTCGTCGAAATAAACATTGCGGTTTGTGAACTAAGTGACTTAGAACAACAGAACGCTTACTTCTTCGGCATGCTTTGCAGGCTAGAATTCACTGTTGGCTTCCAGGCATTGGATGTGTGGAAGCTCTATTGCTTGCATTTAATTTAACATGCTTCATAGGGTTCAGGTATAAGCCAATTCATCTCCAGATCATAACCCTTGAGAAGTAAGGAGAAATACATAAAATTTACCAGATTGGGGTTCCTTTTAATAATATGAGGGAAGAGAAACAGAATATGCAGACTTTAATGTGAATCATTAAACATTAATTTCCATTTTATGCGATTTTTCTTAACAACTAAGAGGTGCTCCTTAGTTTTGATAGAGCCATCAGGTCGTCAGAAGCGAAGTGCTCACAATCCATCAAGAGAGGACAGGAAACCATATTTTGGACAGCGACAGCATGACTTTTTAAGACTCTAGCCCATGGTTGACGAAGCTAATTGGGAAATGTGATTATTTGCCTTGTTGAGCCTTCAATTAGGCTTAAGGCATTCGTTGAATTCGGGTCTTTGGAAATGGTAAATGTTTTGCAATGCGTTAGCTGTTCAACCGTAAGCATCGCTGCCAGACGGTTTGGCCTACATGCCATGACGGTAGTCCCCAAATCCTAGGTTGACAATGCATATTCTGCGTGAATATTATGCCTACATTCGCATTCAAGGAAGCCTCGGGGCACTGCATTAGTGTCATCGAATAGCAAACCTGATTTTAAGAGATAGCTACTCTGATTTCCATTCTTTAACGCTAAACATAGCGTGACGAAAAAAGGACATACTCTTGTGGGTGAGAGAACCAGTGACAACTATAATAGAAGGGCTGAATTTGGCGTCTACTTTTATCACCTACCCCAGTCTCTTGGTCAGGCAGGATAAGCAGTAAAAGCCGGAGCGATACCAGCCGTGACACAACTGGAAAATTCCTTGCGGACCTGTCTACAGCGCCTGTATGAAGATGCCAAATGAGTGAACACAGGACAACTCCTCCTTCTTCTCTCTACTAGCTGGATAGAAACAACATAGAAGCACAGCTAAGCAGCGAAAACAATGAACACAAAACCTTACCCTCACGAAACTCCACCCCTTGTTTTCTGACTTGGCTTTTAAACCGGTGATCCTGCAACCCCAAGACAGTTGGACACGAATCCAGTTTAAGTCCAATTGTCAAAAGAGTTCGGTGATGCTACAATCAGGTACCTTCTCAGTTGCACGTAAATTAGATAAATGGAGCAGTTGGTTTGTGGGCGTATTTCCAAACAGCTTCAACTACAGTGTGATAGCTGATGCAGGAGTTTGATTAAAGGCGAGCGCTGAGGGCGACGATCAAAAGTAGAGGGACTGTGAAGTGCTTTGCTTATTAGTTTAGGCCTTGAGTTCGATGTCAGGATAATTGAAAGCTCTCTGGTCTATTAAGCCATATCAGTATCTCCACAGCCCTTCTGTTGATCGACGAAGCATATTCAATCCAGTTATTGTCTTCTTTTCAGTCTTTAAGGAGGCCAGGGAATACCACAGGGTGTGTGGATGAGCATTCAATGCTGATTTTTATAAAAACCACCGATTCTGATTTTAATTTCTGTGGTTTAAATCTTTTTGGAATTTTTTACCGACGTTAGGTTGGCAAATCGCAGTGCGAGAAAACCGATCCCAGGAAACGAAGGGATAACAGATTAAATTTTCAACACCCAGTGGCAGATCAGATGGAACTGTGAAAGTCTGGCCGTTGAATGGAGAACACCGTGCAGGTTTGAGCTCCATTTGGATGCCTGGCTTAAGCATGGAATTATCACGTTAAGGGAAGATCAGTCCTTGGAATTCAAATGCATGATAAGGGAGCACTTGAAGGGCTTTTCATGGAAATGGACTGGCGAAAAATCCGGAAAATTTGCACCCTTTTTTTATTTCTCCTGCCAATACCCAACGCTATTTATTAAACTTATTCGCTTAATGTTCTTTCAGCAGGTACAGTATTCCTTATAATTGAGCAGTTATTTTTGCTCTAAACAGTTACCTTAATGCAACTTTTTCACCAGTCTCACATTCCTTCAAATAATTGACATCAACAACATCAATCAGCATGCTAAAAGCACCATCAACATTAGTTTCGGAGTCGGGATAATGAAAAAACTGGAGCCTTAACATCTTGATAAGCTAAAGTCCGGGCCGATGAGGGGCGCAGGTAGAAAAAAAAATCACATCCCTGCACAGATACACATTCAAGGCCTCCAAATGTATAGGCCGCTCCAGTTGCAATCTCTCTCACTCTCTCTACACCTCCATTCCTAATTACCTTGGCTCAAAACTTGAATATATTTACTTCACAATTCAGCGGACTTCGCACGTTACTCCTCGCCCCCGTTCCCTCGCCATGAGTCCCCGCTTCATCACCCCGTCCCCCACCCGCAGCCTATTTGCATACTCCCAGCGCGCATTTGCATAGGTCCATGCACCCCTGTTCCATCCAACGTGGTGCTACCCCGGCTGGGGGAAGGGGGGAAGGACACACAACAGGTGAGGCGGAGTACCATTTTAGCGGAGAGAGGGACAGCCTGAATGGGTGACTAGAGCCAACTTTGGTGAGCGCTACACTAATGAGATGCATTCTTTATTGGGCACGGAAGGCTGCTAAGAGGGGACGGGAGGAATGACGTTTGATTATCATTCAAATGTTTCCGTGATCGGAAGGCGTGGATCTGGAGCAAATGGAATTAAATTGAAGGTGTTTTTACTCCATAATACTATGAGCGCTATCAGATAAGGCGCAAAAGCTGGAAGAATGGAGCCAAAAACTCTTTCACATTAATTTAACAGGTACTTAGTCCTAAATCATACCTTCGTAGAGCCGGGAGTATAGATCCAAAGTAAACTCTTCCACATTTAACCCTTCATTGCGTAGACCTTAGCTGTAAATAAGAAGTACTTGTGAATTCACCAAGGAAAACGCACAAATTAGAGAAGTCCGTTTAATGACGCCTAAACCAAACACAAGCGATTGGTTGGAAGGTCAAAAGGGTCGGCTGAGGCATTTGTAGACACAAACGTTCTCTGTCCTTCGGACACATCACACTCTCTCACCCAGGCTTGATTCGTGTCTCATCTCCCCTTCACTGGCACTCCATAAGCTGACCCCGCGTCCCCCTCCGTCAGTCTTGTTTTGAGAAATAACATTATATACGCAAATTCGAAATGAAACAACACAAGGGTCTCCGTTATCACAATTAGACTTAAAGTAGTTTCATTCTGACAATGCGGGAATGAGTATTTACTCGACAATAGGCGGCTTTCAATGTTAAATTAAGCGGAATTTTGAAGTGTCTAACTTAATGGCTCCATCGAAGGAGAATGCACATAAAATGAATCTCAATAAAATTCACACTACCCGCAGTATCATTTCGAGAGGGTGTGTCATTCCCCGTTGCACAGCGCCATAAGGTTGAGTAGCCCCTCTCGTCCTCTCTCGTTAACGAAGTGAGAGACGACAACAGAGGACCATCTGCTACGGTGATAATCCAACTCAAAATCGTACTCGCCCCAATTACGTGCTGGTCTCACTGGCAAAAGTAGCCGGACTGGCTCACTTTGGAATTGAATCTCAACTCCGAATGTTGATTACAGAATGAGGCTTAATAGCTTAGTTGATTTGAGGCCAGTACTTGGCATACCGACCTTGAGGTAGCTTTATTATAATCGTATTCACAACGTTGTGCCATGCTCAGACCAAAGTAAATAACTTCGACTGTAGGATTTTGAGAACCCACAATTTATACCACAGCGTCGAAATTCCCCAAAGCGTAGCAAGATTTCTATCAAATACAAAACACACACATGACTCCCGCCGCCCCCACCCCACGAAATACCCATTACGTGGACCGCTGTGGTGTCATTTCATTTACATGTTTGGAGAAGGGTGGTGGAGTGGGGGAGAAGAGAAAGGAAGAGCTTTATATGGCTGTGTGAATTAATGCGTGGTGAATACACCGGAAGGCCGTGCAAAATGTGCTGGTAGCCTTAGCCGACTAGTTCTGTCTGGTCTAGAGAGGCCATGGTCACTATCCCTCTCCTCTCATGATAGGCTTGTACTTGCAATTTGCTATTGTGGTTTTACGTCCAGGCCATACTAGTAAGCCCCAGGCCTTCCTCACGGCAGAAGTACATTGTAATACTTTGTTTGCTTGAACTGCCGGTTTCGGTCACTTGGGTGGCCATGTTATTCTAGCCGGTTGGTCGGCCTCCGGGCCGTGGCAACAGCCCCCAAGTCCTCTGTTCTCGGAATATATATATATTCTGCCCTATTACTGTACCTTCTTTTACCTTAAAGGGAGCCTCGGAACACTACATTGGTGGCAGCGGAAAGCGGACCCGCCTTTGATAGATTTTATCCTGCTCCACGCCGCTTCTAGCAAATGTCGGCGGTGTGAAAGAAATGCATGTGCTACGGATGGGAGAACTTCTGGTATCTCGTAACAGAAGGGCTGAGATCGACATCCAGCTTCGGAACCTCCCTCGCCCTCGTGTTTGACAGGGAAGCCATCAACAACTGAAGCGACACTAGCCGTGAACGCCAAGTCCAGTGAAACTGCCAAGAGAGACCTGCGACGTTGTGGTCAAGCATCCTCCGTTTCTACGATGCCCTTGCGTTTCTTCTACGGTATCAATTAAGCCTGGAATCGCAATATGTGTTGTGTGTGCATCGACTCATTCGAAAAATTGGGTTCGTACCCCCATCTTCCATTGGACCACATTGTCGTGAGAGAGGACGGCCAAGGAGCGCGCATTTGCTGCACTGAGTGCTACGCGGAATTGATGGCACTACGGGAACACATGCGTTCGAATCTCGACGACTTGGACGGTTAGCTCGTGGGTGCTTCTCGCAGCACTGATTACGTTGTGATGGCTGACACGGGAGGCTGACCAAGGGGAGCGTCGGGGACGACGCTCGAAAGAAGAGAGGGGCTGTGTAATACTTTGTTTGTTTGAACTGCCGGTTTCGGCCACTTGGGTGGCCATATTGTACTGAGCCGGTTGGTCGGCCTTTGGGCCGTGCCAACAGCCCCCAAGCCCTCGGAATCCCGAATACACGTATTCTACACCCAGTGGCATGCCTTCTTTTACCTTAACGGGAGTCTTGGGACGCTACATACATATTCTGCTAAGATAGTACGTCTTTCTTCGTCTTCAAAGGGCCTCAAGGTGCTTGAGCTGCCTCTAAATATAAAAACATAAGCGGACCCAAGGCAGCATTTTTTAGTGTAAGGACCGCAATGACCCAGCTAATTATCCGTCACGTTTTATGTATCATAGGAGGCTAGATTTATGGCTTGCCCTTCATTCCAGTCCAAAGGGGTGATCGGAAATGGGGAGGACTGAAGGCCTCATAATGCACACCAGGCATAGGTAGTTAGTTCAGTTCCACTTTTTAACCTGTCCATGGGGCAAGTCTGGAACCTTGCCTCGGGGTCGTCCACAGAGGTCAAGTCACCGATGTAACAAAGTGATTAGACAGAATTATGGTGCAACTAGTGCATGGATAAATGACGTACTAAAATGCCTAGAGGGGGTAATGTTTTGAAGATAAGACAAATATCTTTTGGGCTAAGGTCTTACATTCATCAAACCCTAATCGAAACAAAGTTACGTGCTGTCTATCAGATACGCTGATCTGCACATGACATCAATAAGTAAGTTATAATTTTGAGGAGTAGGCTTAATAGGTACAAATGAGGATCATTTGAAGGATCTTCATACCTGGTGCATTTGTGGAGACGCTGATAGTACCATAGATGCAGTGAAACACGAATGCCCTGATGGCAAAATAAGGTAGAGTGTGTATTGTTGACCTAAAAAAAGGGCTTGGGGATACTACTGTGGTCCAGAGAGCCAGGCCACCGGGCTTTAAGTGCCCATGTAATACAAATGAGGAGGTAAACAGTCAACCAAAGTGACACCGAGCCCCTCTTCCCTTTTGAGCGACTTCCCCAGGGCAGGACTTGTTCAAACTCCTGCGTCAAATATCGCAATGCAGTCGGTGCTTTAAAATCAAAAGTACCCACAATTTGTATGCAACTGGCAGGATATATGACTTTAGCGTCACTGATTCCTCTTGACCATTCCGCCAGGTCTGAGCTCCGCTCTGTTAGGGAACTGAAATGGGAGAAGGGCGAATGTGATGGTCCTCTCGTATACCCATCGCTAGTTGTAAATACAGTGGCCTAAAAGCGAAATCATGCTAAAAGTTTTCGAGAAGAAATAAGGTTTTGTGTCCTTTCCACCGCACTAACCGATGGCAATAGTTACTGGCACTGGTTAGGCGCATGTATGACCTTACATTTGCAAAAACATTCTAAGTAGAGGCGATTCCATGAATTTATCTGCCCTGGAACGGCTACAAAAGCATTTGATTATTTCATTTCTTGAATTTACGAAAATTTTTGCAAATTGTATGGAATTCTGGCATTCCATGCACAACATGACCGGCAAGTAAGTTTCACCACGCCTATTTGTGCAAAAACTGTATATTTATTTATTCCTTTAACTCTGTGTCGCCCTCATGGGAACGCACACCCTATTTCCCCTAGGCTCTTTATATTCTGGGGTATAAACATCATTTTGACAAGATCCAATGGCTTCCGTAAACCATCTTGTCGATCGGGCGGTCTGAAATTGGAGGTCAATGGGAGGAACAACAACGATTTGCACTGGAGATAATCACCGACATCACCCTTGGCGCTGACATTAAACAAATGCTACAACACCTTAGGTCCACTCGCTGGTGACTGCTACCTTCGCTGCCAAAAAGTCAGCAAAAATGATGAGGAGTAAGCTAGAAATCTTTAACATCTAACAGAATGTGCTTTGCAAGGCCCACTTCCGATTAGGTTCGTTAGAAGGGTTAACGTTTAGCCCAGACTTGGAGTCCAACTGCTCAGTCAGCTAGTCTGGCTCGCACCAGGAGATTCGTACGGTTTTACTGTAACACATGTCCAAAAATAATCAAGTCCAAGACTCTTACACCAAACCCCTTCGCACAGCTCTGCAAGATCAAGTGATCCACTCTTTGCTTTATCCTGTTTGCTCTCAAGCGGTTCCCCTTCATTTATACGAGACCCAGGTAACCTAGCAGGACCTTTCCTGAATGGGGCTCAAGTAAGTCAATTGCCAAAGTCCCAGCCTCCCTTGCTCTTTGTAATAAGATTAGGATCGCTTCGTCTTTTACAGGATTACCTCCAGAAGAAGGGTGTGTTAGAAGACTGCATGGAGACTGGAAGCTGGACACTGAAATTTTTTTAAATGTCTAAAACTAACTTTGGACTTATCGCTTTTTACTACCCTCATTTTCACCGAAGTCGCCTTTTCCCAGCCGGCAAGGCATCGAAGCCAAGGCAAATGGGTCCCTACTGAAATGAGACGACGATGATAGCTGCAGCACCCTCTCTAAACCCGCAGCCATACAATGCACAACTTGTATCACCAATGAACACAGTCGACACGAATTACCAATGATGAGGAGAAAAATACTTCAACAGTTGCTGATTAGGTGCACGAAGATATCTTCGTGACAAGGTGCCAAACTAGGGCGAGCAGACATGCATGCAGTGGATACCAGCGAAGATGGGCCATTTAGCTACCATCTAGACGTACATCACTTCCTCTACCAAAACACGTAAACCGCCTGGTCGAGTTAAGGTTATAAAACAAGCAAAGTCATCATGCGCCCCTCCCATCGTGGCAGCTTACGAATGCGCGTCGAATATAATACCTGAACTTCGTAACTTATTAGGACGCTTTCCCATTACCGCACACAGGCGATTCGCCAGACTCCTTGCACCGGTCAAAGTGGTTCTCCACTCTAGGCTTAAAAGCAGTATAGCAGCAAATGAAAGCGGTAGAAACGGGTAAAGAGAAGACAGCGTTTGTAATGCAAAACAGGCTTCATGAATTCCAGACAGCTGTGACTATCAATTACCATACTTACTTCGCCCAAGTCTGTACTTTTAATTTTGATCATACAAATCTCATCTCGCTATTTTTATGCACATTGCATGCGCTAAATTCTTCTTTTTGTAAGCATGATTATTTAATGATGCTATTTTAATCAATGTGGAGTGCATTGTTGGGCGTGGGGGGCGGATTTAACTTCCAATTAATGACAAATCATCGCCGGCGGGATGGAGGGTGCTTATTCAGAGTCTGATAATTCTGAAAATATAATCCCATCCTCAAATTTTGAACCTCCACCTCCTGTGAACTACATTTTAGCTAAAGCTCGAAAAAGCTGCATCCCAACCGGCGAACCATCAAATAAAAAAACTGGTGTGAGCAGGAAATTCATATGGGTCTGCAGCTCAGAAACTAGCTTTAACTGCCTTTTCTTTTCCTTAGGGTACAGTGTCGACGTCAGTTTCGCGAGTTTTCACACAACAAGATGGTATTTTCGATCTTAAGTTATATTTTTAGATTTCGATGCCATTCGGCATCCATCGTCGAATTCAGCCAACGGTAAATTTTATCCTGACTCGCTTGTTTTTGTAGGTGACAATTCAGTTGGCAGCCTCTCTTGCGAAACTTCATTCCCAACTCCACAGTCAGCTTTCAGAGGAAATGTAAGCGGAATTTTGTGCATGAGTTATGTTCATTGCTTAATTTACTGAAGGAATTCAGTAAAAAATATGTCGTTTTGGATTTCGGCACTTAGTTTGCCTGTATTTCTAGATACATATGGTAATTTTATCATGTCACTTCCGTTATACACTTTAGTCACCGGCCGACTGTCAAAATTCCGTCTCTTCATCAACTCTCCCAATACTTCCCAGTAAAGTGTCAGGAAACACAAGAACTACCAATTCATTGAGGGTGGATCGAATAGATAAGATTCTCTCCCCCGCACCTAGTGGTCGAGCCTCGGTCTCCGCTGTACCTTCCAAACGTGAGACTTCCAATTAATTCTGCATAAGTACTCTTTCTTTACTGACGAAACTGTGCCATATTCGATAATTGAACGTACACAAAGTTACCAAATGCTTAAGCTCGTAACTGCGACCTTCGTGTGCATGTCCGTATTTTTATCAATTTAGATGTCCAGCACTCTTCTACTGATTCCCTGATTTCTACCTCTACCGGTGGCACCACAACCAACACTACTTCGAACCGCACCACTCGATCGGGTTCTGATTTATTTAAGTCGGACTCCTCAGGGTTCAGCAAACCTCTTGTGCCGCCGGGGAAGTGGAAAAATACTGTGTTTACATCAACTGGAACCGATGATCACGAAGTCTCACCCACTTTTTCTTGCACCCTGTCATTGTCTGTGCTCCGCCACTTTCCTGAGGTGGAAAAAACAGATATTGTGGAATTCAAAGTACCCGATTTTACTAAGACGGTTACTTGGCAGGTTGGTAGTAAAACAGGTTCTGGTTACCTTATGATGTCTTTGTGCGTTTACGATTTGGTGGGCGTCTGTCATCCCACATACCGATCTTTTTCATAGTCACGAATGAGAAGAAGGGATGAGGGCGCAGCTGCTGCGGTCTCGGAAGCAGCTAATGTCTTGGCTGACTCCCTTGATGATTGGTTAAGAGAGCTTCTTACTTCGGATAGCGAGGAACCACAGTTAAGTTATAAGCAAACGCCTGCAACTGTGATTGCTCGCCGTCAAAGCATTCTCGACGCCCGCGTCTCCTCTTCGTCCTCTGAGTACTTTCTTCCTCGAAAAACGGTGAATAATTTGCTTGATTGGTGCTGTAATTTGATGCATATCATTTACGTATAAAAAATTCCACGTTGTTTTTTTCCTTCTCAGAATGTGCTCACGAAGACACTAGAAAATAATGATCAGGGACCATTGAGTATGTTCCTTCCTTTCCTTCCAACTAATTTTTTAGGGAATGTCACCAATGGAACCATTAATACCGGGCAACAAGGTGCCTTTTCCCCTTTCTCTACACTTCATCACTCTGTACAATTGTTTTTAAGTTGATTTTTTTTAGATTACACTACGAATAGAACAAATAATCAGCAATCATAGATTACCTCATTTTACTTTATGTTCCTTCACTTTTAACAGGAAAATATGATTCGTTTTCATTATTTTTGTCAATGCATACCAAAGGTGGGGCTGAACCGAAGTCGTTGCAACGATATTCCGACCCAAATAAGTGAGTAGATACCGAGCTTTTTTCAAAAGTTTCATATTCCCTTTTGATGGGTACATCGTTTGACAGCCACAATTTTCCTTCCCATAGTACTATCTCTGACTCGGGGCCACAAAGTGGGGCGAGACCTCACCCAGTTACCTCCTCAGACACCAAAACACGTAAAAAATCTGCATGGCCTTCTACTCCTTCTGTTTCAGAAGACAAACCGGAAGTTAATACGGGTAACTTTCGTTCCCAATTCACATAACGCCTTAAGAACAATAGCGGAGTGATGAGGTTCATGTTTTGGTTACATCAAATCGAGCGCCCACCTGTTGCGATTGGAGTAAATATCTGTTTTAGGTGTGTTAGTCTACGCCAAGTGGTGTGTCAGTAAGCTTTTTCACGCTGGAAGAATAATCGGGAACCCTGATGAGGATAGGTATGAGCTTTTTCCAACCGCGAATTCTGTAAACTCTACCTCCTTTTACCACGCCTCCTTTTCGTTGCTCCTCCTTATTTGCCCTTTGACTTCCAGGTTTCGTGTATTGTTTGACGACAACTCAAAACTCATCGTGCCAGGCAAAAACATAATCCTCGTTGACCTCCTTCCTATTGGGGCAGATGTAAGCTCACTGGACACGGAAATTACCCCTGTCTCAATGCAAAGACACAAATGCGTAGATTTTTTAAATCTATTATGCTCTTCAAGTAACCTGGCTTTTTTCTTCCTTAGGTTTATGCTGATATATCGGACAGTAATGAATTTGAAGATGGGTACTTGGTATTGGACCACGTGGTTGGCACTACACCGCTCTCGTATATTGTCAAACGCATCGAGGATAATGAAGTCTTCCAGTGGGTCTTGTGAACCACTAGTTCCTCACTGATTGTTCGGAAAACTTTTTCCTCCTTGTCAGGCGTGCTCTTCCTCTCGTGTTTTTTGCTCTCCTAGACTCGAACGTAGACAGGTGGCGATTCCCTTGGAACTAGTGAAGCGTCTCCTCGCCGCCGGTCAAGTATTGCCGATGGACAGGCGATCAGACATATCTTCTGCAACGAGTGACACTCCATCACTCATCTCCCCTACGTGCTCCTCCTCCTCCCCTATACAGTGTGCCTCTCCTCGTGTTGTCTCGTCAAAAGGGGTCACTTTAGGTGTAAGAATCTAGTAGTATCTAATTCTTCGACCCAATATTACTTTTTCACGAATGATGCTAGCTCACAGTTAGAGATACGTCCAAAATACGGGAACAGTGGCCACTTTCCTTAGCGAGTAGATTAACTCTATGGTATCAAAAGTAAACATGGTCCACGCAGCGCCTGGGATCTTTTGAGTGGAAAGTGGGAGGATATGCTGATTTTGACTGCATTTCTTTCGGCCCAAAAGGCGTCCGTCGGGAGTTCTGTCCGTAGGAAGCGCGTCTTCACCGAGTTGGGTCGGTCAGCAGAGCATGCAGCCCCCGCAAAACGCTTAACGCGGAGAAAGACTGCATCACAGCAGCAGAGAGATCCCTCCGTCCCGGCATCCTCCCCCACATCGCGTCGCTTGAGGTCGGCCAAGCACCAGCGAACTAGGTCGAGAGCAAAAGCTTCCACCCAGCGGCAGGAGTTTAAGCGAAAGCATAGTGGATTCAGTCGCAGGGATAGCCAGGTTTGGCCACCCTTTTTACATTTCATAGTTCTTATTGGCCTCCTTGTTGATTGTGTATGAGTCAGGGTTAGGATTAACCCCTCGCTCCAAGTTTCGGAGATGGTCAAACTAAAACTCACGGCAAAATCGACTTTGTGACAGCGTCGAATTCAAGATGGTGGAAACATTTTTTGAGATTGCGGTCAACCTTAGCCAAAAGGTCAAATTAGTGCTCGTTGGTGCAGAATAAAGTGGTGTCTAGAGTAAGTGGTTGGGGATGGATTTAGTTGCTAATTTGCTTCCATATCGCAAATTCATGCTAGTTGAATGTAAATTTTGGGAGAGATAGTGACTCCATGCCAAACGCATACAGTCACAGCGGTCCATCCTCAACTCTTTTTTTGGTTTTAAGTACTAGCAAGCATGTGCTAGATTGAGAAGCGCTACCTTCTACTTAGGCGCATCAAAATCGAGTGTCAAATGCATTATGACCCCTGGGTTAAGGCACGCTTTGAAACTATCCACATTTACCTTTTAAAACCATTTATATTTCTCGCGTTTCCGTGTTCTCCATGTTTTCGGCTGTTTTCAGGCCTAAGTTTTAACTCGGTTACTTCCTCAAGGACTTTTCACAAAAATCCCAACTCTCCTAGAAACTTATAGATTCAAAAAGTTAATGAAATGCTCCTGATCCTGTCCTAATTAAATTGAGTTTTACGTTGAAACCATTGTCAATCCTTTTTTTGCATTTCATTGCGTAGATTTGGATTGTCGGTCGCCGCGTGGTTGCTCAGGCCTCACGCGTTTCAGTGAGTTTCAGCAGGGCCTCACGTAGCCGTTCTCGTCCCAAAAGAGCTCCTCATACAAGGTCCTCTAGGAAGCAACAACAACAATCCCCCCCTCCACCGGACAACACGATCACTTCATCACCATCGGAACTCACCACTGAGGTATCGACTGAGCAGCGGGAAACGTCATCCCCGGTCGTTCCTGCGTTACCTCGGCTCTCGAGTGAATCTCCTGCACTAGTTAAAGGTTGGGTTATTAATCGAGCCAAATGATATAGCGACACTGCCTCTCGATTGCATGAATCCAAACACCTCCACGAGTCTTTTCGTATCCTCTCCAGACCAGTTCATGTTCCCTGTGGGATCGGAAGAGTTCAGACAGACGTGTCGGCTGTATCGCATTCCATTGCCCCACCCCGACCTCTTTTCTCAGTGGTACATCGTTCGTACATCAGGCGTCAACCAAACTGATTTTAAGGGCATTCAAATCACCTTTAATAGCCCTCGTGCCAGGACTCAGTGTAGGTCCTTTTCATTAATGACCTTACCTTATGTGGATATTTCCCATGCTTCTAATCGGCTGTTGATGCTAATAAACCTGCACCTTAAGTAGCTTAAACCACAGTTTACGCAAAGGTCATTCCCTAACAGGGTATCTTTTGTTAACAAATGGGTATCTTGCTGTGGATGTTATTGTCGCTATAAAAATCTCTATTGCAGTTTCGGCTTGTGAAAATGCCACCTTCCTGCGGCTGCTGATCTCGGCTGGCGGCGGCCAAAATATAGAAATACTCGAGGCCGACTGTGTCTCTCCCACCGGTCGGCTGGTGGGAACGGAAGAGAGGAACGTTGTGTCCGAAGAGAATCATCCGCGCATCGCTCTAATCGCACCCTCAGCAAAGCGCACTGTCAAGTTCCTGCAAGGATTGGCGACCTTGGGACGTGTGCCCTTGTTGCACCCCGCCTGGCTCCTCGATGCCTGCTTCCTCGCTGCTGGCAAGAAGCCACTAGTCGCCGATTCCGAGGTCGCTTTCAAAATAGCTAATCTTGGCATCAAACCTGCCGATATACCCTTTGAGCTGCTAAGACTGTCGCCGCGCACGCTCTACGAGCTCCCCAGGGGCGTGGACAAAATCACCAACCGAACGGTATTACCGTAAGCGGCTTTGAGACTACTTGCATCCCTGTTGCAAGTAACCTAATTTTAACCTTAACAACGTTTTGCACTTCAGTCTTGCATGACGTCCAAGTGAATGTTATAAACTTGTCAATCAGGTGGCCTAGCCCTCACCAGGCTCAACCAATTGCTTTGCAGATGGGCAGCGATCCTCAGTCCAAAAGTGCCTCAATAAATATATTGTAGCCATGTTCCTGTGTTGCAGGATGTGATTCTCACAAAGATTGTAAAGCGTTTCTTAGAACAGCAGTGAGGTGCGTACAGAGAGCTCCTCAAGTTGGTGGTTCACGTGGCATAGGAGAAACCTATTTAATGAACAGCGCGAGAGCCTGGTGGGGCCAATGCAGCTTGAAACGAATGCACTTGCAATGTTGGTTGCTTTTTTCAGAGACGTCGTTCCGGCATGGTTCATCGAACCAGTGGCTGCATTTAGGCCAAAAACACTGATAGCACTGGGAGGTTACACATCGTCGAGGATAGTTGCCCTGGTAACAGATGACTTCCGCGGCTTCGGCGAGGGATGGCTATCCATTCTACGGCACGCTATGTACACTGCAAGCGGACCACCCGCGAGTGACAAGATGCCGAGCATAATTGCCTCTGCGGAAAGTGTTGATCAACTCAACAGGTTGAGAGCGATGGGGAACCCATCCACTTCTAAATCGAATATAGTCTTAGTCGACCAAGGAAGGGTGAGTTCATCGCCTTGCTTACTGCAAAAACATCATTGTACCCGACTCAATAATCCGAGAGCCACCTATTTATGGTGTCTAAAGTTAGGGCCCATGTTGTTCGCCCAAGTTGGGATGTGCTTCTCTTGTAGATTCCAAAAACAAAAGTTTCACAAATAGAGTCCATGGGGTTCACAGTTATAAACCAAGAGTTTCTGATTCAGTCCCTCATCCACGGGAGGATGCTTGATCTCAAGTACGGGACGATGTGGAAGACGTAAACAGTCTACCGCCCTTTTATTCCTCAACTTTTTCATGCATTTCATGCACTAATATTTATGCGGATAGCGTAAATTTTATGAGCTGTAACTTATTGTATCACATAACACACATCTTTCACTCACTCATCGAACTTTCACTTACTATCCGGATTTTTACACGATGGAACTGAAAATGCAAAAAATAGATGTATATCTCCGTTCAAGTAAGCTTTTGAGGCTCTGGTTGGCCGCCATTACAGGGATGTAATTCAGACGTATTTGAGTAACAGACACACCACGAGCAACAGTACTTATCTGGATTATCAAGAGAACGGGTAGCAAAGTCGATCACAAATGTTCTCCTGCACCCAAATTTTGGGGCGATGGGGCTAGCCGGCATTTGGGTTATCCTTCTCGGCCTTCTTGTCCGGGTTCTTTTCCAAAGGTTCGACTTGAGTTTCTTTTGGCGGTGTATCTTTCTGACTGCCTGCCCCTCCACCCCTATTGGCTTCTTTTAGTGTCGGGTTGTTGAGGTTGCTTGTACCAGCAGGCTGTACAGCCGGAACTGGTTTGGGTTGGGGTTCAAGGGGCGGTTGATGGAAAAATACAACCTGAAATGAGCCACCAAATGGGATAGGTGAGAGTGCTCGTCGATTTGTGACAAGCTCGAGAGGGGTGATCTAATGAGATACCGCTAGTCCATGTTTAGAGAGGTAACCATCCCCAACCAGCTTATAGAGAGTGCTGACCCAAACCGCCTCGAAGATGCCAGTACGCGGTTCCTGATTGCTTTCGCGCGACACGTACGAGGTGCGTCTGAGACGTGGCACAATTCAGTCGTGAATATGATGGAATTTGCTCATTGACGTCAAATCGCTGCTTTACATACGCATTACACTACTACATTTGAGCCGAACGCCAATCTCATCATGCCAGTCGCTTGCTGCCATCAGGAATTTGGCAGTTTGGTTAGCTATTACTGAAAATAAGGCAATGCACTTACAAACAAGGACACGGTCATCGCGATGTGCGCAATTATGATCAGCACAAGGAGGCCAATAGCGAGCTACAGAAAAAGAGGAACTATGGATTAGCCATTTCAAGAGGGTATTTCTGAATGACACACCTTAGTTAGATTCTCAATGTGAGTGACTCTACACCACGAAAGAGCAGAGAATTTGAGTCGTAACTAAAAGCATGGAAAATGGTCGTTGGAAGGCATGAATATTGCAATCCCAAACCTGTTTTGTTTTTTGCTTAAGGATAGACCAGGTAGCTGAAGCGAGAACACACAGCGAAACGAGGCTGGCTGCTCCAATCAAAATCCACTGGATAAATGAAACGGGAACACACAGAAGCATCTGCAAGGAGTGTATAATTATTAACACCGGTTTCAAGTTTTAAGTTATTTAAGCAAATTGAGACAGCTCAGCAAAACTACTACTGGGCGGCGATTAGACAAAATGTGATTTGAAATTGGTAATGGCACAAAGACAATCAAAGTAGCAGAGGAAATAAACAAGTGTGCTTAGGTGCGAAAAGCCTAAGTCATGAGGCAAGTTGAAACGGGGCAATGCTCACAGCGACAGGGATGAAAGAAACCATTGAGTAGCCGTAGATCGCAAGTAGGCAGCTGAATAACGAACCAAAAGTGAACTCCGGTCCCTTGTCAATGCCTTGCGCATCAGAAGGAGGGTTTCTTCTTCTAAACCATGCCAGAGATGTCAAAATAATCGGAATGAGACACCAATAGACGAAGAGGATTGCGGCTGATATGGTAACTGAAGGGACAAAATGTGATGATAGCCAAGCAAGTTTACCAACCACCAAAGGTCAAGCAAGATGTGTAAAACAGGTGGCAAGAAACTAAAAGGAACAAGTGCTACTGACATCCAGTGGGTCGACTCACCCCGACCAAAATTAAAGGTCGAGAGGGCAGAAGCATCCTCCGACATGATGTATTCATATATGCTTCCAGAAAAGGCGATTGAGAAAATCAAGGTTACTATAGTCCAAAATGGACCGTAGAAATCTGGTACAGGCCGTAGGGAGGCGAGGAGTGAGAATCTTTTTGAAAAGGGAATAAGTCCACTTAAGACACGTTGGATGACCTGAAATACATGTGAAATGCATTGCGTAACAATCGCTTCGATGTTGAGTAATAAGATGGCTCATCTCAATACCTGGTGCGTATCCACATCGAAGTAAGATCTATAATAATCGAGTGAAAACAAAAAGGAGCTTTTAGACGCGTTGTTCTTGACCTAAAAAGCTAAATTAGGATAAGAAAGTACTTGAGGGGAATTTTCAACGTTATCTGGTAGGGAGGACTCCTCATACTGAGGCTCCAAAGGAAGTGGGACGTAGCCTCCAACTGGCATACTTGCATACGAGTCTTGAGGTTTCAAATTAACCGCCCACCCATAAGGGATTTAGCCCAATTCTGGTTGGTTTAGAACCAAATAGGCAGCATGATGATTCCGAAACGAAATGAGCATGATTATTGGAACCAAATGAGAAGGAACCCTGGGCTGTTTATTAATTTATTGAATGCAGCCTATAGCATTCAAACGTTTAGTTTACAAAGTTGAGTGCGGAAGGAGACCTTCAAGGCCTCCTCCTTAAAGAGTGAGGATTTATGATGAGAGCAACACTGCTTGTTTTGCGTGTTGGTGGCCTGAACTGCCCTAGTCCTCCTTTGAAGACGTGACAGGTTGAAAAAAACATGGACGAGCATATTTTACAAGCGTATGGTAAAGCGAAGAGGCTACCGATTGGGCTCAGAGAATCAAACACTTGTAATTTGCCATCTGCAGAGGCCGAAGTTCATGCATCGTTCGTCACCCAAGTAGGCATGAAAGGGAATAATTACAGTCGGTGCAGTTTAATCACTCCTCTTCTAAAACGTGTATTTAGGCAGCAATGCTGTAATACTTTGTCTGTTCGAACTACCGGTTTAGGTCAGTTGAGTGGCCATCTTGTTCTAGCCGGTTGGTCGGCCTCCGGGCCGTGCCAACAGCCCCCAAGTCCTCTGTTCCTGGAATATATATATTCTGCCCTAGTACTGCGCCTTCTTTTAACTTAAGGGGAGCCTCGGGACGCTACAAATGCTTTATGTCTTTTTAAAATTTAATTGTTACTGTAGCGTCCCGAGGCTTCCTTTAAGGTAAAAGAAGGCGCAGTACTAGGGCAGAATATATATATATTCCGGGAACAGAGGACTTGGGGGCTGTTGGCACGGCCTGGAGGCCGACCAACCGGCTAGTACAAGATGGCCACCCAAGTTCTAAACCGTTAGTTCGAACAAACAAAGTATTACAATTACGATCCCTCAATCGGAAGTCTTGCCAATATCATAAGACTTGTCACACCTAAAGTGTTGCATCAAGCTTACTGCAAATCACATTTGCATCTGCAAAGTTCTGCTATTTTATTTTTGGTTTCTCCGCACTCTTTTATTGTACTCCAATGGTTGGTTACTGATTAAAATCTTATGCATATATCTTACGCATTAAAATAGCGTTGCGCTTCATATTATTTGTGGCACAATGTGATTAACAAAACACATCAATATCTTACCAGTAGGACTTATTAGCGCAATTGAATTTTTAATTATTATCTGATTATATCAATGAGGATAACTAGCAATAATGTGTGTACTTATGGCTCGGACCTTTTTGCATTGCTAAATCACACTGAATTACTTCTTAATTTGTGGAAATCATCACGATTTTGGTTTTGCACATACAAATGAAATTTTTGAAATGAAATCACTACGGTGATTGGCAGAGTAAATTGACAAATCACAGTCTTAGTTTTGCGGTTGCAGTCTCAGTTTTGTTGACAACTTTCGTTCCTGCTTGGTAAGTATTTACGCTCATCGGTTTCTGAATGGAAGTCCAAGTTGAATACGACTACACAGCAGAAGAAAGAGACGAGCTCACTCTTAAACAGGGGGATATTGTCACAAATGTATCCCAGTTTGAAGAGGGATGGTACATCGGAACTTTCAACGGAAGAGAAGGGGTTTTCCCCGACAACTTTGTTCGAGTAATTTATGCTTGAGGCTCGATTACAAATACTTTGTGTAGATAATTAAACCTGCTCCAGCTCAAGGCAGTCAAGTACGTTTACTTATTTTAAAGCACCTATTTCATTTTGTACGTCTTGCACAATTGAGGGTTTCCTCATTGTCTTTCCTTGCAAGCTGACTTTAAACGTTGGTTCCTAATTGCTATGAGAGTTGCGCCGTGATTGCTTTGAATAGGGTGTTTCATTCACACCTTCAATAAACGAACCTAGCGGGAATTCACCAATCTCTAGGGTACTATATGTATATCAGATGTGAAAGGCGTATCCGTGGCATTTTTTCAATTTATTAGTTCCCCTGTATTAAACGTTTTTACACATTGTTTATTATGTTTGTGCATTATTACTATGGACAATGCTATTGTCAAAGCATTTCCATTGTTGGTTAGCTTGCATCATGGCGAGATGTTCAGTTCTGACGCCTGCAGTAGGCGGCAGACTCTCTAACCCTCCTCCAATGAAACTTGGAGGTGGTGAGATAGGAGATGCATCTTGATTACTTGCACAACTGTATTTCCAAACTTGCTCGTACGGGTTAAAATTTGCAATTTTTTGAGCAATGTTGTAGGCGTTGACATACCTTGGTTTTATTTCCGAAATAGCCTCGACTGTTGACTGGTCACTGACCTGTTTGAATGTTTGGAAGTGAGATTTCCTTCATTTTCCTCGTTTTGAGCAACAAGTGACGTTCTGGTGGAATGTCAATTGTCCAAATGAATCTGTTGCTTAACTGAGGTTGATGCTTTCAGTAAATTTTTTGCGGCTAATAATGCGATATCCAAAACCAAATTTAAAGCACTCATGAATTTTATTGTTCTTTAGCCCCAAGAAAGTCACAAAACTCAAAGTAAGTATTATTGTTATGAAATCGTTTCGACCAATTGATATTTGCATTTTGGTATGACATTTTATCCCCTTATTATCTGTCTTATTAGGAAAGTTTGCCTTCAAACTCAGTGTAAGCCTTGTACATGTGCGTGACAATGCAAAGTATGGCAATATGCTACTCTTCGGGTTGTTTTTCGTGTCTGGCCTTGTTTCCTTTTTTCACAACTTACCAGCCTCTTCAATCCGTTTGCATCGAGGGCAGACTGTTAGATAAACGAGCACCTGTATAACTCGCTCCTTAATCCCTACTTATTGCTTTCAGTTAGTGATTATTGTGCGTATCTTTGCATGACTACCTGTGTGTAATGATTGTAGCATGTCTATTACGCTTGCCATTGGATGTTAAATTTTGATGTGTATCTGGTTGGCCACGGTCCTGTACATGTTTTCTGCACTATCCATTTATAAATAGAACTTAAAATATTGCCCGTTCATTGGTCACGTGTACCCGGAGCTTCGTTAGACGTCAAATGAATTTAGTGGCCTGTGTTTATGGCAAAAATTCCATAAAACTTACCAGAACTGCAGCTTCCCCGAATTGTGCTTGAACAGCTAAATAGCCGTGGCTTGGATTCGATTGAGCCCATTATTTGCATTGTCAAGCTTACAGCGTTATGTTCCCCATGCCGAAATCATTATGATTTAGTGTTTAATTGTGCAATGCTTTTCAATTTCCCAAATGTGGGATTTGCGTATTGGGTAGTGGATTGGCTTCAAAAGGTCGGATATATCATGATTGAATCCTTACTTAGTGCCTCCAGGAGCCTCCTCTCCTCTGCCACCGTCGGCTAATATAAGTAACAAGGCCTCAGACTACGTGAAAGTGGCGTATCGCTATAATCCCGAGCAATCGGATGAGTTGCAGTTGGAGGTGAAGGATTTCATTCGGGTGTTGAGTCGAGATTTACCTGAGGATGGCTGGTGGCGTGGTGTTAATCTTCGTACCAATAAGACAGGTGTATTTCCCGACAACTTTGTCAGAACGGCTGATGCAAATGATCCGGAATTTAAGCGTGCTCTTGCGGACTACAAGGTGCGTTAAGTTGTCATTTACTTTCTTGTTCATAATTTTTCGCACCCTTTCATTGAAATTATTTTAGCTGGATGTGATTGAGTTATGAGGTTGCATTATTGGTGAAATTAAATTGTAGTTTATCCCGGTATTTAATTGTTATGGTGCACCGATATTATTTTGTTTGGACAGACGAAAATGGGTTCTTCGATGCAGCGGACCCAGAATGGTGGCTCTCTTTCAGGCAGAACAGCTCAGAACGACATCCTTGCCAGTCCCACCGGAAGCAGACGTTACGATTCCACTACAGGCAAGAATGGCAAGTCGTTTTAACACAAATGCCACTTTTAGGGGATGCACCATCTAGAAATGAAGTCATTTGTTCGCTTTACTTCTTTAATAGGTTTTTTGAGCTTTGGTGGTTAATACCGCGCAAATGTGGTTTCCATTCAGTGAGCACTCCACCTTAATTTGTTTTCATTGAAATCCGGGGTCACACCTTTGGACTGTGAACTTGCGCTTTGCGCACTTCTCTGAGTGCTACGGAAGTGCGAGGAGCTTGAGAGGAAGGCAAATACTGGGGCGTTGAGTTTACGTTTGCGTGCGTTGCAAGGTTTTAGTCTACCTCGAAGGTCTAGTCATCCTTCGTGCCTTGATGTAATCATGTGTTCTTTTATTGCGTATTTCACCTTAGGGTAAGCAGACTTTGCGCGTATTAACCATCAGTTATGCTACTTTTTTTGTCATAAGCTTTAATTTTGCACCATCTGAAATGATTTGATATTGCTTCCAGATCCGAGCAAACGCACTGACTTATCGGGTAGTAGTCCAGCCGACAGCGATCGACTTGCCGGTAAACGTCCGCAGAACAGGGCGGCAGCAAGTATTAATTCAACTGCGGTGAGTAGCCCTTTTCTCTGACCTCATCATCGGGCTGAACGTATCACCTTTTCACTTGGTCACGTAAACAATATAGCTGAGATGTTTCCGCCAAACTGTATTTTTAGATGACACGAACTGATGGAAGGACTGCGGTCAAATCGGAGGCATCTCGTTCTGGTAGAACTGAGCCAGCCATCCAAAAAACGAATGGCGCGTCTTTTCCACCCAATCGCAAGAATTCCATTTCTAAACCGGAGTATGAAACTGCTTCTGCTAAAGCCAACGCTAACGCCAACAAGTATCGCTGTGAGCTGACCTGTTATTTCATCTCCCACGTTTTCACCGCATCCTTCAGTCGTCACTTGTGTCAATTAGTTGATATTCACTTGGTAAGAACCACTTTTGAAAGGATTGTAAGAGATCGTCAGTTCGAAAATAAACGAAATACTGAGCTGACTGGTCGGGGTACTTCAAAAGTAGGGATTGCGGACTGGAGAGTTCATAAGGTGATGTGTAATGTATTTCCTGTCAAGACAGATAAGCCCGGTAGGTAAAAGGTTGTACGATTTTAAACAATCCTTTAGCAGCAAGCAATCAACTGGTGGTTATGCAGCACACTCCTCGCTTTTTACTTGAATCACGTAACTACTTTTAGGCTCAAGTTTGACACGGTTGGATCCCAATCGGTCATCCGAGGGCACGCCGCGAAACATGGGTGACTTACAGAGTCTAGTTCAGGAGCAACAGGAGCGCCTTGGTGCATATGCCGAGCAGTTGGAGAGTTTCACACGCACCATTGATTCCATACGGCGGGAGCAGCGAGAACACGCCGAGGATGTCGCTGCCCAACTGTCCGAAATCAACAAAAAATTTGCAGCAGTCAAGGTTCGTCTATCTCTTACTCTTACCTTGTTGTAGACGGCTCTGGCAGCCTATTTTCTTTATGAAGTTAAAGATATACAGTTAGCGATACAGGAAGGCAGCTAACTTGCGGTTGGTGTCTTGCACACTTGGGCACAAGTCATTAGCATCTTTAAGCTTGGATTGTCGCGAAGAAAGCAAACATCGTCGAGTAGTTAATTTATGTGGGTGGTGGAGACGATGTTTGCATTTTAAATGGCTGCTGCATCTTCTAGCCCTTCCGCGTGTGTAAAATTCCGAGATACCGTATCGTTTAGCAATCGAACAAACCAAAAGTGAGGAAGATTGTAAAATGCTTTTAAATAGGCTTCAAATGGTCTGTGATCCGATGATTGTTTTAGATCTCTCCTTTATGTGCCTTGTAGACCGCTCAAGCGAACGATCGAGCCGGTGTGGCTAAGAGTCTAAAGCTCATAACCGACCACCTTCGTTCATTGACGGAGGAATTGGACGAGGTGAAGAAGTTGCAATCCAATGACGTGGTCGAGTTGAATCGCATAAAGAAGGTGGTTCTCGACATGGACAGCCGAACGATGCTCTCGGGTGTTGGCATGACCGGAGCTGGTGAAGAGTACAACGGACAACTACCAGACCTCAATGATATCATCAACGGACACAACTCCTCCGATCCCTATCCGTTGTCGAGGTCACACGCCTCCTCAAAGCCCCCTACGGGTCCTAGATAGACATAGACAGCTGCCGCAATGACTACAGCGATCTTTTGTTGAGACTTCAGGCATTTGAATGTAAATAGGCCGTAAATTAGTACCGCCGCCTAAGTGCTTTCATTTTCGTCCACCGAGCAGACATCCCACGGCAATGTTTTTTGATTACGTGTATTTATGGCCATGTGTGTGCGTACGCACGCCTTTGGCCGTCTCTTTCCTTTTCTCACTCACTGGAACAGGCTGACGACGATAGCGCCCGTTGACTTTAATTTTGGTGCTTGCCGTGTCACAATCCGTCCCTCTCCCCAATTTCCTTAATAACTCCAATTGCCGTGGATATTTCATTTTAACATGATTAGTAAAATTGAGTCTAGAATGTCACCTGTTTGCCCTTTTAACATGCGTGACATTCACTGGTGGAAACTTCCTCCGGTGAAAGGCCGAATTCAGGTCTCACTTCAGATGCTAATGGCTAGAACACAAGTTCCCGGTGAGTAGTCATTAATTGCATCCCGAGAATAACCCGACTCACCTTTACGTTCCAAGTCCACTTTAACAAAGAGGAAGTTGCCGGGTAAGTCAGAGCCTGAGAGTATACCGAACAAGGCGAGTACAATTGGTATCGGATGACTGACAAGGCCTCCTCAGGCCGCGCGACGCTTTGGTGTACACGAGCTCCGCATGGCTCACTGCCTATGGATTGAAGTTTTTAGAATGTTCCAGTACTGACTACACTTCATGAGGGGCGGCGACCGCCACGTGGACGCCAATCACCAGGTGGAAATAACGCGGAGCGCTGTGTGGGCCATTTTACTTTACGCATAGCACTAGAGGAGCATCAAGTACTCGAGCAAAACGCCACTACCATACAAAACTTTCTTGGTATAAGAAAGGTAGGAGGGGGAGGGGAATGCAAATACTGCAAAAAGATGGTTGCAATGGGAAAGGAGGCGAATGAAAGACCACCAAGGTGAAATCAGCTAGCGGCGTAGAAGAGACTTCGACAGAGGGGACAGGTGGGATTGCGACTGGTCTGGAAGTAGCGGTACATGCACTCGTTGTGAAAGCGCTTTTTGCACACACGGCACTGCAGTCTGGGGAAGGAGAAATTGCGATCGTGGATGACGGAGTAGCAGATGGCACAGTCCTCCACTCCGTCAAACTTCTTCTTCATATTACGCAGCCAAAGTCCTATCCCATCGAGGATAGATCCATTCTGATGAAGAAATGAACCATTCGAAGAAGGCTTAATGCTACCTCAGGGTGCAAAGCCAGAAATAACAACATTCGCTGTGGGTAAAGGAGTAGATTGGGCGGCTATCTCAAACGTTTCACTAAAATCGTTGTAGTGGCCGGAATGCCATCTGGACCCTCATAAAGATCAAGAGGGCGCATGAAACCTACCTGGTTGTTGAGAAAAACAGTGAGGTGAACAATCCAGGTCCGCCAATTTGATATAGCAGGGCCAGTTTTATTACTAGTCTCGACAGTGACAGGAGATAGAGGAAAGTTTTCCGGTAGGCTAATAATCATCTCCAGGTACTGGTCTGCCGAAAAATGATATGTGGTGATGACCTAAACAAAGTAGGAAAAAACAAAAGCACACTCCAGTGGGAAAGCATTGGCATCTATTGGAAGAGAGGTTACCTCCCGAGAAAGCGGCCTTCCTTTAATGTCAACACTTCCCGCGTTGGGTAGATCAGCATCCAGGTACGGCGTAGCTCCCAGACGGCGCTTGAATTCGCTTGCTCTCCGCTCGATGGATTCCACCTCAGCGACGATCAGGTTGGCTGAAAATTGGCGTCTTATAACCCTCTCCAAGTGACTGGCCAATTGGCGCGCCTGACCGGCCGTGATGCGCTCACCCATCGTCGCGCCGCGTTGCAGCTCAGCGTATAGCGAGCGCATCAAAGCCGGTGATTCAAACAACAGTCGACGTAGTAACCGAATCGCTAGATGCGACAGATCCTCGGTGAGCCGGTGACCGGGGAGATGCACGAGAGGATCAACTGGAGCGAACACAGACTCAACTTTCTGTGGGGATGAAGTTGATGTACTGCTCATGGCAGCACGAGCAGAAGAGGTGAGAAGAAGTCGGGGATCTGGTTCAAGTCGACAGGGAACAGTGAGGAAAGATGCGATTTCACTCTGCTTTGGTAGAAGTAGACCAAGAGTGAGTATTAGGCGGCACATATGGCCGAACCACACATCATCCTTTAGCAAGGCCGCTTGAAGACCAGCCCGACTTTGCTGAGAGGCTGAACTCAAAAGACTAACAATTGCGTCCCAGGCAAGAAGATAGGCAAGAAGCCTTTGGTGTCCACGTAGCATATCTTTACCAAGAAGTTGGTTTATAGTGAAAACCCCACGGCCCCACTGCGATACTGCCGTATCTGCGTCCGAAAGAATGCTTTCTAAGTCTTCTGGGAGTGGCGCAATGAGTGCTGAAACCCAAGAAATGGGGAGATGAGGAATCAGAACATCACTCATGCGTCGAACAGGTTCCAACGACCTTGAAGCAGCCAATCGGGTAAGCAGGACATGACCCAGCAGTTGACCCGCTTGGTAGGGTGAAGTGGTGAGAAGACGAACGGTGAGGTCGATGATATTGCGCATTTTTGGAGCTAAGAGACACTCAGAGGAAAAGAGGCTATTTTCCACCTGAGGGGGATGGCATGATTGGTGAGCGGGAGAGTCCAACAAATAAGTGACAACAATATCCGGTTGTTGCTCGAGGCAGGAAAGAAGCGATTCTACGGAACAAGTGGCTACTGCAGCACACAGTGCAGATAGATGTTGAGGAGTGTCCTTCGTCACGTGATCATAAGCACTACCATTAGTAGAAAGACACGTGTCGGTAGTGAGACTAATCAGTGAGTCGTATATGTTGCCCGCGAAGAACTCATGCCAGTCCTTTTGTACTGATGCGGGTGGCGGCAAACGGCGCTGCGCATTAGGATCCTCAAACCTCAACTCCTCAGTGTCCGCGTCCACAGCATCGCCCTCTTCAGGGTCTTCTATAAACTTCACATTCACTGAAGACACAGTTCCGTCATCCTCACAGTCATAATCCTCTGCGAAATCGAAGTCAGTCGCGTCCCACTCCTCCCGATTCATGTCTATGAGTTGGTCGACCGAGGAGGATTCTGCCGTATCACGTCGGATCAGAGCACCCGTGACGGTCGTGCTGGAGCACAGGGAATTTACAAACAGAGCTCCGATTGCAGCGACGAGTTGAAAGGCGCGAACCGGAAAGGCTGTAGGTTGCACAGGCCTAACCACAGCTTGTGTAATCCAACTGGCGGTCAGGCATAGCAGGGAGTCCCACTGCTCTCGAGTTAATCGCGGTTTCGATCGCCTCAAACGCTGAGAGAGCATAACAAGACCGAGATGTGGATGGTTTTCGATCGGCCTCACAGGCTGTCTCAAAAGGACGAGCACTTGGAGGGCTTTCATGGACGCA
Organism: Taenia multiceps; assembly: GCA_001923025.3. Taxonomy (NCBI): domain Eukaryota; kingdom Metazoa; phylum Platyhelminthes; class Cestoda; order Cyclophyllidea; family Taeniidae; genus Taenia; species Taenia multiceps. The sequence continues at coordinate 18,299,824 of CM010313.2, read as the reverse complement.
ATGACTGCTCGCAGTAGCTCCGGTTCTTCGCAGCATTCAGCATCAACAAGAGAATCTCGAACCACCTCTTCAAGCGTGAGTGACGCAAGTGAGAAGGCGTAAGAACAACCGACGTAGGCAATGGAACAAAGAGAGGCGACGAGCTCAGCCAGACGAGCCAGACCCTCCCGGTTGCCTTCGAGGCGATCCGTGGATGCAAGATCTAGTACGTGGGCGATTACGATGCTCCTCGGAAGGCATCGACCGAGAACACCCACAGGGAGACAGACGTCACAGAGATGAAGGAACACTTCCGAAGAGCTTTCAATTACCTGTTCCTCCAACCAGCTTGAAGGAGGGGAACATGAGGCCGCCTGTCGGATGGACAGGGGCCATTGGAGGGGGTGGATATTCACCAAACGCTTGGCCAACGATGCACGAAGAGCGGCGTTCGACGCGTCGAACTCCTCAAGGGAGTAAGCGGAGTCCGCGAATTGGCCGCACATTGCATCAAGGTAACTGAGTAGATTGGCCGTAGATGGTGGCTCCTCGACATTGGTAGGCATAAATATTAAGTTTGGAGATAGATCATCCAAAGTGTACGGCTCTACAGTGCCTGTTGAAAGCCAAAAGTGAAGCATCAGTAGCAAATTAGCTAATTGCTTGTGTGAAGGGAGGCCAGCAGTGAAGTTAGCGTGTAGATCAAGTTTTAAACCGAGCTGCAGCGCGACAATTATTGGCGCAACTTGGGGCAGTAAGTGTATTGGAAAGACTTCTGAGCGAACAAAAATTGGCAGATTTTGGCAGGTCAACTCCACTTCGTCAGAAAGTTGGGACACAGCAGACACGATATGTTTTAGCCAGGCCTCTCGACAAACATCAGTGCTTATAGGCAGTTGTCGAAGGAACGCCAGTAAGGCGGCTGAATCACAGGGACAGCCATTCGTCTTCATTTTGGCCAGCACGCTGATCCATATTTGTTGTGAGAACAGACAAGCCTCTGAATCCTCCAGAGTTTTCAAATAGGCGACGATTTCCTCGCCAACTTTTGTCGATATTTCCAGAGAGTGCTTCGATAGCCAAAGCTTATCCAAGGCTAGTCTCACATACTGATTAATGAGATCGGATGAGCCTGTAAGGCACAACTTGCAGTTGGAAATAAGAAGAGCGATGAAGGAGGAGAGAAATTCATAAACTTCATCCAAAACGTGGTTCCGCCCAGCAATTTCCACACAAATCGCCCTAAGCATATACTCTCCAACCTCGTCACAAGAACAGGAGGCGGCGAAAATAACCCTCCCCAATTCCAGTAGTATGCTGGGAGCGGTGTCAATATTAGCCGGTAACGCGTCAAGTAGGGGCTGCAAAACAGGCCAGAAATTTTCTCGGCTAGAGTAAACAATGAGATGTTTGATTGGACCTTGCACAAAGTTCTCACGTGTTTTCTTACTAGCCGACAGCCAAGACTCCGGTGAAATGGGTTTCAGAGGACACTTTGCAAGACCTTTGCTCATAGAGGCGGTCCACTTGAAGACGCCATCATCGAAGGCGGGAATGACGGAAGTAATTAATAGATCTAGCGGATTACTCACGCTCTGATCAGAGTCAAGTTGACCAAGCAGGCTGAAAGTTAAAAGCCAACGTTGGGCCGAGTCCTCCGCCTCCTTAGAAGTGGGTTGAATAAAAGCAAGGATTTCGCGAAGCCACTCTTGACACCAAGACTCAAGATTGCCATTACTGTCAGTACTAGCTTCGACGAGGTGATGGAAAAAGTTCAAAAGAGGCTCCATGGGAGGGTTGAGCTCATGTAAAGAAGTGGATCTGACGAGTTCGGTTACACTTTCTTGGAGGGACAAAAAAACCGTATGCAGTTGGGGGCGGGAGTCATGCACCAAGTGTGCAAAAGTTGCACAAATCTAGAGGAAAGAAGGTCTGCTAAGACTAACAGAATCGATTTCTACGCGTACTGAAGAAGTGGGGAAATTGAAGAATACCTGTTTGAATAGACAGGCTGAAAACTGCTCCCGATACAGCCATCTTTTCACAGAGTCCGGGTAGGAAAGTACAAAGACAAGAAGGTCGCAAAAAACTCGTTCCAAAAGGAAGTCAATGAGTCCCTCACTGGAGGCAAGAGCAGCACGATCGAGGAGGTAGCGAGACAGCTCCAAAAGACCCGCCAGACAATCAACAGAAGAACCCTGATCAAGCAAGCTTGGTAGCGCATCCATTCGCCGAAGATCCACGTCACTGGGGAGATTAAGTGAGCAAACCAAGCCCTGACGCGATGCGTCCACTAAACGCTCCAGCAATCTCGCCACCTCGCCGTCAATTTGCTCGAGTGGAAATTGGCTCACAAGAGGAAGGAGATTAGCATAGACAGCCTACAACATAAAACCGATGCTACTCGAAAACGTAAGTAACCGTTAAAGCGGAAGAGGTGATAAGTTGACAAATGTCCCCTCCAAAATAACGAACATGCGATCATAAATCAAGTTGGGCCAAACGATGGTCTCGAGTACAACAATGCGGGAAAAAAATACTCATACCTGTCGTTGAGCTTTTGTTTGGGCCTGCTCGACCACAGGGATGATCGTGTTGTTAACCAAATCCAGCCAGGAAATTCTGCTCCAGACTTTCTCACCAAACATCTCCAAACAGGTGCTTGCAGCCGCAAGTCTTTCTGGAAATGCATCAACCTCCTTTACACACTTGAGGATAATAAAATCAAGCAATTCCTCTTGTCCACTCATCCATACTGTCATAAATTTGCACGTGGCGGAGATGAGACGAAAGTACGCTGTACTTAGAGGGGCAAATTTCACCGTATCCAGGATCGGCGAGACAGCAGGCAACAATCGCAGGAGAATGGCCTGCAGTCGGGCCAACTGCGCACTATCAGCGGGTAGTTGGGAAAGCTCAGGAAGGAGGGATGTGACCCAGGCGAGAAACTGAGTGGCGATGTTGAGATGATGATGTACCTCTGGCGGTAAAGGATCATCAGGACCCCTGTTTTTCCTACATTTTAAGTGGCCAGGTAGATCAGTTGTCAGATGGGAAAGTCGACGTTCACATTCATCTAGGAAGCACTTAGCATAGATCCGGTAGAGCTCACCATGCCGGCGACCAGGAAAAGTACTGCTCAGTCCAATCTGCGCGGCTCTAGCCGTGTTCTCATATGAATCCACAGTAGCAAAGGTCCACGACACGACGACCTCCTTTAAATAGGGACCCAACTTGCGACCAAGGCGCTTTGCAACAGCATGCATAACCACCTGGCTGAGCTCTCGCACACGTCGGTCCTCATCATGGGTGAGACTGTTATAGAGTCGTGGCCAGAATGGCAACACAGAGGCTGCTATGACATCATCCGATTTCACATACTCTCCGGCCTCATTTTGGTCGTGCAAGAGAGTTATGAGTGTGTCGAGAGCCTTCTGTTTGGTCGTACTGTTACGCTTCTCTAGTCGACGCAGTGAAGCGAGAAAGTCCGTATCAAGAGTGGCTGCGGTTGGGTCCTGATCAAGAGGAAGGAGGCTGGAGAAGCCTGAAGCAGATGTCTGTGCGCTTATTGGAGGCTGTGCATTCGACTGGGAGGAGAGAAAACCGAAACTCGGAGTAGGTTCAACGCCAGAAAAGGCGTTACGTTGGAGGAATTCAGTCGAACGATCACTGCTCGAGGGTTTGACGTTCCCCTTAGTGCGAATTTTCTGACTGGGAGTGTTCTTGCCCTTCCCCATCTTAAAATCTAAGAGAATCGGAGAGAGTTCATCAATGTCAAGACGCTAATAGATAGCACCTACAATAGGCGTTTTGAAGGGATCATGCAAACATGAGTTCAACCAGTCGATGCTGGTGTAAGGATGGTAGTTGCATGCAAACTAGTCGATCAATTATCACCGAACTATTCATAATGTACCAACGGTGCATTACGTCATGATTTTGATCAATCGAGGTGGTAGGTGCAATTGTAATTCACAATTAAAGTGAGCGGAAATTAGTAAAATATTATATATAACAGATTAATAAAGAGCATGTGAACAAGAACTTAGAGAAGTGGCAAAGAAGGGGACCACAACCACGAAAATGCTATGAACGGAGCAAAACCCATTAAATAGCAAGAAAAAAGTGGCAAAAACTGGACCGACAAAGGCTCAATAGTTTGACAATATCAGACAACACACGCTGATAAAACTGTATGCGCAACAGCGAAACGCGCCACCTTTGCTCTCGGCGCCTGATAAATCGTCGTAATTAACAAACCCCTCCTAAACGTATAAAGCAACAAAATCCCTTGATCAATAAAATTTTCAATTATGAAGCAAATGTAAAATTAATACAAAGAATTGGTATGTTTTGCTTTATTAATGACTCTTAGATTATGTAAAATGATTATTTCACGATGAGAATTCCTTGCTAAAATTATTTTGTTGAAAGATTTTGACAAAACGGTTATTAATTGTAAGGTGATTTAAAAAAGTTTTTTATCCAGGCAATTCGGCTCGTTAATTTGACCAAGTTGTGCGCGTGCTTTGAACTGAGTAAGCCGTTCTGGCTTATGGGATTAAGATTCTGGTCTGCGGCATGCTTCCTAGGACATGCTATTTATAGTGCCTTTGATTTCTTCCAAGGTGGGGGGGTTATTAAGATTGCAGAAGTTAGAGCATTAAAGCACGGAATAGTTGAATGCATAGACACGGCCTCTGAGCTATACTGCTAAGAGAAAATGCAGTGATGGAGGTTTATGTGCTCTTGTAACTGAAATGCAGCACTAACAAAACCAATGAAGCGTTATAGCACTAAAGTTTCTGATCTACCGCATGTCGAAAGCAAATGAACTTCAATACTGTGGAGAGATCTTCCCCTTCCTTCGCTTTTCTTCTTCCACCCCTGCTATTAGAAGGCTGGGTGTTAGAGGCATCTTTATCATGCCACAGTCGGGAAAGCACGATAGGTGAGTATCTATGACGGGAATGTCTCTGATCCCTGGGAGGAACCGCGTTCGTCCACGACTAGGTTGAAATTGGCCCGCTGCCTTCCTCATAAAAAGCTCATTTAAAGAACATAAGTACTATGCATACTGTAGCGTCCCGAGGCTCCCCTTAAGGTAAAAGAAGGCACAGTACTAGGGCAGAATATACATATTCCGGGAACAGAGGACTTGGGGGCTGTTGGCACAGCCCAGAGGCCAACCAACCGGCTCAGTACAATATGGCCACCCAAGTGATCCAAACCGGTAGTTCGAACAAACAAAGTATTACACAGCCCCTCTCTTCTTTCGAGCCTCGTCCCCGACGCTCCCCTTCGTCCGCCTCCCCTGTCAGCCATCACAACGTAATCAGTGCTGCGCTGCGAGAAGCACCCACGAGCTAACCGTCCCAGTCGTCGAGGCTCGAACGCATGTGTTCCTGTAGTGCCATCAATTCCGCGTAGCACTCAGTGCAGCAAATGCGCGCCTCTTGGCCCTCCTCTGGGCTTGGAGTCCACGGCTAGTGTCGCTTCAGTTGTTAATAGCTTTCCTGTCGAACACGAGGACGAGGGAGATGTCGAAGATGAACGTCGATCTCGACCCTTCTGTTACGAGACCCCAAAGGTTCTCCCCTCCGTAGCACATGTACTTCTTTCACAACGCCGACGTTTGCCAGAAGCGGCATGGAGCAGGATAAAATGCATCAAAGTCGGGTCCGCTTTCCGCTGCCACCAATGTAGCGTTCCGAGACTCCCTTTTAGTTGAAAGAAGGCGCAGTACTAGGGCAGAATATATAGATTCCGGGAACAGAGGACTTGGGGGCTGTTGGCACGGCCCGGAGGCCGACCAACCGGCTAGAACAAGATGGCCACCCAAGTGACCTAAACCGGTAGTTCGAACAAAGAAAGTATTACACATACTGCTCTGGTTTATAACAACTTGGGTGAATGCTCAGAGCCATGCATTGATGACAGCTTTAAGCAAAACTGCTAAGCCGAGCAGTCTTTTTTGTTCTTTTGACACAACTTTTAGTCCGTTTGTCACAAAGAGAAGCCTTTGCTGTGGACTTGTGAAACTGCAAAGATTTCAGGCAGAAGAGTAAATAAATGACAACTCCATAAATAGCACCTCAAAACTATGTTTAACATGAAGGCTACCATGGAGATGAAGCAAAGTCATACTTGAGCATTTCGATAAATGCAATTCTAGAACTGCCAGCTGTATGGATTTGAAGACATTGATATAGAGGTTGTTTTTTTATAAATGGTTTGATTGTAACCATTATGAAGCCAGCGCCTTATCCTCCTTTGATGTCGTTCAAAAATATGACGTCGCTAAGGTGCATTATTAATGTGGAGTTAATTACTTTTCAAGTGCAATAATTGTAATACTTTGCTTTTTTAGGACTTTCGGTTTCGTCCACTTGGGTGGCCATATTGTGCGAGGCGTTTGGTCAACCTCCAGGCTATGCCGATGGTTCGCAATCTCTCTGTTTTCGGAACGCATATTCTGACCCACTCATATGCCTTCTTTTACCTTAAAGGATTCACTATGGACTTGGCTGCGCCCTAGTCAAGGAGGAAACGGCGGGAATATCATTCTAGCTTGCTGGACACTCGCATGAATGGACTGGGATTATTTGGAGATAGGCAGCATAAGGAATTGTAGGGCTCACTTACTCTTGGGGCACGGCGCGATGGAGTCCAATGTAGAAGTGTCGGGTTTGGCAGGCGGTTGGACGCCTAGGACGTCGGTGTCGGGAGGAGTTGCTGACGCTTCCTGGTTGCAACCTTGAATAACTGGTTGAGATCGTTAGTCTTCGCGGCATGGAGCTTCGCTGTGATGGTTGGTGGTCGAATTCCCTCTCGGAACTGAACGGCCATCCAGTTGGTCACCCTGTTTGGAGGATAACCTCTGAAAGCTCGTTCCGCTAGGCGTTGCAAGTTCCTAGCGTACTCCTCGTCGTCTTCGCCCACCTTTTGATCCTGGTGGAAGAATTCTCGTGCCAGCCACTGCTTTCGCCGATCAATGGCCAGTTGGGCCAGTGTCTTGCAGCAATGGTCGATGCCAGAGTTATCAATGACCCCTGCGTTTATCGCTGCCAGAAATAGCTCTTGTGGAAGAGCACAGAGGATCAGTGGGACTCTCTGTCACTGAGGATTTAACTGGATATCGAACCCAACGGTTTCCATTCAGTCTTCAAAGCTCATGCCTTCTTTGAATTGGGAAGATCCACCAACGCTGCCACCAGTGTAGAGGACTCTGCCCTTTCCTCATCATCCCTTCTTCCAAACCTGCTATTAGAACGCTGGGTTTTATGAGACATCTTTATTATGATACAGGTGAGAAAATATGGTAGTGGAGTATTTATGACGGTGGGGCCCCGGACTCCTGAGGGGAACTACGAGCGTCCACGACCAGGTTGAAATTGTCCTCCCGCCCCTGGCCTACAAAGCGCACTTAAAGAAAATAAGTATTGTACAGCCCCTCGTCTTTTAAGCGTCTTCCATTCAGCCACTCCCGCTGGTTGCCCTTATGCCATAAGGCAGTTTTCTTCTGCAATTTTATAGACTTCATCCTCGTAACCGACCAATGGGACACCTTTGTAAGGTCTAATCTTATTGTAATGGACTGTAATTGGCTGGGTACGGAATTCTGCATTTCGAGCGAGGTAGTTTGTGGGAGTGAGGACTTCTACCACGCGGAAAGGGTCTCTGCCCCCAGGACGGGAAAATTTGTGGTGCGTTCCAAGTTGAGGATTCAGCCTGTGTATCTGGACAAGATCTCCTTCGTGGTGAGTGTCTGCTATACGACGTCTTTCTTATCCCTTCTCTTAGACGTTGTACGTACTCTGGTGCCTTGTCGGTTGCCACTTCCTCGCTCGGTAGGAAGATACCGGAGCGAAATCTCACTTTGCGGCCCGTGAGACACTTGTTGATGCTTGGACTGTGACTCTCTTCGCGAGAAGGCGGCACCCTAAGCTTAAAATCTAATCTTCAGGCTGTGGCCATTTGGTAAAAGCCTAGAGCAGTCCTATTAGGGTATTCAAACATGGTCGTATGTCAAGGAACAAAACTCGGATGAGCAAATATCGTCAAATATACCCTTGACACCGGTGAAGCTAGACTCGTATCGCGACCAACGGGACGCATACGCCGCCTCTCCTGGAAGACGTGAATAGTCTGGTGGAAGAGATGATCAAAGATGAGGTTATGAAGCCATTCGAGTCGCCGTGGGCCTTCCTAATTGCATTGGTAAAGGAAATGTGATGGTAGCATACGGTTGTGTACGACTACAGAAAGTTAAACGCCGTAACTAAGACGGAAGCTTTCCCCTTACCTCACATTAATGACTCATTGGGTTCCCTGCATGAATCAAAGTGGTTTTCCACACTGGAAGTAAGCGGGGACAGACAGAGAGAAGGCATCTTTCATGGTGCCAAACGGGCTCTATTAATTTCCAGCGAGGCCTTTTGGACTCTGTAATGCTGCAGCTACCTTCCAGCGCCTGGTGCGGACAGCACTAATTAGGCTTTTTCCAAAACGCTGCATAATCTACCTTGATGGCATTCTTGCCTTTGGTAAAGACATCTGTGAACACAATGTGAATCTTGAACTAGTGCTGAATCGTTTCCGAGACACAGGATTGACCTTGAATCCAAAGAAATGCCATTTCTATCAACATTCAGTCACTTTTCTGGGGCATACAGTCTCTTTAGACGGGATGGCGGTCAGTGAAGATCGTACAAAATAAGTGAGAACATGGCCGACACTAACCAATCAGGCGGACCTCCGCAGTTTTCTCGGTCTAGCCAACTACTATAGACGTTTCGTTAAAGGCTTTGCCAAGATCACCAGTCCTCCGCATGTGGTACGGATGGGAGAATTTCTGACACCCCACAACAAAAGGGCTGAGATCGAAGTCCATTTTCGGCACCTGGCACGCACTCATGTTCTGCAAGAAAGCTATTAACTAAAGTGACACTAGCCGTGAACTTCAAGTCTACTGGAACTGTCTTAGGTTCTCGGGCAACTTGTTTCCCTTCGCCGACGTATGTATCTGCAGGTGTAGAATGTGCAGGATGCCATTCGACAGCATCGTTTTATGCTTTGCACACTTGGATCGCGTGCATCCTGTTCGCATTGAGGTCCGATTGCCCCATTTGCTCAGGGTTCCACGATACCCTCGGGTTTCTACTATGGCATCAAAAAGTCTGGAATCACAATAAGTGTTGCGTGTGTCTAGATCCATTCAAAAACTTTGATTCATACCTCTATCATTTCATTGGGATATATTATCGTGGGAGAGGAGAATTCAGAACTACGCCTTTGCTTCACCAGGTGCTACGCGGAATTGATGGCACTACAAGAGCACATGCGCTTGAATTTCAATGACTGGCACAGTTAGCTCGTGGGTGCTCCTCCCACCACTGATTACGTTGTGATGGCTGACACGGGAGGCTCACTGAGGGGAGCGTCGGGGACGACGCTCGAAAGAAGAGAGGGGCTGTGTAATACATTGTTTGGACCGCTGGTTTCGGTCACTTAGGTGGCCACATTGTACTAGCGAGTTGGCTCGCCTCCAGGCCATGCCAGCAGTCTCCAATCCCTCTGTTCACAGGAAACATGTATTTCGCCCTAGTACTATACCTTCTTTTCCTTTAAAGGAAGTGTTGGGATGCTAAAATTATGTTTGTTGGTGTCCCGATGGTGGTTTTAGTGTGATTATTAACGCGGTATGGATGCGAAGGTGAGCTTTAAGGAAAACGCTCAAACGGAGGAGTGGCTTTTGAGCTATTTGATGGTCTACTCAACTCGGTAATGAACAAAGCAGTCACTTTCGTTGGAACATTAAATTTTTCCCAGCGTTTACCTTACTTATTACCTTCTTTAAAAGGCAGTATTAAGCTTTTGTCTTGTTCAGCACTCAAGTCCTGCAGGTTGCACTTCCGTGGTGCTCTAAGTTCTTCCTGAAGTCGTACGAAGTCACCGCAGCATGACAGAAGCTATAACACTGAGGTATCGAGGAGCTAAGGCTACATGAACGGCCCACAAGCCAAGCCGCCCAGCTGAATTACAAAACGCAGGCATTTGAATGCCTGTGCCTGCAAAGTACAAAAAAACCGGACTTTAAAAAGCAATTCACAAAATTGGGAAAGGAACATTCTGCTCTTGTATTAGGACTTCTTCCTCCCTCAAGAGGGACCAAAGGGTGGCTTGTCTGCTGTGACAAGTCGGTAATATTAAAAATTTCCAGGAAGTTTCTGTAACAAATAACAACGAAGTACTGTATTGCATGAAACATCTTTCATTTTACATTCGGCACTTCTGCAATACGTTGTTTGCTCACTTACCCCATGGTTCAGGGAAGTGCCACTTTGTCTATTTGTAGGGTCCCGAGACTTCCATGAAGTCAAACGAAAGGCATAATGGTGAGGCAAAATACATATACATCCTGTAAGCAGAGGGGTTGGGGCTTATAGTATGGCCTGGAGGCCAGCCAGCCCGGCTGTCAGAACAAACAATACATTACATGGCATCCTTCTTCTTCCGAGCGTTGTTCCCGACGCTCCCCTTAGTGGTGAACCCCTTGCGTCAGCCATCACAACGTAATCGGTACTGGAGAGACACCCACGAGCTGACCGTGCCAGTTATCGAACTTCCAGCGCAACTGAGGCGATGCTTTACCACCGCGTCAATAACCTCTCCTGGCAGTATGAATAGAACCAGAGTTTTGTTCGGTTTGGAAACTAAATTCAGAATATGATATCTTGCCGAGCATCGGTTCGTCCATGGGAAGATGTTAGGACATCGGTTTCCTTAAACAGGGATGTTAAAGAAATCCCTGCAACGACAAGCTTCCAGGTGGTTCACGACTAGTGTCGCTTCAGTCGTTAATAGCTTTCTTACAGAACACGGAGATGGGGGACATGTCGAAGGCTGACGTCAGTCTCAGCCCTTTTGTTATGGGATGTCAGATATTCACTCATCCGCAGCACATGCACTTCTTCCGTACCGCTATAGTTTGCCAAAAGCGGTACAGATCAGGATAAAAATCCATTAAAATCGGGTTCACTTTCCGTTGGCACCAATGCAGCGTCCCAAGACTTCCTTGAAGGCGAAAGAAGGCATAGTACTAGGGCAAAATTCATGTATATGTATTCTGTAAACGGAGGAATTGGGGTTGCTGGCATAGCTCTGAGGCCAGCCAGCCTGCCTCGTACAGTTTGGCCATTGTAGCTTCGTCAGAGGGAGAGAGTGGGTGAGGATAGCTGGTCAAAAAGCCATTTTCGTAGTTACAGCTGTGTACGACCAAGTATTACCCTGTAGCATACAGCGATAGTGATTGAGCCTAACTATCTTCCAAATTGAGCGTTACAAGATAACCGCACATATTACCTTCACTCAAGATAAAATCACTCTCCCCTGTACTTTCTTGAAAGCTCGTATTTTTACAAAAGTTTGTTTGTTTAAAATTTTTTTGGCTGGTTATGCTATTCCAGCTTTCGCAATTTTTTATGTTTGTTTATGTGTACCACCTGCTGTAGTTCGTGATCCTTTGTCTCTCTTACGAAATTGGCAAATGCGCGATGGCTCGTTACAAAGATATTTTTAATGCTATCGGTTGGTTTCCCTCTGTTTACTTGTTAGTGTAGTACATGCGTTTTTACCGCATTTGTTTGAAAAGTTAGGCAAGGTATTAAACCATGGGGTTTGTTGGGACTAGCGCGCTGCTCTTTGGCTTTCCTGAAGACTCGACATTATGCTAAAGCAAAATACATCACTTCTGTGTAAGGCATACCCTTAAATTACTTGCCTAAGTTAAAAGTCATTTTCTTTACAAGAGTGCAAACAGTCAACGTATTACACATATGGTGTGCCTCTTCATTAGATGCAATTGGATTAAATTGTTAGGAAGTTTTTCGCGCTATTAGTCAAAGATAATCATTTAAAAAGCATAGATCGTTGTATTGATTTTGTAAGGTTTAATAAATTGTATAGTGAATTTTCATTGTTAGAGTACGCCACAAGTGAGAGCTGTCCCAATCGCTTGCTCGCATTCGCCAAAGTTCGTAGCGTTGCTATCGGCGGGGCAGCTGCAGCTCAATCGGCTGCTCAACAAATTGTTAATCGCTTTTGCAACGTTGCCTTGGAAAATCAGCGAATGGGTCTTTGGAGCCTCGATCTGCTTCAAATGTGCACATTGCATGGTGGAGATGCCTTTGCATTAGCGCTTAATAATCAGGGTCGCTTAAATGAGCTCCTTGCCTTTTTTCTAAATCCCACAAAAGTCAAGTCAGTTTCTGTGCAAATCCAACTGAAATTGTTAAGCCTCATCCAGGTTAGCTTGCCATTTTACCATGATTTTTATGATTTTATTCCACTTAAGATGGTTTATTTTTAAGTTTTTTACCCTTTTATATGCTGTTAACGATTACCTTTATGATCTAGACCTGGGCCATTACCTACAAAAATACATTCTCGAGCAATAATTTTGAGTATGCACATGACCGTCTTAAAAGAAGTGGCATGGTTTCCAATGTTGATGGCTTACGCAACTTACACTGGCTACCCGATAAAGACGTGGTTTGTTATTTCTTTCTGTTTGTTTTATGCAACCAGTGCATCTTAATGAACCATTAGGTTCGGTCAGTTTTCCTTTTTTTAGTCTAACCACACAATTATAAAGAATTTAAAAACACTTTGCTTAATTGATGCACTTCACTACAACGAGCACAAAACTGTTTATGAATGTGAGGGAATTTATCTTATTTGTTGGCAAAAATGCTCCAGTATTCGCATCTGAAACGGAACAGGCAACATATTAGTTGGTTACTTTGATTAAGATAAGGTTGTGAAAGCGTACCCAAGTTTGAAAAGTCTGTTGTGCCTTAGTTTGGAAACTCGACTGAAAGCACCACCTACAATCTACAAGAGGTCGTCTCGGAAATGAGCACTGAAAATAAGCAACTTCATTCCGAGTTACAAACCATTTTCAAAATGGCGAGTGAACAGCACACAACCGGTGTCAGCGAAGATCCTAAATTTAAGAAGAAGCTTGCTGTGAGTCCATTTAACTACTGAATCCTTTATATTTCTCGTTGGTTTTTTATTTGTTGTATACAATTGTGGCTAATTTGCAATCAGTGGAAGAGGAAATAAGTTATTTCATCAATTTGTGGACAAAATTTATCTACCGCAACCCTACAAATGCAGGCCTTGCTTTTGAATACACGTGATGCTAAGTATTGAGTCCAAAGTAGTGTCACGTCCAGTCCCTTGAAAAAAAAGAGCCCCATTCCGTCAACAATTAGGAGGATAACTTTATCACTGGTAAAAATAACACCGTTGTTGCTGCACAACATTAAACGCTTGAATTACAATCACTTTGGTGAGGGGAAAATTCCCTTCCTGTAGTTACAGGTGAGATTGAGTACAAACTTAAGCCTAGTTGTTGCGATTCGACTTTTCATGCAGCCCTTCGACAAGGAGTTTGATACTGGAAATAGATTTTTACAAAATGTTTTTTTTAATTCCATGTTCTGTGAGGTCGCCAATCGTCTTTATGTTATAGGAAGCCAGTAAACGAACTCTGGAGATAAAGCAAGCGGTGCACGCATCGCAGGCATTTTGGAATGATATAGTCGAGCACTTGGAGATAGAACCAGAGGACTTCAAAGAGATCACCTCGAACGTTCAGTGCATCTTTGAGAGTATGGAACAGTCTATTACTTACTGCATCACTGCCTTGAAGATGGACTCATCAATCAGGACAGTGAGTACACATCCGCTCCATTCCTTTCTAAAAGACGAACAGGAAGACCTTCATGTCTTAGTGACAGTTTAGCACCAGTTTTTAAGTGTAATGAAGCCTCTCTCCATAAAAAACTATCAAATTGGCAGCAGTTGATTGATAGTGTATTCTAACTTTATCAAATCAGGTGTCAATAAGTCAGAAATCAAGTAGCTCGGCTGTCATTTCACCTAGGTTTCCCTCCACACATGCATTATCAGCCTCTCAAACCGTGAGAATTGAGAAGTAGATAAGTATGGCAAGAAAGAGGAGAGAAAAAGTCTTTTAAATCAATTTAAACAAGACCTTGGAAGTTACACACAAATATCCACTCCAAACTCTCTCCTTTACCTACTCGCAAAAGTGGGGTATCATTTGTTCCACCTGTGCTCGAAAGAGTCAGCCCATCAAGACAATCTAACAGCAAAGTAGTTGCTTGCAGAGTCTTCGCGATCGGTCGGGATGGTCTTTTTTATTACAGGAAGATGATAGCTCCAAAAACGGAGGCCTTGATGGAGATCACAAGGAAGGGGAGCCTGCGAATACCAATAGAACCGGTTCGGAGGTGAGTGTGATTCGCTTGAAGGGTCACGCCAACCTTTACTACTCTTCGGTGTTTCCTATGACAAGGTTTTGTTTGCCAATAACCGATCAGGACAAATTGCTTATCCATCTCAGTGAGTTATGGTGCAAATGCGGTGGTTTTTCAGCCTCATCACATCAAACGTAGAAGACCGAAGAGATGTAGAGAGTGTTTGTTACAAATTCAATGATAGGAAAATGAGGAGTACTTTCCAGCACAGTGAAATAACCTTTAGCTGCAGACTCTGTCCTAATCCTAGCTTCAAACTCTCCCTCCTAATGGAAGGAAGCTACGAGACAGCGGAGATGTAGTGATGCTGCTCTAAAGCGAGCTTTTTGTCACCATTAAGTTGGAGAAAAACACGAGTGTAAAAAACAGTGGATTTTGGAGTTGTGCCCTATGTAATCTGCGCTTTGATGACAAAAATCGCCTACTCAACCACATTGAGTCTCCTGATCACGTGAGTTATCCACTCTGCACCTCTCATTATGGAGAAAGTCCTATTGTAGTCCTTAAATACCAACTTTAAAGGTCTTCATGTGGATATGTATGATAGTGGCAGGCACATTGTGATGACGTAGGATGCTAGCTCCTTGTTACTGGCGCTTGAATCCTTGCTAACCCTTCGATTTGTTCCAAATAACTAGAAAGCGTTGAGGTAAGTGTAAAGAATTTGTTTTAAGACATCAACTACTTGTTTCACCTACCCATTCATTCATCCATCCAGTCGTCTATCAATCCATCCATCCATCCTGATTTCGTCGAACCGGAATCCATCCACCCAGCCAGCCATTTATCAGTCCATCCATCCTGAATTCGTCCACCTCGAATCCATCCATCCAGTCAGCTACCTGTCAATCCATCAACCTTGAATTTGTCTATCTGAATTCCATCCATCCATCCATCCATCCATCCATCCATCCATCCATCCATCCATCCATCCATCCATCCATCCATCCATCCATCCATCCATCCATCCATCCATCCATCCATCCATCCATCCATCCATCCATCCATCCATCCATCCATCCATCCATCCATCCATCCATCCATCCATCCATCCATCCATCCATCCATCCATCCATCCATCCATCCATCCATCCATCCATCCATCCATCCATCCATCCATCCATCCATCCATCCATCCATCCATCCATCCATCCATCCATCCATCCATCCATCCAGTTAGCCATTCATCAATCCATCCATCCTAAATTCATCCATCTGGAACCCATACATCCAGCCAGCCATCTCTCAGTCCATACATCCTGAATTCGTCTGTCTGGATTCCATCTATCCAGCCAGACATCCAAGCATTGATCCATTTGTCATTAAAAGGAAGCACAAAGTACTAGGGCAAATGGTTTTTACTTTGATATCTGCACTTTTATAGCAACATCAATTCGAGAACCGACTATATAATAAAGCCAAGTCGCCCGTCAGCTCACCGCAAGAGCCAGTGAAGGAGAAGGTGAGAGCACCTGCAAGCGCACTTCTTGAAAGTGGTCAGCAACTTTCTGTTATCTCGTAAGAAGGGAAAGAAAAAGCTCTTCAGAGGAGCAGTGCGAATTTTGTGCAACAATTTCATCTACACTTCTTTTATGGGTTTAAAGTCATTTTTAAACTCCCCCGTAGATGAGAAGAGACTCACATCTTCAAAAAAAATCGGCTCCATAATTACACGAATAGTTTCCCAGGCGATTGCACCATTCGATTGTTGATTCCACCTCCTGTGGTAAATGGGTGTACAACTTTCCCATTGTTTCTAGGACAACCAGGCACAGAGGTGGAAGAGCACCCCAGGAAGGAAGGAGAAGACAATATTCAATCCGTACATTGAGGTGAGAAAAGTGTGGAAAACTCCATAGTATTGTCCCTTCCCTGTGAACTTGGCAACAGCACTCCAGTTGTTCGGGGGGCTGGGCAATGATGCAACGGCTTTAGCGTTCCTCACCTCTGATACCATTCTATACCGTTCATGAAACCATTTTGGTTATTTCAGGTCCAGCCAAAGCCACCGATTGTGGTAAGTTCGGAGCCTATTCGAACCGCCCATCCAGCAGCCTAAAATCAGTAGGTTGAATGAGACATAAAAGGTCTCCTCTTCATTCTAAAAAGCATTGCTGTCTATCCGCCTAAGTAAAACAAAGGTATAGGGGTGTTGTTACACTAAAACTTGACCCTTAAATAATTATCCTTTTGTTTGTCTCTCTTTTGAGTACTCGGAGCCCTACGTTCCCCTGAATCTGGATAAATCGCCTACCACTCCGCCAGCACCTGCTACGGGAACTGTAAGGCACTTGGCAGGCCACTCTCTTGTAGTCTAACCCCTTTTGAATGACCTGGTCTTTACACATTTCGCCCAGCATAGTTCATGAATCACACTGAGTGCTAAAGTCAGGAGTTCTGCCGCTGAATTTTGTACTTACGCCTTAATGGGCTTTAAGATGCCATTTGAAAAGATCGAAAAAGCGTAACCGACACTTGTGGATGGTTTGAACACTTAAGAGGTAGCAATGGAACGGAAACCCCTGTGACCAAGTCAAAGGAGGGAGCGAAGGAAAGGATCCTTGAGACGCTCGAATGCTACTTTGATGCAACGGCCACCACTTTGATACGCCCCCTAACAACATTTGATTAGGCCCACAAGCCAAAGAATTAAACGCTACTTTAACCTCAACCTCCTTCCTGGACCATTTTAGGCAGAGAACGTGATGGGCGCTGCACCAGGTTTGCGACCTGCCACTCTAACCAAGCCAAAAGCAAGTCATCTTATAAATTGTCAACTTTTGTGCTACTTCACAATCAATGCAGTAATTGCATCACGAAGTTCAGAGTCTTCAAGTGGTGCCTAACTGAGTGTTAATGAGGCCCTGTATTCACCTCACTTGACAATCGCATGACGCCTTGCCACCATCATGAAGGGCTCGGGAGAACACCAAGGGGCAATGAATAATGTAAACATGACAATGCACACCTAAGCAAATTAAATTTCATACTCTTGGCACCGAAATTTTGATGCCAATGATGGCTGTGATTGGTTGCTTTCACAATTATCTTCACACAGGCTTCAACTTGAGTAATTGCGTCTAATTAGTGTAGATGAGGAAAACTGTCAGAAGGTAGATAGTGGTGACTTGCTAACCGAAAGGGTAGCTGATATTCAGCTCTTCTCACTTTGTGTGAGCTTGGGATGGGGCCTGCTTCTCTGGTGGTTCAGGCGTATTCTCTGTGTCAGTAGACCTAGAAAACCGCCTGACGCTTTTCTCACTGCTTGTTTGGGATAAGCAACACCGACTTAGATGTATCGTAGCTCTCCAAGTCCTCCCTGAGGTCAGACGACGTCATTATACTAGGGAGTCAGAAGGGCTAAGGAGCCTACTAGCCCCACCCCAGAGGCCCCGCAACGGTTATGTCCTTTGGCGAAACAGAACGAAGAGCTAAACAGGCCATCAATGTCAATTAGAGAGGTAGCACCAGAGGATGTTTCAGGCATTTGCCATCTTCTTTGAGAATTGGATTACGGGTCATTGTAGATGATGCGCTGGGAGCTGGTTAGCCTGCTCATTGAAGGAAAGCATACGTGAGATCGTGACCTGTAGCATATGCTGTGATGCTGGCGATTTCTAAGCTCGATATATACCTTCACGACAAAACTATTCTGTAATTACCATTTTTATTTGTTTCCTGTGTATGCAGACCTACGTACCACACGTTTCGGTTCAGCAAATGCCCCAGGTTAACAGATTTGACGTAAGCACTTGCCTCTACACATTCTCCTCAATAATCCAAACCCCTTTCCCTTATGAGCTTTGGAATAAAACTTATTGTATCGTCATTGTTAGAGGAAATCACTGTTAGTTTACTTATTACAGAGTAAGGAACAGATTCACAACAGTAACTATGTCAATGGGTCTTTGTAAATGAAAAATTCCCACCTCTTTTAGGGTGGTGGATACATTCGGACGTCCACTCGGTCCAATATCACAACTGAAAGGGTGAGCTGTCCGAATGCAAAAATGTTAGCCATTTCGCTTTTTTGATAACAGAAAGACCAGCTGCCTGAGGGCACAGTCTCGAGGCGTGGCTACCGCCTGTCTCGAACGCTTTTCATCAACTGCGGCTGGAATGAAGGGCCTGGTAGATGCGTGTGTAAGCTAAGAACTCGGAATCATTACCTTGTAGGGTTAGTAAGAGAGCAATTTAGTCTGTGTTAGCCAGCAGGTCCCGCTTTGCCTACGCTCCTATAAATTTTATGACGAAGCGACCGAATCCACTCACAAAGGCTGTTTACATCTACTCCTTTCAATCACATTAATTTGTCATGAATAATTATAATAAATGACATCAATTAAAATGCACCGGAACCTTGACATGAATCACAAAATTATTCTTTCTATTGGTAGAAAGGGAGGGAATCATTTGGAACACAAGTTGAAAATTTCCCACAACTACTGCTGTCAGGAGGGGTGAGTTGATTGTTAAACATCAAGTTAATGTGGAAGTATTTAAGTGTTAGATTCGTTCCCTTTAAATGTGTGCAATTCAATTTGCTTTATGACTACTTTTACCTGCTTTGGCCATCAATTCAAAGGTCTGCTACAAAAACCCACGTTTCCTTGGTTCATTTTAGAGATGTGAGCTAAAATCGCTCATTAAAATTGGTTAACACCTTTGTTTACGCTCTTAGACTCTTAACAGTAATTGGTGGAAGTGATTCTAGCATCGAAGTTCTTTAAATTGCAAGAGATGCCGGCTAGGCGTTGTGTTCTAGACGATGCTCCTTGTTGCACTATACGTGTTGGCTTGCTGCCCAGCTTAGTGCTCCGAAATGTTGTAATTGTGTTAGCGTAATAATGAGTTTTACCGGTATTTATCTCCAGCGGGATTAAACGAAGAGCATTTGAATCGTAGAAATGACTAATTTAAGTTAACCATGAGAGGTCTGACAGAAAAAGAGGACTCCGGCGCACTTTTATCCTAACAGGTTCTGAACAGCCCTTTAATTTTGTAGAATGTGCCACGGTCTGAAATACCAAAGCAAATGCAGGCATCGAACACCAAGGTACTAAAGCGACAAATAATTGACGGATAAGCCAAGTTAATCAACTATATAAAAATTTAAATTTGGAACAAATTTAGAAGAACATCAACTTTGTCTTTAGAGCATCGTCTTTGCACATTTCTAATTAAGCAACTTTCCTTGCATCAGTATTAAAACATGTGTTTGGGCCAAAATATAGGCACTTTATGAGCAGTAACCCTTTTAACGTTGAACTATTTAAAGAAATTTGTATTTCTGTGAATGGCTTGCTTCTTAAATGCCTACATCTCAGTTTGGATCAGTCTATAAAAGTGGCGCGTCAGTTAGGTCTGTGGTGGAGGTGGTCCCTTGCACGTGGAAAAATTATGAAAAAATAAGTCATCTGCGAAATGATTGAGTTAATTGCATTGCATAGACGGGGTGCAGAATCGTCATCAAGTTTCTTTTAAGACCTTCCAATGACGCCATTTTTTAAATGCACAGGTTTATCGTGACTCGAATGTCACGACTTGGGGCATCCAGGGCCCCAGTGCAGACTGACGTTTCACTTGAACAGAGTTTTCCAACAAAGTGATCACTATCAAATGAAGCAGGGAGTGGTGATGATGGTCTCTCAAAACAGTGGACTCAGCTCATATGTCTTTAATTTGGTAATTATAGAACCCTGAGGTGAGAAGGCTGATCTCCAAACAAACGCAAACGGAGGTGAAAGAATCGGCGGGACCGCCGGTCACCAATGTAAGTGTCAAAGCCATCAATTTGCGAATGAAGCAGAGAATTGGGGCGTTAAAATTGGTTTAAATGCGGTTCAGTTAGGCTAAGTGCATTAAGTTAGGTCAATTTTTTGCTTTTGACTACTGGAGGCTCTTTCATTTGTCACCTGTAGTCTAGACCAATCAACGTCCAGTGTAATGACTGCCAAACGTCGTTTTCGGATTTGAACAAACTGCTGTCCCATCCATGTCGTATGGCAGTACCTTCGAATGTGTCCAAAACGGACCTCCCATTGTTTTCTGCTTCCTCGTTCCCACATCCACCGCCGGTTCAAGCGATATCACATTCGACAGCAAATGGTATCGCGCCATTGTTCTGTCAAGAATGTGGTTTGGATTTTGATGAAAAGCACCTCTTTGAAGCGCATCTACTCACTCCGCGCCACAAATTTTCAGCCGGGCGTCGAAGATCGGTAATAACTTTATTTTAAGGAGTCGAATACGACAATCTGAATTTCTTTAACATGAAATGTTTGCACCAAGCACTTCTTGTTTCTCTTTTATTTTTAAGGTCAGTCGAAACGCACCGATCGTTTTTCCGAACCCCTCACTGGAACAAACCAAAAAAGTATCATCTTTAGCTTTTGCCGATGTTTCTTATTCAAATTCAAGGTTTCCCCGTGAAAATATAGTTGACGTGAGTTGAAATTGTTTCTTTGACTGCGAAATGTCAATTGCTCTGAACTCTGAACAATCTCGCTCGAGTTGAAGCAGAAAGAATTTATGCGGAATTGTGGAGTTTTTGCAGGTCTGAGTCCTACGTTAATGAAAAGAAATATGTTAGTGAAGGAGTCCGAAATGATTGCTGTTCGTTGGTGGGCCCGATATAATTTGATTTAACATACTTGGAAGATGCGAAAATCTCTACTCATTTTAGAAATAATGGTTAATGTTGTCGTCGACACTCATTGTAATTCCGTCCGTTTTTGAAGTAACCTAGCCTCACTCCGCATCTATTTTTCATGCTGAACACAAAGGCGCCTTCCATAGTTACAGAGTTAACGCCTTTTTTAAATTGGTCTTGTTGTGAAAAAGCTTAAACTCCACTTTTTACCCATCTGCCAGAGTAAGGTCGGTGTATCCACACTTACAGAATTACTGCAATGGCTGGAATAACAGGATGCTGCAGGTGATGGAGGAAGGGCAAGCTTCACGTCTCCGCTTACCTCCATAAGCTACATTGAGTGTCAAATGCTTAGCTAAGTTAGCCTTCTTTAAAATCAAGTTTGTCGTCACAATGTGTCTTTCTGATGCTATTTTCAGTATGAGTATTATAAAACAAGGCGAAGGACGGTATTTGTAGCCGATGCAATGTTTGGTAAAGTGAAACTTGGCACTAAAATTTTAAGGCGTAAGGTTTTACATCAACGTCTGCATTTTTCCTCAAAAACTTCGTTAGTCAGATGAAGTTTTTAAACACAGCTTTTGGTTCCCTCCGGATATGACCATGAAGACTATTTTTTCAGCTACCCAGGTAGTGAGTCATGCTTTTCCAAAGGAGATAAGCGCACCGAATCATAAATGGAGGTGGTTAATAACGAATTTTGATGTTGGTACTATACTTAAACAACTAGGTTTTGAGTGGTTCCGGCAAATCTTTCCTCGATGGGGGCAGTGGGTGGGAAAATCACCAATGCTTGAAAAGCAGGCAAGCCATTCCCTTAGTGCCCTTACGGCGTAGTGTTCTGGTTCTTCCAGCAGATGTGAATGAAGTTGGGTATATCTTTATTACCACCACGAAAGAGCTGATGTATCGGTTGACAGAAATGGGGTAAACGGAATGTCATGTCGACAAGACGATAACTGAAATCTACTTAAGCACGTCTTTTTGTTGTAATACTCTGATATCTGTCGAGTGACGTTGGGTGCGAATACGGTTTCAGGTTTTAGAATACCGTAACTCCAAACGACAGACCAAGATCACGTAGTGATTGTTGGCATTTTCAAGTTTGCCAACAACGTAGTGAGGCTCTAGGGAAATAAGTTCGAGTGCTTTTTAACATCCAACAATTTCAACGGTATGTTAAGACAGATTCTAACAGGTAACAGTTCATCTTATGACTAACTTCTTTAAAGGGTGTTCAGAAATGGTTGCATCGATAACTAACACAATCGGACCAAGTGGAAGGCGCCTGTTGACGCTCTCAAACTTCAAAGCGGCTAGAAGTCTCCTCTCCTGGCACACTGTTATAAAATCGGACTGCAAGGCCGATTCAAGTAGCTAGATTCGGGAAAGGAAGGCAAATTTCATGGAACTCCTACGATAATCTGAAGGAGATTTAACATTTTAGGTGCTTAATTTATCTTCAGGAGACGTCACAACTATTACATTTATTACTTTAGAGGCTTACTTGTATCTGAGATGATGGTAATGGCCTCTTTTCATTACATCCTCAAGACCAGTCGGGTTGGATATCCTCGCGGGCAGCCTCCCCACCAATCTCAAATTTCCTTGATGCGTGTAAAAGCCGTGAGTTGTGCAGATCTGCCTCAACTGCTTGTGCCCTCGTGTACGCTTTGCGTTTCGGCTGCCTAACCCTAGCTCGGACTAAAAGTGCGAAGCCAGTCCAACGCGGCTACACCTGTGGTGGCTAGTTTTGTTCCGCAGTAGACACCTTTTTCCCCATGAAAGGTGGAGACGATTGATGTTCAGTTGCACGGGTCGGCAGTGCACCCAACTGCACGTGCAGTGGAAGGAGCCGCTCGACACATTCCTGGACATTCCATCCAAAGTGGAATTGCCGCAAAGCCGCTGGAGGTTTGTTTCACGGGCAGATATTACGTGGAGATTCATAAAACATCTAGAGGCTAAGTGGTTATCTTTAGGACGGTACTATTAGTCCTTAGAACAGTCCTAAATAGACGTTTCGGTTTTAGGGTAGTGTCGCTCCAGGGGATGGGGCCTCACAGGAGATTAATTCGCTGATGCAAAAACACAAAATCACGGCTCGTGGTAACCTATTATTTTGCAATGTGTGCTTCGTATACCTCCACTATGGAGAGCTGAATGAACACATCAGTTGTGTCGATCATGTAAGTACCTTGTTGACACTGACTTGGGCGGTGCCTTTTACCCAACTACCTTGGCCAAAGCCCTGTTTAAGACGAACACCCTGTAGAGCCAATGTTGTATTCAACCGCATGGTACATACGAAACATGAAGTAGCGTGACATTGCTCAATTGAAGGTAGCCTCCACGTTAGTTGAAATCTTGTCAACTTCGAAATATTTCACGTGAAGCGTCACCAGGTGCTGATCATATTACTAGAGTCAATAAGTAGTATCTCCTGGCACTTGAAATGCGAATTCGTTCGGGGTACTTGTCGGCGTCATCACTCCTCGCCTTTTACTCACTGGAGATTTAATTTTCCATTGTAGCAAAAAAACATTGCAATGGATCAGAGAACTGCAGCCCCGTCCTCGGTAAGCTTTTAAAATTAGCAGCAGCGTTTATTTTGGTGTTTACAATAATGCTGTATTAGAAATACTGACTGCTCTGTAAGTCCTTATGTTCAGTTCATCAAATTAGCTGCTCATTCATCAGGCCTCTACTTAGCAAATTCGGTAATGAACTTGTGTCTAGCATTTTTCGTTTTACCTTTGCTGCTTGTGGGTGTTGTCCTCACCAAATGCCTCATAAAAATCCCCACCGCTGTATGCTTGAGAACTTAAGTGGATTGAAGTAAGTTTCCCCTGCGCTTCAGAATCAAGAAGCAAACGAGAGCGCAAAACCCGTCGTTCGAATGCCGTCTCTACCTTCGCTTTACTCGACCCATCCTGGCCTTCCAGATGCCAACTATATTGCCGTCTACGTTCCAGCCGAGCAGGCGGTACGTTTCAGTGGAACCACAAGAGCTAAACCTGACTTCCATATTGGTTGTTTAATTTTTTGTGTTTACGCAGTGTGGTTATCCAAATTAACGGTATGGCAAAATAGCAGTTGGATAAGAAGTAAAATAACTAATCTGATTTTCCTAGGGTGCATTTGCACTCCTCCTACAGCTTCCAGGACGATTCTTGCTTGAAGTAATTTGTTTGTGTGCAAGTAACCATAGCATCAAAGAATTGTTAGGCCTGTCAGCACTGTTCATTTTAAACGTTAATAAAAGGCACTTCCAGTACCTTTCATCCCACATTTTAAAATTAAGATGGAAGGCGAAAGTGGAAGGCGACCAATATTCACTCAATACGTCTCCCTCGGCTCTCCCAAATTTCCCCCCTTCAACGCCGCCACCGAGGCGAAGGGGAGTCAACTGGAGCGCGGCGCAACGGTCAGACGCCTCTTGTGAAGCACCTGGTCACACGAGGATCCTGATCCCTTGACTTTCTTACTTTTATGTTTTTTTTGCTTGACTTGTACACATTGCCTGCTAACACGGAAATTAGCTCTCGGTCATACAGCACACTGAACACTATCGCTGAAAATTGAGCTAGAAGTTGGTGTTTTATTTTTACTGCAAAGTTGTCAATAAGACTTAGAATGTGAGAGATTTCCAAAGACGCAGATCATGCGGTAGCTGTTGTCCATGGTCAATGGGTAGTGAAGCCGCATCCCACTACTGCCGCAACTTCAAAGCTGTCAAAATAACAAAAACGAGAAATGGCCGTAAGTGTTCTCGAGCTAAGCAGGGCCGCTCCACTAAACATCCAGCCGTTGAATGGCTCCATTGTCCTTTGATCCATGGGTACTGCGTTTCCTATCACATTGGTGATTTAGAGTCGGTTTGATGGGTGAGGGTGTGCCGCAAGCAGAACTTGAACGAGAGTTGTATTGGAGGAGGAAAGGGGATATGCAGGCTAACTTAAATAACCAAGGACTAGTGTTGGCGTCTTTCCGCGGAAGTGGGGCTCTGAGCCCGTTCCTCCCTCCTGTCTCGTGTTTCCTCGCTTCAATGCTACCCAGTCATATTAATTTGGGGTCTATTTAGTCATCAGAGAAGTAGGGAGGGCATCACGTGTTCACTTGATTAACATCTTTGCACAAGTAACGTAGGCAGGCAGCAAATCTGCCCTAGTATCATGCCTTCCTTCAAATTCATAATAGTTTCAGGGAACTGAAGTCGTGGTAACATAAACAAAACCGACTACTGGGTGATAAACCCGACCTCATAGTGTAAGGGCATATGCTCCCTGGCGAGAGGGAGGATAATCTGTGATGGCCATCTTCGGCGACTATCTCAGTCTTGTGGTCTATAGGAATACTGTAATACTTTGTTTGTTCGAACTACCGGTTTAGGTCACTTGGGTGGCCGTGCCAACAGCCTCCAAGTCCTCTGTTCCCGGAATATATATATATATTCTGCCCTAGTACTGCGCCTTCTTTTACCTTAAGGGGAGCCTCGAGACGCTACATTGGTGGCAGCGGAAAGCGGACCCGACTTTGATGCATTTTATCCTGCTCCATGCCGCTTCTGGCAAACGTCGGCGTTGTGAAAGAAGTACATGTGCTACGGAGGGGAAAAGCTTTGGTATCTCGTAACAGAAGGGTCGAGATCGACGTTCATCTTCGACATCTCCCTCGCCCTCGTGTTCGACAGGAAAGCTATTAACAACTGAAGCGGCACTAGCCGTGGACTCCAAGCCCAGAGGAGGGCCAAGAGGCGCGCATTTGCTGCACTGAGTGCTACGCGGAATTGATGGCACTACAGGAACACATGCGCTCGAGCCTCGATGACTGGGACGGTTAGCTCGTGGGTGCTTCTCGCAGCGCAGCACTGATTACGTTGTGATGGCTGACAGGGGAGGCGGACGAAGAGGAGCGTCGGGGACGAGGCTCGAATGAAGAGAGGGGCTGCGTAATACTATGTTTGTTCGAACTACCGGTTTGGGTCACTTGGGTGGCCATCTTGTTCTAGCCGGTTGGTCGGCCTCCGGACCGTGCCAACAGCCCCCAAGTCCTCTGTTTCCAGAATATATGTATTCTGCCCTAGTACTGCGCCTTCTTTTACCTTAAGGGGAGCCTCGAGACGCTACAAATACTATTTACAAGTGGTGCTGACCCTGCTTTTGGACCAGTGTTCTTTCCACTAGCGACAGATGTAAAAAATACTTAACACATTCACCTTTCTCCCAGTACAGTTTTTAAACAGGGTGGACCTTCTGATACAGAGGCGTCACCAAAGATGCTCAGCTGCTCGCGATTTCTATACCTGGAGAGATTGGCTTGAGGAAAATCAGAAAAAAAGTTACGAGAGAAGTTACAGAGTTTTGCTTGTTAATCTCTGTTTTGGTTACGGGGCGTCCAGGCGTTTCACCATCGTATCGTCCACCAAGGGGCCTGACCTCCGGCCCATGTCGCCAGTATCCCAGCCATTCTGCACGACAACAAAGCATTTTATGCCCTAGAATTAGACTTTTCTCAACTTTGGGAGACTCGTACACCATATGAATACTACTCATACCGTGATCCCAAAACAAAAGAACTGCTGCTTGATTCTCTGTTTTTGGAGTACTTTTGATTTTATTTTGGACCTAGTTGCAGTGTTAATTATTTATTTGCGGCTACATATTAACTCCAAAACGTTTTTGACTTTTTATTTTTTTGAGCCAACAAATTCTTGCGGTTGTTTAAGTGCGTGAGCAACTTAGGCGGCACGGTTCTCCAGCCGTGGCTACGGCTTCGGAGCCCTCCCGTGCTTTCGCAGGTCTCTCTCCACGGTAGTATACTTTATCACAATTGTGGAGGTGGCTCGGATTTCCATGCTTAATCCATAATCTTAAGTATCTTTGTCGGTTTTATCGCTTTCCCTTTGATCGTGGCACAGAATTATGAATTATTTGATTAAGTGAATAGTGAGTGAAATTTTTCTCACAATCTTGAGTCAGGAATTTGTTCCTAACATGTAACATAGTGAAATTTTACGACAAAATCCGGTGCAGAAATATGCTGATTTTGAAAAGTCCAGGGTCTTCCTCTTTATCCCTCAACTGGCCATTCCCGGACTGATGGAAATCAAAGTTGTGCATTGAATGCTTTCATCAGGAGGAATGCCAATATCCTCATTGAGGAACCCAAAGTAGTATTTTTTAACCCTTCCAACATGAGGAATACGGACTCCTACATGGAAGTGCTCTAAAACCAAAAACATCCCTCTATGTTGCAGATGTTCTCATAGGCACGTAGACAATATCCATGCGTTGAAACAGGACTGGATGAGAACTCGTATCATTCGGGGGACGATCGAGTGGAGGCTTTATCATCCATTGGTAATTTTCACTAGAAATGCATCAAATTTACAAGAAGCATAAGATTGGCTTGCTAGCGTCGTCTACCTCGGCTTCTCCCTCTCTTTCTCGAACGAGGCGTCTTTTTAGCCCCCTTCCTGCCGTGATTTTTGCCAAATTCCCTTATTCCCTTTGGAGATCGTGCAAGGCCTTTCTTCTTCTTACCCGGGCTCTTTGTTCTCTGGCGGCGCTTTTTTGAGGGGCTACGACCTCTCGGCCTCCTCGTTCTCGAACGCGCTCTGCGCTGCTTCCTTCTCGCTCGCCTTCTCGGTGTGGAGATGTTGGGCCTATCCGTCCTTTCCGTTGTTGTTGACTCTGTTGATTCGTTAGACAGAGTGGGGGGAGTAGTGAACAGGGTTGACCGCATGCCACTTGAAGGTGTATTTCTGCGGGTAAGTGATATGGAGGAGATCGAGTCTTTTCGTAGGGCTGAGCTGATGATACCACTCCCACCGCCTTCACCTACACCACCACTTCTACGACCACCAATAGATTTGGGGCCGCTAACAACACCGCTTCTGTGACTGCCACCAATGACATCACTACCTGCGCCATTTCTCGGTAGGTCATCGGACTTTATTTTGTTAAGAGGCCCTTGACTGTCACCACTCTTATCAGCACTCTCCTCGCTGTCCTTGTTTTTGATGCTTTTCCTCGACTCCTCAGCAATGATTGCTGTGGAAGCTCGTGACTTTCGCAGCGATGTTCCGTTATTTCTGCTAGATCCTACAAATGGGAATTTTCGATCCATTTTAGAAGTCTTTTTCCCCTTCTCCGGAGTCGCTTTAACATGCGGCAAGTCACCCAAACTTGATATCTTTCTAGCCTGAGTGGTGAAGTTAAGGTCGTCGATTTTTGTGACTGTCCCGCTTCGCTCCGCCAAGCCACCGCGTGGATCATTTAACTTTTCTCGCCAGTAGGAGTGGGGAATGTATTCCAGCATCATATCAATAACACGGGTTTGGTAGGGCGGTTTAATATGAGTTGGTATGTAAGAACAAACTCGACAATCCTTATGATTCTCCTCTATCCTTGATCCACACTCTGTACAACGGAGAGAGATCAGCACTTCACCAAACCGATTTGCCAAGAGGTAGCGAGTCATCCCACAAAGTGCTGGCTCCGACCGATAACTGTCACCCATTAGCTGGTAAATTTGGGACAAGAAATGCATAAAATAGCAAAAAATATCACGCTTAATAGGATTTTTTCTCAAGGCTGCACGAATGAATGAATCAAGCGAGCGTATGTAGGGCTTTAAATCCGGCTTGCCTTCGTTGTGGGACGGTGGACCCAGGACTAAGTAGCCGTAAGCAGGAAATTCAACGGTCAAGTCAATACCTCCGGAGCACAGTTCGATGTATCGGAACATGGCACGAGTAATAACACTTGTCTGATGCGATTCTAGGTCTTCTTTGCGTTTGAGAATTCTCTGCTTTTCACTTAGACCCTTTTTTTCAAAATGAAGCAAGTTGATCACTTGGTCAGTCTGGGAAGTCCACAGTAAATTTCCTGTCATAGCATCGGCGTTGGAAAAGAGAGTGCTTAGGGGCGCTGGAAGGATGCTCAACTGACGCGAGGCTATCCGTGCGAGAATTTCCTCACATACTGATCTAAATAGGGGTGGAATGATAGGTGGTTTCACGCCTTTGAATGTCTCTTCAAAATTGACTGGGATTTGAAAGTCCACACCAGTAGCTGTTTTGTGTAGGGCAAAGGAGCGCCTTCCTCTGGGCTCTGACACGCCCGACATCCGTTGCTGTCGAAGGTCACATGATACTTATTGACGCGGCTTCACCAATGTGTTGGATCTGAGGACGATTGCAATGCTCGAAACCGAAGGCATCGCTGGAAATTCACCCTCTACTAGCCTAATAAAGTAGTAAGGGGTAAGCATTTGATTTCAACATTGGTTAAAATTAAAGCATTTCGACACAAACTTGACAATTTAATCAGCTGAAAAGTGACTAACTTCTGTCAAGTGGGGAGAATCTTCTCATTCCTTATTTGATGTTAGTTTTCGTACTACAAGACATCCGTAGCATAAACACAATCGGTCGCCTTTTGTCCAACTTTGGTAAGGGTTGCCTCCCCTCACATCACGATTGTGAAATGCCTCCCAAATTGCCACCTGACAAGGAGGTGATTGGCGAATTCCATTGCTATCCTAAAGCTATAATTAAAAAAGGGATGGAATGTGATGCTGCACTTCTTGTCCCCACTGGCGTTTCAATCGGACGCGCGATGGCCAAGTGGGGGGGGGGGCGGGTGGGAACCGCGGCCATCGCACGGGGTCACAGGCGTAAAGCAGCCCTTGTGCTCCTAACTTTTGAGGTCATCTTAACCTGAAGTAAACAAATAATCGGTCACTTAAGCTTTTGAACTTTAGGCATGAAAAAAAAAGTTCACCCGTTAGACCGTCCACCCGCATTCCCCTAATCCTAATTGGCGAACCTGCCTGTGTCGGGAAATTAACCATCTTATTGACTGGAAAACTTTTGACCAGATGATTAGGGAAGGAAATGCAGCCCTTTGAAACTCCTAAAGGCAAGAGAGAGCATGTAATGTCGATTTGCAGAAAGACCTGGAGTTACTGGCATGATCTGGATGCTAGACCTCCTGGTGGAGGCAAGATAGGGGGCACCTAAGTAACCTCTTTACCAATAATCGAGAGGTAAACAGCCAACCAGCAGATTGGAATAGTTAGTAGACCAATGGAATCCATTCATGTCTTTCCATCGATTTGGAAGTCTTTCGGGTGACTTCGCCTAATTCATTTGACAAGTCCCTATGGACGACCGACTCCTATCCGCAATGGACATCAATGCATCATTGCTAGCTTTCCTGAATATGATGTTATTTAATTGAGTGTTCAATTTCTCAACGGATCGAGTTTCCCGGGCTTATCAGAGCTGCTCGTGCGAGGGAACAGTCCGCTCTCCCCTTCTTGTGTCAACCTCATGACACGCCTTTGCCAACGCTCGATGCATTACCCTACTATCTCACTGTTCATCGTGTCCACCGAGTTCGCCTCTGCTGTCGCTAACAATTGCCACCTAGTCATGAGAGTGGGGCGATCTTATGCCAGTTATCGCAGCATCGCTGATCATGTAGATGTCACTACGTCACAAATTTTTAAAAAGTAGATGAAAAATAAATGTGGATTAATCAAAGAGTAGCACCAGAGAGGGTTGGTGAGGCGTGCCTAGATCTTGGCCCCTTTGGAGTTGGATGTGAGCTTTGGGACCTCTACCACCGGCATAAAGCTGGTGAATCAGGCTGATTTCCTCCACTTGGAAGATAAATTAGTCAATTGTAGAAAGGTGCCACCAATCATTTAAATGATAAATCCTCTATAATTTATTATAATCTCGTGTTAGAAAGGCTATGCGCAACCGAACCGCTTGTTAACCCTCTCCTCTCACAGACCATCTGCCAGTGTATTTGTCACGACTAGCTATTCACTCCATTATTGATGTCCGTATTTAGTAACGAGATTATTGAGTCGTTGGATAACAATAAAGAGATTACAGCTAGTCGAAGGTATGCAACAGAAGAGGGTTTGAATAATTTACCCAGCTTTGGAACCCCTGGCTAAACAATTGGCTGATCTTGCGTCGACGCACCGTTCTGCATTCATTGTTACGCTACCACGGAAACGGGTTGTAATGCGTAGTTTTGAATAGGTGATAGAAATTTTACAAACAATTTCCACAGCGCATCCATGCTCACCAAAGGTGTTGCCGCAGTAAAGGTACGTTTAGAACAGTATAGCCGAACGAAACCGCCAGACTTCTCCAAAACCGAAAAAAAAGGTCTGATGCTTGGGACAGAATGTGTAATGTAGAAGCGCTACTGACATGCCTTGGAGGCTAGACGTCTCGACGAAGGTACGACGATGGAGCCTTCAGCATCGTCCTAACGCCCCCCTTGTAAGCCTCTGACGTCGGCCTTTACAATGTAGTCAACGCTGTAGGGCAAACGTACCATGAAATAGTTATCTAATTCGCCTACTACTGGAATAGCACCCGGTTACAACGCCTCTGATCCCTCCTGGCAGTAAGGTAGTATTTTTTAGTTAACAAGCACTTTGCTTAAGATCTTGAGCTTCCCACTTATGCGCTTTTGCTACCGCTGTTCTTAAATAATTAAGGTTGATGGTTTGCGGTCTGGAAAAATGGAAAGTGAAATGATGAAAGCAACGAAGATTGTTGTGGTAAATCCCCTCATCCTGTCTGTTTGCACCATCTCTACTCTGCTGATGATAGGACTATACACATGCATGCAATTCCATAGAGAAAATCCTTTTTTCCCTAGATCTCGCCCCAGATCGTTGCTTAAAAATAGAGTCGTCTGAAAAGTGTGCAGTTGTTGCTTCAAGGACAGGCGTCTGATCGTCGCCAGTAAGGTGAAGGTCCACGTGAATGGCATCGCTTACGCTCCGTTAAAGGTTGCAATCGCTCTGCGTTGGTGCCTCATTTTGCGATCACGGTGGGGGCAAATCCCATGTTTCCCATGGTATGGGTTAGTACTAAAAGAGAGACGCGGGAAACAATCGCCAGTTAAAGTGAGAGTAGTTCTCGTTGAAACCTCTCTCTCTACAAAAGTTTGCAGAGGAGTGGATTGATGGAATAAGTTGGATAGATCTTTGCGATATGTTACCATTACTTGCTGCTGTTAAGAACCTAAATTGTGCCACTGCAGTGGTTGTACGAATGGATGGAAATTTGGTGGAGCCAGTAGTTAAACCTAGTGCAATTAAAAGCACTTTTACTGGAGCCACTCCCATAAATGAAAATTTTTAATGGGATGTGTTTAATGCCCATTAACCTCATAATTGGCAGTTCCTTGACAAAGGGAGCGCAATTTTACGCCTACCTGGAAAGGAAGGGTGGAGACGCCCAGCAAAGGTACCGGGAGCTCAATGGAAAGTGCCAATCGTCACCATCGTCAGTGCTTGAATCAGAAAATGGCTTTAAATGTCAAATGCTTCTCAGGATGTAACTTAGCAATGCGTGATTGTTAAATTACAATAGGCGACAATAAAACAATCTTCCATTTACGCATGCTCGAAATCGGGATCAGAGCGGTTCAAGTAATTTGAGGAGAGATGGAATGGCTCCCGCATTCATAGTTTAGAGGACAACATTCACCTAATACCCTTAACGTTATGGAGCAGACTTGAAAGCACCTAAGGCTTTTCAGGTAGTAGAAATGATGTCCACGTTCCTCCTTCTGTGGAATAGTGACTTCCACAATGCTCCTCCTGAAGAATGATCCGCAGTTCCATGCGACCCCATGATATGTTGAAGATGGGGGACAATGTTAGCTTGGTTTAAAATTGAACCAATTTGGTGAGATTTGGCAAAGTTACTTTTCTTTCAAGCCTCCCAAGCTCCACTAGGCATGGGGCAAGAAAAAGGTTTGAGACGCAAAGCCTGCTTGCATGCACTGCAGCGGTTCGTGCTGTCATGCGCCAACGCATGCAATGTACGCTCTCGAAAGAACTGTTCTTGCGAAAACTTTTATTTTTCCCCAAATCAAAGGTTGTCAGGATATTGTAGGATTGGTCGCGTTTCGGCGACTGCTCGAATTCAACCTAAGAAAGGCGTTTGGGACAATTTGCCCAATTTGAGGGAGGAGGTCATGCTCCATTTGGTTCAAACGATTTCCACCGACCCAGCTTTCAAGTGGATAACTGCGATTATTTCGCCCAAAAGTTAAATAAATCTATTAGTAGCTGGGATGCTTCCAGCGGTCAACAATGGAGAGATTACTATTGCTTTAAATGTAAGTACAGAGTGCCAGGCGAATTGTGCAGTTGGAGCCATCATTGGTCGGCATGGCAAACCGTCAAAGGGCATTTGTCCACTTCATCCACGTAAAACAGCTATCAAATGCAAAAAAGGAGCAGTCCAGGTTGTATGCGTAATAATTTGTTCATTCTGACTGCTGGTTTTGGTCACTTGGCTGGCTGACCTCCGGGTGATGCCAGCAACCCCAATTCCTCTGTTTACAATATATATATACATGAATTCTGCCCTAGTATTATGCCTTCTTTCAGCTTCAAGGAAGTCTTGGGACGCTACATTGGTGCCAACGGAAAGTGAACCCGATTTTAATGGATTTTTATCCTGATCTGTACCGCTTTTGACAAGCTGTATCGGTGCGAAAGAAGTGCATGTGCTGCGGATGAGTGAATCTCTGACATCCCATAACAAAAGGGCTGAGACTGACGTCAGCCTTCGACATGTCCCCCATCTCCGTGTTCCGTAAGAAAGCTATTAACGACTGAAGCGACACTAGTCGTGAACCACCTGGAAACGTGTCATTGCGGGGATAACCTTAACATCCCTGCTTAAGGAAACCGGTGTTCTAACATCTTCCCATGGACGAGCCGATGCTGGGCAGGATCTCTTGTTCTGAATTTAGTTTCCAAACTGAACGAAACTCTGATTCTATTTGAAATGCCAGGAGGCGTCAGTGACGCGGTGGTCAAGGATCTCCTCAGTTGCGCTGGAAGTTCGATGACTAGCACGGTCAGCTCGTGGGTGTCTCTCCAGTACCGATTACGTTGTGATAGCTGACACAGAGGGTTTACTAGTAAGGGGAGCGTCAGGGACAACGCTCAGAAGAAGAGGGATGCCGTGTAATGCTTTGTTTGTTCTGATTGCCAGATCCCGTCACTTAGGTGGCTATATTGTTCTAGCCTGGCTGGCTGGCTGGCTGGCCTCTGAGATATGCCAGCAGCCTCAATTCTCCCCTATCATTTACCTTTGTTTGCCTTCAAGAAATTCACAGGACGCTACAGTATGAGGTTCATATAGATAATCTTTATTCACATTGAATTAGTCGCTATGCCTTCAGCGGAACTCTGGCTTGGTCAAAGCGCCTCTGTTTGGTTCACTTACAATCGCCATGATACATTTAAAAGCCTCATTTTTTTCCTTTTCACCGAATCATCCAATCCAATGGAGGGAAAAATTTATGGACCTGTTCGAATTCTGCTTGATAACTGCTTTAGAACTTTGGAGACCTCTCCAAAGACAAAAGGGAACATAATGCTCAGGCGTGGGGCTACCGGGGTGATCCGAATGCCAGCCTACCCGGCGAAGACATGATGGCGGAGCACCCAAGAGGCCCCTTCACCACAACAAAGAGAGTTAAACAAAAGATCAACGTATTGCACACTAAATTGTGGCATTAAGAAAAACCATCAAATTGGTCTAATTTTATACCACTGTAACAAAAGGGCGGGAGCTTTGATGCTAAGTTGTAGCCCTCGTGTCTCAAGGACGTAGGCAAATAGGCGAATCCAGGGTGAGGGGACAGGTTAAACAAAGAAACGCGTCAAAGTGGCAACGGGTGTGGTCCGATCCATTCAGGGCTATCGATTTTGTTGTAGAGCTGCGCTCGTGTTGATTGGTGAGTGGGTGGTCGAGACCACCCGGAAGGCTGAGGAGGCGGTGGAGGTGGAGGAGGTTTTCTAAAGCCAACTTAAATTAAACTATTTAATGAAATTAGAAACATCTCGTTTCCACTTACTACTGCTGAAGCCACGCAATTTAATTGGCCTAAAGATAGCGCTTTTATGCGCTTCAGTTGCTTCTGCAATTGGGCCTTTCACTGGTTTTATATCCCTTAAATTAAGCCAGTTAAGTGGAAATAATTAGCCTTGGAATCCTATTTAATCACTGGCTATGGAGTACTGAAATATAAAGTCAAGGTTTGAATAGTGAATTTCTCTTGTAATTAGTAAAACAGGCTGTTGATTGTTTTGCTACTGGGGAAAGAGGGCGACAGGTGGACGTCTGGCAAGGCTGGAAGTCAAACAAATTGACCTGAACTAAAGGAGTTTGTCAAAGTAGGACAATCAAAGCAAGTCAATTGACTAAATCTTTTGAGATCTTGACAACTTCAGCGTGTCACTCGATTTGCAGTGTCTTTGCGAGTGCTCATAACGGTATTTAGCTGACATTCTGTTGTCAAGGTTCAACTGAGTGAGGAGAACATTGCATTGGTTTAACTTTCGCTTTATCATCAGCCAAGGTTATTTTATGATTCCTCATTTCAAAACGAGGGGAGAATTGTGGTCTCTACAAGACCTGGAGTACTTCCTGTTCAAGGCTTAACAACCAGCTGTCAAAACTAATTTAACTCACTGGTCATTTTGGCATAATCTTTCCCCCCAAACAAAGCCAGCCCGGAATGCAACTTGTCAGTCGGCCTAAATGTCATTGGCTAGGCAAAATTGGTAGTCACTGACTTGAGGAAGAAGGCGAACAAGAAGATGCCCTACTGAAGAAGGTGTCTTGATGCTGTCAGGGTGTCGTGTGAGGAGATTTTCTGATCTAAAAACAGCCATATCTGGGAAACCACAGATGTTATAAGGGATTTTAACAATGTAGACCTAAAAATAACCGCAATGCCATTACTTGCCTCAGATGTTTAGTGCGAGGCTTTGATGCTCCGCCTAAGTGTGTTGCAGAGCTAAATGTATCCACATTAAGGGCTGGAAAGGTTAAGAATTTATAACTTTTGTGTTGAAAATCAAAGCAGGTGGTAAGCAGTACAAAAATAAGTTGAGTAAACAAAAAAAGCATTGATGGGTTAGTTTTGCACAAGAAAGAAAAGAGGATGCAATTCTCTGTACACTGGACAGTAATTGAAGCTGGTCGTGGAACCAAAAGATTGTCCTTAAGGTGAATATGCATTATCGACACACAGATGGGATTGGACTACTGACTTGATCCGGGGACTAGGCCACCCGACGGGGGTGCAATAGCCAAGGTGTCAAGTGACCCTTTGCCAAGACTGGAAGATAGCTATTACGTTGCCTCACTGCCCTTTTGGGCGACGTCACTGACACTCTTCCTGGTTAGCTTCTCAAGTCGGCCGCCAAGGGGTTGAAAAATTCCACGAGTCGATAGCGTCATCCATTGAAATTGCGTACAAGTGAAGAGGTAATTGGTCCCACCGTCACTGAGATCTGGAGTTTTATCATGCTTGGGAACTTTATCGGGGCGCAGGGGAATGCATTGCCCATCACATGCATCCATTGGTAGTCGTGACAACACTGGCTTTAAAGCTGAGTCATGTAGCAAAGGGCAGAATTCAACACAATTCCTTGGAGGAGAGGGTATAGCGTTTATTCCTCCTTGCCACTTTTCTCACTTCAATGCTCCCCAGCCACATCTACATGGGTCTACTCGGCTAGAAGAGGGATGGAGGAGGGAAGCACCGTTAGGTCGCCCCATTTTGACACCTTAGGCAGCCTTGTAACGAAATTCCTAGATGGTTGTCGGCAACTCCTGCTTCAGTTGGTAATGGTTTTTCCACAAAGCAGGGGACTGGGGTGGTTGCCGAGGGCAGACGTCAGTTTCAGCCCTTTCGGTATGCATCTTCACCAATTCTCCCATTGACAGTATGTACTCTTCCTCTGCCCCGCCGAGATTTATCACATAGTAGTAGAAATTCGAATAGCTGTCCCCTAAGATTGAGTTGACTTTCCGTTACCTAACGATAAATGAACATACAATACTCAGGAAGGATATGTATTGTCGATATACGGGACGGAAATGGGGCTACTGACCATCCACAGGAAGCACAAAGAACCAGTGTAAGGCACTGTCGATAAATACGGATAACAGTGACATTTGGATTGGTCCTGGAAGAATTGGGGCTGAAAATCTGACCAGCTGTCTTAAAATTTCTGCACAAAGTTGCTTAAAATGAAATTTGTGTGCGTGACGTGTGAATTGTCCAGTGGGTTTTAAAATGCCCCCAAGACGTCATCAGCGTGGGTACAGTGGGTGACATTGGGTGAGTCAGTGACATTAGCGCCCTGTCGTCATAACAACTTCCCTCTTGTAGCAAAAGCCTGAAAATTTACCCTATCCCCATAACAATTGCTTGGTTCCACCTCCTGAAAAACGAATACTCTGTAAAAATGTGATGCATACATATCTCTTCCAAATGTCATGTCAGGCCCGAGGAAGAGTGAAGTAGGCATGCTGGCGAGCACCTCACGATTACCGGTCCTATTTGGAAATGAGGCAGCCCTAATGCGTTTTCTTTATAGCCCTCCATTAATCGTAATGCCAGATGTGCCTTATTTTTAGGAAGGCAAGAAAAACGATAAATTATTGCTGACATTAGAAGCCCCAACACTCTCTCTACCCACTAACTGGGTTTTCATTATACTTTGTTGTAATGGAAAGTCATAAAATTTTGTGCTAGATGTGATTTGACTTCACGCAGCAGGTAAGCTAGTGGAAAAAAGTTATTATTTAATATGAACTCACAGTTTCCTTTAAAGCTCTTCTTGGATAGCAAAAATCGCTAATAAAAAGCCACTTTTGAATTCTTTTAAGCGTAAATAAAGCTGTATTGTCTAATTTTAACCATTATAGCATACAAAGTTTTAATAGTGCGAGCAAGAGAATAAGGGCTCACAACCTACTTAAATAGTTATTTAAGTAGCTGTGTAATCCTGGCAAGCACTATATAAGAGGACTGCTTGAATTCGAAACGCATCAAAAAAAAGTCTCACAAATTTAATAGGAAGTTAAATTGCATCCTGTAACAGTCTAAAAAGATAAGAGTTGAGGAGTAGACCAAGGAATGGCAGACCCCAAAGACGGATTTAAACCTTTTCAGGTGTGTCTATGGCTTGAATAGTTTATCTTTGCCGACTACATGGAGCAGCGTCCGCTCCCAGAATCGCTGAGGCAAGCCGACAGCCACAACCCATTTATCTGCTGTTCTGTTATGTCACCGACGCTTGTACAGGCGGTCTGACAAATTCAACCGCTGTTCGGAAATCCAGAAAGCGTGGCTATGTACCCAGGACCGAGAACCACCCAATTCGTTTATCACACGAATTCATATAACAAGTTACATGTTATGCATACATCATGCATACGCGACGCTGTCTGTGGACCTTTTAAATGAACAGACCCTTAAAATGCCAGTCTAGATTTAAAAAGCGTCGGAATGAATACGAATGCGTTTATCCTAAAAGTCTACAGGACTCCTACTAAGTGTCCTTTAGAATAACCTTAAGATATACTGAAAGAATTTGGTTTAAGCTTTCTCGTGGTGTGAAAGAGTTTATTAGTTAACCAGAAATCATCCAATAGGCAAGTTATTGGCTTAACACTTATTTTAGGAGGAGCGGTCACTTTGGATCACCATTGCTGTACCTTCACCGGGTGGGCTGACCTCCGAGCCGCGGAAGTAGACCCAAGCTCTGCAACTCATCGACAAGGCATAGTCAGCTCGATTGCATGACTTCTTTCTTCTTCAGGGAAGTCTCAAGACTCGCGATGGTCAAAATGTACCTTCGTTCATAAATCCAGTTCCTATACAGGACGAAACTCCCGGTTCGGTATAATTGGTAAGATGTATGAGCGACGTTGCCATCAAGTATCTTCTCTGTTGCCCGCAAATTCAATAATTGGTGCTGTTACATGGTTCATGGATAGTTTTTACCGCAGACGAGGGAAGTTGATTACAGAAAGAAGCCATATGACACGTCGATTACTTGTTTAGCTCTTGTTTTCCGTAATAGGCCACCTTGGTGCTCCGCTGTTGTGCATTCGCCAGTTGGACTGACCGTCGGGTAGTGCACGCAGACATAAGCGCCAATGGACGAATACAATGCTTACATTCCGGCCAAGCATAATGTCATCTTTTATCTTAAAGGAAGTCTTAGGGGGATACACCATCAAAGGGAACACTTTTTAATCACAGAGCAATGAAGTGACATGAAATATGTGTTGTGTTTATGGCTAAGGAGATAGTTATCCTTCAAGTTACCAAGGTTGCAATTGATCTTGTGCGTCGTCGCGTCCATTCAAATTATTCAGCCTTGCTGAACCGTCTAAAGAGACCCAATTCCTGATTTGAGAGGCTGTTGCCCCTATTTTATCATTGGGTGACAATTTGGTAGGGTCATTTTTAAAATGAATTTCTGCATAGTCTAATCAGTTGATCCTACGTCCTTCCGCGCCGAGGTGTTCCCATGCCACTCCCTTAACACCAGAACTTAAAGTTAAAAGTGCGTTTAGTTGTGTGCCTTTAAAACACGAAACTTGGGGGTTCGGAGCTAAATGTAAATGCGTTGACTAACCCACCTTTCTACTCACCATTCCAGAGACGAAGAGGTGAGCCTTGGCTACTGCAAGGGAGCTTGAAATAAAGCCTTCTCCTGCTCCCGCTGCAAAATGCCTGTGTCTATGGACTAATCAAGAATTAATTAACATGTAGTCTCAGTGTCTCAGAAGATAGGCAATCTTTTGGCATTTGAAAGTAGTGGTATTAGGTGGTGTCCTCCCCAACACAAAAACCGTGTGC
Organism: Taenia multiceps; assembly: GCA_001923025.3. NCBI lineage: Eukaryota > Metazoa > Platyhelminthes > Cestoda > Cyclophyllidea > Taeniidae > Taenia > Taenia multiceps. The sequence goes on along the minus strand of CM010313.2, from coordinate 18,260,105 downwards.
TCCTTGGACCAATGAGACAGGACATTCGCACATCACTAATTAGCAACTTCTTTCCTTATCAGCAGCCAAGTTTTATGTCTTTAAAAAAAGCCAAATTGCATTTCTCATCTATTGAATTTCCCAGAGGAGTCTGTAACACTAATTTTGGGTGAATAATACACATTTTGGAGACATTTGTACTCTTAGTAGAGAGGGTATGTGTGTGTATGGCATGATTTGTGCCCTCAATTATCCTACATTCTCCTGTCAAAGGGGTTCAGTCGCCAGCTCAGTCAGTACACCACGCCAGGGAGTAATTTGGGATTTAATTTTAAGGTAGACAGTAAATGTCGTGCTACATGATAGAAATGGGGCATAAGTGGCACAGCGGATCGTCATAGCAGAAATTAACCAACTCATTTATGTGACCATGACGACAATTCAGATTATAAAAGTGTTCAAATTCAGGAAAGGGCTTTGTGTGAGCATTGCATTGCTACGAGGCTTTCTGAAGTGGAAGGTTGACATAGCGCTCGGATAGGATATGCATTGCCAATGCGCAAAAGGGTCGGAGATAGCTACTGACATGACCCAGAGCCCCGATCACTCAGTTTAAGTGCAACGACCCAGCACCTAAGTGGTCCTTTTACCATAACCGCGAGTTAAACTAACAATCGAGGTGTAACACAGTCCTCCTATCCTCCTTTCGAGTGCCGTCCTCGGGGGCTCTCTTTAATCAAACCCCAGCGTCGGCCGTCACAAGTGAATCGCGTCGGTCATCGAAAATTGCGTGTGACTGAGAAGGAATGTAGCCATCATATTCTGGAACTTTGCTGACAGAACAGTGGATGGCACTGGCCAATGGATATGCCTATCCACAGTTCCGTGAATTGAGGATTCGTACCCATTCCTCTGCTCAGCCACATCTCTCTCGTTAGTTTAACTATCCAACGGTGTGAATAGTACAGTAAAACCAATGGACCTATTCAAGGCTAACGCACAATGGACAATGGGCACTCAGCCAAAGTGGCATCACCTCTCCCCAAATCCTAGATGCCTGCCATACAGAGTGATGCTGTGTTGTGGCCAGCTCAAGCCGTAGAAGTGGTGTTTCAACTATGCAATTGCAAGCTCTGGGCAATTAAAATTGGCCAATGCTGTCTTCTAGCCCCATTAGCGTGACTCATTTCGCTGCGTTGGAAACGGGCCTCTTTATAACCCAGTTTTGAAGGGCCTAATGTTAAGCGCCTCATTTCCGCTTTACCAAGTTGTAACTCCAAAATTGGCGCTACGCATCTGGTCTAGTCAGGTGGCTTGCCTTCCTCATCAGCTAGCTAGCCAGGATTACTAACACACTCTCCTCTGACACCTTCCATACAAACAGTGGAAGGATGTTCCTAAAAAGGATTCTTGATTTGCACGAGCCCTAAATCCAATGTTTCCGGAGAGGAAATTTATATGCTCTTTTATAAATGGGTGTGACACCCTGAGACCTCCCTGAAGAGGAAGAAGGACATAACACTCGGGCAGAATATGCATTGCTGACAATCAGAGGGGCTGAAGGGCACCATAGCGGAGCATCAAAGTGACTCGTCAGCAAAGCCGAGAGTTTTCCACCTCTATTTTGTACTCCCCATTGCTTTATAAGATTTACAGTATCACAAGCTTCACATTTGCCATTCACCAAAATTTTCTTCTGGAAAAACATGCACAATCCACGTACTGCCAGGTTTGTTTGCTCTGGAAGCAGCTGTCAAGATAATGCCACCTTCCATTTGACAGGGATTTGTCCACTTCTGCAAGCGGAAAGCGCTGCTTGGGCTCTAATTTTACACCCTTTTGCATAAGAACTTTGTGATCATCAGAGCTATTGAACTGATCACTTGAACTTGGACATTCGACATTTCGTGACTGTGATTTGCATTAGTCAGGTGGGAACCAATCACACCAGTAGTACTGATAGACTTAATTTCAGTGATACCTAATTTTGAGCCAAAGAAAGCCCGTAAACTTATAGCTTCCTGGTAGATCCATTAGGTGATGACTAAACATCTCACTAATTTGCTGTTTTACTCCCGTTTCCGGCTCCTCCATTGCACCTCCACTAGGCGATTTGACCTCTGGATCATGGTAGTTGCCTTAGGCCCTCCTTAAGGTTGATAATACATATTCTCTCCAAGCCTTATGTCGTCTTTCATTCTCAGAGAAGTCCCAGGTTGTTAGAGCGCAAAAACTACAAGGCTTTACGAAGCAAAATATCACATTCTGACGTTCACTTGCCATTCAAAAACGACAGCTTATTATGACTTGGAGGCATATTTTCCTTCATCCTCGCACAAATATAGCATGCAAGGCACGTGGAGATTTCACACGCTCTTCTTTCTTCATCTCCACAGCACAATTCGGTCCGCGTTTTTTTTTGAGACATCGCGCAGGCGATATCATCAAATTCATTCACTCCTCTGCTTTAAGGAAAATCAAACCTTTGCACTAAATAAATTGTAAATTTATGTGAAAATTGTGGAGGTTGCTCACCCAAGTGGCGGCGATGGACAGATGCGGAAATTGGATTTGTGCCTGTAATTCATGGACAACTCGAGTTCATGGACTATTAGCCTCGAAAACTAATCAAAGTGAAATGTACTTTCTGCATGATTTCTCTACGAGGACATCCACTCACTTGGTTGGGAAAAAAAAGGGAGGATTATCTAAGCTCGGAGCTAAGTCACATAGGTATGCAACAATACGTGCCATCCTCTTGGGATTTTGAGGCCTTTTTGTGGAGAGTATTTTGGCATACTTTCCCTGAGATTGTATCTATCCGTCGCCAACTTCCAAGTGCCTCAATTCAACCGACTTCGAGTTACTCAAGTGCCAAAAGTAAAGCCATTGTTGTGCTGGTTGCGTGGGAATTAAAGGCTTCGCATTGGTACTTCCATTAAGCAACACGACCACCGCCTCAACCCTTCTGTACATCGACAATACATATTCTGGCCTCCTTCGCCTTTCTCTCATTCGGTATTCCCTTCTGTCTGCTTCAATCGCATTCATTTTTCGCTAAAGCGAATTTCTTCGCACTTCTACGAAACTGTCTCTGTCAAGTGATGTGGATTCCGCAATGACAAGTGTGAACAGCGAAGAGGTGGGAACCCTCTTATTAAGTCATTCACAGGGGTCAGGCCTAACCCAACTCCTTGCCTGAGCTTTCATAATGTCTCCTTCTATAATTACTGCCTGCTTCCAACAACATTGAAGCGATTAACTTGAATAAAAATGGGCATAAGCGCAGCATCTTATTTCTGCCCGAGACTACAATCGTAAATGCAGGCCCAGATGCATTGCTGAAAGGTCTGTAAAAAAGATCACGTATTAAGGGTACGTGCTTCTGTTATGCGATGTTGCTAAATATATTGGTCAGCAAGTAGGCTCCTTTTATTTTCCTTCTATAGGCACTTAGAGGCTTCTCTGATTCGGTACAAATTCTGCTCCCTTGGGAGAGCATCAGATACGCTGTCTCCGTGATGGTGAAAGCTCTGTCTGACTATCTTAATCCATACTGAGAGCCGATAAGACTATAATAATCCATTTGCTTACAGTGCTCGTGTTTGAGTCTAAGTCACTCAATATCTTTCCCATTATCTATATTCAGCGCCACATGCATCTCACACAAGTAGACAAAGTGGTTGTGTTGTAGTTAATTGTTCGTTTAACTCTCAGCTTTGGTAACGGGTTATTTGCTGAGCGCTGTGGCCTCTGGACCTCTTTGGTAGCCCCCAAGCCCTTTCCGTACACAGAGGACACGTATTCTGCACTAACATTACGTCTTTTTCACCTTTGGAGAAGTCTCAAAGCACTACATTGGTAAAATTGGAAAGTAAACTTCATTTTACAGGAAAACCGAAATGATTTTTACTTCTAGTTGATAAAACTCAGCTAAGCGAAAGAAGTGCATATGGAGCGGATGGAAGGATCCGTGGCGACTCATAACGGAAAAGATGATGATTTCGTTCACCCTCAGCAATTATCCCCATCTTGCGTTCTGTAGGAAATTTTCTAACAACAAAATCGACACTAGCCGTAACTGTGAACCATCAAGAAATGTTCGCCACGCACCTAAATGAAGATGCTAATTACGTGAACTCGCGAGACCCTCTTCACTTCTCTCCAAGGTGGATAAAACCCTGACAGGTACGGCTAAACAGCTAGAAGGAGCAGACGCGTTTCATTATTCCCATGAAACTACTTTAAACTCCGTCCCCTATTAAATGACGCCGCCTTAAGGACAGCCTTGTCTGCGAGACCATCAACACATTTCTCCTGTCCCACATACAATTCTCAAACAGGAGGAAATCATAAAACAAGTGGGATCAGCGGTGTTCTCCTCACCAGGCTTCTCAGGAGATTTTTTTTCCTTGGTGGATTAGCCGTCAAGATCCGAGTGAAAGTCATAAAACCTCAGCTTAGCTTCTCGGCAAGTATTTTTAAGGACTTAAATAACGACGGAAAAATGAATTTCCAAAACACGGCAAATCCCTGAACTACAACCGGATTATTTGTAGTTTTCTCCTTCTCTCATTCCACTTCAATACGTAGCGGATCGGCCTCCTCAAACTGTCCTCTAACGCGAGTAGAACGTTCGGGCTCAATGGCCGCGGCAAACCGCGTGTTGCTGATGTTGATGTGAGATTATGTTGCAGGCCCAATTTGGCGACAGAGCAAGTGAAGACCTGTTCTTGCTACATTACTTGGTCAAGGGGAACTGCTAAAAATGATGTGGCCTAGTTGTAACATCGGTGACCAGCAATGTGCCCGCCCCTTCACGCAGCGCTGGTTTTTGCGAAAAATTCTTTAAATACATTCACCTACGCTGACTGTAAAAAGTAATCAACGTCCCAAGCCTCTTCTGTATGACAAATAAAAAGTTTTGCATTTGGTTAAAGTGAAATTAAACTGAGAAGCCTAGTTTGAATGTTCGGGCCATTGCCATTCAAAATTGAATCCAGTGTACCACACAATGGGGTATAAGTGACAGAAAGCTAAGCCTAAGACCTCTACCTGATATTTACCTATCCTATCTAACCGTCGAATTTTAAACTAAAATAAATTTTGGTAAAGGATAAATGATAATTGTCCTCCTTTCTATTCATTCCCGAAATTAGGCGGAGCGTCAGCTCCGTCCGCTCAATCGATTGGTGGACCGAAGCCACACCGTATGCATACCATCAAGAATAATTCCAAGGGTGTGGCATGGCCTGTACGGGTTGGAAAAATTACCTCCAAGCCGAGATAGGGTGAAGAGAGGAGAGCTAGCGAGAGAGAGAGAGAGAGAGAGAGGGAAAGAGAGCAGTACGCTGCTTTGCATTACACCTCTTTTTTTTTGCTCCAAACACACAATGCACAATAACAAAAGCACGAGTGGTGTCCTTCGGTGGGGCGCGTGGGGATGGGCTCTGTTGAATGGTCTTCTGCATTTAAGACGTCCTAGTGATAAGTTAAGGCCGCTCATCTTCAAAATGCACGATTGTGGTACTTTTTGGAGGAGGCCCATCCAACACATCCACTTTCATACGGTATTATTCAAATGGAATGGAAGAATCTGGGCACACAGGAACGGTAAACTGTTGAACGAGGCAAGCTGGGGAGTGGGGTAGGAAGGAAGAAGAGAAAGGCGAGTATGCAGGTAGTTGGGGAATTTCTTTAAAAATATGTATATATGTATAGATAGGACTGACTCTATCAGAGCAATATTATAAGGCAAGTTGGGAAGGAAAAATTTGCTATCTTTTTGCTCTTTTTTGCTGCTGCCAATAAACCATCTGCATTTTAGGGGACGTAGAAGCCTAAAATTAAACGAATTCACCCGGGTCTTCCTCAATAGTCCGGTTGGCAAAGTTTCTCTTTACGCCAAGTTTTTTGGATGGCAAAGAGGAGTGTTTGGAACCGCTCTTGGATCGTTCAGTGCTCTGGGTGTTGCTCGAAGTGGAACAGCTGACAACACTGTTGGATGCGGATGCAGCGCTGCCTGGTGGCGGTGGGAGTGGAGGAGGCATAGCATACTGTGATGCCGGCACAGATGGAGGGGGTGGCAATCCGCTACCGAAGGGATGTTTCGATCCATGAACAGTTGGCGCATTGATGGTGGGTGAAGTGACGGAGGTGGGAGAGAGCTCAGAGCTTCGAGGGGCGCGCATCGGTGGGGAGTGAATGTGTGAGTGTCCTGATACACCTGATTTCCAGCCGACCTCGTTAGCTCTTACTTTCTCGGTGGTTGGTAGTGATTGACGCCGTTTAAACATTTGCCATAGCTTCTCCACAATCTCCGAGGCTACTAGTTCACCAGCGTTTTGGGCCACAAGACGAAGAATAAAAACGCCGTCTTGACGAAGATAGGAGTCCACAAAGGCGTAACTACGCTTCTTCTCACCCGGTTCCAGAGAATCTCGAAGCTTGAGAAACTTGCGAATAAAGTGGATTCGGTTAGAACGGAAGCTGGACTTGTAGGACCAGTAGAGGAAGGAGCTGATGCTTACAGCGGAGACGAGGATGAACCAAAACCAGAGGAATATGAAAATTTTTTCATTAAACATATTTATAGGAAGGACGCATTGGACAGTGTAGCGATGGCTATTGGCCAGTTTGCGGATTTCGAAATCGCAAAGCGTGATGCGAGGGAAGTTGCCCGACTCCTCCCACAGATACCCTTCAGCAATATCGCGGATGAGGTCGAGGCCATAGAAGGTGTAATTCGTGCCCAATATTCGATTCATTAAAAAAAACTGCCCAACCACGTTGAATATGTACAGGGCTTTGGTGATGAGGTAAAGGCAAATAAGGTAGTTGCCATAGCGTTTACCGAACCAGAAGCAGCAAGATCGTGCCATCGCCTGACGGCAGTTGACACCGCAGCCATCACGGTACTCACGTTGCGATGTCAACGCATCCTCTATGTGGCGCGCCACATAGGTGATGTTGGACTTCCGCGAGTCTGGATCCCGTATCATCTCAATGTCGCACGACACCTCCATTATGCTCGAGAGCTGAATGCAATAAAGCGGCTCCTGATTACTCTCTACCCTGCCCCGTCTTGCACCAGTTTTTTGTAAAAAAAACTTTTCCATCTAATTTTTCCTTAACCGGACCCCAAATAGCACTACTAATGTATGTGTGTGCATACCTATCCCCAATTTTCTAACATGGATCAGACGTCAAAAATAGGTGACATGAATTCTTCATAAGTCTGTGTCTGCCAGTTACATCAACTCGTATCCAGCAAAAACAGTTTGCAAGGAAAAAAGGTTATTTTTGCTCTGGAAATAAGGACCTGACCTGTTTTTTAGTTCTAATGCATTATAGAACCAAAGACCACATTTCAAAATCAATGTGTAAACATGAATCTTTTTCCATTAGAACAGTAGCGCTTTGAGGGCTCAGTCTAGTCATGGATATTTACTGACTGTCTTTCGATCTTTTCTCAGAAATGTCACTTGTAGACCCACTCTCCAGTCTTCAACTGGTTTCTTTTTACAACTTTTTCTAGAAATACTTGTGGAAAAAAAATCTTGTCTAGGAGTTGCTTAAATTTTACTCAAGTCTGTAAAATTTTTAGCCGCGGAGGAATTGCACCACGTAGCATGTAGTGGCCATAAAGAGGCAATATTTTCCCCATGTAAATAATTAATCTGGTGATCCACGCCTTCACATTGTTGAAAGCTCCAACAATGGAGTCGCCTTGAGAAGCCAACAAACAGACATCAAGGGTGGGTCTCCGCGGTGGAATGTGCCAATGCCCGAAGAGGGGTAAACAGAGAGGTTAATTTGCCGACGTGCTGCCTAACTCTTCCAAACACCTCCAAGTCTTAAAAGGGGCAACGGAAAGTACTCGTTATCATAGTTCAAGTGAAGGATTTTTCACTAATCTTTGACTTATTATTGGTTAAAATCTCATCCATCATTTTACAATCGGCCAGTTTGTGGTGGTGTTAGGAAAATTCTATCAGTCGGTGATTTTCAATTTGTTTTGATGCTATCCAATGTTGACGATCTGCACAGATGCAATGTTGGAACATGCGGATATGGTTTACATGAAATCTCAGTGTTCATTTACCACGAAACTAACTGACTGCAAAGGAGTAGATCTTCGCAGGAGAAAATGATCAAACAATGTCGGAGGAAGGGACGTGAAGAAAGTGGGAGATCTACTGTCTTGCTAATTGAAAAAGACAAGTGAGGGTCATTTATAGCACTTGACTTTTGAAATGATTAGAGCATGCTGTAAGGAACAGAAATGGCAAAAATCGTTGCATGATGAGGTTTTGGTCAGCAAAAATGATAATTTGAAAGGTAGAAGTTACTAAAATAAAGTGCGTTGTAAGGCTACTACGAGGCCTAAGGAGCGTTTTACAGTCCCAACGGCCGGCTGAAATTCCAAGTATGACTTTTCCCCTTTCTGTCCTATTGTAAACGTGCAGTAGCAGGCGTAGTGAAAATTTATGGCTATATTCAATGCAGGTTCTGCGACGAAGTTCGCATGTGATTTATTGCAGAAGGTAAAAGCCCCTTCCTACTTGCAGATACGTTTACCAGCCCTCAAGTTACAAATGCATGTAGGGAGACGGAGTAAACTATGCACCATTTAGACTATTGCCATGGTGATCGGAATATACGTAGGGGCGGCTCTAGAGTGGTGGAGGCGTCTAAACTACAAACAGTAAATTCTTTGTGGCTTAGAGGACGCCCTCTTCCCCTTGTTTCAAATCAACAAAGTATAAATCATTTGCCTGAATACTGTGGGCCACACGCAGTGGAAGACTTGTGGAAATTAAACACCGTCCTATTTTACCTCTTGCCTCCACTTAAGATCGTAGTGGGGAAAACTTGACCACAGTAAAGTCAAACAGTCCGCGAGTTATGCTAGACATTCAGATTCGCAAGTTTTCGTGTAATCCCAAATGACGCGACTTTGTCGAATTGTCTGGACCAGTTGACAGACCAGGGAATAATCTAGCGGAAGCTGTTTCGAAAAAAAATGGTGAGCGCTGCGTAGCGAGGCCTTGTTGTCGCTGGCTTCAAAAAATTCGGCGTTGTAAAACAACAATCTGACGCAGTAAAAGCATGATATTTCGATTTTTGGTATCGTAAAGCGTTTTTTTTTTGTCATTCTTCAGTAGCGATTTAGATTGCCTTCATGGTATGAAGAAGTCACTGGCGCCTTTCAAATACCCCAGAGCTATCGAGGGTTGTGCATTGACAAGACTTTCAGCCCTTTCCTCGTCACCTCTATGAGAGGGGTTTTGTTGATAAGAATCTACACCTGGTTGGATTATCAAGTTCTCAGCACTCATCAATGCAAGGTTGTTTCACTTTATGGAGACTTAACAAAAAATGCGTCACATTAAGATGGCTCCAAAGAATCACAAATTGTGAGATAATGTTTTCTAATGTAGTTACTTAATTTGTTCCCAACAGCGTGATTTGGGACACGCAATAGGTAGAGAGGACGAAGAACTGAAAAGGTTGCGATGAACAGGCTGAAGACAACCAGCCTTACAAAAGGGATTCAAATTTGGATTTTAAAGGTGGTCTTTTACAATTACACTTCCATCTGAGTAACTCATCTTAGTCAAATAGGTTGCTGAGAGCTTCTGCTGCAGCCGACTGAGGAATCACAATTGGTGCTTTCAGAACGCCGGAAAAATTTTTCTCCTACAGCAATATTTGCAGAATTTTCATTTACCAACACGTTACATCCGCTAGGACGAGATTTGATAATCACGCTTGACAGTTGACTGTGACGTCTGAAATGGGAGAGGTGGGGCAGGGAAAAATGCTAACAACCCAGCATCATTAAAGTGGCAAAAAATAGTTGCGACAAAAGGTGCGAAGGATGGTGCCCAGTTGGTGGATGATACAATTTTCGGTGTACCGCTTGAGACTTTGGACAAAAAAGTCTTGAAAATTGTATTAGAATGCAAATGTCGCCGAAGCGCATAAGACGAATTTCCGGTTCGGTTCACTGCTGTGTGGGACACGTCGCACCAAGAGGTAGCATTTTTTTTCCAATCAGTCAAAAAATTTCGATATATTTATTTTACACTCAAGGAGGAAAGGCTTATCCATTTGAAGCTCTGTGCTATTAACTTCCACTGTGGACTGCAAATTGGCTAGGCTGCCTGGTCGGTCGAGTGGGATCCGGGAGGTTACAAGTGCTGCAACCAATACAGCGTTTGTAAGTCAAATTATTGCCCACCATTGAGAGTGAGCTGCTCTTTTTGCTAGTTAAAATAGCTCATTACAACCTACAACTGTAATACCACTTCCGGAAGTTTATCATCAGTCGTCATTCCACCGAGAGACAATACTAAATTGCACGGTTATCTGTAAATGTGTCAGGCCAAGGGGCTAGGCTTATTGAGATGTGAAATTAGGCTTCAAAAGTTAAACGTCGGGGGGGCAAGGAGGACACACACACACACACACACACCTACGGACAGGGATCGGGTCAACTTCACAGGTGGTCGGTCGTGTACATCCGCACACACCCACTGGCCATGGCATTAGGTGGTGGTGATGGTGGTGGTGTGTGCTTTCGTGAGTGTTAAACTGGCCAGCTGTCCAGCTAACAAAATGTCAAAGGCGTGGAAAAGGTCATGGAAGGCTCAGTTTAACCAATCTGCACTTCGTCTACTGCTGCCTTACATTGAAAAAGAGGCAAATGAGAGGGCGACTCACTCTACAAGGCGTGAACTACATAAAATTCCAAATTGGATATTAATAAGCCTGCAGTGCATCCATTTATGAGGAAGAGATAATTGTGTGTCGACGTGTGAACGGAGTGTGTATAGTAGTAGCTAAAATCGTGGAACCGCAGCTCAATTAAATGGAAGTTCATCCTTTGATACACCTTCTATGTTTATTACTGTGACGCATATGGAAAGATAACGGATTAAGTAGCCTCTAATTCGTTTACTGGTAAATAACGTAAAAAGTCTACTTTTAGTTACCACGTTCACGAAATGAGTCATTAATGGAGACGTCAAAACCGCAAATCGGTCGTTGTTGGCGTGTTGAAGGAGACGTTAACTGGGGTGAGGCATTCGTGTAGGAGTCTGGTTGAAAGACCTTGACATTGCTTCTAGCTAACTGAAGAACGTATGCATATCCCTGACAGTTAAAAAATGTGACTATCTGACAGCATGAGATCTCCATAGGTCACACTTTGCTCGAGTGACTTGCCTGCCCTGAGGCTCTATATTACTAGACAAGATGGCATCGCTCCCACTTTATTTCCATTTAAGTCTATGATTTGAGTCCTAAGGGCTGATTTTCCCGTTTGCCCTGTGGACTCGTCAACATGTTTGAGCATACTGAGGGAGCCACAGTACTGACAACTCATAAACGTGGAGTACTTCTTTTAATTTTAGACTGGAAAGACCTTTTAGTGTGTTTATCACTACCGATGCGGTACCAGGTGCGGAACTGAAACACCTCGAGAAGAGCCTGCGCAAAAATCCCACGAAAAGGAGAACACATGCTTAAAATAAATAATCGACACGATAAAAGCGTTAAAAATAAAAGCAAAGCAACAAAAGTACATTTAATTGCAAAATAAAAGCCATCCATCAGCGAAGATGGATGGACTTGGCCTATTCATTTTCTATACTCGGGCTCCAAAATGTCACCAAGGATTTTACTTGACATTTCCTTATTCCTGTCAAAGCAGTGGCCTGTTTGGACAGCTTAATGAATGGGCTTGTCAAAACCCAGTCTTTGCATAAACGCCAACGTCAACTGAGTTGGGTGATAGCAACTACCTCCACCACTCCGGCACTTAGGTGGATATGGACTTCCGCAATCAATGCATCATCCCCATGTTCCAATTTTTTTTTTAAAAACGGGGCATCATGCCGCCCCCCTTCTCCCCTCTTTCATGCCATAATGTCTGGTTTAAGAGCAATTAAGCGCACCCACCGTCCGACCGACCGACCGACCGACTGACTGACCGGACTGGATTAAACTATCTGAGGTTGCTATTATCCCCTCCCCACTCCGCCAAGGTTACTGCTGCCCTATTGAATAACTTTTATGGCTTCCGACACCGCTGAGATGTAACAAGACGTCACAATTAAGCCTGCAACCTTGGCATCCCTTTATGAGGGCTGAAAAATTGTGAATCAAGCCTTGTGTCTGCGTCGTGAAGCACAAGCGTGGAAGAAGTACAGTCCCTTATTAGTAAGTAGAAATGCTCTTTCCTGAGCCAAAAGTCCAAAAGAGGTGGCTTTTGACGACGACATTTACAAGGCAAAAAAAATTTCCAATTCTGTCAAGTAAAATACTGACTTTGATGTCCCACCTATGACAAATGAGACGTAGCTAATGTGGTAAAATTCTTTTTTATGCAAAATAAAAAGACAAGTTCTGTGCTTCTTAGGTCGGATAGGAGAGGCGCATCCACTTTATCCAAACGGTGGGGATTTGCATAAACACCACTGCAAAGAGAGTCCCTTTAATAAATGTTCTGCCTACTGGGTTCAAAAATATAATTTTAATGCGATTTTTTATATGTCTAGGTAATTTTATTTAAAACCAAGTGTCAAAAATGCTTTTTTTTAAGATTAATGTGTCAGTGAACTTTTCAATAGCTCCTTTTTATGACAGCGCCATTGTTTGCATAATTTGGGACTTGCAAAATGGCTAAATAAAGTGTCTTCCTAAACAAAACTTTTTGTGTCTTTTTATGGAGCTGTTTTGCTCTTATTTTGATGATTTAGAGTGTAATTACGCATCACTTGAGCTTCGATGGTGTTTACAAGTGTCAAGAGCTGATGAGATTGGATTCTCCGCACCGAAAAAGCAGCTACCGGAACGGTTGGAGTGGTCCGAATCCAGCTCCGTGCCTTTTGGAAAATGTCTAAAGTGCCAGCTAAACGGGGCAATGAATGCTGCCAATTTTAGCTCTGCCGGTGGGATTGGAAGCAAAACACTGTCCGAGAAATTGCGGCAATGTAGGCAAGGCAGAGTTTAACAATGGGGTAAACTTGTGACGAGGTATAAATAAATTTTAAATACACAAAGTCCTTTTTTATGCACCGGTAACACCCAGAACTGTGAGGTCGAGGGCGAGAGAGAGGAAGAGGGAGTGTTTTACTTAACTGTACCGCTAGGAGGGGCAACAAAGAATTATGTAGGCTTTCTTCGTTGCTAGGACTATTATTGTATCGTCGCTATGACAATTAAATTCAACCCTCCTCCTGCTTTCTAATTCAATGGTTTAATCAAATTGGCTCTTGTTTACCTCCACAGTCCGGCTGCTAGACGCACTTAGATTGGTAGAGCAATACGAAGGCAAAACACTTTCCTCCCAGTCAGACCTCAAAGATGGAGATGGTGAATGAGGATGGGATACTTTTGCCAACAAATTGAGGATCTAGAAGGCAACGCATCTACAGTTGTCATCCAAGAAGGGAAAGGATTTCTGACTATCTACATTACTAGACTGGGATTGCGAAGTCAGCCTCTGTTGGCCAGTCAATCCACAAGGAAAGTACATCTGACTTGATTCCGGTTTTGGGATTGAAAATGTCAGAAGGGCTACCGCCTATAAGGAGGAGACTACAGGAAATCGCTTCAGGATAATTACACCTCCAGTTACCTGTTTAACCTATTTTATAAGCACAAACTTCCTGTAGCATTTTCAAATCCCAAAAGTCAGTCAAGTTTACGGTACCTGCAGTGGGAGATTCAAGCTTTAACGCACTGTCAATCTGTCCGAAAAAGGAGGAGTAGAGTAGGCAGAGGTAAAACTGACTTGAAAATGCAAGAAAAGCCTCTTTTCACAGCGAAAACATTTGTTGAAAGGACATTTGCTTTCTGGAAGGGGCCACGTGTCCCCCCAGTGGTTGACAGGTGCTGTCACACAAAGCACCCAGCGTTTTGCATTACATGCGGAGCAAAAAATCTTTTTACACTTTATATTTAACATTATTTTGATCTTAAGAAAAGTCTAATTTCGACTTAGTTGTGACATTCAAGAAAAAGACAATTCATACAGTTGACTGTTTGACAAGGCCAGCAGACTAGCTGGGATTCACCTTTTCGTGTACACCATGCATCATGCATCATTCACAATCATTTTAGGTGGAGCTGTTTCTTTTTTCTTTAAACTAGATTGAAAAACTACTCTTCAATTCGGAATATCGCGCCAGAGCCACTGAGGGGAGATATTTCGACCGTCGGTCCTGGAACTGTCGGTGGGCCGGGGACAAAGCCCAACCACCACGGCGCACTTAGGCCTCGAGGCAAACAAGCGACTGTGGGTGGACTTGGCGGTGGCTGTCAACACTTCGAAAAGAGCACCGCCAAAAAAGGGACTAAGGAGAATAAATGGCTTTTGTGTGTTTTCCTCCAACAAAAAAAGTTGCTCTTTAAAAATACCTTTTTGTTCACTTATCGATGTCTCCGGGAGTCGAGAGGTAAAATATCTGATTATTTTTTTTATTTTCCATCCTCGACAAACATTTTTGTGACTAAAATAACTTCCAAACAATGTTATCTCAATGTCAACCCACAACCATGTTTGTGGATTCTGTATTGACGCAAAGGAATGAGAGGGAAGGAGAGAGTGGATGAGAACGAGATTTGCAATCTCTTGAGCATTCCGCTTGCTCATCATTCATTTTTTAAAACTTTTAGTGCTTTATCGGAATGGGAGTTTCTTATCTCAAACACCCACCATACATTTAGGTGGAAGCTGACAATTCGGATGGATGGATGGATGGATGGATAGATAGATGGACGGAAAATTGTAAGCTTTGGTCTCATGCGAATCAGGTTTGGGGTAGAAGTAGACCGGTTAGTTTAACAAGGCATCGCTAATCCCACGGCAATACACAGGTCTAGACTTCGTCACTACCATCCTCATCGCAACAACTCACAAATGTTTGAAGGGAAGGTGTCTTTTCAGTGGTCCTGGATGTCGCACGCTTGAAGCGACTGATTCGTAATTAACTCGAATGAAATACCAGCACGGAGTTCAGCATATTCAAGCCTTTTATCTGACTTAGACCTGTACACAACTGCAGCAGGACGTACAACAACCATCGTGTAGGCTTGAAGAAGCACTCAACGAAACTAAGCTGATGTCTTTTTGCCCACCAAACCCAACACCAGTTACGGAGTTTGAAGAATTGCATTTAGAGATGCTAATATTGCCCTTGAGTTGCTTAGTGGATTCAGGTATATTTGGTTTTTTTGGACGCCGTTTTCCCTCCACGCCCAGTATACCACAGGGCGAGTAAAAGTACAGCCAAACCATATTTCCCATAAACTTGACATTGCTGACGCTAAACGCCCTATTTAGCCACACATCCTTTGCACAGTGTCCGCTCAACAACAGATTGGTAGGGTGACTACAATGCAAGCGGTAGAATGAATCAAACCGGTTCCATTATCACCGGGTTTGGTGATTATCTGCTTACTAATTGAAAAGTGCTTGCATTTGTCCCGATAACATCAGTGCGGAGGAGACGTGTGCATCTACTTCAAAGAACTCGCGTACCGTGTCAATAAAAGGCATGCTTTGCGTGGACTCTCCCACCTGCCTGTTCTTGGGCTTCAAAGACCATGTCTCTGACAATCCACGAGACTCCTAACAATTAATCTAGTAATTTGGGTGAAAATTTTTAAGTCTAAACTCCTGTTTAGCTAGACTTCAACACAAGAAGCAAGTATTAAGAAGTTCCATTTTATCAACCCCATGAGCCAATGGGAAGGGGAGAGGGTGACAATTGTACTGTCTAGGCGTAAAATCCTTCAATCTGTTGTTAATGCTATTCGCAAGGGAAAAAATGGCTAATTTAGCGGAAATGAATCATATTGGTAAAACCTAAGACGAATTTGCTTGCATAGTTTTTTTTTAAAACCTTGACTACAGGTGGATGGTGCCCTCTCGCACAAAAGCTGCTACCATTGTACACGAAATACGGAAAAAAAGCCTGCTTAGGCGCCTAGGACATAAACAGTCCTTGTGATGTTGCCTAATAATAAACTCAAGGTGATCTATAAAATAAAGGCTTTACATGGATTCCCGATTGCCAATTAAAAAGCCGCCAGATGATGCAGGGCAGATTGAAGAGGAAGGCCTGGATCATGAGAACGAATGGAACCCACTGGTAGTAGAGGATTTTTCGCTCCTCACGCTCCTGTGTCGACTCTGGTACGGTTTTTTGTTTGGTGGGGAGGAAGTAGGTGCTTGTCACCCAGCATACCGACTCCGCGTACTCCTCCTGTGCCCGTGTAAACTCTGTGGGCACCCAACATGCTATGGGCTTGCCGATGTACTGCCGCGCGGACACCACCAGTGTGAAGATGACCAACAGGAGGGTGGTGAAGTTGTGGCTAAACCGATCAGCAAAATCGTCGTCACGTCGATGCTTCCCCGCGTCGAGCTTGAACTTTGTCAAGCCCGCGAAGAAGTGTGTATCCATGGCGGCGATTCCAAGGGGAACAAGTAGTAGGAGGTGGAGGAGGCGGTGGATACAATTTATCCTACTACTAATACCAGTCGGGGCAACAGCATGAGCAGTAACTGAGCGAGGGACAATGCCATGCGTGCTGGACGATTGAATGTGAATGGGAGTGCGTGTTGGGGTGTGTGTGGGTGTGTGTGGACGCAGCACACATGCCCTGATGTAATGTAATCAGCGCTCCCGCCTATGAGACGGCTGATTGGCCAGTAGCTGGTTGGCTGCCTAGGCTCCGATGATGTAACGGGATGCGGATGTGCTTCTATCCACTGGCACTGCTGCTACTACTGCTGCTGCCTCTACTGCCATTGCTGCCGCTACGAATGACGATTAAGCATGACATTCCTGAAGGCGCTCTCCTCGCTCTGCGCGATCGCAAATTCCCCGCCCTACTGTAATACCAACGCTAATGATATGTACTTGCTATAACCCGTTAACAGTGGCCCAAAAATCCCACCATCTTACGAAAACGTAGAACGTACACGAATGACTAAACAAATTATAATAATTAATGTGTTTTGGGTCATTCTGGCATTATTCACTGCCAAAATATTTATTACCAAGAGTAAGCATAGAAGTGATTACCTTTTTGGTATGAAATTTTGCTGTGAGAAGGGAGGTGATTTTATCGGCGCTGCGGCTTGAAGCTGGCGCCAGATGTGTTTTTAACGGTTAAAGACTAGGCGTAGGAAAATAATAAGCCAGTGTTTTGAGCTTTTTCATCTTCCGGGCACCATATACACAGTACCCGGCAGTAAGTTTGACAATGGGGATGCATTCTCCCTTCAAGCCCATTATCGGGCATCACAGGGATTTGCTTGTGTATGTGCGTGTGTCCGACAATCATGACGTTCCGAAGATAATCCCAGAGTGGATTTAAAGCCTGTTTTATTTGTTTACCTCACATGTTTTGCTAGTAAAAGATCTTGCAACGATAATATTTAGCCAAGCTCTGAAACCTATTTTTACCCTCAATCTTGGAAGCGGGGCAAAAAAATACTCCTACCGTTCATCAGACAATGTAGGAGTTGGCGTGGTATCCGTCAGGAATTTAGTCCTGCACCCAGAAGGTAAAATTGACGAAGAAAAAGTGTCTGCTATAAATGAAAAAGTTGAACCGGCTAGGGCTGCGGGCATTGTGAGAATGATAGTGAAGTGAATCAGTCGCTCTGTGCTTGGAAGGAAAGCCAGAAGCTGATAAACACTGTGTGCGCTGTAGGAAGAAATGCAACACAAAAAAAGATATTTCATGGATGGTGGGAGTGATTGGGAGGGCTTGAATAGCCTAGGGTCTGGTATTAGCTCCGGTATGCGTCTGCCATACAAACCTACAAGCTTGATGCCATAATTAATTGCCATCTTTGACTTCTGTGCTACACAGTCGCGCCAAATCCCCACACCCGCTGTGTGCTCCCTGCACACCGCGACTAACCCGTCACTTTCAGGTGATTCAGCTGCTGAGATCGTGGGTATTAAAGCTCCACGCCTACTGCAGCCGACAAGTCTGATGTAGTACGAATTCCCACATTATTCAATGCCATTTCCTCGCCTAAATTTTCTTGGACCGAGGGAAGCGTCTTCCTCAACGCCCCATTAAAGGGAGTGAGGCTTGTTCTCCATGTGTCCGTCGGTGCCTTCTTTTATCTCTCCCGCTCATCTTTCTGCTCACGTCTAGGTATAATTTCAATGGGCTAAAATGATCATAACCATAATGGCAACATTCTGCCCCATTTGAGACTCATTATTAGCCCATATGGTCGGCTTGTGTGTGTGTGTGTGTGTGTTTGTGTATGTATGTATGTAACATTTTCAATTTGATGCCGTGTGTGTGTGTGTGTGTTTACCCTGTCCCAGTGCTCAAGCAAATGGACCATCTGGGATTTCTCAGAGCAGTGGAGGTACATTGTATTTGGCTCACCAAAATGCTAATCATTTTCCTACCTTCCTTTCCCCATTCAACTTACTTTAAAAAGTCCCTTAAAATCGTGAGATTGTATCATAGACTAGATGAATCAGCAGAGGATTATGCAAAAGCCTCTCAACAATGCAATTGAATAGTGAGTAGTATCTAATGCGGAATTGCCTGCTACCCTTGTTTGACCGACTCCTTTTTTTCCACTCGCCCCAGCTTTCCGTTGGTAGCGTAGCTAGACTATCAGAATACGAAAAGTTGTTTCATTCAGTCAGTTTGTGGGCGTGTCTCTGACAATTTATTCATCCACCCTTTCACACCGTTGTCGAGGCGAAATAGCCCCATCAGATGCAAACGCCACTTGTTGCGTGTTACTTGTTACTCCTGTCTTGGTAAAAAAAATGGAAACCGGTGCCTTGCTTTATGCAAATTTAGTGGTGTAAAGGCTTAGCATAAAGGAGAAAAATTAGGTTGAGGATTCCTCGATCCACCTCCACCGTCAGCCAAAGCTCTGTTAGTTGGGAGTTGTCAAAAGTGCCTGCGAAGGGAATTAAAGGGAGCGGGGCACTACACGAGTAAAAAGAGACCTTCTGTGGCTTTCTACACAGGAAAAAAACCGGAAAGTAAACCTGTATTTGCCTCGGCTCTGTGTTCAAAATTGGAAAATGTGTTTTTTATTTTTCAAAGAGTCTTCGTCTCACATCAAATTAGAAGGGATTTGTCGAGCCATAAACTCCTAATCCACTCCTTCATGAATCACTGTTAGCATTGCATAATTGGGTGTCTTTAAGTAGTACGGATATCCCAAGTGCCCTCTCCCTCGCTACGCATAATTTAAGTCGTAAAAGTAATGGAGAGAAATTTAAAAGATTTAGGCGCACCGGAGTGATGTAAATTTAGGTTAGTTTATTTACATTAATTAAAAAAAATCATTCTTCCGAAATGCGCCGATCCTTGGATACTCGTAAAATTGAAAGGTCAAGTTTTAATCCTTCCACTGATGGCTTAAATTAAATCAGTGTTGCATTACGCTTCTTCCAGTGCTCCCGGTGAATCAAAATGCCCACTTCATGTTCCAGCATGAAGCCAGGCCCCGATGATTAAACATTTTAGGTGGCACGTTTGGCTAGAACTTTACGCTATGGACGCGTTGTCAGTTCCCAGCCTACGCTAGTTCACGCCCTGAAGAGGTAGACAGCACCTGCATTTCTGACAACAACCTCAGAATTCTGGAAAGTGCACAGTTGTCCTTGAGAGCTTATTATTGCCTTGCCTGGGAACCGGCATATTTTGCACCAGTACCACTGAGACGATGGTGGGGCGAAGCGATTAATCAAGGCGATTGAGGGATCTTAGCCATGACTGCCTCCGGGGAAAACATCTTGGCAACACCAATCGCCTTGAGGCATGGCATCCACCAATGCTGAGCGTCAGGTCATTAGGGGTTGTGGGAGAAAAGTAAGACAATGACAATTTGATAATTCAAGCAAAGTGGTTTCGTCCTATCTACTTCACACTGTCAATTATGACTTGCTTACAATTTACTAGGTGCAATTTTTGGAATGACACTACTTGTCAAGGCAATCTTGGCAATCATTCTTTTAATTAAAGTGAATGTCCAATGCAAAGGTCTCCTGCTACACAACACCTTACCCTTGAACATATCGTCGGGAGTGTAAAGAGAGAGAGGGCTTTCAGGCTCCGTTGAAAGGTGACGAGAATTTTTGACTTTTCTTCCAAATAAAGATAAATGTTTCAGGGAAAAAACCGAATTATAACAATTCACATCAGCAATAAAGTATGGCAGGCTTAAAAACCTCCTCTCGACTGTGGGAGAAAAGAAATTTGGACTTGAAAATGATGCCCAATCCTCTCTGGTCTGGAGTGCTCCACTCTCCCGATCGGGATGACAAAGCAAAATTGCAGTTTTGTCCTCTTTGAGGCATTGTTGTCATCCTCCCATACAAATGGTGACAACTTGTCAGTGCATCCTCCTTTCCCTCTTATTATTCCACCCCCCTCCTCCCCAAAATAAAGAAAGATAAAAAATATTTGGGAGTTGATTGTTGAGAGGTTCGAAATGTCAAGCGGGCATTCCCACAGTTAAACAGCAAACACCCTGTGTGTCTAGTATGGAGGTCAGTGATAATGTCCGCCCGTCCGTCCGGCCGTTCGCCCCAGTTAGGAATGCTCGTTTACATACATACCAACAAATGTTGTACAACTCTACCTTGTGATGAACAAAATCGCACCAATCTTTCCGCTTCCTACTTTAGGCAAACTGACGAACAAGATCAATTTCACCGAATTCAATACGTGTGTCGTCACCTTGACGGATTAGTCTCTATGTTCACTCCAGCTGAACCCTTGGCTGAGAGTACCTGTCACCGTGTTTACTTGCTACAGCGTGCAGCAGCGACTCCATGAAATCGCCTCTGGCTTGAGATTTCCCTTGATAAAAGCGCTTCTAGTCGCATCCCCGCCTTTACGACGAATCAGTGTGAGAAAGTGACTTAACTGTAGGGAAAAAAGAACTTTCCATTGCTTCTCATCCTCCTCGTGCCTGGGCTCGTGTGCTAGTGTAGGCAGCAGTAGCTCGCTTCAAGTACAGCCCTTCCCATCTCCTTTCACCCATTGCACGCTCAAAGACACATCGATGCCTCATAAGTGGATGATGCATGGGATTGTTCCAAACAACAAGACCTTTACAGTCGTAATAACACTGTATGACTGCGTACTAAATCATGAATTATGTCCACGATACCGCTCTTACTCAAAGTACGATGAAGCCGGGAAATGACTTCTGAATAGCCACGGTAACGGGAGGTGGATGCGCTGCGCTCAAACACGAGTGAGAAATCTTCCTCGACCCAACTCAATCCAGTGTTGGCATTCATAACTCCGCTTGCCCCAATCTGGTGATTAATTGACCACTATTAGCTATTCCTTACCACCTAAAGAAAAGGCGGTGAAGTTCGCGACGACTTACAAACCCTCGAAATGGAATTCTCGACCAAAAAAAAGGGCCAGAGTACTTTAGCTGAGGCAAAAAAAAACCTACACTCAAGAATGCTCATTTATCATCCACTGATTGAGTACCCACCGGAACGGAAGCGCTTTCTTTCATAATGAACATTCTATTGTGGTTGAAAAAGTGGAAGATGGGAGGTTGTACCTGACCAATACAACCGCTATTCAAAAACTAAAGCCAGTTTTTTCCCAAAATCACTCACATCCTGTATGCCTATTGCATTGTTTTAGGCCCAATCACGCAATTTTATGCAACCACCTATCAGAAAGGTGGTGAATACCACGTGTCACGCGTTTGTGACGCCAAGGTTAGGTAAGAAAATTCGGCAAAAAAACAGAGTCAAAACGCTTGTGTGGCGATCGCAGTGATTGTTTGCTTTAACTCTCACCCATTTATATTTCCTTCTTGATCCGGTAAAATACAAATTGAAAATGTACACAACAAAACAATAAGCCATACACTGGAAGTAGGCAAGAGAAGCAAAGAAAATTGCAAAAGGATAAGTAGTACATAAAATAAAAGCGTCGATTCGTTTGCTAACGCTCCGTTGGCCACAACAAACGAATGGAAGGTAGCGGCGGGGAGATCTCTAAAGCAAAACGAACGAACCATGGTCACAAAGACAAGGCATCAAATTCCAGCTAACAGAAGTGTCGCTCGTTTTCATCTCGCATTCTGTCATTCCTCCTCAAATGCACGCAAATTCGACGATTGGCACGGTCGCCTTGTGGTGACCGAAGAAAGAGGTTGGCGGAGGAGAGTGCCAAGGACAAACCTCTTTTTTTTAACTTTTCCTTCCGATTTCAAGACCATCACTGAACGACGTGGCAGTCAGTCCAACCCCCCTGTACTTGCTCTGTCCCAGTGCTATGACTCCCCTCAACTTCAAGAAGGACTCGGAAAACTGTAAGAGTACACCCCTTGAATAGATCCTTCCTACGTGGCATCTGTCTGCTGAATGCTCGACAGTGTTCGGCAATCGCTTGGACCGTCTCCATTATTTTGGGGCTTCCATCTGCAGGACTGCACCCGACATCCAATTATAACGTCAAAAAACAGTGATGCCCTCCAGTGCCAATCACAATTCACCTCACGATTTGGCAAGAGCCCAAAGGTGTATAGGGTGGTTGGGCCAGAAGAAGTTGATAAAACTGCAACAATTACTAAGTAAGACCCCAACCGTATAATCATTCGTGCAATAAAACAAAAGCATTGGTTAAATTATCGGGACACGTCATAGTTTTCCCCTAGAGAGAAAGTTTACGAAGGGAATAGTCGAGGCCACAATGGGCTTATCCTATGAACGCGGACAGCGGCATTAATCCCCCCGGTTTTCTTACTCAAGCAACACGACTGGTGAATCAAAGGGCAGAAAGAGTTAAACACGGATTAACCATGAGGACTTATCAGTGAGACTCCAAATAAAAGTGTTTTCGAAGAGAGCAACGGCAAATTAATCTTTCATGGTAGTTAGCATCAGCTGCATAGCAAAAAAACAAACTTTTATCTTACTCACTAGAAATGCCAGAAACCAAAATTTAAGGAGAAAGTGCCCCTTTCGTCGCAATCTTCGCCTATCTCCCACTCTCAAATTTTAATCAACCACTTGGTTGAATCGCAATAAACACTCCTTAAGCCCTTCGAACATCGAGTAAACTACTTAAATTGCTACTTAAATTGGAACTCAATGTTAATCCAAGTGGAAGTTTACCATCGTTGCGACAGGAGGTCTCCACCAAATTCTCCCAATTTTGCCATGCCATGATGAACTGCCCCCGCTTTTTTGGAGCTCATGCAATTTAAAACGTCAGATTTATTGAGACCTCGCTCAAAAACCGGAAGAAAGAGCACAACTTCGTTTCGCGCTCAGATGAAACGTGTCACCACTTCCTGTTGGGTTTGAGAATGGATTTCGCCTGCCAAGAAGTCATAAAGTATTCATCGAGGATTTCAACCTCCTCTGGGGAGAAGGGGGTGGGGGTTGAGGGAGGGAAAGGCGACAAGCGATGTGGTAGTAAGTGCTTTAAATTACCTTTCCCCCCCATCTCCATTTCAAAGCTGTGAGCTTAGACGCAGGTTTTTTTTTAATGTATTTAACTAAAAACAAAACATTTCTTTTGCAAAATATGCTCCATAGAGCCTTTTTTCGTCGTGGTAAAAGTAACTTCCCTAATTACAAAAACTGACCGTACACTACGATTTTTAGCATCCCCTGTCCAATGTTACGCATTGAGAAAAATAAGAAAGTAGGGCGTTATTTTTTTTAGAAAAAAGATGCTTTTAAGGAAGGTAATGGACACTGATGCAGGGGTTCCATCTATCTTGAAATAAGTTTAATTACCCCAGACTGCTGTCCGCTTGAATGCTTCCAATTTCCACTTGTAATTTGTGTAGCATGATTGGATACCACATCAGAACGAAAAAAAAACTCAAAAAAAACCAATTTAGATTACATTAACTTTGCTAAAAGGGAACATGAGGGACATCAGGGAGCAGGTAGGAACCTACCGGAGTGGAATTAGTGGATTTGAAGGTGTTGGGAGCGATGCTGATCATTGGCCAGGCAAACAGTGGACTGGGAGGCGATGCTCTGTCCCACGCTCCCCACGGAGGCGTTCGGGTGTGTATGACCGAGACCGACACCATCGTCTCCGCTCGGTGCTGTGGCCAGGCTTGACGAGGAATGCGGGAGCTGCACTGGCCACCCACTGGCGGAGCTCGCACTCGTAACCATGAGAGTGGGCGGCTTGGGCTGCGAGGTCTGGATGGCGTTTGCGCTTTCAATTGTTTTCTTAGGGTCGGAGGGAATGAATACTGGGTTAGCTCTCACAAAAATGATTTACAGAGGGAATATTATAAGTACTAGTGTCCCAGAAGCAGTAGCATTTTTTATCCTTTCGATTCAACCGTCTTAGCTTGTTAAATATAACGATGTACATCCGAGGATGGCACTAGGACTAAAATAAAACCTTCCGTCGTTAAAACTCTCTGTAAAATAGCGCATAAACTTGCCGTTGCAATAACGCCTACTTATATTCACGCCTCCTTGTACCATCAAACACCAGCCGTGGGGAGTAGATGTAAGTGCAGAACGCATAAAATCCACCCTCCATTTATCAACAGATTCCAATTTAATCTCTTTCAATCCAAAACACATTTATCGCCTAGCACTCACATTCTTCATCCCATTTCCGTTAATGCTGACTAGCTGAAAACATTCCAATCCCTGAGACCGACCGAATGAGGCGCCCTCCCCATTCTCAATGCCCATTTTTGGCATCATCGCCGCGCTCTCGAGTAGGAAATCGATCTCCGCCTCCTCCCTCTCTGCGTCGTCTTCTTCGTCCAAATCCTCCGTCTCCTCATACACCGAAGTCGTTGTATCTGTCACTGCAGTGTAAAAGTCCACAACCGACCCACGCATCTCCAGATAGTCTCGGCCCCGTCGTGACTCCACATCCCACCAGGAGGCGAGGTTAAAATCATCCCAGTCCCGCGGTCGCCGACCTGGAGATTCACCCTCCAGCAGTCGGTCAAGCGGTGCCTCCAACGAGTGCAACGCCTGTGGCTCATGACGCAACGAGAAGTGACGAATAGGCGTGGTGTGCGTAGTTACAAACTCCAGAGTGTGAAACTGCTGTTGCAATGGGTTGATAGGACTGACACCGGAATTGAGGGGTGGGGCAAGATGCGTCGGTGGAAAGGCGGTCAGTTCGGCAATATATTGGGTCAATATAGGATGCTCTCGATGTATTTTGCGCTCCTCTAGAATTCTAAACGAAAAGATAGCTTTGCTGACGAAACGCACCTCAGTATTAACACTGAGTGTCTTGATAAGAGATTTTTTTCACAGAAATGACTTTTTTCTCATTTATTCCTAACTGAAAATTAGCACAAACGATTTTCGCTTCGCGTTAGGCACGATGTTGGATTAATTATTTATGCTGAAAAAAATATAAAAAAAGTGTAGCCGATTTGACTCCTAAGCACGGTTGTCGTTCCAGAGTTATGCGACTCTTTCCGTTTATTACCCAGGTAGCTTAATCTAAGAAAGTTAAATCAGGCTTGCGAGAATAAAATGGCTTATTCCACACAGTAATCCTTCCAAGGGCTCATCTTTAGTGACCCCAGTTTCCTCCTTTCTAGTGCCCCACCTCGATCGTGTGAAGATCGAATGGAAGTGGCGTTAGGTTCGCAGCTGAGGGGCAGGCAGCAAAAAACTACTCAAGTTCCACCACCGCTGAGATAAGGGGTTACAGACCGGTTATCTCCGTCCAGGTTTTTTGTTGACTAACGCAACGAGGTTTGGTTAGTATTGTGACGACGGAAGACGGACTTACATTACTGCGGGCATTAAAAAAGAGGTAACTACGGGAATTCTCCTCCTCCACCAGCTTATCCTTCGTTCAATGATCAAGTGGGAAGATGCATTTTTTTGAATAAAAGTTGGAAATTCCTTGTTTAATTTCGTGGCCTTCATTATGTCATCATTTACTCATCTCTCCCATTTCAGTGCCCTTCAATGCACAAGAACAGTGAAAACTGTTGGTCCTTCAAGTATCCATCGAAGACCCATTTTACAAACATTCGACAGCGCGACTGTGGAGGAGTAGTACTGCTGAAACTTGTAAATATTGCACAGAATAGGCTACATCGCCGTGTAAAGCATCGCAAGCATCTCTCTCCACCTTACTGAAGATGAGAAACAAAGAAACATAGAAGAGAAACCACAAGGGTGGAGGACCTACCGTGAGTGCATGTTCAAAACAATCTCCACCGGATGCATTAGCCGGCCAATATTTTCAATCACGTTGCTGAATGGCAACTCGCGTTGGACTTGGGCAAATTTCTCCAGTCTCCACTTTCTGGTCATTGTGCGAACCACACACATCCACAAGGCGTCTCTACAGCGACGGCCAAGCGGTGCTCGTTTAACCTCCAAGGTGGATGGAGGCGATACGGTGAGTGGTAAGGTTCCCACAAGCGGAGTTGCCTCCCCCTCCTTCTCCTCTTCCTCTTTCAGGAGTGTCCCGATCCCCCCAACCTTTTTGGCACTGTCACCATCAGAGGTGGGGAACGACGCCCCTGGGATTCTCACTGACTTTCCTGGGGCTCTGCAGCCGTTTGCAGAAGCGGAGGCGTAAGTACAAGGACCGCTTCCTGGATCGACTTTGCCTGTGGTTCTAAAAAGTTTTAAAAAAAAATGAAGGCGTTGTCACATAATTTGAGGGGAATTCCTCCACCAGCATCGGTTTAAAAGACATGAAATTGGGCTTAAAATAGGAGCCCCGGGGTGCTGCACTATTGGCACTTGAAAGTGAGCCCACTGGGTGATACGGATGGGAGAATTAATGATGATCCCTAGCAAAAGGTCTGAAAATGGCGTCCACCTTTGGCAACTACTCTAGTTCCGTGTTCTGCAGGAAAGCTGAAGCTGTAAACCATCGAAAAAGTTAGCTACGAAGCTGCCTACATGATTTGGATGAGGATATTAAACACGTGACCTCGTGATACTGCCTTCACTTCTCTACTGGCTGGATAGAACCCGGATAGATATGGCTTTGGGAGATTTGTACTAGACCCTATTCCCAAGAATCCCTGTTAAATACCGTCTTTTATTGAATGGCTCTGTTTTTATGCCAGTATCTTTACACTAAACGAAGTTTATGTACGATGGCCAGCACATAACCCCGTTCTTGGAACCCAGTTACCATAGGAAATGCAAATTCAGATCCAGAAAAACTGCACACAAACCCGATGATCAGTGTGTCCGATTGGTTTGTGGGTGTTTTTCAGAAATTACCGACTGCACTGTAACGACCGATACGGGAGGTTGACCGAGAGGAGAGCCTAGAACCACGCCCAAAAGAGGAGAGGAGCTGTGCACTACGTTTGGTGTTTGTTTAACTCTCGATTATGGTAAAGGAACCACTTTGGGTCTCCATCATTATGCCTTTGTCGGACAGACTGAATTCCAAGTCACACAAATAGCCTTAAGCTCTTCTGCCCGAGTATTATTTCTTCCCTCGTCCTTGGGGTAGTCAGTGAGACTTATAATTACATTTTTTAACATTTCGTTTATCGTCTTCTCGAGAAGCGCGTTAAGTTCTACTCCTCATCCACCATGAGGATAGAAACTACCGTGGTGCTATGCAATCGCTCAAGTTATTTCGTGAGTTTTAGACCCAAAATAGGCGAGGAGTTGGGGCGAACCATTGAGAGGATGGGCTAATCGGTGAGGGGAGAGGCACAGTGAGCATACGATGATGGCATGAATAAATTACCCCTTTCGAGCATGTAAAGTGCATAGAGAAAGAAATGGGCGTAGGATTTTTCCAGAAAAATATCCAAAAATTGAAACAACCTCGTCAACTATTCTCACGAAAGCAGTCTTAAAAAAGGCAGCACTCTTAACTGATCTTGGATAATCAAACTAGTCAGGGTAACTTAACTTTTGCCGCTGCTGTGGTTTTACCAAGCTGAGATGATTTTCATCGGAGTCCAGTGGCAGCCTTCGTACTACCTATAATATACATTTCTGGCTAAATGGGAATCTTGTATTTTGAAGTAAAGCTCCATTTGCGATCCTGCCGGAACTGCAAATTTGCCTGCCATTTTCCTGCCTCCTTTTTGAAGACTGAAAAACAGTTATAAATAAGCACGGATCAGCACGACCAGGATCCTTTGAAGTAGACAAAGAAAATTGGAGATTGTGATAAGGCTTCAAATGTATGGCTTTATGTTATGACTAGATGAAATACACCTAGGGTAGAAAATAAAGGCCAGCATTGGGTTTATTCGGCTTTTGCCGAACACCTTGGGGTATCTGCCTTGCATTGATGCAACCATCCGTGTGACAAGTTAACTGCTGGTTGTTTAACTTTTGGTCCCGGTGACGAGCCACTTGGAGCTACACCATTGTGCCTTTGTCAGGCCGTTTGACCTCCGGGTCACGACAGTGCCGTGGCAATTCCCATTATTACTATCTCATTGCCTCTTCAGTTCAGTAATCAGGTGGAATCGCGAGTTATTAATTTACAACCAAACCCAAAAGGCGCCTTATGTTAGACCCACCGGATTACCCATGTGTGACTACTTTCCGTCTCAGCATCGCCCTTTTAACTTTTGCATCACGAATCCGTATTTGAGCCCAAGACAGACAGGCAGCGACAAAAATGATCGCGCCCCCAAAAACCAACCCCCCGACGGAGGCCCCCCGGCAGCTCACGTGTCAGCAGTGGAATGCTCGCTTCACTGTACCGAGGCAATAAAATGTTGTAGCAAAAGGTCGCAATCAACTGCAGCTGCATGACAAGAAAACAACTCGGAGCTATTTTTTTGTCTCCACTTGATTGGACAAGGAGTAGGTAAAGGTTAAAGTGTGGACCAAACCAATCAGTTATAAATGCCACCCAGTAGAGGTCATGTGTTTGGCGATTCGTTCATGACAAAAAAAGTGGCATTAAAATGGCCATTTTAATCGTGGACAAATGCACGATAAGTGGATTTGTGCATTGAACATTGGAATGCCTAATTAACTTTTTTGCGGTGTCCTTATGCCATTGGAGAACAATGTGCTACTATAGAAAGTTCGCAGGCATTAAGAAAGGTTGCTTACCTCTTATTTCTGGCCACAGCAGCCTCCTGAAGTGCCTTTGGTACGAAAGCGGAGAGAGGAAAGAGTGGGAGTTCAATGTGAATGAAGACCATTGACTCAATCGATATACTATCCTCATGCGCAGGTTCCGCCTCTGCCTCTTGGGTCATTCCACTGTGTTTTCCTTTGGCCAGGATAACTGTCTGGCGTTTTGAGTTGCCCGACGAGCTTTCAGCCTCACTATCATCTAAGTCCACATCGATTGATGGCTGCTCCTCAAGGCTATAACCACAATGATGATCATCAGATTCACGATTCATCGGTGGATAGGAGCGATACTTGCGGCCTTTATCTGCCCCTTTTCTTGACTTCTTTTTTGGAAAAGAAGGAGGAAGCGAGCGTCGCACCACGCTGGCAGTTGTTTCGTCATACTTTTCAGACCTCGAAGTCGCAACTTCCTCAGCTGTTTCTGCAGTGCAGGCTTCGGTGGCCGTTGGAGGTCGACGCGCCATAAACGGAGTTGGTGGTACAACTTGGGCAAATCTACTGACAATGCCTTTTTGGCGAACCTGCAAAAAAGATAGTGTGCGTCGCTGTATCAACACAACTTCTTCATCCTGCATTCCTGTCTGCCGAGTAAAAGATTTCCTAAGAAAGGAGTTCTAACAGTGCTATTTTTGTGATGGAGAACTTATATGAAAAAAAAAGTCCTGTGCTCACCAGCCTAATTTGGGCCAGAGGTTTCCTGGCGGAATATAGACGCAACATGCATTAGCCAAATTGGGTGGGTCTACCGGCCTCCTCTCCCTCTGAATTGAAATGGTGGGGTTTATGGCATTGGGACGATCTCCCCTCCCGGCTTTTAATCTAGAGCCCTAGTGATGCATCTGTTGTTCTACCAGTTAAATCAACTGAGACCAACTCCTTGTGACTCCAAATTATTACTATTGGTATTGCAAGAAACTTTCACAAAGGATAATCAAGTTATTTTGGTAGAAAAAAAATAACCCAAGGAAGACATGCTAATGTGGTGGTTATACATGCATTAGTAGGGAGGAAGTGTGTTCTATCACTAATCTCTGTTGTCCATATCACTGGCCAGTCCAGACAGCCGTTTATCAAGATGGCAGAAAATAGTGGTTATGAGCACGTGCATGGGACAACGGGTAGTAGAGAGCGAAGGCCTACAACCCCTTGACAATGTTTATTCACACAGAAGGCTCTAAGCACACAATTCAGTGACGCAATAGATTCAATGACTGTTGCGATTCAGTGAAAGTCTAGAATCTTGACCGACAAATAATCTGTCATGGAATGGAATGAAAGGTGAAGTCCTCTGTAGGAATGATAAAATCAATCACCAATAAAAAGTTGGAATTTCGGAAGATTACCACGCAACGAATACTTAGGCATATTGTTGTTGGATGATTCAACCGAACCGCCTTAGAAACCCCCCCTTACAAACACACATGTTAGGCTCCCTCATGTGGCTGACTTAGAAGCTTTTCAATCAAATTGACAATAGTGCAGAGGGTGAAAATAGCAACCATCTGTAAAGCCTAATCTGGCCTGAGGAGAGTTTGCTCCTCTTCAAAGCATTCGCATGATCCACTTCAAAAAGAATAGGCAGAGGTAGTCAAGTAGGTTATCTCACATCAAAGGAACTCACATGCAATGGAAATACCGTATCCATCTCCTTTAGGCTTGTTAGGAATTGTTCACCCAAAACATTTTTCACTAGCCTCATGCAAAGTCCTAAAAATAGACAAACTTTTAAGGTAAATTTACAAAGTGATAGATCATTATCTCTAAAAGATGGAAAATTTTTTTTTGGATAGGTGCTTTATACCGAGAACTGAAGCACCATGCCACCTCCCTAATCTGCTATCAGAGGTGTATGTAGCATCTCTAGCAGATAGCAATATTCTACTCCAACCTCAATGCTCATCTTTTCTTCGAAAAGTATACGTAATCGTAAAATGTGCGTCTTCCAGACAGAGACACCATAAAGCTGTCTGAAATGGAAACTTCATGCAGCGCGAAAACAGAGGACTTTGTCTAGATAACCGTGAGCACTTTCGAGTCCCGACGGTGATACACGCAAGCTTGACTTTTAAATCATTGAGGTGGGGCATGGCTATGTCCACAAGCGGCATGTCACCTTGCCCAAGGGTGTGCATTGGTCTACTAACTCTCCTTTTGTCTGAATAAACTGTAAAAACGGCAAGGTAATGGATAGCTCATTGGCATACATGCAATAGCTGGAGGAATGGACTTGGAATCCAACACTGCAGTGAGGATGGTGTAAAAGTTGATTTAGATAGGCTTTGCGACTAGTTCCCAAAATAACAGTCATTTTTGTGGAGTTAACTAAGTTTTCTAGCCCGTACCCTTTTCTGATGCAGATTAACTCGAAGCTGAAAGCTCCATCAAGCCACAGTTTGCAGCTCTCTGGTTTCCCTCCTCTAAGTTACGGTAAGCGGAGAGAGCTTAGTGTAATATCTTGTCTGATAAGGGGATTTAGAGGGGTATTTGCACCAAAATCCAGGCAAGGATAGGCGTTCTCTACTGTTTTGCATTTTTTGTTTCATAAACTTATTATACAAAGGCACGAAAGTTGATAAAACGACAAACCGGAAAAGTCGTCTGTTCGTAGGCCCCGACACGACCACCATTCCTCGGGATTGCGATTTAGCAATTGCAATCTGGGGAGAATCCGAGTTTCATAAAACCTTTGTGTTTGTGCGGTTCCAACAATGGTAAATTTCTGAATAATAAAAAAGCCAAAGCTGATGGGTAAAAGCTGCGCCATGCACCAAAAAAGCCTAGTGCCTATGATTTGACATTCCTTTGAAGTTCTATTAGTCGAATTCAAAACCAACAATGAATTATTTAGCTTATAAAATGTGAGGCCAAAGCAAGTGTGGCATAATTTATTGTCCACTTTTCCTAACAGTTTCTGTGGCATCGAATTAGGCGGTTAATTTAACGACTTCATTTTACAGCATTTAGGGAGTTGAGGTGCATACATTCTGTCACGAAATACCCCATTTGTACAGTTAAGCATAGGAGTGATACAACTCCTTTACCCTATCTCACTGTTTGTGTTTAAATACCTCAACCTCACGTCTACTTGTAAATTTGCAAGTGGACGTCCAAAAACCAACCTGAAGATCGTTGGCCGAGAGCTTAAGGCGATTGGCTTGGCAACGAGGAAACTTGGGTTGAAGTGCTTCCCTCCGTCTAAATGCAATATATTTTGTCTGAGAGACGATCATCCTGATGCAAGTAACAAGTAACCGCCTCCTGAGTAAACCAAGTGATTTACATGGAGCACAACTTCATACCATTTCTGCGGTCATTCATACATCCACCTCATTTGCCATTCGTAGTCGTCTAATGACCCCACGCGTTTAGCTGATAGAGCGTAACGTCAAAGGCTTTTATTGGTGGCCATTACAGCGTTGGACAGGCACCAAACTTTTGTGACCACATTCATCTGGCATCTGTGCTAATTACTACCGACAACAGGCATTTCTAGACTCGACATAACTCAGCAAGCGGCAATTCACTGCTGTTGTCAGTCAAGACATTAGGGTTTACGATATGAGGGAAAGGGAACGCGAGAGAGGAGCAACTGCCGACGCCAACCTTAATTGAAACCTTAAAAAATTCCCACTTGAAGCCGGTACCAAATGCGTTACCAGGGCTGGAGCCGTAGTTATTTCCTAGCTTAATTTAATTTAAGAAGAATACCGGCCAAAGAAAAAGGTTCTGAAGACTACAAATAAGCTGTGTTAAGAGCGCGAAATAAAAAAACGTCCAAGGTGTGCTAGTGAAGTACCTTGAAACGGGTAAAATAGGCGATTACTGGAGTATAGGCAAGATAGTAAATGTCTAACAGATTTGGATTGTGTGATAAGCTTGTAGTAGCTTACTTGCCAAACCTGTAAGAACTGACTCATCTACTACAATTGGCCACCTCACGCTGTCGATCCTTGTCCGCCCATTGCATGCGTGGGTGGACCCATCAGTGGCATAAACCCGCCACTTGAAAAGTTAAAAGGGAATGTCCTCAAAAATTCTTAAAAATGAGTGTAAGGAACGGAACTTTAACATATGTTGAGACTGCTGAAGCATTAATTTTTGGTAAAACAAAAAAGTCGGCCAATGATGAGCGAGATGGTCTTTGGAGCCCTGCTTGTGCAGTCACAGTCTTTTGAGTGTCCAAAATAAACTTTCACTTTGAATGTTGGTTTTACGTCTTTAAAAAAAGGTTACGTAAGCCCTTGTCCCACACTTGTCCATGTCACTGTCAAGAGAAGGCACATAGACGTAATCAAGGACTATAGCGACTCACTGTTTCACCCTCAGATGGATATCCTCGATCCAGGCCTTAGTTTGTCCACGCAGTTGGCAGAAAATTCCTTTTTCTACAGGGGACAGCGAAAGCCACGCCAGACTCTCCGCCAGTGAGCTAAAAAGGGAATGCACACACGCCCCGTTCATAGTTTTCTGGCTGACCGAGCCCTCTCCTCGAGGACCGAGGGGTTTAAAACTGCGATCACGGGCGGTAACCATTTTTACCTTTTGATAGAGACTTGATTAGACTTGAAAATGTACAGTCGTGTATTTTGTCATAAAGGAAATTCATCTCCGCGATAAGCTGAGCTAAAATAGTACTAGAGCGTCTTAGAGATGTGCCGCATTTCATGGATGGGAACGTGTACTTTCGTGAGCCATTTAATCCCCCATAAAATTGTGGGAAGTGGCTTCCACATGATTGTCTTTTAACCATTTTCGGGATATGTGCATTTATGTAGGGTTATAGCATAAAAGGTACGAACTGTCGGACATGATTGGTTCGGCAACCCTCCCAAACTCGAAAGGAGCTCATGAACCCTATAAAGAATGCACACCATCTTCCTTGCCTACTTCTTCCATATCATAGGGTTTGTATGAAATATTTATAGACAAGAGTCTTGATAAAACCGCAAGACAGAAGTATAAAACAATCTCATGTTCATCTAGGACACTGTATGTAATGCTCAGCTAAGAATAGGTTGCGATTTTTATTGTTCATCTGATAGAAAGAACACGACTTCCGGAAGTTGAGCAAGGAGAAACTAGGGCAAAATATTTGCCCTTCCAATTTTTACCGTGCATTTTTTGACACATTTCGCTCTTCGATTCTACTAGAATATGCAAACACAGAACGACAATTAGTCTGAGTCAATCCCTAAAGTTGGGGAAATGAAATAAACTGTATGGCTTTGAAGATCCCAAATGTTCAATAGGCAGGTGTAGTCTACAATTTATGACTCTCTGTCCCCCTTCTTCCCGCTTGCAGTTGCCATCATCACCACAAACAATTAGGGTTGGAGGGTATAATGTGAACTTTGATCTTACCTCTCCCTCTGGCCGTGAGGCACTCCCACAAACAAGCCCCACACACACACAAGCATGCACACATGGACATTATGTCCCCTCATAAAAAAGACAATGGAGAAGGGCGGAGGAGGGAGGAGGGAGGGGGCTGAGACAAGGAACCAAGAGGAGACATAGACACTTGTTTTGATAAAACCGTTGTTTACTCTAATCAGTCAATGATTACACGGGCTTCCCTCATGTCTACACAGACATACACAAAATAGAACGACGCGATTTCGCCCCATGTTTTTGATAAAAAAAACTTCCGAGTTTAAAAAGAGGCAAGATTTTCTCTTTCTCCCGAATTCACACACCACTAGCGGTAGGTCGGTCACGACGCTATCATGGACACAGCTGCCTACACCGCCCAGAGGACAGCTGTCGTGCAAAGGTGGCATTTCTACGGTGGCTGAGCTAAAGGACCCATCAGCATTATGGAATTAGTGGGCTTTAAGCATTTCAAGGATATTAACCAAAAAGATTACAAGTTTAAAAGACTCCGGGTGAGATAGAGATGGTACTTTCAACGTGTACTTTCCCCTTTCTGACAATAAATATGCTGTCAAGTCCTATGAAAGTGGGGGCGTACTTAAAACGCACGAAACAAAAGTGCCACTAACACTCCTCCCTGTCGTATCATTTGGCTGTGAATGGGTTAATTAACCACCCGCTTTAATTCCCAAGACTGAAGCTTCATTTTTCTGTCTACACTAAGTAGTTATTCTAGCAAGGTACAATGCATTAGTCACACAACGCAATCTCTATGGTGATCAGGGGAGGTAGTTTCTTTTCACCTGTTCCACCGTTTCCAAATGTCAACCTTTCTCCGGAAACAATGCACCCACTTAGTGAAGGCACTTGCTGTCCTGGGCACAAATCCTCCAGTGTATCGTCAGATTACTCCTTTTACCCCAACTTAGTACCTCTTTTCTACAAACGGACGTGAGATGATGCATACGTACTTGTAGGCCTTGAGGGGTTCACGTGCGATCTCTTCCATTTGTGCCCTCCATTCCTCCAGTTCCAGGGATTCCAATTGGCCGGCTAAAATGGCACAGACGTCGGCTAATCGAGCCTAGGAGAAATGAAAGAAAGGTGGTAAATCAGTTTTATGAAGTTGGATGTTTTTTTTCCAGGGGTAATTTCAGTATGTTTTCATAGTGAGTGAGAGCTTCACATAAATGTGGTCAACGAAGTAGCCCTCTCTCACGCAAGTTGTGATACCCAACAAGCAACAGGACAAATACCTGGGGCAAAAAAAAAACAACGCAGTCCATTTCACTTTCCACCAGAAAAAATCAAAAGAGTTCCAAAAGTTAAATTTGATTTGATTCCCTTCCCCAGTGAGAGAAAATTTTTAAGATCAGGGAGATTTCCCATAAAGATTATAAAATACTAGTTAACAGGGTTTGATGACAGAAATTTCAACTTTCCTGGAGGAATAACAAATGCTCATGAACTTTCTTGTAAGTCTTACTAGTTGGAAAAGAGGAGACCTGATTAGGTGGCGTGTGACTTTTGTGCCTGCCTGTCACTACTATCACAATAGCCAAGTGCCAAAGTGCCGCCGGTCGGTCTGTTTATTTACCCGTACCGCACGACATTAGGCATTAATGAGATAGTGATTTATTTGTTGCCAAACCTATACGTATATAAGGTGTCGCCTTTTTCGCTGTAGGCACGAAAACAAATGACGATCTCCTGCAACACAGCACCATTATCGAAGGAGGGAAAGGGGAGGCCAAAAACGACGGCTTTGCCTGGTCACTTGCATGATTGTGGTGCAAACACACACACACACACACACCCAGGACGAAGTTGGAGTGGGACAGGTCAGGGGTGGGGTACGGGACCCGGATGAACTTGGTCATCGGATAGTACTCCCTCCATATGCTTCCCCAGGGAATTCTCCCCGATTATTTATACATCTGCGATTCCCAGAAGTGCTACACTTTTGGCATCTTCGAATAGGCTCCACTACACACAGAAGCTCCATGCAACATTATATTGAAACTGCATGACGAACTTTACAACGAACATTCGATACCTTAAGCTAGGTAAAACTAGATTATGGCGACGAAAGCACTGACATATAATCCATTCTTCATAAATATGCATTTGTACTTGTCACAAGTAGGAAGGATGGTTGCGTTTAGGAAGTACAGCTTGATTGCCCAAAAGAGGATATTCCAGTGGCACTGTAGTGCTTTAGCTGTTTGGTCAACTCTCAGATTTGGTAAAGGGGTCTCTCAGGTGCTCCGCTGTTGTACCTTTACCAGGTAAACTGGCTTCCGAGCCAAATCACTAGCTCCGATCCCCTTTTCACGTCAACCATACATACTTCACCCAAGTATTATGTCTTCTTCCGTCTTCAAGGAAGTCTCAAGGTCTCCCATCGGTAGTAGCAGGAAAGGAACTCAATCCTAAAGAAAAAAAAACATCCCAAATCCTATTGCTGAATGACAAAAACTAACTTTACGGAAGGAGTCCATGCGCTGCGGTCGAAAGGATTGATGACGACCTCTAACAGAAGGGTCGAAAAAGTTCGTTATGGAACTGCCTACGAATAAGCGGTACCTCCTCCACCTCTCTACTGGCTAGATAGAACCCATCTAGATGCACGACTGAGCAGTACTGAAGTGGGAACAAAGTGGCGAGGAGGAATAGGAGCGAAACCCCAACACCAAAAAGAAACGATTTTAAATCCCGTCCTTTATTAAGACTGTTTTTATGCCAGTGTTCCTACAACTAAAAAGAGATATGTATGATGGTCAGCACATATCCCCGCTCCCAGAACCCAGTTCCCATACAGGATGAAACTCTAGATTCATTTGCATTACCAGGAGGGGTGCTGCGTTCACTTATCCCCTTAGTTGCGTGTGGTTCGTGAGTGTTATTTTTAACGACACGGAGGGCAGGCCGAGGGGAGCGCTGGGAACGACCCTCGAAAGAGGAGAGGAGCCACTCTGGGTCTCCACCACTCTACCCTCGCCAGATGGGCTAGCCTGTAGGCCGTGCTGTTGTCCTTCCTTTCTTTCCACAGCACTTCTGTTTGCCGTCAACACATCTTCTGTTTAGGTATCATGCTTTCTTTCGTCTTCTAGGAGATCTCATAGCGCTGCGGTAACACATATTAGCCAGTTCAATCGGCTATTGTGTGTGAAAAGGCCATTTGTATTCATCCGCCCATGTTATGGTCTGAGAAATCGCCCCATCGGAGATAAACAGGGTTTTTGTAAAAGAGAGAAGACCTATTATCAAACCTCCTTACTAAAAAACTCAAAAACGCCAAACTAAACCAGACGTTAAGGAACTTGTAACTGGATGTTTAACAGATCAACACTTTGGACTAACCCCGACATGCAGTCGTCTAAAATCCAAAACTCGTGTAAAGCCTAACAGTGAGTATCAAGAAAGATAACGTTACCCGATTGAGAAAAAAGATCCCACCAAGATGAGTACATTTTCATGCGAAATACAACCTTCTCTTGCCATAATCGTTTTTTTTTTGTGTGTCTAGGGCTTCTCTTGTAGAGTCCAGCGCTGAAGGTAGCACAAATGGAATATTTAGAGCGTACACGCGGTCATTAGCTTGACAAAAGTAGATGAATACCTCGATGAAATCCCTTAAATGGAGTAAAGTGAACACACGAGCCTGCTTTATAGACTTCAGTTCAAGTTGACAAGAATGCATGACGCTGCTGAAGAGACATCAACACTGAGTAAATGCAACGACTAGATGTTAAACTCGAGTTCTTTCAATCGGCCTCGGGCCAACTCGCATGCCGCTGGTAATGGTACTTGCCTATCCGCTATTTCCGCGCTTGAAGGCCCTACAGTAACTCCAGTACCATTTCGCATCATTTTTGCAAAATAAAATGACAAGAAGTTTCTAGGAGCCTACATCATCCAGAGTTAAAAAAGAGGAGGAGCGCGCTCGTATCGTAAGTTAAAAAAGGTCAAAAAGTGTGATGATTCACCTTATAGAAATGCATTGGAGAGAGACCAGGTCCTGCACGCCGTTGGAGGATGTAGTTGTCATGAGCGGGAATGCGAATGCAATATTTCAGGCAAGTATGATAAGTCATAGCATCCCAAACCGAGCGCAGGAGCCATCGCAAGAGACCGAATAAGGTGAATGTTAGAGAGAGGAGAGGATAGAGGAGAAAGCCACAGAGCAGGGCTGCAACAAACTGGAAGAGGCACCGAATTATCAGGTGCCAGATGAAAACCTCGAGGATTGGAAGTAGGCTGTTGGGATGTGTTGCTAGAGGAAAAGGCGGAGGACACACAGAAAGTTATCTTGGTAGGATGAGTAGATTTAGGACTGGAAGTGAGTCAGGCGCAGAGCAAACCAATAGGTAGAGAGGAGACGATAGAGTCATAAAATGACCGGTCAGAGGGCGTGTTGAGTTATTGGGGAATAACAGGCAGCTTGGAAAGCGTATTGTTACTCATTTGGGCACATTGTTCTCTTCGGTGTTCAGATATCAACCAGTTAAACACCTTTATTCTGCCTTGCAACCAAACGACAGTTCAAAGGTAGACGTTTATGTGATTTCTTTCCTCCCTCTCAGTTAGTGAGCTCACAAAAGCCCCCATAACGAGGAGTTATGGGATGCTAATTTGCCCACATCTTAATTTAAGCTCCCTGTTTTTTTTGCGTGCTTTGTGGTTCGCACTAACCCTATCCTACTTTATTTCTTTCTTTTATGACCACCAACCAACGCAAAGCCCCGTCATTACCTGGGGCATTTCGAAATGGTTTTGCAAGTACTTAATGCCCCTTGTGGGGTGACTGTTCGCACACTCGATCTCAAACAGCAAAACAATTAAACGAGGAGGCCTTACTAAGTATTTACGTGAAAATAAAACTACTGTTGTGCCAGTATTTGAGCTCTTCCAGAGCCACAACGCATTGTTTTTCGCACTGTATACTTCAAAAGGAGTAGGTGTTTCCCTTCCAAAGCTCGTTAAAAACAGTGATGGAAAGGAGGCATCTCGCTTGCCTACCACTTGCATCAAGAGTGATCAAGAAAGATATTGAAATTATGGGCATTGTAAGTGTGTTCAGTCATTTGGTACCTGGTTGAGGGAATTTAGCAACTAATGTGGGCTATGGCGTAGAACCCACCGGGTTGCATGTCTTTAAATAAATCACCCCCTGATCCGAATCCCCATGCACTGGTATGCGGAGGGCGGATCAAGCACAAAAGCGGAGGAATGCTTGTTATTTATGTGACATACTTCTTCTTTTGTCAAATGGAGAATGGCTATTATGACCTTTGGTTAATCCTCAAAGCTGGTGGGATTACTGTAGCCAATTTCTCCGGCTTAAGCAACTATCGGCGGTGTGCAGACACATCTACCTGGGAGGTTCAACGTGGTGGTGCATCAAATGCAGGACAATGGTGTGTTTACCAGTCGAAAAATTGACAAACTCAGCTTGTTGATAACAACGACAGCAAGCGCCAGTAAGGAATGACAATAGACAAGGGACAATTTGCCTGCAAACAATCTCTCATTTGCGTCGAATCATCATTATTATTAAAAAAGTACAGGGCAGTTAATTGGCATCGTGAAATGGCAAATTAAGCGATAGCTGAAATATCTGCCCGTCAACTAATAATGAAAGCTGACACTGCATTCAACGTCATGCTTCCCCAGCTGCCAAAACCCTCTCACACAGCAAATTCATGATGATCAGGAAGCAGTATATTTCTACACTCTTTCTTCTCCATGGTCATAACCAAGGGTGTTGGATAAAAAAAATGGGCTATTCAGAGCTGTCAGAAGGATACAAGCCTACCTGGTTTATAGAAATCCCATAGAATGACGCAGAGCAGGTGAAACACGAGACTGAGAGTGGGAATTAGTAAGAGGGCGAGGAGACCGAAGCCTATGGAGAGTGTGGATAGGACTATGCAGATGGGTGGCATTAGCAAGACGAGAAGGATGGAGAGCATAACAATGCTGAAGGCGATGCAGAAACGATAAAGAGCAGACCCTGCGCCCCGATCCACAGCCGCGGCTGTTCGTGCTGATGACCACAGCCCAGTAAGTCGACTTTGAAAGGTCTGACATTGCTTTTCGTTTGTGTAATAAATGTAGCCCTAAAATCGCCATTGAGTCATCTGAAGGCGAGAATTTTGCTGGAAATGCAAAATAGTCTTTTTGTGGCATTAGAAAAATTTGCCTTTCGCATATACCTCATGAACTCAACTGCCATCATGCACCACACATTATGAAGTTCTGCACTTCAAAGCTGTTAAATGTATGAATGGTTCTTAGGTAAGCACTTGAAATGTCCAAAATGATGTATAGGTTCATGGGGGGAGATTCGCATCCCAGCTCTCAGTTTTGGCAATGGGTCACTTAGGGGCACCGCCGTTTTACCTTTTATCGGACGGTCTGGCCTCTGAGCCGTAGCGGTAGCCTCAAATGCATATTCTGTCCAGGTATTATGTCTCGGGACGTTA
The DNA here is from genome assembly GCA_001923025.3 of Taenia multiceps. Lineage (NCBI taxonomy): Eukaryota > Metazoa > Platyhelminthes > Cestoda > Cyclophyllidea > Taeniidae > Taenia > Taenia multiceps. The sequence continues at coordinate 18,219,157 of CM010313.2, read as the reverse complement.
AACTTGTTTATGCTCCTGCAGGGCGATCAGTCCAACCTTCAATCGTGCCAGTTTAACAAGAAGCCAGGTAGCAAGATTATCTTGATCGTGTAGAAAGTTGCCTAGATAGGAGTTAAAGTGTTCACACTCTGCTAGGTCCCCACTTATGCTCAGTAGCGGTTGAATGGACGTGCATTGAGCTTATTCGCCTCAATCAGGTGGAAGCAATCTCGGTGGTACATGCTTAATTTGTGACAATAGGTAATAAAAATGAGTGGTCGATTTTGGCTACTGAGGGCAGGATCATAGCAAATAAAAAAAGGAGCACCACTCCACTTCTTTGCTTTTACTGTGAGCTACCATTCCTTCTACAAATTTAATCTCATCGCATCAAACATGCACTACTACTTTGCTTAAAAGATAGTTTCATCGGATAACAAATGGATGCCTTCCACAAGGGGTTGTAATCCCTTTTTCCCCTGACATCGATGGTGGAGAAAGAAAAAGGTGTCTTAAATAATTGCAGTTTTGATCTTCTCAACGGAGGGGGTCCAGGAGAGCCCCGCCAGACTGGTGTGGTTGGTCGGAGGCGGCAAAAAATTCGCTGATGTTACCTTCTGATTGGGACGGAGAGCTTCCCAGTGGCCATACAATCAAGACTCAAATGCAAGTGTTATGGCTGGCTTTTAAAGTACAGACACTGTCCGTGGACATGTTGGCTTCTCCATTAAAATTCATAAATTTAGGATGGCAATTGACTTGGCGAAATAGCTAGGATAATGCAACCCTTTTAAAGCCTAAAGGCCGGATACAAAAGGCTCTCGTACCGTCCTTGGATCAACGTCGGCTGAAAGTGGAATTGGTTTCTTCCGAAAGAGCGCGGTGAAACTGACAGGCGAATTGCATGGAATTGTGTACTAAAAGAAGCACAACAGACACAACTTAGATTGGAAGGACGAATATTACTTCGCCAGGGCGTGTAATGTCAGCAACCGTAAAACTTAAGAACTGCCTTAGTGGCTATATCAGTCGGGTAGGATGAAATGGACAATAAATAGGGAAGACCTAAAAATGGGTGTGGAGTAAAGGGGCGGAACATAAACGGCCGGTGAGTCAAGGCCTTCTCTGCACCGCTAATGTAATACCATCAAGTAGCATGCAGCCTAGTTATGCTTCGCGTCTACATCAGGCCGGATGACCTTTAGACACATGCATATCACATTTCTGAAGCAGTTATTAGAACCAATTCCAAGTAATGGTAGCCCAGTGAGCGCACCTTCATAGCCTGTTGAGATTCAAGTTAACTTCCCTTAACGAAACGAGTAGGACTCAAGATTTTCATAACCTAACTATCAGTAGGCACTAAGGTTTTAAGTAACGTAAACTTTATTCGAAATTGAACGTATTTTTAAGGATGGATGTGAGTGTGATGCTTGGTGATTCTAGTGCATTCATATCTTAAGTGAAGCGTGGGGCCTTAAACACATGCAAAAGGGATAAGAAATCCAGGGAACCTGTAAACGTTTTGGATGCCTGAAATGAGTTTGTACGGTTGAATAAAATCCAAGTTACTTCAGTTGGTTCAGTAGAGTGCGGTTCAAGCAGGCTGCAACATACCAAGAAGAGCTGAGATGAGCGAATGAGGAGAACGAGAGTAGCAACGAAGAAAGCACGCCACCGCCAAAATGCATAACGAGTCGAGGATTTGAACACCCAGTGTTTAACCACACTGTATTCCGGCTTGAAAGTGAAGAAGACAAGTAAGTAAGCTACATTTTCACGCAGCTTTTATGGTACTATTTTAGCCAATTAAACACTGCATCAGACTGGAGAGTTATTTAGGATCCGTAAATAGCTGTAAAAGAACCACTTTTGAATTAGGTTTATCCATCAGCCATCCGTGTTTTAAACTTGGCCTCGGTTCTCCGTGGAGGTCTGTTGTGGAACTGTTACATCAGAAGTGGCATTAGAGCCCTGTTAAAATTCCCAAAATCAAATAATGGATAGCAACTTTGTTGATAAGTCAAACCACTGAAATTAGTTACACTAAGATTTTTACTGGCTTTGGGTGCGGTTTTATAATCTGATTCTTACATGCTTAATGGGATTTCCATCTGTAATGCAAATCCTTCATAGGCACTTTACCTACCAGCCTTTATTCTCTGAAGGAATAAACAAAAGTAAAAGTTTTTACGGGAAACTAATAAGCATCCTCAAAGATGCCTCCCTCGTGCTCTACTACAAAGTGTGTGTTTACTTATAAATAAAAAGTAGCATTTGTGACCAGGCGCACCATGTTGTAGTGATCAAAGCTGCTGCGTTGTGGCAGGAGGGCGGAATGCTCGGGATCCGGTGGCGATCCAGATTCAGTCACTGCACCGTCGGATCGATAGGTAAGGAGAAGGACGCTGTCCACACGCTCCTGGTGGTGCGGAAAGATGGTGTCTCGACGGTAGACGCGCCAGTGACGCATTAACTTGCAGGACACCTTGTGCGTGAAACGATTGTCCGGGCTCATGGACGTTTTAATCAACTCCGCCCGTATTCGACCCTCCCTCTGTAGAAGTGCAAAAATAGTTCGCAACTTTCACTTTCTCCTCTGAAACTGAGTCCATTTTGTCACTCATGCAACAATAGCACCAATCCACTGCCTAATAGATGCTGGGAGGGCTTGCATTCAGGTCCACTCCGCAGCAAATGTTACAATTTGAATAATCGCATTCGTTGGAGTTCACAAAATTACAAATGATTAAACGCCTTTGCCGGCCTATTTGAGATGCATTTTTAATTCAATAAAACCATCACTTTGGGATGAATACACGCTGAAACCATTCAGTTGGTCTATGCTAAGCTCTATAAGCATGGAGTAATACATTATTGAAAGAATTTGTACTTGAGTTACATTTGTCCCCCATAATTTTCATAGTCTTGTTTCTCCATTCCAAAATCATGCCCACATTCGAATTCAGAATTCAGTAATTCTAAAAGGCCACCAATGTTAAGGCAAATTTTACATCCCTACCACTTTTTCATACTGAATTTGGTATTCTTTGAACACTAGAGCAGATCCTCAGCTTCTGCTGCAAGACCGCTTGTGATGGATGTGTTTGTTTAACTCTTTGCTTTGGTTTCAAGGGCACTTAAGGCTCCGCCTTTGTACTTCAGTTGGGTAGTGTAGCCTCCAGTCCTTCCGCAGGTAGGGAAATGAATATCCCGCCCAAATACTACAGCCTCTTGATTGCAGGGGAGCCTCGGCTCACTAACTCGGTGGCAGCAGGAAGCAAATGCAATCCCAAAGCACAACCACTCCGATATTAATTACTTAACACCAAACCTTAACCTGACGGCAGAAGAGTATATGATGCAAGTGGGAGAGTCGGTGACGACCAAGCCTTTAGCAAACACTCCAGACCCATATTTTACAGGAATGCTATAAACATCCGAAGCAACCTTAGTCGTGGATTGGCTGAGAAAGTTCGCCACCAAACTGTTTACCTACACTTCTCAACTATTTGGATAGAACTCAGGTTGATATGGCTAGACAACACTGACCAGCATATTCGCCCTTTCTCCACTGTAGTTTTCAAACACAGGATGAAACTCCAGATCTAGTGAAATTGTCAAGATGGACCAGTGACGTTACAAATGGCGCTGTTGGTTGCAGGAGGCTGACCAAAAAGACCTTCGAAGACGACGCTATACGATACGCTGGTCGTATCTTGGCCTCCTAGTTTTGGTGAATGGAGCACTCAGGCGCTCCTTCCTTTCATTGTGCCTCTGAGTCATGGGAATAGCCGCATCCCTTTCTGTACCCCAAATACATTTATGCATTCTTCCCGAGTATTTCGTTCACCTTTGTCTTCAGGGAATTCTCGAGTATGCTAGAAGCTTCACGAGGCAGGAAGGATTTGCAATACTTATCCCTCACATCTTCCAGTGAAAATAACTACACCGAAGTGAGAGTGTTTTAATTCATTTTTTTTCCAATTTACTTGTCCTTTTTTGCATTTGGCAACAAGGCTTTTTTGGAGCGCAGGAATTAGTGCTGAATTGCGCCGCCCGTATTGCTTCAATAACCACTCTAAATCGCCACGCCATGAATACGAGATGAAGCGCGCCCTAAGCGAGGTGAACTCCTATGGGATGTTGCTGTCAACTTCAAAGCACAACCACCTGGAAACTTGCATCTAATAAAAACATTGCTTTTATTAGCGCGGTTGCTATCAACGTCACATGTTTGTGACGTTTGTGATTTATCAACTTATAATAAATGCTAAGATGGCCTTAGTGTTAATTTTAGTAACCGTGGTGAACGATGTGCCTCCGAGACTATGGTGGGGGAGTCTGTTGTGAAGGCTTTGAAGTGCTTCCATGAGCCCCCTTTGTCCATGCTAACCGATTTGAATGGTGCACCTGCTTAAAATACGACACCCCAGTGATCCAGTCACAATCCGAGCTTCAAGATTATCCTTGCTTCACCGCATCTCCACAGTAGGCACAATGACCAACATTATTTGCCGATACCCAAAGCACCAAATCTGGGAACGCTTTCAAGAACAAATCGTTTCCACATTATGGATTTCATTGCCCTTGCAGAGATAGAGCCGGTCCCAAGACTGGTGCGCTAGAAATATTCTGCGATTTAACAAACTAGCAATGCGAAAGGTTTAAAATCTTCCAGCCACTGCGACGTGATCACATCAACACAATGCATAAGTTGTACGTGTAATTTGGCTGTCTAACTTCATGTCTCTTGCTGCAGTGGCGCTGGTTCCATCCATATTTCATCATTTCATCTATTTTCGGCATCTTCTCTCAGCACTGCCAAGCTCAATCCTCCAACCAATACACTCGCCAACCCAGAGGGGCAATCTCGTGAGGCTACGCACTTTCCTAACTTCCCAAATCGTCGTAATTTCGGCATCAAACGCTCTGCAAAGGAGAATTTATTATTTTTTGGAAGTCATTATTTCAAATGGAAGTGTTGATTGCGGATTTTTTGAAATCGTTTTACCAACCGACTCTTGCTCAATCCTTTTGGACACTTCATGGACTCCATATCTCTCATCTGCAAGCCAAGTTGTTAAATTGCAATCAACTCAAGCATACACACATACTCCTCGTCAGACTGACTTGCATTTATAAATGACTTGGGAAGTAGGCATAGTGATGGAGGCAACTTACCTCAGTGAGGAAGAGCAAATCGCGTTTGACAAAGTAACCGTACTGATGAAGGCCTAGCTCCTTACACTTTTCAATCACCGACCTATGAACGTCAAACCGGTGTGCCTGAAAGGAAGGACATATTTGTCAAACAGCATACAAAAGCGTTTCTGTGTGGAGGGAAACTACGCATTTGGATTGCATCAAACACGAGCAGCATAAAAATTGCAATCATACCCACTTAGGTATTTGTGAATGGAAGGTACACTTAGACTGATGTGGGGACAAAAACTCTGAAGCTGCCTAATGAGAGTAATTAAGCCTTGCTGTGGACGCAGCGCTTTCTAAAAGCGGGTGAATGACCAGCATCTGCATGCCCGCTCGAACATGGCATAATGATAATAGTTCCCATTCCTTCTGAAAGTTAAGGCCCGAAACTCTCCCCAGATTAATGCTGCTAATCACGCCTTCAGAAAGGGTTCTTAGAGGCTTTCTGGCATGTGGCTTTGCACCAGTGTCAGTGCACGTTTGTTACAAAGTCAAAAATCCCCGACTGCTTCGCAGAATCGGGTACTGCCTTCTTAAAACTTGACAGATTCAAGCACTTCAGTGCAGTTCACTGAGAGTACCTAAACACACGTACACATTATGTTTTCGTATTAATTTAATTCTTTTCTTTTAACTTCCGACTTTGGTAACGAGCCACGCAGAGCTCCGCAATTGTACTTCCGCTCTGCGGCATGGCCTCCGGGTCGCGCTATTAGTCCCCAAGCCCCTTCTGTAGGTTGGTAATAGACACAACGCCCCAGTATTATGACTCCTGCCGCCTTCAGGGAAGTCTCGGCGCGCCACATTGGCGGTGGCAGAAAATGAATTTAATCTTACAGGAAAGTTGACCTGATTTTCACTGCTGTGTAATAAACATTAACGAAGCGAAGGAAGTGCATACGGTGCAGACGGGAAAAGTCGTGACGACTTCTAACAGATGGACTGAAAATGGTTTTTATTCCTACCAAACTACCCCAGTCTCGTGTTCTGTAGAAATTTCAGTAACAAATAAAGCAACAATACCCGTGAACCATATGAAAAAACTTGCTGCGGAGCTGTCTACTACACATGTATGAAGATATCAGTTATGTGAACTCACGATACCTCTTTCACTTCGCTACCAGTTGGATAAAACCCAGAGAGCCGTGACTAGGATGTAAAGTAGCAGGAACAAAGCGGCAGGGATGAATGGAAATGAAATCTTGCCCCCAAGACACTCTGTCTAACTCCGTCCATTGTTATACGACTATACCTTTGGACTAGTGTTTCTACAACTAAGGATGGCCATGTATGTTGGCCAGTGCATCGCTCCATTTCCAAATGCAGTTCTCAAACAGGATGAAACTCCAGGTCAAGTAGAATTGCCAAGAGAGATTGGTGACGCTGAAGTCAAGTTTCTTCTCACATGCACATAAATTCTATGAATGGCATAATCGACTCGTGGGTGCTTTTCTTGCAACACTGACTACGTTATACTGACCGACGCAGAATGGGAACGCCGCAGATGACGCTCAAGAGAGGAGAGAGACTGTATAATAGGGTGGTTGTTTGTTTAACACTCAGTTTTGGTGAATGTATGACTTATAACCTCCGCCATTATACCCTCAACTGATGGGCTAGCCTCCGAGCCATGCCGATGGCCCCAAGCCTTACAGTATGTCGAATGCAAACATTCGCTTCGAGAATTGTGCCTTTCTTTGCCATCATGGAAATCTCGGGCCTGTACACTTTATTGAATCCTGTAGAGAATTCACATCCAAAAGGAGTAGATTGACCTTCTTGTGTTATTTTTCCCGCTCTCCAATGTAGAACGTTTTTCAGCTGTCATTTTTGGCCTTTCGACCATAGGCCAACTCCTCACTGCACAGTCCGATGTGAAGGCAGCGGCAAGTTTTTGTGCACGACCGCTTCCTACCCCCAACGTTCGGAGGTCATACACAGAGAGTGTGCGCGTTTTGACCAAGGAGGAAAACACCGGTCTTTGTTTTTGGGAAGAACAACGAATTGATAAAGACCATCTCGCAGACTCACGCAGATGATATCGTTGTGTGAGTGCAGTTTCATTCCATCCAGACATTCAGTAATAAAGTCTTGAACTACCCCTTTGAGGCACAATAAAACCACTGGTGATAGCTTGCAAAAAGGGGACAAATCGTTACCTTCATAAATGCTGCCTTGACCTTTGCCATTTGTTTCTTCCGCCACTTTATAATGCCCCAGAGGATGGGATGAGTCCGCTCCATGAGCTCCTCAGTGGCAGTCTTGTGTGCCAGCCAGGAGTCGCACAGACTCGCTTTCGACTCCATCACTGCGAGACTGAAGGTAGCCTCCTGGATTAGGGCTTCAGCTTTACAGAAGTACACAAAAAGACGTGATTTTGCTATAGCGGAGCGCAGAATTACTCTATCTGTGTTATTACCATGGAAGAGATCACTCACGTTCCAAAAAGCTCATTGAAATCGGGGCAACTGCCTCAACTAGACGCTTATTTTCCTCCTCTTTCAAGGGCACTAATATGTGTAGTTCTGCCACATAAACAAGGATTGACTTTTGGACAAACAATGCGTGAAATATTACGATGTTCCATGATCAAGTCCCTTTGAAGTAGATTCATAACACATTCATAAAAAGTACTATCCTTTCACTTCATTTAAATCATGCATTTTTTTTGCAGATTTCGTAGACTGTCACACTACAGGGTACCGAAATCACCCTGGCTTAGTTACCTTTCATTTAAGAGAAGTCCAAGTTATTCTGATTACAAGTTCTTCTTTTTGACTGCTCCAGTTAACATCAAGGCATCCTGCCTTTTGTTTACCAACGAGTGGTTTGATGTGGGAAAGGCATTCACAGCATAGATCAAAGAAATAGAAAATCCCAGGAGGCACGACTAAATCCCTCCCGCAATTGCAGTCTTATTTTCCCTTTAATGAATAAAACAATCGCTCTATCAGGAATTAATGCTATATCTGTAATGCTTTGTTTGTTCGAACTGCCGGTTTTGGTCACTTTGGTGGCCATACTGTACTGAGCCGGTTGGTCGGCCTTTAGGCCGTGCCAGCAGCCCCCAAGCCCTCTGTTTCCAGAATATATATTCTGTCCCAGTAATATGCCTTCTTTTACCTTAAATGGAGTCTCGGGACGCTACAATATCCTTTTTAAGGTGAGGCCAATGTAGGCGCCGATACGATTCCGCTCTCAACTCGTCGATAATGCCTCTGTTTCATAAATTGGAATAAAAAAAACATCCTTGGTGCCAGTGATAATAATGTCTCAAGTATGAAAGGAGCAAAGGGGAGAATACATTACCGATGGTCGGACTTATTGCGTGAAGGGCTTCGTTCTCCCGCATCGCCTCGAAAAGCCGTTTCGCATACTCCTTCAGTCCACGAGCGCATATTATCTAAATGTCAAATGCGCAGTTAAAAAATCAGAAAAGTTGTTTTTTTCCCGACAAATCCTTTTGCCTTAAATTATAAATGGAAGCAAAGTACAAAGAGGCATGATTCTGGTGTTGTGGCTAGTACGGCGGCCGCATACCAGTACCCTGTGGTGAACATTTCTCTCCCAGTACAAATAATTCCAACGTCTGTTGAGGTTACTTCTTAAGAAGTATGTACCGGTAGTAGTTCCATCGTTATGGCAGTCCAAATTCAACGCAATCAAAGTATCAAATTTGAAGTTCTGTTCTTCTGTCGTGACACACTAAGGCTTGCCTGCTCCTTCTGTGCTTTCCAAGCAAGGGGAAGGAATAATATCAGTTGTGTTGCTGAAATTTACAAAGAACGCCCGAATTGCCGACGTGTGACTTTGAAATTAAAGTTGGTTTTTGAAGAAACACCCGATTTCTTACATTTCTACTGTTTACAACGCAATTGGTAGATTAAATACGACCATTAAAACAAGGTAATCTGAGAAAGTGAGTGTTTAAACTCCCCAGGTGTATTCACGAAGGCTATTCAACAGATTAACGTGAGTAATGTGCCTTAAACATCAACGTCATTTGGATATTACTGCATAAATTATCCTCAAGTCAATGGTGCGTTCACTTCAACACCGACAATAGTAAACTTTTCGTATGAAAAATCGTAGCCAGAGGACGGAATTCATTCTACTATTTACGACGATCAAGGCTTGCCTACTTCTTTTAAAGAACAAATTTGTAGTTTCGAGATTTTCCTGCAAAATATATTAGACCAGACGAAGAAGGAGAGGGAAGCACTTACATCCTTAATCTCGGTATTTGACTTTCCAGCGCCTGAAATGAAAAATAACGAAATGTATTAAACTTTCACGCCTTTTGGCTGCTTCTGAAACTACCGATGGGGTATTCCATCCACAGCAGGCTATAACACCTTCCGTTTCAGGATAACTCGGTAACTTAGTCCGTGGTGAACCTTAAGAGATATCCTTTTATGGAGTTTTCATGTTTACAACCGGATAATCTGATCCTCATCCGAATGGGTGACAAAAAATAAACAAGAAGGCACTTTATTTTGTTTTTCTTTTTCATTTGGCAGAATTTGCAGAATCTTACTCTTACTGACCAACAGCGAGACACATTTGGCGGGTTCGATTCTACGTTGTCGCATTTTGGACTACTACACCCGAGGCTCCGGAAGTATCGTTTCCCAACCATCAAATTTCACAATCTGATTATACTCTCAGTCCCACCAGGCATTTATGATGACATCACCAACCCACACACGGTCAGAATGGATCTACGATGTGAAATGTCTCAAGCTCAACTGTAGGCACATAGGAAACTCAGGCATCGGTGAATCACCGACTCGAATGTAGCAATGAGGTTAAGGAGTTTTCTTTAAAATAAAATCTCAATTCAGTGACTCAAATCTGCAATTTACGCTGGACCGTCTTTCTGACACCATAGAAAGAGCCAATAAACAAAGTCCTGTCAAAATTGAAGGCCAATGAATGTCAGTCATCGCTGTTTGGCATCAACAGTAGACAAGGAAAAACCTGAGCAGTAAAGTTAATTGAGAGATGGAACAGCGCAAAAAAAACATAATGTTTATCAAACACCCGCTACTGGAAGAATATTGCACTTAAGTGGTAAATAGTTTTAATGTTGCCTTGGCTATCCATTCCGCCGACTAAGAGTAGGTCCCTCACACAGTCCCATAGCTGCCTCACATTCACGCCTTTTTTTTTTAATTTAACCCTAATTCACACCCAGAGTCCGAACTTTCACCAATGCAATTGTTTGCTTTCTTCGTCTCAAAGTTGTTCAACTCGAATACTTCAAGTGTGTTTCCACTTTGCTGGATTTTAACAATTTTCATCAAGCTCAGTGGGTAAGGCAGATGGGATTAAAAAATTGGTTGTGTTGCGTAAGCGCCTGCAACAAAATGCGACAGTGAAATGACATTCACCATGTCTGAACACGTCGCACTCTGAAAGTCAGATCCCGAAATGTGGCTCTGCCTCCAAAGTGAATGCAGTGGTGATTTGAAAAGAACTAATAGTTGGCTGACTTACGTTTGAGACTAATGTAGAGGTTGTTTTTGAATTCTTCGAACCAATTATCGTGGACCTCTTGCCGCAACTGGTTAATCACAACTAGGCAACGTTCCAACAGTTGGTTGTCGTAGATTCGCAGATCAATGGGCAGTTTGGAGGGAGTGATGAAGGCAAATGGTGGCAGTGGTGGCTGACCCTCCTGTCCCTGTAAAAGCATCATCATCATCGCCAGACAATGCATATGCCTTCTATTCCGAATAAAGGTTCAAAAATAGTCACTAAAATAGCTGAAAGTAGTTCCACGAACAGCTGCAGTTAAGCACCGACAAAACCGTCAGAAAGGAATGCAAACTCATGACTATTTGTGGATTTGATCTACTGAGATTTTTGTCGAGTTCCCGCAGTTCATGCTGATACCCCTCCCATTTGTAAGCATAATCCAAACTTGACTTTCTTCCATAGCCTAGCTCGTCTTTGTCCCTTCAAATACAGGTATGAGCCTCTCTAATAAAGCGTATTGCTCTAGAAAGACGTGGATTCCACTACTAGTCTGTAAGTTATTCGTGCTACGGCGCATTCGCCATTGCAATCACTACAAGGTCTGCTGTGGTTTCCATGTTCGTAAGATCGTAAAGCATGCCAAAAGCTAGCCAGCCTTTAGCCTTGTAAACACAGCTTCAGCGAGGTGAGACACAAATCTCGTGTATGAACAAGACATGAGAGGGGTTAACTCCCCTTGCCTAACTGCCGTCCTTCCCACGATGCATGGAAGATGAAATATTAGTGTACATCTAATGAAACCTCGCAAAAGAAATGCAGCCTTTAGTTCATAAATTATGACTCTTCGTCAAAGGCGGCTTCAAGCAATATAAAGGCAAGAACCCCTTGTCGTTCATTCACAGTGAACCGTAAACCTTCTTTTGAATAGCCATTCAAAATTACCTAGGCCTCAAGTGCTAGGCTAATTTCAAAACCTACTGACACGCCGCCTAATGTTTCTATTTCCAGTTGGAAATCTCCACGCGTCATTCCTGTGGGTGATTTGTTGTCGGTTTATGAAAGTCGACGATCATCTCCGAAATTTGTGTAACATTAAAAGTAAGCCATCCAAGAAGAGGTCTTTCAGTTGGAAAAGATCTCTATCAAGTGCTGTCCTAACTGCGCATACATCAATATGCTAATGGCTCGTGGTGTAGGAAACAAGCAAGAAGTACATGTCCGGTCTTTATCCATGCCAAATCTATGCTCTTAGCTAAATAGTGTTGGAAAAAAAAGAAAAATACATATTTGTACCGCGACCCCATCCCACTATTCAGCATACCTTTCACTACACAAGAGGCATTTCCTCCCGCCTAGAAAAGGTTTACTTTCGTGTTATAATTATGAATAATTTGCTTGTAAATGATTGGAATATAAAGCTTCAAGAGTTCTGCTATTAGGTTACCGAAAGACAGTCTCAGAGAAAAAAAAACAAACTCACCAAATTGATAGTTTCGGGTAGGTACGACACTCGTTCGGCAAAGCTCCAGAAAGCCTCCAAGACTTGTCGATTTGTTGTCTAGAAGATCAAAAGAAGATAAGGTGAGTACGATCACAGCAAAAGCGGAATTTTTATGAGCTCAATGCCAGCAACAACTTCTTCAATCACTCCAATCCATATTATGCGAATTCAGCACTAACCACATGGAAGGACAAAGAAGTAGCCTTTACGTGGAATTCCATGATCACTTTCATTAAATAGCAACTGTATACATTTGATAATCAGTAAGGCGAAGAAAACGACAGTGTAATTACTCAGAATCCACTCATTTTGGAATACTTTATCGGTTCAGCTCTCGGTTTTGATAGGACGGGCCACTTGGGTGCCCTGCCATTGTACCTCCGCCGGGAAGTCTGGCCTCCAGGCCATGCCAGTTGGCAATACACATTCTGCTCGATTAGTGTGCCTTCTTTCGTCCCCTAAAAAGTCTTAGGGCGCTACATTGGTGGTAGTGGAAAGCAATTCCGACCTTAAAGGACAACGACCTTAATTTTTACTACTAGATGATAAGTACAGGCGTAGTGGAAGAAGGGCATATGGTTCGAATGAGGGAATCGATGACAACTCCTAACAGAAGGGTTGGAAATGACGTGTCGTGCTCTACAGGAGGGTTATTAACAAGTGAAGTGAGACCAGCTATACCGCATCTGGTGGGGCTAATTACAGAGCCATCTACTTTACCTCTATGAGGATGTTAAATATGTGAACTCGCAATACCTCCTCCACTTCGTCACTAGCTGGATAGAATCCAGGCAGATTAGGCTAGATAGCACTGCAGTGAGAATAAAGTAGTAAAGAAAAACTGATGCGGAACCTTGTTCCCACGAAAATATTCTAAACACCATTCTTTATCAAAGGACTCTACTTGCAGACCACTGCCATTGAGAATAACAGTGGATACAAATGATAGTCAGCGCATCCCCCAGTTCCTGAAACTCCAGGTGCGGTAGAATTGACGTCACTATCAATTTTCTCCTCAACTGAATGGAGATTTTTGCCTTACCACATCACCTTCGCTGTAATTACCGATGGCTGACCGAGGGAAGCGCCAGAGACGACGCTCAACAGTTGAGAAGACTTATGTAATGCATTAGTCGTTCGCTTAACGCTTGATTTTGGTAATAAACCACTTAGGGGCTTCTCCATTGTTCCTCCGCCAGGCGGTCTGACCTCTGAGCCATGTCAGTTGACATGTTGTGTCTGTAGTTCAGTTCGCCTGGCCGTTTCCACACCAAAGAGCCTCTAGCCGTGGCATTTTCCAGTGTAACAAGCAATGCAACGAGCCTTTCACCTTTGCTTTTCAAGATGGCAATGTTTTTAACAACCCTTAAACCAAGAAAATTAACTGTTTTGGGGATTGTATCGCTTCAATGAACCAGTGACTCATCTTGTGTAAAAATTACCTGCAAGCCATAAAAGCAAAGTATTCTGTTGCGGTGATAAATGGCTTAAGGATGCATTTTTTTCCGCAACTTTTAAATTTTCCAGTGAAAATCACTTCACGAAATGTCTAAGTGGGGGAAGGGAGAGAGAGAGAGAGAGATTTTCCTCCCCTAAGTAATGCTCCTGTTAAACCAGTCCCTTCAAAAGCACTTGACCTTTTACGCGACCGCCAAGTGAGTGCTAAAGTGTTCATGCCTCGAGGTGTCTGAAAAGGCGTCACGGCATCATTATTAAAATGCTTGCTTCCAATTAATCATTTCCACCCACCTTCCAGACAGGATGATAATGCTCTCTGCACAAGAATACATTCCAACTACAGGTAGGTGTTTCCACCTCTTCGAAGGAGGGAGAGATAGTTGAAAAGGCACATACCACCATAGTCAATGACCTTTTCCCATTTTCAGTTAAACTCGTAAGTCTAACATTTGTGGATTGACTATGCAAGCCCGTCTAACAGCTCCCTGACCGGTATCCTGTTCCAGGCAAGATTTAAAAGCTGACGAAGGTTAGAGAGATACCTACGGTACGATCTTCGTTTCGATCTAAGCCGGAACTTGGATCTTGACTTCTTCCCCAGAGTCCGGGCATTTGTAGAGGAGCGCTCCACCTCCTCTTCCTTATGAGCCCTTTGTGACGCACAGGAGCAAGTGGTGTCCTGCCTTTTCAATGTGATGCTTTTATGACTGGTGTAAGAGGCAAGAGGAGGAGAGCATAAAGCATAAATAATTTAGATGTGTGCGCGTAGCGAGATCTCGAAAAGTGGCACACGGTTGTGCGCGCAAAAAACACACACGATCACACCTGCATTGACATTATGCAAGCACTGCTGATGAGTGAACACATGTACAAACAATAACACTACCATTCTCTGAATCCATCTACTGATGTGTCGACGCGTTCTCCCCATCTGCGTCTAATTCCGTTTTAGCACCGATTTCAGACGCTGCACCACAGGAAGACCCTTGCAGGGAACATCAGTAATGACGCAAAGACGGGAGATTCGTCCCATCAATTAGTATCGTGCAAAGGCGATTGAGTCAAATCAAGCAGAATTGAGGGTCTTGAGTTGTACGCCCCTGTTTTGGAGTTTCAATGTGAACTCCAGACCAAAAGAGTCTATCTCCTTATAAATGCGTGTTTCCGTGGGAATTATACTGTGAGACGGGGATATAAAACCATATTGACAGTTGGTGTGGTTAGAATACGATAAACGATGGGGATTTATGCCTATCTATCATTTTACGAAACAACGAATGTGTGATTTCCCTCCATTATGTGGGAGTCTGGAGTCTCATAATAATTTCGTCAAAGAAAAGCCAACTGCTCCCGCTAATAGACACTTGCTTCGCTTTCCAACGTAATTTCCTAACAGTTATCCACCTGGACCTTGTCAAACCATGATAATTGACTTGATTGGTAAAAGGATCAAACTGTATCATGGCGAGTGAATATGAGGGCTGTAGATTCAGTTCTTCTGAGAAATTTGTTTAGTCTAAGAGAATTCGCCCCGCCCAAATACACGAAAATTGCCGAGGGTATTCGGCGGCTCCAGGGTAGGAGGAAAATGTCTCCTCAAATGAGAGGGAAAAGAAAATGACATTGGGCCGAGAGCGCCACTCCGACCCTTTTTAATCCCAGTGACAAATGAATGCATAATGTTAACTAAAAATCACATTGTCATACAATGGTCAACTGGGAAATCGGTGTTTCAAGTGTTGTTGCCATACTACTCATTTTAACAGGTTTGTAAGGCTTAATTCGTGCCAAACGCCGAAAAGACCTCTACTTCGTGCCACAAAGGCAGACCATTTGACTGGCTCAAAATTCACTTTCTACCCCCCCACGGGAAAAGCACTTCACACATCCCCATTTCGTGAGCATTTATCACTCCTGAGAGTGCCACCAAGTCCGGCCAATGCAAATTCGGAGATCGGGAGATGGTATTGCCAGTGACATTTTGAATATACTCCTTAGCTAAATGCAATGTGTGTTTTCACCCCAACATGATTCACTCTTAGCACAAATGCTGCCCACTCCATATCATAATGTTCAACACTGACCACTGTCAGTAATTTTTTCTTCAAATCTAACTCTAATTTGCTTTTTATAGTGGTTAGAAGGCAGGATTGTGTTTTATGACGCCTCCTGTGGTTGGTAATGCTGAGTTCACTGTCTTCCGAATGGGCTGAGGTCATAAAGTGATGCGAACCACAGGAGTGTTAAGACCGTGTGAGAAATCTAAAAAAGGGGTTTTAGAGTCACCGAACTCCAAACGTGAGGACTCAAAAGCGAACGTGAATTCAATCTTGTCACGCACCCTATCCACAAAGGCTTATGGAGTTGGTATACTGCACCGCTTGCAAAACATGGGACCGTTTAAGCGCTCCCGACCAAAATCGTTTCGTGATAAATCGCCACAAATTACAATCTGTCGCTAAAATCGCTCTTGCATTCGAAAATGGGGAGATGTACAATGTCGCTGCATATCCTGAAGCCACATTCACTAATGTAATACGATTGTTGATTGTTTAACTTTCGGTCTGTTAACAGGGCCGCTCAGAATCTTCGTCGTCGTACCCCCGCCGGACGATAGGACCTTCGGCCAATACCATTGACCTTGCGCATTATGCCTCATTTCGTCTTCGAGGAATTCCAGGAGAGTTATACTAATCCTGGTATTAACATCCCTCCGTCCTCACTTTGACACACATCTGAGATGAAAACAATTTCTAATTCTAATGAAGTGTCACTATGTTAGTATAAAGCCTCCAAAACCCGCTCAGAGGGGGAATGAGTCTAGTTTCCGTCACAGATGAATGGGAGTCGCCTTTACAAAGGAAGATTTTATACTGTTTGGACTGCTGCCAATGTTCTAGATGTTGGTGCTTCAAGCTGCGTAAAACTCATGGGGAGGGGAGGGGAGGGGAGGGAACGAGAGGGAGCGGGCAACGAGGATGAGAGTGCCAAATGAAAACGCACCTTAACAGTGAGATCGCCGGTGATGAACTCCAAACGCTCCTCCAAGAGGCGCCTATCGATATCCTCGTGGTGGACATGCGGCAATCCAATCAACAGATCTACAGCACAACACAAACCAAAGAAAAATGAAAGCAATGCATTTATTTGAGGCCTCAAACATGGTTAATATGTGTGTAGAGAGCACTCACAACTCCTTTTCAAGTCCATTATTCGGAATTGTCGGGTCTCAGTAACAAGTGCCGCCTCAAAAAGCCAAATGAGGTGACTCTCTAGCAGCAATATATTGTCGTAAATGATACATTTTATAATTGCAACAAGTATTGGTACACTTGGGATGTAAAATCACAATAACCCGCCGCAGCATTTGAGCCAAAGTCCTCTATTTTACGTTCTTCTTGTGGCATTTTTATGAGTGTGTTTGAGAAAAAGAGAATGGCAGATGTTACCGTAGTACATTAAAATAATCCCTTTACAATGAAGGGAACGCATTTTGTTGTGGGAAACACCATCACCCTCTTAACTCCAGTTCGCTTTTATTTGCCAAAGGAATGCAGTTCCCCAAAAAACTCAGGCGAGTGGATCAACTTCACACTTAGTCGGTGTCTTAAAGTGGAATTTCACTCTCAAAGTACTGAAAGAAATGGACAATCACAGAAGGCCTTGAAATCAGTGAAGGTAATCAATCGAAGCAAGGAGTACGATTCACACTCATAAATGCATTATTCCTTCTAAGGGAAGATTGAGAGGCGAAAGTAAAGTACTACCTCAACCGAGTAAAATCGTGTTACTTTTTGAGGATAGAAAGGTGCAATTGGGAAACACAGCTACATCGAGTCAATGAAATCCAGAGTCAGGGAATGGCATGAAATACGCCCGGTGAAAGACCGCTGAAAAGCAAATGCTAGAACAAGGACACTAATAGTGAAGTGGTCGAGTTTGTAGGTCGCTGGCTTTAACCGAGTGGCTTTCAAGTGCTCATTTTCATCAGCCCTCGGTACATTGGCTATCAGGCTTTCCTGTTGGCAATTTCGTGCTCGAGTTGATCCACGATGGGTATGACTTTTGCGTGTTCAAACAGCATCTCGATGTCAGTTTCCATCAGTTACATCTATTGCCAGCGTCACATGTCTGTGGTATCTGTGATTTATCAGGCTATGATAAATGAATGCACCCAATCGTACCACAAGCAGATTGGTTGAGTGCAAAATAACACAAACAGATGTGAAATGTTCTTGGTCTTGTTTGAGCAGAACATGCATTGACTGGGAGGGGAGAGGTCGATTTCCTCCTCTCCCCCCCCCCCCCCCCACCGAGATCCTCGATGGAGAGAGGAATGTTTGGGCAGTCTAGCGTCAATTAGTTGCATGGAGAAGGGCTCTTCACGTCAGTTGTGGTGGATACCAGCCAAGAGAGTAGTAGCTGGCAGAGGATGGGTGTGGATGGTAATGCATTGGTTATTTTTAGCAGCCTCTCTCGTCCGTCCGCTCTTTCCCGGACCAATCAATATTGCCCTAGGACAGGGCGCTAGTGCTTGAGGCGTTAAACGTGAGCAGTTGTGGAGGCACGAGCGTGTTACATAACCACTCTCCCCTTACCTTCCATGGGTGTGCAGTCAAAAATTGAGATGTGTTTCCACCATAATTGGAGAATGCCTCGGTAAAAGACAGCGACAGCAGAAAAAATAATCGCATTCTTGGGTTAGTAGCTATCAAAGTGGGAATAATCACTTCATGGGAGTAAATTGTGCCTCTATGTGAAGTCAAGCAAGTCCGATTTCTGATTTGCCCCTCATATTATTCTTGGTTAGGTGTAATTGAGGTTTAAGTTTGCAAAACGTCCATAAAATAATACTTGGCTCGGGGTGTGATTTTATCGCTTGAGTAACATACAGCACTGGAAAACGGGCAATTTATCAAACACTTTCACCATTAAAGTTAAACATATCCGCGATCACGAATGCGTGACATGTGTTCTATGCCCTTTGTTTGAAAAGTAGGCGCAAAAAATTTATGTCACGCAGTGGTTGGGCTTGAAAACAAAGGAGTGGACACGGGAGGACCTTGGCCTGTTGGCAAAACCTCTATGTGGCTGTAGTGGTCACCTTTCCCTTGAAACCTCAGTAGTTAACACGTTTCAACTTGTCTTATTGTCATCGCCTAGACGTGAATTGCTCCAATTTTTGAGAAATCTTGCAACGGTTGGATGCAGACAATCCAATTGGGTCATTTAAACTACTCTCAATGTGCCCCTGAACCAAATGAAATTCAAAAAATAATGAAAGTGGTTCAAAGTGTACATTTCTTCGTAATGCCCAGTCATTAATTCCTTTTATCAGGATTCGTAAAATGCCCTCTTAAGGGAATGAGGAGGTTTCGGGAGCAGTCAATATCAAAGGGAAAAAAGCCTTTTTATTGAGCAATCCCGTGTGTAGCTGTGAGGTTTGAAAGGCTTTTAAAGAAAGTAAAGAGCAGTGTAAAGCCTTCTGGATATTACATTAATAGTTTATCCTAATTATAAAAAGAAACTTCTCTTTTGCTTGTCGATTAATTAGGAAGGCGTAACTATTCCACAAGAGTGAGATCAACTGCTAGCTGCCTTCTAAATTAACAGGAAAGTATTTTTACAAGGGTTGTGGAAGATTTGGCAGCACTGCTAATCCTTGGGGTAAATGTTGCTTTCGTGGGTATTTGTAACTTCCACAGTACTTGACGAAAACTCGACTTTATTTCATTAAGCTAAATTGGGGGAGTAATCAACATGAAACTATGTATTCTTGACATGACCTCATCCAATCATATGTGAAGTACTGAATATTTAATAATTCCCGGTCTGTCGGGGAAAGAATACCATGGTTTCCGGTTGCATGGACTTTCAACAGCACGCACGTGCATTTGCTTTGGTTCGACGAGTGAATTCTGCATTTCCAGGCATTCAACCTCTCAATTCTGACTTCTAGGCATTCCGGATGGCTATTTGCGAATGGTAGCCGTCCTCAGATCACACCGTTAAGACACAGACGTGACGCAATACTTAGCATGAAGTTGGCTGAAAAGTCCATTTGTTTTTGGCAAGAAATAGGAAGCCAGGAGGCACATGTACCAGGGTAAAAATAAGCCAGCCTCATTTTTGCGTGAATGATTTTGAAAACTATTCCAAGCATTGCCAATTCATTAACGAGATTATGCCTCTCATACATTAAACATATTAAGTAAGTAACAGACGTTTATCTCCCTTCCAAATGTTGTGTAAACATGTGATAAATTTGCACTACATATTTAAAGGGTTCCTGTCAGTGCTTTCGCAAATACATTCACGCATTTAAGCTGAACTAGCTGGGAGTGCAGTTCGCTAGACCTACTCTCTTGGTGCTATGGACGATTTTTGTCAAAAGAAATGGCACTCACCTAGAAGCATTCGAAGGAAGTCCGTAAATGCAAAGATGGCCACTTTTGCGCTGAAGAATTCTCCAGTAACACGATTTTTTGTTCCAATTACCAGATACTCTAGTGCCCTGCGCAAATCCTAATATGACGTGATAAATAGAGGAGGACAAACATACACTTCTGAGAGTGGCTAAAACTCGAACTCTGCCCTTCTGCAGGCCACTGAAGATGTGCCAACTGTGCAGATGTCCAGGAAAGTCCCTACTCTCCACATCAAATCGACCATAATTGCGCAGCTGCAACAACTGCTTGGGATTGAGACGACGACTCTTATGCTGCTCATCCTTTGCAAGGACCTGATACTCTTCAAAGTCTTGATGTACAAACAGACTGCCAACATCGGGGGTCTCGTTTCGGCTGTTGAGACTGGGAGTGAGTTGAGAAGGCGGCAAAGCAACAGACCAGTCGGCCCAAGTGAAGAGGGTGTTTTCAACCAGTGTAAGAATGTGTGAGAGGCATTCGCTTTGAACCTCTGAAGGGATGTGAGGCAGAGAGCCGCTGGTGAAGAGGGGCTTCTTCTGCGGTTTCGGTATGCGACATATACCGGGATCTAGTAGGGACTCCATCGAACCTCAGTCATCTAGGCCCACACATCTAAAATTTACCAAAACATGAACAAAATACAACACACAAAGCATAAAATGAGGTGCTTTTGGGGGAATACTGTGACTCAAGGTTCCCGTCAAGGAATGAAGATCTTTTGATGTATGAAACTGTTTTGAACAAACACTGATGCATTTGTTTAAATAATGCCTCAACAACGATGCAAAAAACTTGCAAGTAAACGAGTAAAAAGTTAAATTCTCCTAGTAATAGTGTCACTGCTACAATAATTTGTTAAACGTACATCACAAGTGCGCGTATCTTGAGCAAGACGAGGCACACACACTTATAATTTAGCATGCTAACGTTTACAAAGCATACTAAAAGTAAATACTCTTAAGCGGAGGGAAACATTGGATCACCTAGTCAAAAGCGTTTACATAAAGTGAGGGGAAATGCTTATGGGGACATGATAATTAAGGCTAAGAAAAAAATTACGCCTGGAGTGTTTGACTTGGCACATTGGCCACTATTCTGGATAAATCTATTCCTTAAGCGAATTTTATTCAAGACGCACATGATGAAGCACGCATCTCATTACCAGAAACGGTTGACAAACCGAGGTCCTTTAATTTCGTGGTTCAAGGCCGAATGGTTCCAAAACTGACAATGAATGAGAATGGTGAGTGGCCGGGACAGTAGCATCATCATCATCATATGCTACGTTGAAAAATTTCCATGTGAAACAGCACCTGCTTCTCTGTTCAGTGTAACGATGCGATTGAGATATTGTGATTGCAAAGGAGGGATCACTGAATTCTGAAAAAATATGTGTCTAGCTCCTAAAGGAACCGCCAAAAAAGTAGAATTTCAAAAGCTAAAAGAGGCCTGTTAGTTCGGAAATAAACTGTGGTAGGGCAGAAGCTATTTGCGATTTCACAGGGAAATTCAAGGTGACACCAAACAATCGATAGATTAGTTTGATGCGTTTGTTTCTTGCCTGAACAAGTGCTTTGCTTGTAGATACTTAATTAGGCATTTTAGCTTTACCAATTGGGCTTGCCTTCGGGCTGTGCTAATAGATTCGATTCCTTCCGTACTCTCATTTACACACGTTCTCCTCGAGAACCATGCATTTAAGAGCTTTGTCACTACTGGTTACGACTTTGGTCTATTTAGCTGTAAGTCTAGCGGCGGTCGGTTATAATTGCTGTGCCTTATAATATTCATGCGTTAAAAACTATTCCTGACTAACCGGCCCCTCTAACTTGGCCAGTGGGGTGTCCAAAGATTATCAGAATTAGTACATACTGTTTTTAATGTGACTTTCGTTTTACTATTTTTCTATATCTGCTAATGTTTTCTTCCATTTTGTTTATACCCTTTAAACTTTTAAAATTATGTGCTAACCAATCATTGGTGGGCGTCGCATTTGTACTTGGTTTTCTGCCGCCTTCTTCTGGTCAATTTTGGTTTTTTCCGTGCGTAGTCGAACGCTTGTTTCTTTTTGCTTTCCTTACCTTTATGTTTGCCTTTCATCTATTCCATTCATTAAAATAGATTAGACTGAACGGCAATAGCAATGGACTTTGCATCGAAGGTGCTGTCATCCCATATTTTTACGAGCACATTTTTCTAGATTTTTATTGTTCTTAGTCCACAACTTGAAGAGGCAAAGTTGTGTGATGGAATCACGGAACTGCAGCTCCAGAATTACCTAGTGCCTTCACTGCCTCTTTCTTGTCTCGTAGATGACGACTTTATCGCTGGCTTTTGCCACAGAGGTACGCTTTGTGTTTGAACCTCCTTTGCTTGCCTTTGCAATTGAGTCAAATAGAGTTATTGGCCATTGAGGTATTCTTTGTTAGGGTCATTCACTCGAAGTTTCTTACTTGTTACTACTTTCGTAGATTGTTTTGTGCGCTGCATCATATGTCGTTGTTAGTTAGTGCTTTCGTATCGTGTTATTTTGATACTTTCCTATTTCGCCTACTCTGGGGCAATCTTATTACTTCTTATGCTTTAGCTGTACCCGTTTTACTTTTGATAATGGCAGTAGTAGAACTCGCTGATTTGGCTCTAAGTTCCTACTATCATTTGAATTTTTCACATAATGCTTTTGTTAATTTGTGCGGTAGGTGTCGTCGATATCATTCCTTTGGCTCATCACAATGATCTGGAAGTCTTCGTTAGGAAAAGTAAGCATTCTGAAAGCATTTCTCATCCGTACAGTAAAGGTTCTGACAGCCGTACCATTCCTAATCTACAGTTGTTTGTTTGCCCTTCTGCGTATGAAGGCAACGGCCTTCAGCGAGAAATTTATCATAACTGGTTTTCCGTATTGTTAGACATGCTGACCATCAATATGTCTGCTTCTGTCTACTCCGCTTTTGGTCTGGCAGGTGTCAAGTTCATGTGCAACAACCGAAAGATGTACCGTAAGTCTTCTACCCCTTGCGTTCCCGTCCCTCCTTGCGTGCGCTTACTCATTGCTTAATAAGTAGTATGTAAAGTTACCCTCAAAAGTACTTTTGTTTCTGCGATGGTGAAAGATAGAGTCGATTGCATGCTATTTTTACGTAAGGGTTCTCTTCATTGACTTGATATTTCATTGTAATTTTGACTTTCTTGATGTCTGTCTTTCTCGTGCGTTTGAGCAAATGCTTGCAAGTGACCTGCTGCCTGGCCACCTTGAGCCGAGGATTGACTCGGCACGCCTTAAACTAATGAGTAAGGAAAATAACGCTCCGGTGGAATAACCGGTGTGCTGGACTAGTTCCACGCCTATCTTTGGAGGGCTCAGGCCTTCTCGGCGTGTCTTCCTACTCTGTGAAGACGCGCCGATGATAGTGGCCTACCCAAGATCGAACTGTAACATAATGGAGGCTTTGGGTGGGAGGAGGTGTGGCCTTGGGTTACTCTTTCTGCCTCTGACGCGCAGACTTCAACATTCATCTGGGCTGGCCGACCTTCAAGCGCAATGACAACGCGCACATGCGACTGCGTAACTTCTTCAACAGTGAGGAGGTTACCTCTCGACGCCCGCCCGGTCCCTGTGTGGTACGCTGGGCGGTGAACAAAAATATTGACTGGACGCGAGTTGAGAACGGAGGACTGCCGGAGGCGCCGCATCCCTACTCCTTGGCCCGTTTTCTGGCCTCCGACTTCCGTATTGTAAGCCATTTGGTCGCCTTTTAGTACACGATCTGGTAAATAGGATTATTGACAGCTAGGAAACTTTCAACACTCCATTTTGCTTTCAGGCGATTCCTACAGTGGAAGTGTGCAACCTAGAGGCCGGAGCTGAAGTTCCGCGGTTTATCGAAGCCAACTCCTCCGTCGACCATCCATCAGGCTCCTCGGTCGACCACGAGTCTGCTCGCATCGCGCACTCCACTCTTCAACAGATGGCTGCTGGTGTCTATCCTGCAAAGTACGTTGAACTTAGCCTGCTTCGCGCATGTCTGCTTATGTTAAGTAACTGGCTTTTTCTCCTACTTCAGTGACAGTTACTTGTCCCCTTTGTCTTCGCGTCGTGTGTCAGCCTTCGCACCGGGCGAGGCGATTTGTCTGCGGGGCGCAACAATCCTCACCATTTCTGGCATCTTTACCCTAGAGCAATGCCAAAAGTTGGAAGATCTACTGACGTAAGTTCTAATTCACCTAGGTGGGGATGATGACGCTCTCTTTCAATTTACTCCTGCTCCTTTGTGCTTCAGCGAGGTGGTGCGCACCAGTCCATCGGAGAACTCGGTGGCTTTCTTCGCAAGCCGTCAAATCGAGTCGGATTGGTTCCCCTCAATAACAGAGAAAAAGAAGGATGGCCACTCTCCTGTCTTCTTCCAGAAGCTCCTAGCTCCTGTCTTTACGGCTAGTCGGCCCTACGTGCTGACGCTCAACTTTGTGCCGGAGTTGACCTGTGAGATCAAGGAGTAGGGAGTCTCATTCCCTTCCCTATATATGTGTACATTTTTATTGGTGTTTTTTCTGTTATTGGAGGAGGAATGTGTGTCAATTTTATCTAAGACATGATAATATTTTCTGATGTAGTCTGCTATTTCATCTCCTAAGAACGGGGTTGGGTTAGAGGTTTCTTCGTTTTGGGACATACTTGCTGAGGATCATTGTCCGGCTTCTTTGAAATCTCTCAAATACTTTTTGATGAAGTTCCTCCTTCTTGACCTCTGGCATATGCTACCGCTACTAGGTAGCATCCTTCCTATGGGTCCATATTCATACAATCGTCTTCGGCCTTGCGTTGTGGTTAGTTCCAGGTTAATCAACCGGTTAAGGCCGAAGCAGAAGCTAAAATTACGCTCGAATCGAGAAGAGGCTCCTCAGTTTTTGAGGAATGCGCTCCCTTCTTGAAGCCACCGGCTTGGCTCTCAAGATCTTCTGTACGGTAATGAACCATCCTTTTGCATTGAAGTTCCCCATCGCCATCTTAGAAAGGCTTTAGGGTTTTCTGCGGGGTTTGAATTTTCCTCCATCCTTCGATTGCCCACCTAATAGCCGTTTGTTGGTTTTCGATCGGTTTTTCGGTGCTGTTTCTTATAGTAGCCTGCATAATTGTTCCAAATTCTGTAATCCAAACCCTAAACGATCAATTACATAAATAGGTTGGAGTTAGCAACGCTCCGCTAATAGTTATGGCTAGAGAGAACGGTACTTCACTCTATTCGACCTTTTTACTCTCTTATGGATCAACCTCTATGTCAATGCTGTGTATACGCTCACACTGACCGTAGCACTAGTGTCCTGGCTCCAGTTCCGATAGCCAAGTTACAAATATTGACGGTTAATTTGTGCTCTGGACAACTTGCAGAAGTCTCTATCCAGTACCATGGTGGTTCAATGATACGATTGACCTTTGACCGATCGCTCCCTTCGTGTTGCCTGTTCCATGGACAGACCTCACGTCATGGACATGTAGACGTCTAAACCAACCCTTAAACGAGCAGTTATGCCTTTTTTTGAAGCAAGATGCAAAAATGAGAGTCCTTACTTCCTCGTTCTATGTTTTCTGAAGGCACAGAGACAAACATTGTTTCAGGTCACGCATCACCCTAGTTGAATACGAAGTGAATTCATTGGTTAACCTGACAGAATCCATATCCTCTAGTCAACTTCCTCTTATCATACCGTCTTTGTGACTCGGACGAAATGTTAGCCGAAAAGATCACAAAACTGTCATGGTTTAAAAGAAATGCTGTATATAGCCTTGGTTCAAATAAAATTGAGGCTTACGAGCTTCCCAAAGTAATGCGAGGAGTTATTTTCAGCTACAGCTATTTACGTCCTTGGACAGCCCGTAAATCCTAGGATCCAAGGTTTTGCGTTAACGAAACATCCAGGATTGGGTGTTTCACTCGCTAACTGAATATTCACGGCCATGGAGGTCGAGGCTGTAGGCTGAGAGGTGCCAAGACCAGAGTGTCATAGCCGCCTTCTAAGCATCAGTGTTGCATGACCGGAGTCTCGTGTTGGCGTCCACCGGGTGTTCTGTGTATGCTCCATCATTCCTGTCGGATATCTTGATTAATGGAAATGGAGATAAATGATATTTATGGGATTTTTACAGTTGGGTTCACAACCTCACCCTTGTCGAAGCCACTCACACCTCCAGTCTTCCAGCGCTTCTATGCGCTACGCTAAAGCCACTTTCATGAAACGCGTCCAGGAGTCACTCGGATTTGCCGCTACAAGTTGTTGAGATCTACTGGGCGACGCAATGCCGAACAAATGACCTCCTTGTTCAATTATTGGATAGTTGTATCATTGCGATCGCACTGCCTACCTACTGTTTCGATGCACAACCGACTAGAGTTTATACAATCTTATTTAACGCAGTTTTTTAATGGCTACAACTTCAGCGGTTGGGTGTTTCATTGTTCGGCTATCCACGACGATATTACAAATCACTTGAAATCATAAGCTTTTATTACTGTCGCATACAAAATTTGTCCGTATAGTAAATACGTGTAGAAAATCTTCACCACAATTAGAAGAAAGTACTTCACACCTCACGGTTCTGGTTTGAGGGGCAGGGTGTATCCACTGACGCTATCATCACTTGTGAATCTTGCATCACCCTCGCCGCCGGCGCCACCACCACTGTAAGTGTAAGGGCGCGTTGGTGCGTATTCTGCACCCGTCAATGGCAATGGTGGTGGCTCTGCTGCCACGATTGGGAGCCCCTGTGTGGTGAGAAGATTTGAGTCTGGCGAGGTGCTTGCAAGGCTTGTTGACGAGTCATGCGAGGTGGTGTTGTAGGATGCTGTCATTGCCGCTCCATAACCGATGTTGAACCACCCAGGTATTGGCTGCTGCTGCTGCTCGTGGTGGGGATGGTAGGGGTGTTGCTGATGGAGATGTTGCTGCATTTGCATAGCACTGGTCTTAAAATGACTTGACATCATTAGATAGGTGCGGTCAATAAGGCCCGCCTCACCGACCCAAGCAGTGGGTTGTGAGCATTGGGAAGGGGATTGGAGGCCATGCATTCCACTCGGGGGGCGGGGATAGGTGGTGGACCAATCGAGGCTTTGGGTACTAGCAGTGGGAAGTTGTCGTGATGTCCAAAGCCTAATATCACTGTTGTTCGACATCTGTGGGAAGGCAGACAGGAGTGGCGGTGCATACGTCTGCATTTTTACCTGCTCGTCCGGTTGTAAGTTCTGTAATAATGAATAAAAGCTACTTATTTTGAATAAGTATAACGATTTATATGGCAAATCGCGTGTCAAAACTCACGGTCTGGGCATCGTACGCACAGGCCGCAGTCCTTTCCTCACTGGGGTTCCAATCACAGGTTACAGGGATTTCATTCTGTCCCATGGCTTTAAGCTCCACCTCGGCACTCTGGTAAGGAGGGTAAGTAGGTTGATTAAGTGGAAATCCTCCAAAACGTTGCAAGGAAGCCAGAGGGTAGTAACGTGCTTCTTCTGCATTCTGGCTTTCCTCATTAGATGTGGCCTGATTAGGTTCTGCAACTACTGTGGCTGGTGGGGAGCTCTCAAAGTGCTTTCTAACGGTCTTCGTAGCACCTCGTTTCCGACCGCTATCAGTATTGATGGCTTCGGGTGATACAAAAGGCGACTCCTTATGACTCGTCTTAAACCGTCGTTTTCGACGCAGATAGGAGCCGTTCTCAAACATTCCGTGTGCTGCTGGATGAAGGGTCCAGAAGGCACCCTTGCCAGGCCTCTTTTCGTCACGTGGAACCTTCACGAAACAATCGTTTAGGCTGAGGTTATGCCGGATAGAGTTCTGCCAGCCCTGTTTGTTTTCTCGATAATATGGAAACCTGAAAGTAACGAAGGGTGGAATGGAGACGAGCATAGCTCCTACAATCCAACAGGTGGGATAGGGGGGATTATTGGGCAAATAAGAGATGAATTTTCTGAGGCATCGCTTGCTCGAGTATGTCCATGTTATCACCTCCTGGCCAAGGGAAGACAAAGCTGTACTTATTTTGGCCCAAGCCCATGCATAAAATTAGTTGACATCAAAATTCAAATTAAAGAACTAAATTAAACTGTTTGTTTAATACATCCAAACACTTAACTTGAAGGAAATGTGGCAAAGTTGTCCACAAGGCAGTTTTATATCCACCTTCTTGCAGTATGAGTACGACATATTACAAGAACTAAGGTCAGACCTGTGGCTTCTTTCGTTGCTAATAGGTGGTGGGTTACGCTACATTATCGAGAGTTAATTTCAAATAAAGCAAAGCAAATGACATTTACCAACGAGATGAGGGGTGTGCTGGTCGCACTGATGGGGTAAAGTGTAATTTTCATCTGTGATTCATTTTATAACACCCAAAAATGGTCTTAAAAAGACTGCCAGATCACATAAGAAGAACAGGACTTTAAAACTAATGGCTCGCAATGCATAGGCATGCAAAACTGATGGATATAATAAAAATAAGCCAACTTTACATTCCATGACTGACCTTTCTGCGATAAAACGATAGATTCCGCTGAGCGTTACCATCTTGTCAGGTTGTGCATCAATGGCCATACTGATTAGAGCAATGTATGAGTACGGTGGTTTCATAGACTGCTCACCCGTTGCATGAATCTGTGAGGTAGAGGGAAATTCGTAATCAACCTCCTCCGGGTCTGGCATCGAAGAGGCTACCGCTGCTGCTGCCGCAGCAGCGGAAGCAACCGCAGCAACTGACGGAACCGGGCTGAGATTGGCTGAGAAAGAGGACATCTCCGGCTGATAGGGTGGAATCGTAGTCCCCTGCCTTCCATTAAGAGGGTTGGCCTCCAGGGGAGGAGCAATTGACCAAGCGTTGTTAGGGAGATACTCACTGGGAGCAGCAATATCCTGATGCTTACATTCGCTATTGCTAGAAGCCTCTGTTGGAGTGTTTTCATTGACATCATCTCTTCTGTTTGTGTTGTAGTAAACCTGCTGATTGTGGGGGTGTCGACTGCTACTTTGCAGGGCATGCATGGAGGTGTGTGTATATTGGTGTGTTTACTGAGATAACAAAAACATAGCCTAGTGTTTTTGTGTGTGTGTGTGTGTGTGTGTGTGTGGTATGAGACGCTGGAAAGATCGAATGCACGGTACCTCCGATGTTGTTCTAACTCGGCCACCCGTGCGTCAACCAATAGCAGTCGTCGGCCGACTGATTGGTACGCAGTTTGGGCCTGGGCTAATTACGATTGGCTAATCGAAGTGCAAGAGCGTGCATAATTCTCCCTCCTATTGGTGCGTTCACATGGGGATGTAAAATCACTCGGAAAACGCGAGGCATTATTCAGTGACAGCTCATACAATATGGGAAATTAAACACGTATGTACGAATTTATTATGTAATTGTGATTTTGGATATCATGAAAGCGCACTTGAGAAATGACTCAAAGATGTCTTAACAGTGGTCTCCTGGGAAACAGCTACCTCCAATAGCCGAGTTAATTTAGTTTGTTCAGAAAAATTCGACGTCATATTAATAGTTCACTTCAGTCGTATGTAATAATTTTTCCTTCCCTCACAAGTGGCGAATTATTTGCAGAGAACTGTTTTAAATGTTTTTCAGGTCGTAAAAAATCAAAGCTAATGTCTTGAGCTGAATTAGTGCATACTTCTAGCTACAGTTACTCTGGAATTAAATATTATTCTCCACAAAACCGTTGCCGACAGCGGACTTGTGTCACCGGATCTGAGCGGTACTTGGCGCAAGCAACCATTTTTGCCAACTTCATAGGCAGCAGCTTTCGAGTTAATAAAAGGGGAGGATGGGGCAAAGCACAACTTGCTTCTGGCCGAACTTTGGACCCAAACACTGCAGCAGAGCTTGCTTGCTTTCTTACCCGCTCTCACGTGCACCCCTATGCTCCTGCACATTTTATGTGCAGAAATTACGATGCACCTGGTAGAATTTGAATTATGGCAAAGTGTGTGCCAGAAATGCCTAGAAATTTACCAATCAGATGCTGCATCACAAGTTTCTTACATCAAGTAGCGTGTATTTGGAGTGGGCAGTGCCAGTGGTAGGGGCAACGAGATGCTTCAAATCTAGGTGTCCTCTTTCCCATTTGCCTTTCTCTTTCCTTCTGTGCAAATGCATTAAATGGTATGCGTTGATTTCCTTGCAGAATTGCTAGCACGCTGTCATCTCACAACCTAGTTTAAAGAGATGCTGTGATTGTTTCGTTTGCCTAGCCGCCAACCCACTTACCCTACCACAGTGATGAAAGGAGACGTAAAATGGCGCACATTTCTGCGCAAAGGCACCGAGTAATTGCATTTTGTGGGCCCTTTTTGCTGTTGCACAACTGCATTCTCACCGAACCATATTTCTACCTCATTTTAGACGTAACTGGCGCCATGCAGTCGGCTTTCAGCAGTGAAACTGCTGTAGGGTTGTTGTAGCGGGATGGAAGATCGGCCATCGGGTGGCAGATGACCTTGTGATCATTCGCCTTTTGAAGTATTCTACCCGATAATTTGCCAATCGCTTCTCTGGTATTCACGTGAGTTCCTCAGCGAGAGGTTCTATGCAAGGAATTCCATATCACGATTCAAAATACTAATTGAATCATATTTCCCCAAAACTTAGTTATCCATTCTTCAATGATATTTGACGGCCTTACAGTACCCTTTTATTCAAAGAATACATTACCATGCACTCAAACATCTGATTCGTACACATCTGTTCTCACCATCGTCGTTTTGTTACTTTACGGTTCGGAGCCTTGCAGAACCCTTTCGGCTGATTTAAAATAACGAGGGAATCACCTGCTTCCACCTAATTTGAAATGACGTTGATAGATGCCAAAACTGTTTGACGGAGGTCTGTGATGGACCAGGAGGGAGCCTATCATTGGGTTCGGAAATGGCTAAGCTCTGGTCCCTATTTGGATACCATTTGGTTAGTCAAGTCATAACAAACACAATTGCTTTGGATTTAATCCCCTCCTCTCCCTTATAAGCGTGGTTAGTGCATATCGGGTAATGGGGATCGAGGACTAATTCCTTACAGGTCGTTAAGGTGTAGGGATAAATCAATTACCTAGCTCAATCTCTTCGTGGAAGTAAAGCACTTTGCAAATACTGGTGTTAAAAGTGTGGACAATAATTCACAGTCCCCTCGTCCGCCTCCAGCTTAATTGTTTCAAATTCTGAACCGTGGAATGTAATTGATCCTCCCTGCATTGCACACACACCCACACCCACACCAGCCCACTCGCGGTTAGGCTTTCCGCAATGTTTGTTTTTCCGGAAGTTTTCACCCCTTCGCTTCCACCACCGCCACCGACGGGCCACAACCCACCTAGCGAACAGTCACCACCCCCATCCCCCACCAACCCAATCAGTTAAGCACCTGATCGGATTATAATCGGTGTCAATTGGGGGACGCGGGGTGGAGGGGCTGAGTGGTTTTGTGGGAAGTGGGGGGGGGGGAAGGGGGTGCGTGGCTCTGACGATTGGCTATTGGGGATGGCCAGTGTTCATGTGAGAGCATGCATACTTCCCCAGGGGTCTTCAGGACCGGCTGAAATAATAACAATCGCACAGACTCGTCGGTCATGCACAAAATTGTAGGCATTCTTTCCCCTTGATTTTGCATGTCACGCTGGTTGGTGTTCCGTAGGTAGTCCTAAGCCCTTCTTTATTATGCAGGTAAAGGGAAAGTAATGCAATGCTCCAGCGGAAGTGTTCGCTACTGTGGCCGATCAATGGCAGTGACAAATACCCTTGCCAATCCGGAAACAATTTCCCCTCAAAGCCATCGGATCAGTGTCCATAGGCATTAAAAAATAAGTAGGTTTGCTCAAGAGCTAACGTGGGTTGCAGATAACAAACGGAAGGTCATTATCTTCGCTCCGATGATGAATTAGGAAGAACTAATGTAACCATTCAAATTGTAGCACTATCTCTGACAAATCAAAGATTCAAATTGGGAAAATCAAAGGTCGAGATCTTGCAAATCTGATTCACCACACCTATTCGGACACACCCGTTTGAACTCCCCGGCTTGGTAGCCCCCTCTGTGATGGTTATGATACGTGGCAAATACTTGACAAGCAACATCAGGTCAACAGTATCACAGCTGGCGATTGAAATCTGGGAGGCAGGAGTAACACCTGGCACTGCTCCGCCCCCCTCCCCCCACCCCCCAACCCATGTTCCACCACCAGCACCCGCACCTAAGCCTATACGACAGTAGTTGCAGCCGCTGCAAAAGTCAGCGAACTAGCAAATTGTTACAACTCGACTGCAGCAGTCAATTTTCTGGAAGGTGGGACAACTAACCAATCACTGACACCTTTTCC
Source organism: Taenia multiceps (assembly GCA_001923025.3). Classification (NCBI taxonomy): domain Eukaryota; kingdom Metazoa; phylum Platyhelminthes; class Cestoda; order Cyclophyllidea; family Taeniidae; genus Taenia; species Taenia multiceps. The sequence goes on along the minus strand of CM010313.2, from coordinate 18,186,740 downwards.
CAGACCACGGCACCTCCTGTCCACGTTCTAGGCGACTATCTCTTCCTATTCCTTCCCTCCTACCCCCAATCCTACCTTTTAAATCATTACCACCTTCATCACCTACACATTTAGGAGGATTTCAAGGTATTACCCAGCCCACTAATCCATCAGACAAGTCATTCCCAACTGCAAATACATATTTAATAAGTAAACGATTAGTTCATTGTTACAAATTGCGCATTTGTCTTCGTGCGGAGTTGTTTGATTCTGCCCAGATGGATTTCCAATTGCAAGTCTAATTTGTCCAGGCGCATCTCGAACTGATCCATCTGGCGTTCAACATCGAATGAGCCGGACGAGGGCTCGCTTGCACTTGCCATGTGGTTAGCTTCTCGACATAGGGTTTTGGTGTGGTTCACAAGTGCCTGCTTTATCCTCTCAAGGTCGTCCCTACAGGGCTTGTTAGCATGAGCTGTCAAAACAGTCTTCTTTGGTATGCTTGTGGAATCACTCGACTCAACCGTGACTAAGTCCGCATCCATGGCCTGTGAGGCTGTTGGCCATTGTACTCCTCCACCGACTTCGATTTCCTCATTAAAAAACCGATGCCATTGTAATTGGATAATCGATAATTATTTAATTGCATTTCACAAGGCGTTGGAGGTGGCGCTGTTTTAGCGGCCTACGTTAAATTTCATTAAAAGGTGACACCTTGAAACGATCGTAAAAGCATCGCTATTGCGAACACGTCGTGGTATTTCTCTCCAGTTACCCTCACTACTCTGCCGGAGGAGGAGACAATGGATGCCCTTTAGTGAATAGATCTTTTCCAGTCGACGTTACAGACTACGAAGAGAATGTAAGTGAGATTTGAGCAGTCTTTCTCAACTACTGAACTCACAAACATGCACATCCATCAATAGTGCTGCTTCTTTGGGATGATCAGTTGTCCGGTGTGGCAGGGTTACTGCGTCAAGACGCCTCCCATGCCGACTAAACGGTATTTCGGCACGTACAAAATGGGCCCATGTGAATCACACGTTGGCCTTTGTCGAGAAACCACATTCTATTCTGTAAATTATTTTATATTGGGGACATTTCGCTTGCCATGAAACGGGTCCAGTTAAAATTTCCACGTATGAAGGAGTCAGGCAACAGGCCACCGCATCCCAAGTCATTGGTTTCACGTAACTTTAGTCGGCCTGCAGTGTCTCATCCTGCATCGTTCAGGGTGGCTTCAAACTTAGGCTTTCCACACTTGACGCTATTTATGCCAACGCAATTTTTACGACCACAGTCGTTGAATTCCTTACTGACTGCGACCTTGCTTTATATGCCACCTTGTGGAAGCGTGAGATAATGGGGCTCGAAACTTTTTAGGCCTGTGAGGCCAATTCCATCACTTGAATTTCTATATTAAGGAATGAAACGAGTTTTTGTCTAAAATATAATCCCTCTGGAAAAAGGGTAAATTCTCTATAAAGGTAAGATGCATCGGGATAGCTTGAGCCTATCGAGCCGTGTTTGGGATATCAGATGTGAGCGAGGTGAATAAACATTTGAATCATCTCTACCGCTGGATTTGGAATTAAATCAAAGATTAACAAATCGCTTGGAATACAATTCGCAAGTAAAATTGGAGCGTGTTTTAAATTACAACTTGTGGAGGTCGTGATCCAAGAGCCTGCTGCGTGTTTGAAGCACCTTATAAAGCCCAGTACCTCTCCCTATGCTTCTTCCACGATCCATCCAAACTTTAACAGTGAATACCAGGTCCAGGAATGAATGCATATAATATCCTCAAACGCAATCCATCTATCATTCAACTGCCTTGACTTGCCGTTTCGAGGTCAATAGGTGTGAGGATTTGGAGTCAAGTTGCGATAAATATTCGGCAACTAATCCCGTTCCTCGTCCTGCACCAAGAATATTAACAACTGGATCGGTGCTAGCAGTGATTCCTCTGGGTTAGTTCGTCAGGGGGCTGGCAACGGTGCCTCTTTAGATGGAGTCATATTTTCTTCTTAGTTTCCCTACTAGCTGGATGGGATCCAAATGGAAATGATTGGACAGTTCTGAAGCGGGAGTTAAGTGGCAAGGAAGAACAAGCCAAAAAACCTTAATTCTAAGGAAGGCCATTGCTTTAACGACTAGTTGTAGACACGCATGATGGTCAGCACAGTTTCCTGTCCTCAAAAACACATGCCATACAGGACAATCCTCCAGATCCGGTGAAATTGCCAAGGGGGATCAGTGGCGCTGCGGCCAGCAACGTCTTAGTTCCACCAGAATGGGATGACTGGGCGGCTTCTCTCCTTGAATACGCTGGCCACGAGTGCTTGGGCCGACAGTCAAAAGAGGAGAGGGTGAAATATGCGTTATGATGGTTGTTTGGTTAACTCTCGATTGTTGAAAGGAACCAATTTGTGGTCCTCCACTTGGCTCTTTCCGAGCCGTGCCGGCGGCCCCAGCGCCTCCTCTATGCCAATACTTGGACGAACTGCTTAGCCTAAAATTGAAATTGTAGTACCAAACCCTCATGAGGCCCAACTTTGAGGAGGCGAGACCAGTTTCTTACCTGGACACATGGGGTGGGCAGGAGGGAGGGGTAAGGGTGTAGTCGAATTCAGGTCACAGGTGTCACTACAAGGGATGTATTCATGCATGTACAAGGATAAATACATACATGCAGGTTTGCGAAAACACACACACACACCCACCTGTTATCAAAATTGGTGAATTAACATCTTTGTTGAGACGTGATGAAAGCAAGTGGAGAACGTGACACACCTTAAGCCAAGATCACTCCACTCCTTGTTCTCTGAGCTGCTGTCACAGCGATCGTTCATCACCTTGCCCACTCGTGAGCTACAAAGGGCGGGGCGTCTATCAATCACAGGGTTGAGCTATTGCGTCTTGACTCACAATTAATGGCTGAGACAAAGGGGTAAAGAAAAACCTCCTAACACCATCAGACCGTGTATGCACGGCTTAAGCTAGCGTCTGAGAGGACTTTGACGAAGCCTCGGCTAATCAGTGCATCAAGGCGCCGGTGTCAGCGCAGGTCGCAAAAGTTAGACATCAGACGGCACATTCCAGCAATGCCCACATTGCGTCGGCTCGCCCCACCTTAAACAAACACCTCGTCAGCTTGGTAACGAGGCTCTGCAAACACAACCTCCTTTTTTGCCCACCCGGGTCACACAGGCGGAGGCGTGATGATAGCGTCTGCTCCAACGCAGTCACACTGCCAACCCCCAGCACCGCAGACTGCAGTCTGCCCGTTTCCGAACACGCAACGGCATATCCGTGCTTGCCTCAAGGATAGCAGGGCTGTCTGGCTTCTTGACCAGGCCCACTGACACCACACTCACCTCCTACACCATATGCGGTCAAATGATGGTTAAACGATTCTTACAGTTGCGCCAGGTTGAGTATTTAAAAGACCTGAGACAGGGATGCGCAAACAAATTTTGTCTGTGATGAGTGAGAAGAACTATCAGACGGGTAGGCTTGCAAATTATTTCCACGGGACGAAGACCACAAGCCTGACAGCGGATCTAATCCTACTAGGAAAAATTGGTTTGATTGGGTTTGGAGTTGGGCTGGAGGTGAGTCCCGGATAGATGGATAGACGGGCAGAGCACCTGACTGGGGTTGACTTAGCCAAATGGTGTACCACGGTGAACTATCAGATCGTCACGTTCGCATGACTTCCGCCTTGTTTCACCTTGTTAGGGGAGGCGTGTCGGTGAGGCCCCATTCACCAACCTTGCATAAACACATAATGTGCATCCTGTCCACCTGCGGCCCCTAAGAACCCGATCGAGAAAATAATGAGGGCTGAATAACCAAAATAACAAAATTGGGATTCTGTTTTTGGGCAGGATAAACTTGATGGGCATTAATTCAACCTTTAAGCAGGCCGTTCACACCAAGCACTTTGCTTATTCCTAGAATAAAGTTCCATGCATGCAATTTTACTGTGCATAAGAGCGGCATTTCTTGTGGGCAGTCGCACCTGGCCAAACAGACATAAACTCCTCTATTTTGCAATTATGAATAGCATTTGAATGACTACCCGAGTTTGTGACATTTATTCTTCCCAAAATACTTAGAAAGTGTCCGCTATTATACTTCTATACGGCGCCACGACCTTGGGGATAATTCAGGCACTGCACAACCCCAATGACAAACGAAAGAAAGACCCTACTTAAAATATTTAAGTAGAATAGGTACAGTTCGTCAGAGTGCAAGTAGGCGCCAAGTTACGACAAGTATTGCGAGGGCTGAGTGAAGGATGTGAATTAAAGCATGATTCCCAAGCCCCCAAACACCCACACGGTAGATTTAGCCGTGATTTTTAGGTTAAAATTTCACACATACATGGGCTCGCCGCTATCGTTCTTATACACGGACAGGCGTAGGTAGACGCCTAGTATTCCCCATCTCTCAACGGGAACAGCCTTGATAGAGACTATCGGTAAAGCAGAGATATAGGCCGTGCACGAATGCTCCATCCCTCCAGCCTCATTTGTGACTCTGCGCTACATCCTTGTTTAGCACCACTCGGCCTAGTTAGTAGAGTGAGTGGACTCGACAGAGACGCAAAATTAGCCGCCAAAATCTCCAAGTCTTTCCATCTGATAATCAAGTTAGCGTTTAACAAATCCTATGATGAGAAGCTAGGCTTTGAGAATACAAGTTTGTAAGCCGTTCCAAAGAAGAGGGCATTCTGAAAAGCATTCACCTCTAGAATGATGTTTTTTTCTTCCATCAGTCCTGACCAAGCCCCTCATAGTAAGGTATAACCGCCTTCAATGGGATTTGCATTTAATCGGACGATAATGGCACGTAAACTTGTTTCCTCGTAAATACGAACAGTCCCTTTATTTTTCTACGCACTTACTGTATTTGTTGCAGTCCACGCCAAGTCTCCAGTTTGTCCACACTAAATGCAGCGTTCCAAATGCATAGCTTGGAAGTGGTGGAGGGTTAAAAAGTGACAGGACGAATTTGGCATTTCTCAGTTGGCAAAGCAGTCTTGCGGCAGTGACTCAAGTGAACTATTCGCAGGTACACTTCAATTTCAAAGCAGTGAGTTCAGCTGCATGGCTTAAGTAAACAGTGCGTGCACTGCAGTGTAAGAGTTTCTGGGTTGGAAAGGAGAGGTGGGAGGGGCGGTGGGGTGGAGGGACTGGGAGACGAAGCAAGGGTATCTGGTGTGTTTGGACTTTGGACACGAACAGAGGAGGAATGAGTGTGCTGGCGTGAGTGTGGATGGAGGAGGTGTGGTTCTTCTCCACAATTCGCATCCAACTTGGTCAAATTTTGTCTTCCACCATCATGTTTAGTGAATTTTTACTGGATGTGGTGAAGACGCCTTCTTCGTGACCAGACTTACATGACTGGGCACCCAGTAACAAAATGTATGTAAGTAGGGAAATGGAATGTTCAGTTTCTAACTCTCAACTGCAAGTGAAGTGAGGGCTATGCGCCCATTTCAACAGTGAACCGTTAGCACGTTAAAATTCCACAGTCCAGTTTAAAGAGATGCTGTGCTTATTTTGCGTGCCTAGCCACCCACTCACCCCGACATTCAAGCACAGTAATAGCACAGTAATAAAAGGAGATTTAAAATGGTGCACAATCTTCCCCATGGACATAGAGACAGGCCCAATATGCTCTCACCCCATCTCGTCTCTATCAACAACAAGGAGTTGGTTTTCAACAATGGAGTCACTGTAGATCAGTTGTAGAGAAGTAGGAAGTCGGTTAGGTGCTTGTCAAGCAAAGTGTCAGAAAGGAGGACATCGAGCACATATGGAACCGTTCGGCTTCCATTCTATTCAACTAATTAAGTGGCATTACCCCACAACTAGGGCAAAAGGAAGTATGCCAATCAAATTACTGCTTCTGCAACACCATCCTTCATTGAACAACAATACTACAAGACGTTAGGAAATGCATTGTTTCATAACCTTACATTTGCACGGTGATTTATCAGAATCTTGCACATCTGCTTGCACCATTGTAGACGTAGTGTTTCATTACGTCTTGTAGGACCACTTTCGATGAGATGATGTAATGTGGCATATCCCCATGCCTACTTATGCTTCCTCGCTGTTGCCCCTTCTGTGCACTTCGGAGGTTTAAGTGAAATCAAAGGTTGCTAAGGGGGAAACCTTCTTTGCTTCGAAGGAGGATCGGACTCATTGGAACTGTGAGAAGATGAAACGGAATTGTTACAACTCTGTGATTGCCAATCTTTAGATTGCAATCTTTACGCAAATCATCCTCTCCTGCGACCTTGACTTGGTTTCGCATTGAGAGCCGTAAAATTCTGTCATGAGTTTCGAATGATTACCTTATGTGCTGACTGGTTTGGTCTTCCACTTCCCATTGTAAAGAAGATAAAAGCAGATGTTCCATTGCACATACCTGATCAAGCTGCATTCCACAATGGAGGTAGAGAGGATGTGAAGAAGTGAGAATAAGAAGTATGTTCAGTTTATTCGATTTATTTGAGTAATCACTGGTAAATAACACATGAGTAAGTCGATCCTCACTGTGGATGGAACAGAAATGAACGATATACTCAACGAAAATCTTACCAAGTTGTGAATACTTGCCTTGAGGTGAGTAGCCACGATGGTGGAAATGCACCATTGAATAGTTTCAGGACAGCTGACCATGAAATTGGGGTCAAGTCTATGAAACTGATCTCGACCTTGCTGTGATGTTTATTTTTGCGGAAGTCCTCACCCTAAGACCCGCTCTGTCCGGTAACGCAATGCTACCATTGCTCTCCCCCTTCCACCCTACCCCTCCCCATCGCCCCCTACTGACTCCACTCCTAGAGTTAGTCCCAGCTCCCCCCGATCGGGTTATAATTTGTGCCAATTAAGAACTGTGGATCTGTATGGCACCGTGTGGTGTGACCAGATAGGGAACTTGGGGCTGGTTGAAGCAATGCGGCAGGCTACTCGCTGACTGGAGTGAACTCGCAATCTGAACTGTGAGGCGACTCTGCAGTCTTGGTGTCCTCCGTCTCTGTCTTAGAATATTAAAACTTTTCGCACAATTTCCTCTGTTGTATCTAGCCGTTGTTTGCGACTAGACTTCAACCGATACTTCTGTTATACACCTGACTTTTAGACCTGTAATACGGTGAACCCGAAATTACCCATCCATTATCCAAAAAAGCTTATTCATTTAGTAGTATTGGACTGCATTTAGAAGACCAAGAAGCTAAGGAATCCATATGTAGTGGGAAATGGGACAAAAGAATTTGACTGTCCTCTATACGCCTCTCTCCCGTTATGGCTGATCGGTTATCCAGCTAAAAACGAAGTGGTGCGTGTAAAAGAAATGTTCAACTACAGAGGCTCCCGGCTACCCAAAATGTACTCCATCGCACTAAACTACTGAATGGAAAAGCCTAGGCGCCTGCAGATGTGAAGGCATATTCTACGCTCCAGATATTCACTTTAGTCACAAGACTGCGGCTTAGTTAAAGACATGCACCCTCATCACTCACAGATTAAAGTACATAGACATAAAAATGTCTACATTTGTCCAAAAACTGAACGACGAAGATCAAGATCTAGTAGTATTGACACACACGTACGTACACACCTGTTGGAACTTTCCCAGTCATCAGTTCTCCCTGTACACCACCTACCTATGAGTAAGTCCACGAGAGAAGCGATTTGGCTAAAGGAAGTGATGGACATGCAACTTCAAAACTGCAGCGGGTCCGTAGAGTGAGTGACGATCGATGTGGAAGATAGTGGTGGCACCTGTACTGACCCTATGTCAATGCTGTCGTTCCCAACACCTCCCCTCTAGAGGTGACCTGTGTTGCTGACATCATACAAGAGTGGATGCAGCCGCCACGAATGCCAGCGAACTAAGAAATTGTTACAACCTGATAGAGGTAGTCAATTTTTAGAAAGTAAGGCAACCAATCAATCACTGGCACCTAATCTTAAACCACGGTACCTCCTGTCGTCTTCCTCGGCAACATATCCCCATTTCTTCCTTTCTACTCCCATTTCCACTTTCAAATTCATTAGATGCTTTATCATTTAGATATGTGTGAGCAGTCCAAAGCATTTCGCAACTCTTTCCCCTACCAAGTTATTGGCTATCCATTACTCGTTTAATGCTACGTCCCCACGAGTCATTGAAATTGCATCACCAAAACTGAGACGCGGGTTTGAGCGTTGCCAGTGACAACTCGTTCCAATCCACGAATATATCTTTACTAGTTAAATGATTTATGGACTACTGCAGAGTTTGAGTTCGCTTTAACTCTACTTGAAGGTCTTGCTTGTTCAGTGGCCTTCCAAAGTGCTGTATCTGGCTTCCAACATTGAATGAGCCGAATGGAGCTTTGCTGTTCGGTGGACCGCTTGCCGTCCATCTCCAATCACCCAAGGTCGTTCTTACAGGGTCTGTTTGCATGAAGTGCCGAAAAATAAACACTTTGATGTTACTGTAGAAACACGCAAGTTGGCTTGTCGTTCCGATTTGGAAGTTGCCGATGGAGAATTAAGGTTGGTCTGTTTGTATGGAGTTTGTTGCGTGTGATGTTGGAATGATTGTGAAACCCAAGTCATTGCTAGCATTACAAGTGGTTCCTCTCCAGCTGCCTTCATTAGTTTTGTGAAAATAACCGACGCGCAATGTTTTGGTGTGCTCCAGTCGGCGTTGCAGGTCGTGATGGCAAAGTGGTTGAAATTTGAGCGATATATTTACACCACCGTCGATGATTCTGTCTCCACGATCTTTGGAATGGTCAGTAGTTCGGCATAATGAGGCTAATGTGTTATGACGTCTGCCACACCACAAAGCCGATGTTTTGGCCTATAGGAATGAAAAGACAGATATCTTCCAATCCTCCTTGACATTTCCATGGATTGCAGAGGCAAAACTAAGCAATCAGATGTAAACATCGGCATGGCATCTCCCCTGCTCTTGGAGATATTAGCTTTACAGCTGCACGCTACATGTTGACAGTACAATCCAAAGCTATTCAACCTTCTATGGAAGTATAATGCAAGGTAGCTTCTAGATCACTTATCTTTGAATTTTAAAACTTCATTTACATTAATAATCAGACATCAGCTAATGGAAAATTTAAAGGAGGCAAAAATTTAATGAGTTAATGGATTCAGAACCATCAAAAATGATCGGTCCAGGTCCAGATCTTGGGACAGTTCCCTCTTGCATGTCCTGAACTGCCATAGCCTTGGCCAAGCGGGACTCTCACGTGCAAAGGATTAGACAGATGGTTAACACCTATCGCAGCGTTGGATGTACTTAATTTTTGGCAGCCCGGACAACGTCATTTTTCTATCCTCTCCACCTCCGCCTCTCAATGGTGGTGGATATGCCATGCTATTCAATCGAATTCCAGGCTGTGCATGGAGTTTGCAAAGGAGCGTGTTGCAATGTTATCGACGGTGAGCATTGCCAACGCCTGTGTGGTAGTTTGAAGCATTGAGCTGTTGTACACCGGATGCTGCCCGGTGCAGAGCCTCCGACTGCCTATATCGACGAGACGAGGGCGTGGAAGCAAAATGCATGTCAAGGCATAAATAACGCCAAGAATTCGGTGATGACAGAGGTTGAATGCTGTGGACTCACCTTTACCCGTCTTCCTCTCCGTAGAATACGATAGAGCTGAATTTTACAGGGTACCGTTTCGATTTGTGGATTCGCAATAATGAGTTGAGGGATGAACAAATGCATCTTCATGACACTAACTTGCAATTACCACTGAGGACAGGGAAGTGGACACATTCTTCACTAAACTCAATTTTTTCGTTTCTTCTTCTACGCACTTACTGTTCTTGTTTCAGTCCACGCCAAGTCTCCAATTTGTCCACATCAGGGCTTGTCCATGTTCCTCTACTTTGCGCAACAAATCACTAAATGCAGCATTCCAAATGCTAGCTTGGAAGTGGTGGAGGGTTAAAAAGTGACAGGACGGATTTGGCATTTCCTAGTTGGCAAAGCAGTCTTGCGGCAGTGACTCAGGTGAACTATTCGCAGGTACACTTCAATTTCAAAGCAGTGAGTTCAGCTGCATGGCTTAAGTAAACAGTGCGTGCACTGCAGTGTAAGAGTTTCTGGGTTGGAAAGGAGAGGTGGGAGGGGCGGTGGGGTGGAGGGACTGGGAGACGAAGCAAGGGTATCTGGTGTGTTTGGACTTTGGACACGAACAGAGGAGGAATGAGTGTGCTGGCGTGAGTGTGGATGGAGGAGGTGCCGTTCTTCTCCACAATTCGCGTCCAACTTGATCAAATTTTGTCTTCCACGATTAGCGCCGTCAGTATATTTGTTGAATGGTTAGAGAATCTGGTGACCAATCCTTCTTTGCAACTTCCTTCCCTTTTTAAGTAAGAAAAGTTTGATGGATACTTTTTACTTTTACTGTACGCTTAATCTTCAGCACGCTGTCATTCCACGGTGCATTTTAGAGGGAAGCGATGATTGTCTTGTTTGCCCAGTCACGAACCGTCCACAGTGATAAAAGGAGCTTCGGAATAGTGCGCATTTTCCCACACAGACGTAGAAGCGAACCCTATTAAGAGGAAACCCTCTTGCTGTTGCACTACCGCATTCGTACTGATCAACAACTCCATCCCATTTGAACATGACTGGGATCGGTCATTTGGATTACATTGATGAATCTGCTGTGGATTAATTGCAGTTGGATCAAAAGTTGGTTAGTCACTTGTGAAGTGATGTGACCCAGGAGGAGGACATCAAACAACCTGGGAATTAAACACCTCTCTCCTCTTTCCGCTCGTTTAGAGACAAAAGGAGTCAATAGTCCTAATAAAACTCCTTTCGAGAGATGTTTTGCATGTAATCTCACACCTTGATCCACTAATTTGCCAACATCACCAAGAAATTAAGAATTACAGTCCTAAGAATAGCATAAAAATATGCTGCTGCTTCTCTGACAATTTTCTTTTCTGTATAGAAAAATTACAAGGTGTCCGAGAATGCACTTTGTGTAATCTTGACCATGCAAGGCGAAGCGTCAGAACTTGACGCGTCTGCTCCTACCATTGTTGCGGCTGTCAGTTCTCTCATCCACTATTTCTGCCTCTTGTAGGACCACTTCCGATGAGGTGATGCAAGTAGAGAAATGTCCAGGTCTCTTTCGCACACTTAGGAGGTTTGATTGCAATCAAAGGTGATTTAGGAGGGAATCCCCAATCGATTCGAAGGATGACCAAGTTCATTGAGAATCGCATTAACAAGTAACTGCAACATTCGGGCATGAGTTTCAACTTATCACTTTGTCCACTGGATGGTTTGGTCTTCCACCTCTCTGTGTGTCAAGAAGGTCAAAGCAAGTGATACATTACACAGAGATTCAAGTCACAGTTACCTTTCCATACCTGATCAAGTATTATTCTACAATGGAAGTGGAGAGGGTGTGAAGAAGCGAGGGTGGGAAGCATTTTCGGTTTCGCGACTTAATTTAGCAATCACACACTAACAAGTTGATGTCCACTGCAGAAGGGACAGAAATGCACGATATACTCATCGAAAGTCTTACCAATTGGTGAATACTTGTCTTGAAGGTGAGTAGCCACGATGGTGGAAATGCACCATTAAATAGTTTTAGGCCAGCTGACCGTGAAATTTGGATCGACTCCGTGTAACCGATCTCTCCCCTGCCGCGCGCACAAACACACACACACACACCAAGTGCTCCCTTGCTGTGTTGTTTATTTTTGCGGAGGTCCTCAACCTAAGCCCCGCTCTATCCGGTAACGTAACGCCGTCTTTGCTCTCCCCTCTTTTTCACTGGCTCCACCCCTGGTCCCGGTTCACGAGACCCCTGATCGGATTATAATCCGTGTCAAATGAGGAACATGGGGTGGGTACTCCCCCATGTGGTGTTACGCGTTTGGGTGGAGGAGGAGGGGTGATTTTGCGAGAGGGGGTGAGGAGCAGTTGGAACAGGTTGATTGGCTGTTGGAAGTGCGTGAGTGTATGCATGCCGATGCGTTTGTATGCTTAGAGGACTTGGGACTGAATATAACAATGCGGATTGTCACTCGAACACATAATTTGAACTGAGAAGGCTATTCTACAGTCATGGTGTCATTCTCTCTGTATCACATGTGACAGAAATGTCGCAGCAAAATCGCCAAGATTAGGACCATTCACTGAGAAAAGTTGTTAAAATCAAGTCGTTGTCTGCCATCAGGACTCAATAAATGCCCTTGTACTGCACTCACCTTACAGACACGTAATATGATGAACTGCAAATTGCTTATCCAGTATCAACATGTGAGGCACGATACTGTCGTTGTGAAATCGTTTCACTTCCATAGCATGCTTCATTAAACCTGAGAAGCTCCTTAACCTTGAGTCACAAATCATTTCGTGAGTAAAACATACCCCCATTTAAGGATGAAGGAGTAATATAGTCAATGTAAAGTGAAGGTGGGCAGGAAGAAACTTCCCATCCCCTAACTCCCCCCCCCCATTCCCTAATATAGCTGATGGGTCTTCCCACTAAAAGCAAATAAGTGTGTTTTAAAGGGGATTTTAAATGTAGAGTTTTTGCATAGCCTCAGGTGCACTTGATGAAATTTGAACTGCGAAGGCATTTTGCATGCTTCAAACGCTTACTTTTGCCAAGTTCGTATTGCATGTTTCAGGAGCCTTAGAAAACCATCCATCAAAAGGTTAAAAAGCAGAGATGCCCTACATTGCCCTTAACTGAACGGTGAGGATTGATCGCCTACAACTTCGGTACAACACACCTTCGCATCGGTCCGTTGGAACTTTCCCAGGAATCAAATCGACCTCCCCATTAGCTACCCTTGCGCATGTCTGCGAGAGTAGCGATTTGTGCGCAAAAAAAAAACGGATTTGACAAGCAGCATCCGTTCGCACTTCAACTGCAGCCTGCACGCAAAATCAGTGGCGATGGATGTGGAGAATAGCAGTGGCACCCATGCTGGCTTTACTAAACTGCGATCCTTACCGCTACCTTTCCTATAGACTCCTCCCTGTTCGCTCCTCCTATTCCATATCCCACTCCTATTCTCGCTTTCTTGATCATTACCACTTCTATCACCTAGATAGGCATTGGGACTCCAGAGCGTTGCGCAGCTCTTCCATCTATCGTTTCAAGGCTCCAAGTGTAGACTCATCCGAGCAGAATCAAACGCTTCCAGCCAAAAGTGAGCCCGGAGTCTGCAGTAATGCACAACTTGTTCGCCTAACAAATATGCACGCGCAGTTTAGAGCAATTTGTCGCTGACAGCCCTCTAGTGCACGTCTCAAATCAGATGACACGATCATGATGGCCCATGGAGGGCAGTCCATGAAGCGATAGATGGAAGGGCTGTGCAATACTTTGGAGTCGCACTACCTACCTAGATGATAGATTTTGTAATGATTAAGAAAGTAAGGGTAGGAGGAATGCAAAGGGAGGAGTAAGTCGCTCAGAAAGGGGACAGGTGGTGTCGTAGTCTGGAACGATTTAGGTTGGTTGGTTGGCTGCCCAACCGTATGGGTTGTAACAGTTTGTTACTTTACTAAATTTCGAGGCCGCTGTCACTACGGTTGTGATGATGTCAGCAGCACAGGTTGAACCTATAGGGGAGGTGGTGGAAAGGAACGCAGTGGAGTGGGGCTAGCACGGGTGCCATCGCTATCTTTTACATCCATCGCCACTGATTCCACGTGCGAGTTGCAATTGACATGCAACCTGATGTGTCATGTTAAATGGGTTTTTGCGCACAAATCGCTACTCCAGCGAAAATGCAAAGGAGTAGCCGATGGGGAGGTGGAACTGATGCCTGGGAAAGTTCTGGTGGACGTGTACGAGGATGTGTTGTATCGAAGTTGTAGGAGGTTAAGTCTCACCGCTCACTTAGGGACAATGTAGGACATCTCCTCCTAAAACATATGCTGTTGTATATTTAGCAAAAATATTGAAACCAAAATGTTAATGGTTGGCAACATTACTCTAGTGGAAGTAAGTATTTGAAGTGTGGAAGATGGCCTTATATCTGGACACTACTAAGCTCTTCCCTTCAGTAACAGCAAACAATTTCTTCGGTCTAAATCCTACGGGTACGCTCGGTTTGATTCCCCACTCCATTTCTTAGTGGAATTAATGCGTGCAATTCATCTATGATAAAATGGAGTCGCAATTTACGCCTTATGCTGATTGTGATAAATTGGAATACACTCCGTAATGTAGAATGAGGGACTGTGGAGAATCGAGTGTAACCTAAGCAGATCTCTGATGTAGAAGGAGCGCTTGCAAGCAATATACTCAAAAAATCATTGCGTGCGGTTAATGCTCACTTTGGGTATGAATGGTCATGGTGATGATAAGACCTTCTTAATTAGCTATAGAAGAGTGGAAAGTGTAGTTTGGACCAATTCAATATAACCGGTTTCGCTCTCTTCGCATGAACGCAATTACCCAATCTCGCCTTCCCGCAATGTTTATTTTTCCTTGAGTCCTCACCCCGAACATCGCCTCGTCCGGTGGTCTAACGCCGCCTTTGTCTCTCCTCCACCTTCCCTGCAATCAGACCATGAGGTCCCAGATCAATTCATAATCAGTACAAATTGAGAACTGCAGGTGGACAAGATATCGTATGGCGTGACGTGATTGGGCGGGTGGGGGAAGAGGACGCGGAGGGGGAGGGGTGCACTCGGCTGTGATTGGATGTTGACGACGATACGTGAGCGCATGCGTTTGTGTGGATGCATTTGCCCTCAGGGGATTTGGAGCTTACTGAAATAATAAGGCCAGACACTCGTCTGCCGGACCAAACACGTAATATGACCTTCCAAAACGCTTCAAATTTATGGTGCAATTTTATCCGGTGCATAATCGTCAAAATTTAGAGAGACTTTTAGTCGCAAACAATTAACTAAGTAAGAAATATCTGCATTCAAGGACCAAGAACTGATGAAGTTGATGCCGATTGGAAATGGGTCAACAATAACAGCAGTCCTCAACATCAAATGGCAGCATCTTGGTTATGGCTTATCTACCCTCTAGGTAAAAAAAGGCAGAAAAAAAACACTATATGCCATTCATGCATGCTAAATTGTTTTGATGGTGCTAGATAGCTGGAGGAGGGAGTCCATTAGTGCCTAAATACAAGAACATCTTCCAAACTTCAAGCATTCACTTTCACTAATGTGGTGCAAGCTAGTTATGCAGTTTCTATTTGAAGAATTCTGTATACACCGCTTGACCACTTTCAATTTTATCTCACCGGCTTCCGAACAGTCCTAATGTAAATGGTTCAGTGACATTATGAAGCCGTATAATACAATTGATTAAAGATAAGAGTATCCGAGTTGAGATCTTGCATTTTTGCTACAACACACCCACGCACCCGCCTTAAGACCTCCCCATCGGCTACTTATGCACACGTTCGTGAGAGTAGCAATTTGCGCACAAAAGAGTTTGACATGCAACATCAGGCTGGAGGTCACATTTGCAGCATACATATGGAGCTAGTGACAGTGGCTGTTGGAAGTAACGGTGACACCTGTGCTGGCCCCATTCTCCTCCCCTCTACGTGCGCTTGCGCTGCTGACATCAGTACGACAGTAGATGCAGTGGCCTCAAAAGGCAACAAGCTAGCAAATTGTTACAACCCGACTGACGCAGTCAATTTCCTAAAAGGTGGGACAATCAACCAATCAGTGGCAAGTATTTCTGGACCGCAGCACCTCCGGTCCCCTTTCTGGGCTACTATCTCCTCCTATGCCTTCCCTCCCACCTCCTTCCCTATGTCTACCGGCACTCCTACTTTGTCATTGCAAACCGCCCTCCACTTGCTCAGTTATGCGTGCCTTCTAGTCACTAGAATTGTGACATCAAATCTGAAGCGCTATCAGTGGCAAATTATTCCCAACCACAAATATTTACAAATAAACTATGTGATACTTATCCTGCGTTTTGTACAGATGGGTTTTCACTTGAAAATCTAGTTCGCTTGGAAAGCCTCGTATGCCTCTGCTGTTTGGTAAATTTCTTGTCGCCGAGCTCTGATATAGATCATTAGCGCCCTATTTATTCTCCTTAAGCTGTTTTTGTGGGACTTATTTACTTCGGCTTTATTGTAGAGGCACGTGGTGCCACTTTTCTTCCGAGGTGGAACTGGTTGTTGGGATTACAAGTTGGCATTCTGTGTGCCGAGTGCGCTGCGTTTGATAGCGAGGTGACAACTCGGAACGATCGTTGGAGGCGAATTTGTTGCTAGCGCAGCGAAGGATTCTTTATCCGCTACCCTCTGAATGTGGTGGCAATACTTGCCCTCACGATGAATGGTGTTTCTCGATCATTGTTACTAGTGACAATGACAGGGTAGTTGGAATTTGAATGACGCATTGCAACTCTTGAAATCATAGGCACACTCATCCATAGATGATGCTGCTTTTACAGACGTTGAATGATCAGTAGACCGGCATGGCAAGGATACTTCGCACTGACAGTTTCCGTGCCGATAATGAGGTCTTAGGAGAAGTTGTAAAGTGCTTGCACGGATTACACAACAGTATCGTGGTAACTGGCTATTAACACTTTTGCAGCATCCCCATGTGTAGGAATTTCCTCATTCTCCCTCCCTCTCCTAAAAATGCCTCTAGTCCGGGAAGGTTGATTTTTCAGAGACATCTCTATCGTCTTAGACGAAGCGGTCGATTGATAGAAGGTTATGGGATGAGCACTGTCGACGTTAGAGGAATCGACACACTCTCTGAGGAAGAGATGCGAACTGTTTTTTCCACCTTTCGTCCAAAGGGTTCGTAAAAGGAAACTTAAGCATTGCACCTTGTGTTCGACGACACAATAGGCTGATGCTATGATCCAAAGTTAAGTACCTCTCTATGATAGTGTACTACAAGATATAATCAAGAGTGGTCATCAGTAGAACATATTTATGGTCGTAGCACATGCATTAAATAATGACAAACCCAAAATAAATGCGGAGATTATTTAATCAATTCAATGAGTTTATAGAAGCAAAAATATAATCAATTTAGGGTTTGGGTGCCACAGAATCCCACCGAATGTCTGACTTGCCGAGCGTCCAGTCAGATGGAACTAGCATGTGTGAATGGGTCAGACAGTAAGTCAACACCTGTCAAAACATTTGATGTGCGTGACCCCTGGCTGTCCATTTAGTGTCCTCCGACGTGCGAGAGGGTCAGACAGGAGGTCAACGCCTATCAAAACATTGGATTTATGTTACTTGAATGTTACTCTCCCTCCTCTCCGCCTCTCAAGCCTCTCATTAAGAGCTAATCCTGGATACATTGTACCATTTCGCTGTTGTCCACCCTGTTTATGAAGTCTACGGTGTAGTATGTTGCACTACCATCGGTGGTGAACGTTCGGAACACTAAGCAGTAGCACACTAGATGCCGGCTCCGAGCAACGCCTCAGGCTGTTAAATTTGGCTTGATAAGGGTGAACGAATACACCATCATAAAGGCTCTTAGGTAAGGTTGGATATTGTGGACCTATTTCTACAGGTGCTTTAACACCTGAGGTTTGATAAAACCGGATTTACCTGACTTGTGTTAACAAGGAGACACACTCTAAAGTATGCAGCAGTGCGGGCACCATTGGCAGCTATAAAGTGGAAAAAATTCTGCATTAAGCTTAACTTCTCAGGGATTCGCCATCCGTTTGAATAATCTTAGATGTAGCGGGAGTGCGTCAGCCAATTTTGGATTCGAAAGTATTGAGCAGAACCGGTGCTCCAATGTGCCAACCAATTTCACCTCCATTCCAGACCTCAACGTGGAACATCCTCATTTGGGACAGATTAGGGGAGGACATGGCTAGCTACTAACCACAAACATTCTATCCTGCCAATTATTCTAGAAGCCGCCTTATCTCTCTTACAATTTTGAAGAGATCCTAGTGCCCTCCCCTACTGCCTGTACCCTAGCCAAGTGATTGGACTTTATTGTCCACCATGTTGGGTCAAAATCACAATTCTACCGACGACCGTATTCATCGAAGTAAATGCGTGGAAACTATTTCCAGTCTACGTGATTATTTCAATATTAATAATAAGACTTATATGAAAACACAGGAGGATCAGGTAGGATTGTACAAAGGAGACACCCCATGAACCCCAACTGAATTCCTCTTTCAAGATAAACGTAATTTTCTCTAATCAAAAGACCAAAATAAAGACATGATGGATGTTTCCACAGTGGTCCTTCATCTTTGAGATTGTTAAATACGTTAAGGCTCTACATGCCCTGAGCTGTCTTTTAATGGGAAGCTAAGGTGATTTTTCAGGGACCGATCAGTAGTTGTTCAAAATTTGCATAATTTAACTATTCTTTAACCCTCTGATGGACGTCGCTCGGGCTGCTGTCCTTAATGCGCCGTCAAATGGACGGGAGACGTGCCTTAGAAGAGCTGCCTCTTGACCGATACATATGATTGTCCCATAAAATGATGGTGCTAAAATTCAGAGGCCAATGATATCTGCCTTAGGGTCTGTGATTTCACGCTGCCAGTCACGAGGCATAGCAACACATTTAGACAAGGACAATTGTACGGGGTTCAACAAACTGACATTTGTAGTATTATCTCCACAGGGCACCTAGTAGACTTGACTAGCTCAGGTCTAGGACTTACACAAGCATCTAGTTGGAGAGGAGAGGTTGGCGACTGTACACGTAAGGCTACAATGAAATCGGGGACATGGGTGGCACGAAGGCATTCACGCGTATCTATAAGGGATAAAACTCCTCTTAGAGGGATTCACATAGCTCAAAGTCAGAAGTTAAATCAGACTTTGGCACTCAGATGACACACTATCGTACTGCAGGTATGGAGAGATCCCTTCAGATGTGAAATTATACCAAATCAACAAACTTTGAGGTGCCGTCTTTTTGAATGCCATTAGTTATCCATAGTGGCCAGTGAGTGCGCAAGCGGTATTGCTGGCGATCGGGACTCACAGAGATTTGACACGGCTGAGACTGTGTGGTGGTGGTGGTGACAGTGGTGGTAGCCAAAGAAGACTTCGAACGCCGCGTTCCCGCAATTCCCGCAGTATGTCAGCGCTTCCACTCTAAACAAACACTTTACCAGCTTGGTAAGGAGGCGCCGCAAACACAGCCTCCATGCGTTTATTATAATGGAGTCACACTGCCAACCCTCAGCACCGCAGATCGCAACTCTGCCTGCAGCTGAGTTGCATGACTTTTCGATGACATCTACTTGCCTCTCAATCCTGCCTTGCACATGACTAAGATTAACAAAGCCAGGTGGCGACCAAGGTGAACTATCAGATCGTAAGGTCTGCGTGACTTTCACCCTTGTTATCGCCTCGTCAGGGGAGGCATTGGGGTGAAGTTGAATCCACCTGCCTGGAATAAACACACAGACTACATCCTGCCCAATCGCAACCCCAATAAACCTGGTCAAGATATGAATAAATTTGGAATAAGCAAGATGACAAGGTTGCCAGTCGGTTCTGAGCAGGAGCTAATTACCTTCTACGTGATGCTCACACTACAAACTGCTTTAATTGGCACCAAAACAGATTCTACGTTGATGCTAATGCCGAAGCTCCCACCATCGTGGTAATTATGATAAATTTAGGAAAAGCTTCCTCAACAAACATGGTTGTCTAACATCCGCACGCCCAGACTGGTACCGTAGGGTAGAGAGCTATTTCCATTAACTGTCCCTTTGGCAACTCACGAGTTCATTAATTGCACGGGCCTTTGAACTCTCCTCCAATAGCTTATAGCCTACGGAGGTGCTTTGATTCCTAGTTTACCGTCAGCCTTAGCAGTCACTCCTAAATGAGGACAATATTGCAGTTGCAAAGGTGAAGGGTCTTTAACGTGGTAAGTTCCAGAGGATAGAGTACCGAAGCAGCATCAACTTCGGAAACCACCTTAATCTGATGACGATTTTCGGTAGAACCAGAATTGCCTAGCCTATCACAACGATTGGATTTTAGGATGAAGGGAGCTTCAGCTACTCATGTCTCCACATCGGCTCTGGGAAACTTTTCCACTTTACCTTATTTTTTCTCCTGAAGTTGGTTGCATCTCATCGATTGATTTAAAATGACTGGGGATGGTAAATGACCATCGCTAAAGAGGCAAGGGATTAGATGGTGTGCATTACTAGGAGGAGGACATGTAACAGGTGGGTGGATTTAAACTCTTTTTTATTGCGGTTTGACTTACAAGCTTGCAGATACCTGAATTGGTGACATTTTAGGAAAATTAAACGATGCTCATCAAATAACCATCATTATACCCACATACGGTGACGCCACTTGGGGGGATAACTCGCCAACACTCCTTTAAAACTTGACTTTAGACAAAAGAAAGTGGAACGCTACTTATAATATTTAAGTAGATGGCACAGGATGTGTTGGTCAGTAGAAAGAAAGTAGGCAAATGCTAGGGCTGTGTTGAGGGCTGAACCTGTAGAATGCCACGCTTTGAAGCACCCACGTTTTATAAGTGAATTGCCCACTCAAATGGAGTCACGGCTCTTTGCCTTATCCACAGGACAGGTGTAAGTGCTTTGAGTGTCCAGTTTGTCAGCTGGAATGGCCTTTACAAATGCTATCAACAGAGCAGCGAGCAATTCCTTTGGTTTCGTCTCCACCAGCTGACCAGTCTGCGTGCCCCACTAGGCGTTTTTCACAAACAGCCTATCCCGTGCCTTCCTTGCCAACTACATATGCTGCGTCACTCGGTCCAGTGACCATTCGTTCGTTCCCAACGTCTGCTGCATGATCGCGGCAAGGGAGGGCTGTGGATTGAACAGCGCTACTAATTACCTTGTGTTTGGTAGAGTCGCAGAATCAGTCACTCATTCAAATACACATACCACAGACTCCATCGGGAGAGACCAAGAAAGTCACTGGCGATTGACCTCTAGATGTTGGATTTTGCCTGCAGTCTTCTAATATCAACATGCATTAGCAATGATACCATTTGCGTATGAATCCCCTAGGATTCCTACATCGAAATTAGAAATAAGATCTAAGTCAGACAATCTGACGTTCACCTACATTATTAATATACATCTTTCAGAATTTCCAGAGGATAAGGTGCTAGAACCGATTTAATTTTTCCTTGTCCGGAAAGTAGTCTTGCAGGAGTGGCTCCGGTGGGTCAGTTTCAAATGCGCTTAAATTTCAACGCATTCAGTTCACTTGCATGGCTTAGGTAAACACAGTTCCCACTGCAAAGGAGGTGTTTCTAGTTTAGCATGGAGGGGACCGGAGACCCACAGACAAGGCACAAGTTGCCCCTACCTTTGGACTTTGCACGCAAACAAAGCAGCAATGAGTCTGCTAGAGTGTGTGTAGATATAGGCGGGCCTCGTCTTTTCTGCATTCTTAGACCAAACTTAGTTGGAAGAACGCTCAATGAAGTCCTAGAGAACCAGGTGTTACACCACTATTTGTCTGAATGGAACGACTGAGCGCCTATAGTTAGAGGTAATGGCACGTTGATTTGCCAGGTAGATAAAAAAGTTTTACTAACAAAACAAGAACCATAGTTCCTGTAATCATCTTTCTAACGATTTAAATGTGTACGGTTCAGTGACTTGGCAGAGGCATTAATCACAATTTTCCGAAAGCAGAGGTGTTCCACAACTGGGCGGTGCGGATCGAGGCCTTGCAGCTTTAATACAACACACTTCTGTTGGAACGTTTTCAATCGTCAACTCGCCTTGCGCATCAGTCACCCCTGCACCTGTCCGTGTTTGACAGGTGACATCAGGTCGGATGTCGGAACTGCAGGATGCACGTCAAGCGAGTAGCGATGGCTGTGGAAGATAGCCGCGGTGCCTGTGCCACTACCACACTCGCCTTCGAGCGCCGCCTGTATTGCTGACATTATTACGACTGAGGAAATCAGCCAACTAACCGCTGACACCTTTTTCTCAGATCACGGTTATTTCTTTCCCCTTTCTTGACGATTCTCTCCTCCTTTACTGTCCTTTTCCCTCCAACTCTTCCACTCTCACTTTCTTAGTCATTACCACCTCCATAACATGGATACGCAGTGGCACTCCAAAGCATTGTGCTGCCCATTCACCCCTCGTTCAATGGACCCTCCTCCACTTGTCATCAGAATTGCGTCATCACATCTGAGATTCGCGTCGTAGCACCGTCAATGACAAATCGCCGATTAGATAAACACTTTGTGTGCTACTGCAAAGCCTCGAAGGCGTAGTTTATCTAGACGCTTTGGGAAATGCTCTACTTTGAGTTTTACATTAAATTAGACAAACGGAGCCTCGCAAGCCTCTGCGGTTTACTGATATTGTGCCGCAGGGCCCTGCTATGGATCGTAAGCACCTGCTTTTTCTATCATCATCGTTTCTACAAAACGAATCAGCGATATTCCTTAGAGAAACATGGTGACTTTGTTTTTGTGAAGTGTGTTGCATTTAACTGCTAGGCGACAGCTCGAAATAATGGTGACGCCGAAGATTCTCCCTCCATCCGCATTCATTAATTTACTTGGGAAGGAGACAGCAGCTACTCGGTGCAAAATGAGTAGTGTTTGCCACGACGATAGTGTGGTTAGAATTTATACACAAACTTTCAACGATTGGTATCACGGAAAGTACAGCTGTCAATGCCACTGCCTTCAAAATTTGCAGGATCATCAGTGGTTGGACACGTCAAAGTTATCTCATATTTATTGAAATCTGAGGTTCTGTTCTACCATCCATTTTAAACTGTCCTCCCGAGGGAAAAGTAGAGATCCTTTTTAATACGACCCATGCAAGCTGAATACTGCACACTAACTGACGTTGGAGACCATGGTGACAACGTAATTGGGACTTGAACAGTCTCTTTCACCCGTTGTAGACGCAAACATGCACAGCTGTCAATGTCCTCGCCTTCAAAGTCTGCACTACGAAGGTTAAGAAACGGAGGCACATAAAGCCAGACTTTCGTCTTTGTTGAGGTTAGGGGCACGGCTCTACTAATCCCTTTTTCATAAAACTTTCTTTTTGTCTAAAATAATTACTCGGCGTTTGCATGGTTCACACGGTGGTGTTGTGGTTGCAAAGGGGATTTTACACAATCGAATCTCAGGACTTTATCACCTCAATGAAATTACTCACCTTTGCTCCAAGGAAGCATGCGATAGGCAGACTAATCTTCAGCCTAAAGTTCTCCACCTCATCATGGAAGTGTAGTACAAGATATTGCCCAAATTGGTGATCTCTCCAACCCATATGAGAAGGCTATTTATGCAAATTTTTATACGAATTTTTTATTATTCAGAATTAACAATGGCGTACATGAAAGCATCGCATGGGCGACCTTGACGAAGCCCTTGTCAGATGGGTCAATCACGTGTGAAAGGGTCAGAGAGTAAGACAACACCTATCAAAGCATTGAATTACGTAACTTTGTCAGCATCAGCCTCACCCCACTCCAATTCCTCTCAATGACAGCCAGTGGTGGATACATTGTGCCATTCCACCGCCCTCCTCGCTGTGTAGTATGTTACAATGCCACCGGTAGTGAACATTGCCGTCTGCTGTGGAGCAGTTTGGAACATTGAGCTGTCGTACATCAGTCGCTGTCTCCGTGTGAAGTCTCCGACTCTCGAACCCAACTAGACGAGGGTGTGTGAGTGTATCGTAGACCAGAAAACAAATAAGTTTAATCAATTCTAACCATCGCAGAGTTTGTGGAATAAGGTTGGAGGTTGCGGTCACATTTCTATCGGTGCGCCTCTCGTTGGAACTTGAGGAATCTGGACTCATACGGAAAAAGACGATCTCGCTTTTGCTTATAAACTCGGGAAAATGTGCCTTTGTGGCATGTTGTGTACAACAATGAACTTTTCATTACGGGTGAGAAAATGGATGATTTTTATTTGAGTTTTATCCACCCAGACTCTCACAATTCTTTTGGAATGGTGTTCGGATAAGTTACATGCCCTGGAAAGCCTATTTATTGCTTGCGTGTAGGGAAGTCATGAAGAAGGTATAGCAACCGTTCGGTGAGAAATCTTACGGCGATGCCGGTTATTTATTCTCTAAACCGCCTTTATCCCCATTTCAAGCTTTACCACAGGAAATTTGAATCCACTACACATGCGTGAAAGACATGACTCCCCATTGACCGCTGACACTCCGCAATTCCACTTGTGTTACGAATTTCCTAGTCTCTCGGATTTTAATTAAGCAGGAGTTCATAACTTTCTCCTCGAGTGATTCTGCTATAGCTCCACGAAATGCCATTCATGGAATCGACAGTGGATAGCAAGGAAAATTTGGCCACTAGACTCATCACTAAAGAGCTCCTCAAGGCTATTAAAGCCTGGCATAAGCATGGAATTCAGATACAAGTAAACGAGGCAGGCACCTTGAAAACCTCATCATGATTTAAGCCTTTCAAGCTGATCAAAAGGCAGAAACTTGCATTATAGGCAGTTCCATCGAGACTTACCCAAGTTTCCAACTTTTGCCTACGGAGTGTTCTGTCGTCTTTGAGGTTGTGAACGATGCCACTCCTGAGCACGCTTTGCGGTGCCTTTAAGTGGTGGTAGTTCATGAAGAAGAAGCCTCACGAGCTCAAGCTAGACCGAACAGTGGTTGATCAAAGTCGCCTTTGTTAAACCGTTCCTTAACATCCCAAAGTGAATACCTTGGTCTGCTGCCCTTGGTGCCACGCGCGTGGGAGCACTAATGCGTACACGAAGGACGGCTTGGTGGACATTACCAGGCTCCTTCTAACCGACGCTTTATTAATGCCATGAAAATAGACGTTGAGTTCCGCTGCAGTGTCCCAATATTCCAACAAATTGATGTTTACTGTATCTTACTCACAGAACTTCAAGTGGGCCTGGCTAGTTCAGGTGGTACCCATATAGGCGCCAAGTTGGCGGATAGGGTTCTGCAGGTAGGCTTTTACGGCTATAATTGAATGGGGATAGGAATGCACACGCACCTTCACCTTCCCTCACAAGGAGTGAAACGCAGGGTGATTAGGAGAGGCGGATTTACGTACTAAAAGTCTAAGTTGTTCAAGCCGATGCTGGATGAGATACTGGCACACAAGTGACACAATATCCTCGCCTCAAGCACCGAAAACTTATTTTTGGTGCAAATCTTTAACAAATCAACTAGTCTTTAGCTACCATCTGCAATACATAGTCAATTATTCTTAGATTTATGCCACTTGGATTAAGAAATCTTAAAAAAAATATAATTGGAAAATCATTGCCGCTGCTGTGAATTGGTGGGTGTATGGAATTTAACAAAGCGCCAGTCCCTCAGTGGGTCAAGACGGGTGTGAGGTGGTGGTGGTGGAAGCGGTAGCAGACCTTGAATGACACGTTTCTGCAATGTCTGCAGCCATATTTGCCCATCTGGGTCACATTGGGGAGGACGTGATGATAGTGCTGGCATCATCGCTGTCGAACTGCCGACCTCATGCACTGCAGACCGCACCTGCTTACTTGTACCACGCTCCCACCTTTCGCCTGACCAAGATTGACAAAGTCAGATGGTGGACCATTAGTGAACTATCGGATCGTCACGTTCGCATGACTCTCGCCCTGCTGAGGAAAGTGTGTCGGTGAGGCCTTGTTCACCTGCTTTAATAAAACACACATGTACATCCTGCCTATCTGCAACCCGGAAAATCAGTTTGAAGCAGGAGTAAATGAGTCTCTACGTGTTGGTCAGGCGGCAAATTGGCTTGATCAGCACCAAATCAACATTGACAGAGGTACGAATGTTCTGATTCACATAGTCATGCTGGTGGACGAAATCAGACACTGCCTCCTCGACAAAGCGACGGTCTGGCATCTGATTAACCTTGTTTTAAAATCATATGCATAGAACGGTATTTCCTTTGGTCAGTGATTTGAAAATATTTGCAATATTTGTTTCAGCCGTGGGACAGTTCATTCCCAATGGAAGGCAATATTGCAACATTGGGAATCACTAAAGCCAGATTAACCGTGACAGCTTTCACCTCCCTCAATGTCTTTATAGCAATTGGAAAAGACGGAAAAGCCTTGGTAATCACAGTGATTGGAGGCTATGATGAGGGAAGAGTCCTCACTCCCATACTCCCAAATCGACTTCATATAGGTGCTGCACCAGGAGCTAGTGGCAGTAGAGCTAAATTCGTCCAACATTCATAAGATTCTTTGTCTCCCTTATACGAATTGCCAATGCGTCAGTATTTAGGAATCCCATACAAATCCACGACGTCCACTACCTTGGGTGAATATACTGCCAATTCACCACACCGTCTCATCGCATCCTTTGGTTGATTACAACGCACTAACTAATTCAAGATGAGACAGGAGAATTAGCACCGATGGAGATTAAACGGTACATGTTACAAGCGGGGGTCAGGTAGTAGTTGGCTGGGTACAGTCTCCTCGCTCTCGCAATTTGACCTAAACTGTCCTAGCTACCCCCTGAAGCTTATCAAATACACTCTTACACTTATATATGGTGTCACGACTTGGAGACTATCTCGCAGGCTGCACATCCACCTTCACCTGTTCCTTTGAGACAAAGAAGTGGGACGCTACTTATAACGTTTAAGTAGATTATAGAGAATGTGTCAGTCAGTGAAAGCCAAGTGGACATGTGTGATGTTGTGTTTTGGAGGCTAAACTTGAAGGATTGTAGTCATGTCGTCAAGCCCCACTTGATCGGCTTGGTTTTCATTTTAAATAAAAAGTCCACACATACGTGGAATAACGGTCCAAGCGTCCTGTTTGTCTATGAGAATAGCCTTGACAAGTAATATTGGCGAAGCAAAGACCAAATCTTTGTGCTTCGCTTCCTTTAGCTGACCAGTCTTGACCTCACACTGGGTATCTTTCACATAGTGGATGTGTACGAATGCATATTTTGTATTTATTTTTGCGGCACCTCGCGTTGTCTCCGGTCTACATCACGAATTGCCCGTACCTTGCATTCTAAATCAATAAGGCAAAGGACCCAGAGCCAATTTTGCAATTTCTCGGGTGGATTTATAGCAGATACACCTAAATTTCAACGCAATCAATTCATTTGCATGTCTTAGGTCAACATGGAAGGGACTGGAGACCCACAGACAAGGCACAAGTTGCCCCTGCCATTGAACTTTGCACGCTAACAAAGCAGCAATGAGTCTGCTAGCGTGCGTGTAGACAGAAGCGGTTCTTGTCTCCTCCACATTCTTAAGCCAAACTTAGTTAGGAGAACGTCCAATGAAATCCTAGGGAACCTGGTCTTCAAACACTATCCATCTGAATGCAACGATTGAACGCTTATAGTTTGGGGTAAGGACCCTTCACTTATAAAATGATTTTACTCCATACGTTTAAGGAATGGGAAAAGCGTTTTGAGCGTTCATGTCTCCTTTACCTCTACACAAATGTTGCCAAGGCCGTGCGTTAATTACCTCGCAGAATCGTTGGCACACTGTCATCCCACAACCCAGTTGAAAGAGATGTTGCGATGATTTCGCTTGCCTAGCCATTAACCCACTTGCTTAACCACAGGGATGAAAGGAGATGCCACAAACGCAGACCACCAGCATTTCGTGGAGCTCTTTTGCTGTTGCACAACTGCGTTCCCACCTTATTCTAGGCATGACTAAGCTTGGGCATTCGGCTTTCAATTGCTGGGCTTACATGGAACTGTTGTAGTGGAATGCTCTGAACGCCATTCCCCTCCCCGCTTTTATTGCTCAGGCAAGAACTTCAAGGACAGCTACTGTAGCCATCTGTGATTAGCCCATAAGCAAGTAGATCTATGCTGTGGAAGGAGCAGATGCGCTCACTATGCTTATCAAATGTCATTTCAAGTTGTGATGATCACAGTGGTGTTAGTGCCTCCTTTAATAGCTTCAAGACAGTAAATCCATGCAAGCTGGGCCCTTTTAGAGGCTACCGATCTCGCCTTCACCACACGCACGCACGAACACACATTGTTCCCTTCTCGCGATGTTTACTTTTCTAAGCGGCTCCACCCCGAAACCCCTCCTCCCTTCTCTATCTAGCGGCGTAACGCCAACTTCATCCCCTCTCCCCCCGTTGCTCCACTGACTTTAACCCTGAAGCCAGTCCTTAAAGCTCCTAATCAGGTTATATGCAGTGTAAATTGAGACCCGGGGGTCGGTAAGGTATCGGGTAGCGTGACGTGGTTGAGAGAGGAGGAAGGGAGAGGGTGACTGAGGTGATTGGCTATTGGGATTGCGTGTGTGCGTGCGTGCGTGCATGCGTTCGTATTTCATTAAGGGACTTGGAGCTGGCCGAAACAATAAGGCAAACTACTTGTCGACGCTTGGCCACGGTGTCCCCTGTCTGTGTCACGTAAAACCGGATCCTCATAACAAGGCCCGCAGGATTATGCTAACGAAAGTAAGGCAGCATCTGGCCCTTGTTTGCTACTAGGACTTATTTAATCACCTCCGTTGCAGCAGTTATCTAGTGTCCATTTAAAGAATCCTCCTGACGCCACTCAATCACTAAAATTCACTATACGATCTACCTGACAGTTCAATTGGGCATGCTTTAGTGACTTTGCGGAGGTATACATTGCAGTTATTTAAAGGCTAAGATGTCCGAGAAATCCCACAATTGAGGAGTGCGGATCGAGATCTTCCAGCTTTGATACAGCATACCTATGCACACGCCCGTTGCAACATTCCCGAGATGTCGATTTTCCCTTGCGTGTGTCTGTGATTGTAGCGATTTTGCCCAGGTAAGTTTATTTGCATCCGACATCAGGTCGTACGGGGTGTTCGCAGAATGCAGGTGAAGCCAGTGACGACACCTTTAGAAGATAGCGGTGGCACCTGTCCAACCGACCCACCGGCCTTTCCACTACCTCCCCTCTAGGCGTTGAAATCATTACAGCAGTAGTTGCAGTGGCCACGAAAGTCAGTGGCCTAGCAAATCGTTACAACTCGAGGTAGTCAATTTTCTAGAGGGTGGGACAACCAACTAATCGCCGACACCTTTTTCTAGACCACGACTTCTGTCCCTTTCTAGGCTACTATCTCCTCCTATTCCCTTCCTTTCACTTCCAATCCCACTCCTACTTCCTAAATCAGCTCCTCCATCCATAGATTAATTATCTCCTCGCCACTTGTTCAATTATGCGTGCATTCGAGGATTTTGAATAGCCTCAGCAAATATGGAACGCGCATTGACGAGCTGTCAGCAACAAATCGTTTCCAACTGCGAGATATATGTCAATTGAGTAAATAATTTGTGCACTATTGCCGAACCCGAGTTTGTTTTTTAATTGGAGGCATCTGTTTCCCGAGGTCTTGTTTGATCAGCCGATTCACGGAACGCTCTGTTTAATACTGTACATCGAATAAGCCGAACGTGACGTCGCATGCCTCTGCAGTTGGATGGGCTCCGTGTAGCCGATCCATGGTATGGTTCAAGAGCTCCACTCCACCAACCCTTTAACTGGAATGGTCTCTTTGCCAATAACGTCTTAGAAGCATATGCGCAGTGTTTCCTTGGGTTACCTAAAGGTGTCACGCTTACAAATGTGATTTATGCAGCCGGATCTCAAAGCATTCACCGGCCCTTGCTCTACATGGACATGCAATCTGTAGATCCTGCAATCAAAAGTCATCTAACTTGGTGTATAACTTGTAACCCTATTGGGACAAATAATTATGCATTAATGAATAAAAAATCCAAAAGAGAGGCCATAAATCTTCAAATCGACCGATTAGAAACCATTAGACTCCTGTCGCATGTGGTGGTTTGCCATTGCTCTAGTCAGTTAAGACTCCTACATGTTGAAGGGTGATGAGGCAAGTCAACACAAATCAAAACATTGGATGTAAGCAAAATTGTCCGTCAATTCAGCGTCCATTCCACCCCGATCCTCTCCGATTCCTCTCATTGTTAGGCATTGGTGGATGCATTGTTCCTACGGTGACATATTTTTCCACACCATCGGTGGTAAAAGCTCGTAAGCTGTGGGGCAATCAGTAAAATTGAGCCACAGCAATCATTGAATTGAGGATGTCCAGGTTTATCGCAGATCAAAACCAAATGACCCTAGAAGAGTTTGATAACTGCTGAGGCTCTGTGAGGAGGTAGGATAATGCGGGCATACTTTTACTGCTATTGCTGAAATATGTCCCCATGACATAGCTTGTAACAACGCATTTACCATTAAAGGTGAGGTATTGGACAAGGTGTTCACTGGATTCATCCACCTAGACCATTGTCATTCGTCTGGCATGACGTTTGAGTAGCTTACGTACACTATAGTAGCCTTTTATTATTCGCCTGTGCAGTTTGGCGTTAAGAGCTAAAGTTGAATGGTTTTACTCTTTGCCTTCCTAGGAGGAATCCTGGCCATGCGTCGACTAGCTCATTGCTGGGCTTTGAGCGGCACCAGTGTACCAATTTGCCGATTAAATTCATCCCCATTCCATGCCGCAAAGTGGAATGACCGCTTTTACTTGAAATTTTCTGATTTGCTGTTGGATAGCTGGGAAGAGCTCCTTGACTCCTTCTCAAGGCTTCCACACTAGCCAATTGAGTGGAACCCACGAGTCAATCCACGCACTAACGTCCACAGCAGAGCTAATGGGAACTGCTTTTAGTCTGCCTGATGTTCCAAGCCTATGCTATTGAACTAATGGGAAAGGACCCCTCCGAGGCAATTGGCTCCTAGCAGAGCTATAAACTTATGTTTGCACTGGAGAAATTAGGTAGTCTGTGAACCTTGATGTGAGTTAATCCTTCCGTTGAACAAAACAACTGCAAGTCTCAAGGTTATGCAGCGATTGTGCCCCATCCTCTTTGAGGTCGTAGAGCACGCCACGACCCCGCACTCCTTGCATTGCCTCTGAATTCACGTGAAGACAATGGGGAAGATTATCAGAAGAAGAAACCCGACGTGCTTTTTTGCAAGACGATAGGAGTATTTGGCTGAAATTCTCCTAATTAAAATACCCCTCCACATTCTGAAGTGGATCTCTTATCGTACCGTAGGAAGGTGTACTAACGCAGATTTGAAGGACATCAGCAGACGTCTCCTGATTGTCACCCAACACTGTCATGTGAAAGGATGTTGTTTTAACTGATGTTGAAAGAGCAACTTTAGCACAGGTGATGCCTAATTCTTCCCCAAGCAGCGAGATATCACTCTTGGTCTACAAAGGTCATAAATTAACGGGACTTGATCAGTCGCCGCTTAGATAGCATCAGTGGGTGTGTAAGGTTTCGCTCACGTACGGGTGGTCGAGAAAGAGGATGGGAAGGGAGAGAGTGTCAATTGAGGTGGCGGGTAGTGTAGGCGCTGGTAGTGGCAGTAGACCTTGAAAGACGTGAACCTGCAAGTCCTACATAATATCCCTTTGCCTACTCAAACGTGGTTTTACAAACACAACCCTCCTTCCTTTGGGAATTGCATATAAAGGCGCCTACTAATAGCAGCAGTCCTCGGTACCACAGGTCGCAATTCCACCTCATCCCAAACACCCATCAGCATCTCTGTGTTTGATTTTAGGATAGCCTAGCTGTTTGAAGTCTAGTGCTGGTACGATCCCTACTCTTGTGTCGGACTGAGTCACCGAAGGATCTAGAACAGTATTGTGCACGTGAAATCACCACTGGTACGCCAGAAGGGCGATCAGGTGGGTATGCTTGTATGCTCCACTGTCACGGGACGAATGAGTATTTGTTCGAGCCTCCACTAGTAAGCAGCCTACGCGGGCAACCTGATTGCCAAATTGGTGCCAAACTTAGCAGGTCACCCTGAAAGGTGGGCAATACTGAGGCCTCATAGATTCAAGGCGTCTGCCAGCACCTTCAGACGTGTATCTTCCATCATATTGACTAAAAGTATGATCAAGCTCCTTAATCTAGTAAAAGTATTCCTCTTTCCTTTTCAAACGAGAAGAGAAAGCAGAGATATTTCGAGAACCTCTCTAAATTCTCTATGGCTAATACCTTGGATATTTTATCACATTTTATCATATTGCTCCTTCTCTATCAATCATAATTCACCATATGGTTTAGAATGACTGAAGTAGAGGAATGACCATGGGTAAAAAGACAACAGATTGGACAGTGCACAACATGAGAAGGAATATATGAAATAGTTGTTTAACTCTAACCTCAAGCCGCTTCTGAAACCACCTACACCCTAACCGACCCCTAAGCTGCTGACTTTTATGCATCCTAGCTGCCTAAGAAATACCCATTTTCATGCTTCTATACAGTATTACGACTTCGAGGACAACTTGGTGCCCCAAAACCGCCTTCACCATTCTCTATGATGGAAGAAATGTGAGACTCTACTTAAACCATTTAAGTAGATAAGGTGAAAAGTGTCCTTCATGGCAAGTCGAAAAGTAGTTTAGGGAGTGGGAAGCATGAAAGGGCAGCGCGAAGGATTAAATTGATTGAACGATTACCACATATCCAGGCGCTTACTTGGCAGGTCAGACCTTTATATTCAAGTTAAAAGTTTACACATAAGTGGAACCCCGGCTCTTCGTCTTGTACACAGGACAGGCGTAGGTGCCTCCGCTAGCTGACCAGTCTGCCTGTCTCACCGTGCGCCTTCTATGAAGAGGCTGTCCCATATCCTCCTCGGCAACTCCACATGCTACCCCACTCGACCCGGTCGTTACTCGTTCATTTGCGACGTCTGCCGCATCGTTGAAGCAAAAAAGAGCTTTGGATTGAGCAGCTCTTTCATCCAATTTGCACTCGGTAATGATGTAGATATCAGTCACTCAAGGCTCTATTTTTCTTGCTCTTGTAATCAAATCTGCGTGTCATGGACCAAATGAGTAGAGACTGGGATTGACTCCAGCGGTCTATGTTAGCGGATCTGTGTCAAGAAGAATGTATTTCGAAAAGAATACCTCCTTAAAAAATTGCCAATTCGTCATTCAGCATTAGACGGGGTTTTTTGAGTGAAGGTGAAATCTCTCTCATAAGCAACCTTATGTGATAGCACTTCTGAATAGCAACCAATGCAATTGGAGTTCCGTCGTGGAATGTCTCCGGTGGGTTTGGATCGAAATGAAATGAGAAAATATTTAATCGTTCAAACTTTTTGCTGTAAAATCCAGGATGCTCGATTAAGTCGGATCATTCACGCGGCTCCAACATGGCACACGGTTTTTCCATTTAGTGGTGGATTAATTAACAAGGATCTAGTCTTATATTTCCCAATGCTTAATCCCATTTTTGCATGCAAGAATTTTTTATTTTCCTACACAAACACTTATTCTTCTCTAAATAACTGCCGTTTCTGTTTTCATTAGGCTACATAAAGGGGATAGCTTGCCCTCGTTAGGGGTTATTCATAACCTACAGCATTCGAAATCCACAGAATTAAAGCTGACTCGACTTGTAGGAGTGACTCAGGAGAGTCAGTAGCAGGTACGCCTAAAATCCAACCCAGTCACCTTACCTGCATGGCTTAGGTAAACACGGCAGCCAATGTAAAGTAAAAGTTTCCAGGTCAGCAGGAGGGGCTGGAGGGGGCGCGAAGGCCTCGGAGACGAAGCATAAGTTGCTGCTGTGCTTGGACTTTGGACTCAAACAAAGCAGGCCTGAGTGAAGGGGGCCTCGTCTTCTCCACACTTTGGTCACAAACGGTGTCGCCATCATACCTACCGAATTGTCAGAAAATCCATTCCCAAATCAAAAGTCGAAGCATTCATATTTTGTATCTAAAGACTTAAATTAGGGATAGCCGACTCTCTTTCATCATTATATTAATGGTAAATGTGGTGAACGGTTTCTAACTCCTAGTCGCCCTCTCCCACAATGAAGTTGCTTCAAAAGATGTGCGTTGATTTCCACGTGGAACCTTCAGCACCCTGTCATCCCACAGCCCAGTCTAAAGAGATACTCAAACATCCAACAGTGATGATGAATGGAAATGCAGAACGGCGCCTATTTTCCAAGGAGTAGATTCCATTTATGTTCGGTCTGGTAACCCTTCACAAGTAGTTCGAACGAGTCGATCTCCGCCGTGTCAAGTTGAGAATGTTCGCCTCGGGGGTAAAATGGTCACGGTGGTGGTAGTGCCACCTTAAATAGTTTGGGTACGGTGGACCATGTAACCGAAGGGCTCACTCCAAACCGCCTTCGCTGTCTCTCGAGTTACCATACCACTGCCTTCCCCTCTCTTACGCCTGGAGTCAGTTCACGAAATCCCTGATCGGATTATACTCAGTGTAATACGAGGACTGCGGTCCAGCGGGGCATTGTGTAATATGAAGTGGTCGGGAGGGGTGGATTCAGAGAAGGTGATTTTACAGGAGGTTGAGAGCGGTAGTCGGTCAAGCTAGTGTGCGTGTTAAGGGGACTCGAGACTGACTGAGGAAGCTTCTTGTCAATCAGATTGAACATACCATTTGAACAGAGAAGGTGACTTTCAGCCACGCTTTCCTCCGCCTATTTCGTGTGTGGCCGAAATATTGCAGCAAGTTGTCGCATTTTATTATCAACTGGGTAATTTGGAAGCGTCAAAAGGTTAGTTTAATGAGAGTGAGCCAGAAACTGGCTGTTGTTTGCCATCAGGACTCATCAAATACCCCAGTGCTGCGCTTGCATTTTGAACCCATACAGCAATGAATCATAGAATACTTGTCAATTATCAAACTGCAAAATACGAAACTACTTGTTTGAACGGATTATTTTGACCGTATAATGCACCTGATACGTAATCGCCGAAATCTGGAGTGCTCCAAGACTCCGAGTCACGCTTTGTTCATTAAGTTGAACAAGTCTGCATTCAGGGTTCGGGGAACGATGAAGTTGACGGTAGTAGAAAATGACTGCCCAATATACCCAGCCAAAAAAAAAAATTCTCGAATTATGGAAGAGGAGTGGGTGTGAAATAATATTAAACTAGGGAGAACCTCAACTGCCTAAATCGTCTTCAATTATGCTGGATTGCTAAGGGGAATGAGCATAGCTGGTTGATTAAGGGGAGCCATCCGCTGCATTTTTAAGGGCAGAAATGTCCGGTATTTGTTCCAAATGAGCAGTTAGGATCGAGATATTGCAGCATTGATGCAGCATATCGAAGAACACGATCTTTTGAAGTTTTTCCGCCTGACAAAGTGCTTTGCGAATCAGCTACGCCTGAGCATGCTGTTAAGGGTAGCGATTTGGTTGAAGGAAGGGGTTGACATGCGACCTGAAGCAGCACGACCCAATTGCAGCATGCACATGGAGCGAGCGGTCGCACTTGTGCTGGCTCACTCCCACTACCATTCCCCTCACCGCCTCCTCTCAAGGCGCCGTCTGTGCTACTGGCATCAGCAAGCTAGCAAATTGCTACAACCCGACCGAGGCAGCCGATTTCCTGGAAGGTGGGACAACCAATCACTACCATACCATTTCTGGGTGACCATCTTCTCTTATTCCTTCCCTCTCCCCCTAAATAAATCCCAACTTTATCAACTCAAATGTAGGACGTAAGTTCACTCAACAGTCTGCTAATTTGTACCTTGATGGAGCCCTTTTAGCTTGTTTAATGAACCCTTTCAACAATTCACTTAAATTGCATCCTCAAATAGGGGATATGAGTCAAGATACTGTCAGTGACAACTCACTTCCCGCTGCGAGATATTTGCAGATCCTGTGTTGACCTTCGACTGTGAATGCTTGTTTCTGCTCAACTGAGTCCCCACCTGGGGGTTTAATATGCTCCGACGCTTTCCAAACTGCTCCCTCTGGCGCTGTACATCGAATGACTTGAACGTGACCTCTCTTGCATGTGCAGTTCGGTAACCACCTTATCATCTCAAGGTCATTCCTGCAAGTTTCTTTGTCTTGTTCGCTTTCCCGCAAGGATCGTTCACCAAAACTACCAGTTTCGAGGTTATTGTAGAAGCGCGCTACTCAATCCCTGCCTTATATCTCGCTGCAATCATTCGCAAAAAGCATTAGCTGGACATACAAGGTACCCATTTACTTGCATTGCGCCGCGCTCGGTGGGAGTGAAGTTGCTTTCACTAGCCCACTTGGGAAGGTGGCAGTAGTTAGCCTTTTGTGAATCAGCCGATGCACAATTTATGGTGTTTCCTCTTCGGCGTTACAGGTCAGAATGACAGCGTAGTTACAATTCGACCAGTGAATTTGAACTGTTGATGTCGCGAACATGTACTGCCAACAGCCCTACTGCTGACATAATCCTATTTTGGTACAAATAGGAAGCACATCTACCAAGCATTATCCACTTTTAAAATACGAAATTCACTTCGCTAACGCCTCTCCTTCAATGAATCATTTGTCCATGCATGGATAATGCATTCAGGCTGTTGGATCTCGAAACTAGATGCATCTTTCGTGCCTTTGCAGACCTCTGATCTATGAGAGCACAAAATACTTTAAAGCCGACTGTCCTGGCTGTAGCGCCCTAATGGCCCCCAATCAAATCGCGCCACATTGCCAATGTCACGGTTGTCTGGTGTGCGGTGCCTGCGTCTGCGACCCTCAGTAATCGGGCGAATTTTCTGAATGCTCTGCGGAGTCCTCACAGCAGCAGACGATAATGCTACAGCAGTGCACGCAACCAATGGAAAATGCGCCCTGTTTTGCCCATGGATGTTGTTTGTGTGACCTGGCGCGCTGAATGGACCTCTACTGGGGATGCGACCGCCACGGCTGATAATGACTGTGCTACTCGCAATCAGATGGCACAACGGCCTACGCCAAGTGGAAGGAAATCACTCCTGATGCAAGACTACTCTAGATAGGCTAGTCACGAGGTGTCACCCTTTAAAAGTACAATCAGTTCTCCATAAAGTTAAACGAATCAGCATGTATGTAGAAAAATGTGGAGTCTGAAAGGGCAGGTGAGTGAGCATGTAGTTTTGCCGACGCTCGATAAATGCAGGAAGTTAACAAAGAGTTGGTCTATGGGTAGGTCGAGGCAGAGGTCAAGGCCAAAGGAAGGGATGCTGACGCGGTGAGTGGTGATATGGTGGTAGCGTAGGCGGTGGCAAGGCCCAAGCAGACACCTGTCCAGCTTGGTAACGAGGCGCCACAAACACAACTTCCTTGTTTTCCCATCCGGGTCACACTGATAACGTCTGCTCCAATCCAGTCACATCGGCAATCCTAAGCGCTGCAAACCGCAATTCTACCCGCACCTAACCATACATCACCTTCGCCGTGTTTTCCTCAAGGCTACCCGGGCCGCGCGATTTTTTGACCGTGCCTACTTGCCCCACACTTCTACCTTACGCCTGACTTGAATTGACAGAAGCCAGGTAGTAAACCACGGGAAACTACCAAATCACGTCAGTATGACTATTGCTGGTGTGTCGGCGAGGTCATATTCACCTGTTTTGAATGAACACAGCATACATCCTGTCCACTCACAACCCCGAAACACCACCTAACCAAGATAGAAAAAGGGCTAATTAACCAACATAAAGAAGTCGCAACTTAGTTTCTAGGGGATGTCCTTAAAGCATTAGTTTTTGAATTTTACAGAGTTGCAAATGCTCTCATTTTTGTAGCATCAGAATGGTATTCCCTTGGGTTTTCTCTTTGACAACACACGGCGTCAAAAAATGCATTGACCTTTGTTTAAGCCTCCAAAAGCTGGTAGCCTAAGAAATTAACTGAGTAGCCGTAGCAGAAGCAGTTTTAGTATTTTGCTCTTTGTGAAAGCTAAGATTAGGTCATCGTGGATGCAGGGTATGTGTTGTGGAGGCTCTTAGAAGCTTCCAATTCGTAGTAGCTGTCGGCAGAGCTAGGAAGGGCCCAACCATTGCAGTGATTAGAAGCCATGTTCACCTTCAATCGCCTTTAAAAAGGTGTCCTTTGAAGCTATGCTCAGCTAAAAGCCAATGCGACGATACCTAGGAGGGCTGTCGAAATCCACAATTTCTATTACAGCAAATAAAATATGCTGGTAATTCACTTATCATCGTATCATCTCCCTTGCGAACGATTATAACTCGGAGATTGACTTGAGACTACCCAATTAGACGAATGATCCTAGATGGAGGCAGAATAGAATGGACGCTGCGGTAGCTTGCTAAGGTTAGCCTCCTGTATCTTTCGCTTCGATCTGCATGACCTAACCATCTTAGCTGGTGACCATAGCTCACCTAGATGCCTATCGAATGCCCACTTTCATGCTTCTACACGGCGTCACAACTTAAGGGTAACTCAGAGACCGCACAATCACCTTCACTCCCCTCGAGACGGTGAAAAGTAAGACGCTACTTATAACAGACAAGTAGATTAGGTAGAACACGTTACAGTGCAAGGAAAGTGATTGCAGGCAATAGACGACCTCTGCAGCAAGTCAAACCTGTAAAATGATTGCCGCACCGCCAAGCACCCACTTGGCGGGTTTGGCCTTTGTTTTCAAGTTAAAAGTCCACACATAAGTGGGACCACGGCTCTTCGTCTTGTACACAGGACAGGCGTAGGTGCCTCGGGTGTCCTGCTTATCAACTGGAATGGCCTTAACGAATACTATCGGCAGAGCAGCGACCAACTCCTTGGGTTTTGCCTCCGCCAGCTGACCAGCCTGCGTGTCCCATCGTGCGCCTTCCAAGAAGAGACTGTGTACGAAAGCGCCATCTCTCGGGGGTCCAGCCAGCTCCTCTCGTGTCTTCCGCGTCACATCCACATTCAGTGTCACCCGATCCAGTGGCCACTCGTTCTTTCGCGACATCTGCTGCATGATTGCGGTGAGGAAGGACTGTGGATTGAACAGTCCTCCCAACCAAATTGCACTCGGTAGGGACGCGAAATCAGTCACCCACACCTCCAAGTCTCTTGCTCTTGCAATCAAATCCGCGTACCACAGACCCAATGAGTGGAGACTGGGATAGGCTCTAGCAGTCCAGGTTTGCGGAACTGTGTCAAAGAATAGAGCATTTTGTAAAGCATCCATCTCTGGACTGATGGTTAGCTCGCCCTTTAATCCTAGACTGAGCTCCTTGAGAGAACGTGAAATCTCCCTCAAGAGGATGTTCATGCGATCGCACTCCTGAAGGGCAACAATAGCAAATGGCGTCCTCTCCTCGGGGGGCACGCGTGAGTGCAGATCTTGAATGTTGAATGGATCTGGTAGTCTCCCGAGAATGTCTTCAAGCTTTGTCTGAACATTCCCTTCCAGGCTATCGCCTGTTTGCTCACCCTCCTTACTTTCTCGAGGCATCATTTCGAGTAATCGGTGAAACAGCTTCTCGGATTCCACAGTAAGAATGTCTATCTCTGCATTTGGATGCATTCCATAGAGATAAGGTGACTCTGGAGGTAGGTTATCATCCACGTACTTGTGATAGCCAGCCATGTCTGAATTTGGAGGAACCTTGAACCCAGGAGCGAGTAAGTGATCGCTATCCGTCATCGTTGTGGTTATGTACTCTTCCAAGTAGGTTTTACACAAACGTCTGTCCCAATCGTCGGTAATATGACCACCGTACATTATCTCCCCAAAAAGATAGCGCAGACCCTGCCAGGGTATCTCGTTATTTACCTCAAGATAGTTGTAGAGCACGTCAACGCTGATTGTCAGATCGCCATTGTTAAACGGGTAGATGCGGTTCCAGCCCTGGGGTCCAAACTTGCGACGTTCACACACCACAGCGTGGAAGTAACAGAGTGTGAATAGAATCGTTTTAAATTCATTTTCCTTCATGCTCATCTCCAGTGCTGCCTGAGTGAAATTGTTCAGGGCTTTGTGAATATTCGCCTGCATACCAGTGGGTGGCTCGTTTGTAATCTTGATGGAATTCTCCAGCACTCCCTGTGGAATCACATGGAATTCGGGTGAGCTCGCGGGCTCGGCGCTTATAAACACTCGGTAGTTTTCATGTGCTCCCTCCATAAGCTCTTCCAGAAGCTTCTCAAAAGCTGGCAGCCACTTTGCTACCAGATGTACATTCTGTAAAATAATCCAATGGCCTTCTTGCGCAGACAACTTCATCGCTTCCTCGGCAACACTCTCCTGACCTTGACCCAGGGAGATGTTGTGGAAATTTTTCCCGTCACTAGTGAAACCAAGTTGCCGTCCAAGAGCCTCGACATCTTTC
Source organism: Taenia multiceps (assembly GCA_001923025.3). Taxonomy (NCBI): domain Eukaryota; kingdom Metazoa; phylum Platyhelminthes; class Cestoda; order Cyclophyllidea; family Taeniidae; genus Taenia; species Taenia multiceps. The sequence goes on along the minus strand of CM010313.2, from coordinate 18,146,661 downwards.
AGTGGATCAACACCTGGTGATAGAATGAAGAAAATTGGAGTTGCTGGTCCAGACTCCTCAAAGGACTCGGCAAATGAAAGACTCCTCCCCTCAACAAACATCTTCCCAAGATTAACAGAGACAAAGTTGCGGACAGCATACAGCATACGATCTGGTCGCAAAGCACGGAGGATGCATAGACGTTGTAGGTGGGTCTTGTTCTTCCAGTCCTGCGGTAGTCTTTCGTATTCGGGCTTTTCACTATCAACCACCTTTTTCCAGCGCTTGGCAGAGCCCTCAATGTCGGAGTCTAAGTTATTGAAAGCCTCCAGAGTAGTTAGAGCCTTTATTGCACCCCAGCCGATGTTGCTGATGAAGTCGACAGGACTGGTCACGTTCGGTGTAACGGGAAAGCGCAGAAGGTAGTCCAGTTCTTGTGCATTCACTTCACCTCGCGCCTGACACACTTGAAAGGCGACTTGAGCTGTAAACAACAGTTTATCCCTCTCAAAGAGACCTCTCGATGTATATACGTACACGGAATACGTCACCGAGTTGATAATGTTCGTCACACGTGATTTCACATCGTCAGAGGTCTCTGCTCTAGACATAGCAGTGTCAAAGACACAACTAAAGGCTTTCAAAGAGAACTGATATATGGGATTAACTTTGTTTAAATCGCTGACAATAAAGTAGAGTATCGCAGCCCGTTCACAGGCTGGTCGGTAGATTTCACGAGCCGCGTTAATCGCCTCCTCTGTAACCTTCGCCTGTTCCACCTTGCCTTGAATTTCTGCCGCGGTTCGCTTATTTGTTTCCAGATTTTCAACAAGGGCATAGTTGCCTAAAAAGTTACCTTCCGCTTCTGAGAGCTTTGCTAGCAAGGCGTCTTCGAGACTCTTTAGAGTTATTTTAAACTCATTTTGCTGCCGAGTGAGATCGGATTTTTGGGTCTCCAAATCGGGTCTCTCCTTTCGAACTACATTGGCGAGAAGTTGATCCTCCAAACCATCACGAGTTACTGTGAAATTAATTAGTGTTGTCTGCGCCTGCAACTCGGGTGCGTAGTGTGGATTGCCCAACTTAGTTTGCAATATCAATTTGAACGCCGGATTATAGTCGATTTCCTTTCCACCTAGGCGGATCGCTGTGCCTCTCCTGATCGTATTCCGACCAATGAGGGGTTCCAAGACCGGATCAATAACAAGGTCGATGTTTTCAATCAGCACAACGGATCCCTCAGAAATTGCTCTCTCGATGACATCAAGGTAGCCTTTTTGACCCAGTCTAAGAACTTTAAGGTCCTCAGCGTAGCGCGTCTTAATCCATTTAATGCCCTGTAATTGAGGATCTACAAGAAGAGGCCAACGCTCAGCCGAGGTAAGTATAGCGGCGTTCTCCACCGAGAACCGATCGCTAGGCAATCCCTCGTTGTTCCACTTTGCCACAAGTGCATCATCGACCAGTAAAGAGAGGGGATCAAGGTCAGGTGTCATCGGGATTGCGGGCTGTAGAGTGTTCAAGAAAGGCATCCACGATTTGTCAAGTAACTCGGACCTATACTTTTTAGTGAAGTAGCCAACATAAGATAGGAAGGCAGCGGTTATGAGGACGTCTCCAGGAAGGCATGAGGCCTGAATTTTATGCTCTTCGATTTGTTGCGACCATCGCAGCTTCTCGGAGGCGAGACCGCCTACAAGGCGGTTAGCCAAGTCGATGGTTTTCATAGTGTCGTCTGCCTCATCCTGGCACTTCTGTTTCTCGGCCTTGGCGTTTTCAAAGTTGACAGTCAACTCTGCCAACTTACTTTCTAGGAGGCTAATCTTTTCCCGAATCTTATCTAAAGCCTCGGTGGCACTTTGCAACTCCTTGTTGGCCTCGTCTAAAGCGTCTCGCTTCGGTTTCACCACACAGAAAACCTCATGAAATTTAACTATGTTGATGACCCACGAGCAGAGTCCGGCGGCAGCAAGAGATTTACTGCGAACTAGATTGGGATCGAATTCGGGATCTTTGAGGTACTCGGCCACGGCTTTTAGCGAATTCTCATGCATATTTTCTTTGTCATAGTTGATCAGATTATCAAGAAACTGGTCTATCTTGCTCATCATTCCAGCCTTGGCGGCTTTCCAACTGCGATCCTTGGGGACTCGACCCTGCGGAGCCAGGAGACAAGCGACAGCGGCAACAACTTTAACAACAGCCGGTGGTGGCGTGCCAAAAGACTTCATTTCTGTCAGGTTATTCTTATTCAGTGTATTTAGAGCCTCCTGGGCAGCCACAAGTGCCGGCTCGGCCTTAGCAAGGTCCGCCTCGCATTCCCGCTGTTTGACTGAAACTTCTGCTCGAATCTTTGCCACCTTCTTCTCCTCCTCATCTGCTACCGCCTTCTCGGCAACCACTTTCTCCGTTTCCGCACTAACAATAGCCAACAGCTTGTTGGCATCCTCATTTTTCTCAGCCAGTTCAACCTCCTGAGTAGCTAATTTTGCTTTCAGATCGTCAACCTGTTGAGCAGTGCTTTCCAACTTTTGCAAACCATTCTCCAGACGCGTAATTTTGCCCCGTATCTCCTTGTCGCGCCTATTTAGCATGTTTTCATACAAGTGAATCTGTTCTAGAAAAGACTTTGGAGTGGTGTAGTTGTAACGTCTCTCGTAGTTTAAGTAGTCTCTGCTCACATCGTTCACTGTTTTATGCACATGAGACATAAATGTAGAAATTGGTTCATGCAGGGTTGGATCAAGAAGGCTAATTTCAGACACAAATCGTCTCGATACAGAGAGTAAGGCTTCTTCTGGCCACTCATGGAACCAGTCGATGGTAGTGCAGTTGACCAGTGCTGGAAAACGCCTAGCACGCATACGAAGCTTCGGGCCGACCGGGGAAAAACAGAGAATCACTTTCAGCGTTCGTCTGACTTTATTGATGAAAAACTGCCAGCAATTCTCCCTGGTATCCAGAATACCCGCAGCCTTCGTTTCTGACTGAACAGCAGAAATAATCTCCTCTACCTCGTCGTCAGCGAAGAGATCAGGAATCTCTCCCGATGCTAGTAGATAATTTATAATCACAAGGAACTTTTCATCCAATACTTGGGCGTCAGTAAGGAGAAACACGGTTCCGACGTTCTTGAGCCCTGCCTTTCGATACAGCGCAGCTAGGTCGGCTTTTAAATCGGTGACAGAGTAGTCCTTCTTGGCGACAATCTGAAAGACCTCGAGAGAACTTATGAACGCAGCCAGGCGTGAAAGTGATTGCTTGCCCGAACCACCGATTCCGACCAGTAGGGCGTTGCCTCGCGGTGATTCAAGAATCCGATCAATTCGCAGAACATGTTCAATCGCATCCTCAAAAAGGACAAGATTCATAGCGGCGTACATCTCGTTGTAATTTACCAACGCATCGTTTAACAGCTTTGCCAGGGTGTCGTTTGACTCCACTGGAAGGTAACGAGGATCACCAAAGCCCTGAATAAAGTGGCAGTAGAGGAGGGGCTCAGCGAAAATGACACTCTCCTCTACGTCCAATTCTGTGAACTGTTTGATGACAAAATCATGCAGGAGTTTGCTAAAGGCAGTTTGGTCGGATGCATCGGTCAACTTGTCCGCGTAGACCCGCTCAGTTTCGTGAATCCAGAGTCGAAGCAAGTCGATGGGATCCTTAAGGCATTCATCCTTTGAAAACAGGATGCCCTAATGGGAAGGAAAAGAAATTGCAATAATTTTGAGCCAAACTGCCATTCCTTCCATCATAGCAATTTCAACAACCTGAAAAACATTTGTGAGATCACGTAGGTTGAAGATATAATGAAACTTTAAAGCAGTCGGTAAGAATGCGGCCGCCACTTGGGCATGGAAGTCAACGGCCAAGCCCGTTATACTCGAGGCTAGATGTTGCACGGTTTGTGAAAAGCCAGCAGCAGGCAGTTGAAGGTGTTGCGAGAGGATGGAGTTGTATATTGAGTGAACCGCCTCCCTTCCAGGAAAACTGATATTAAAAACGACGAAGTGACGCTGAAGTGAGAAGGAGAGACGGCATTAGGTGACTTAGTAGAAGGTAAGGTGAGAGAGAGAGAGGGTGGAGGACAGGTACCTGCAGTCGTGAATCAATGGTGAAACTACCCGCCGTAGGATTCATGCAGGTCAAATACTGGGCATTAGTGATCTCCTTCAATGTCAGTTTAGTCCGATCGTACCAGTGTGAGTGGTCAATGTGTTGCCGGATCAGGGTATGCGGCTGCACTGTAAAGTAGGCGTCCACTTCCGGCATGTTTAAGTCGTCAATGAAGTAGACAAGGCGTTTGTTACCCGGTGGACCGTAGCAACGTCCAGTTTTCTTTTCCAGTGGTTTCTCCAACACTTGCTGGAGCATCTCACTTGTAGTGTAGAAATTCAATGGCACGTTAACCACAAGAAAATCCTCTCCAAGGTCTCGAAGTAGATTTTGCACCAGTACGGTCTTTCCAGTCCCGGCAGTCCCGACCAACATGACGGGCCGACGGGCTGCGACTAGAAGATCGAGGAAGTATCGAATTCGTGCCGTCTCCGCAGTCGACACAAGCGCCGTCTAGAGGGAATTACTAAATGTTTTAAATTCATCCACAAAGACAACTTCATGAGCCGTTTTAGCCGTTAAAAGAGTGTTGATGAGGTTACATTTTGATGAAGCCTTTTTATAAAGTATCATTATGATGATTTACCTGTAGCGGTTCATTCGGATCTAAAATGAACTGTTCAACCTTCTTACTCCACAGTTCAAACTTCTTGGTCTCCGGGTCAAGGTAGAAATCAAACACTGTGGCACCCGAGGTGGTGGGAAACTTGACAGACTTGAATTCCTCAATCCACCACTTAGAGAACTCCGCCCTATGATCGACCAACTGATCCTGCACCAGGGCTCCCCCAAATGCCCAAACGGCACAAAATACAAAGAAGGCCTCGTAGACTTCCTTTGGTGTGTCAGGTGGTGTGTTTGTAGGGGTTAGGTGAACCTCTAGCAGGTTACACAGGGTCTGCACGTAACCTAGCTCAACCAGTGGCACGGTGGTCTTAAATCGCGTTCGAAGAACCTCCAGGCAGGCTGGAACGTAGGTCTCAATAAATAATCCCAGATTAGCCTGCTCCGAACGGTTGTCACGGGAGGCCAACCAGGAGTAGGCGTACGGTGCCCAGCCTAGGTCCTAAAATACCAAGCAATTACAATTCAAAATAGCAGAAGTATGCCTCATTGGTCAATACAACCAACAAAACTGTCTAAAAAGTAAATATTCATTGAAAAGGAGCACTAAAGACTAGAAAATCAGCCAGTAGGGAGGCATTAGTTGCACATGCTCCAAGTTATATGCAATACTGACCTGAGGATTGACGAAAAGAATGCCAGCCCGGGAGACAGTTGCTGGCGTGGCAGTTTTTAAGTGGCTGATTTCAAAAACGAGTCGCATGCTAGGCGTCAGTGGAATTCTCTCGTTGCTAGCCAGAGTGAGAACCTTGTTATCATCCATTACAGTGTTCAGGGATTCAATCCACATGGGATCGATATCACCATCAAGTACTATCCACTTGGGTCCATCATGCGTCAGCCTGGAAAGGTCCCGCATCACTACCGAAAACAGACCGTCTTTCCATTCTCTAGTAGCGGGATTTATGACCCCAAAGAGTTCATCGTTGGTGACTGCCTTTGGATCCAAATCCACAGCGACAGGTTTCTTTTTCAAGTTCTGGTTTGTTCTAAACAGAGCGCGCCAAATCATGGATTTCCCGGTGCCAGCATTGCCAAGAATGAAAACTGAGTGGCGGACAGCGAGCAATTCTTGCAGTTGCACCGTTTTGAGAATAAAATTATCTTCGGGTTGTAGCTTCAAATTCACGGCAGCTTTTCGTACCTCTTCTTCGAAATCTGGGTCTCTCTTCCGCGGCACGTCCATTGCCGGGAAAAGATCGGTAATGAGACCCATGAAGACGGGTAAATCATCTGCAGCGATTTTGGGTGTATTGAAATCGCGAAGAGCTCGCATGAGAACTTCCTTTTCTGGACGAGAAGGATCGCCACGTTTGAGAGAGCCAGCGACTACCAGAACCGACTTAATAGCTCGTAGGCCCCAGTCATAGTGGTCCTGTTTGGAGAGTAGCTCCTTGGCCAGCCCATATAGAGTGATGAATTTTCGAGCCAATAGACGGGCTTCCATGAAACCTTCTGCTACCAGCATGATCTCGCAGATGAGCTCAAAGTCGGGCACCACCATGGCGCAGGGTCGGAAGAGGGCCTTCAGGTTCTCGGGCAACTCAGTTCGACCTGCGTAGCCAGGGTTCATGGTGATGAAAATGCCTACGGTGGGATTGAGGCCGATCTCTTCGCCAAGAAAATTGAAGCGGATGCACTTGTTCCTGATAGCGTCTTGGATGCACTTCACTTGCACCGCTACCACTGAAAGTACGTCAATGGAGATGCGGTTGAACTCATCAAAGCAGCCCCACGAACCGGATTGAGCGAGACCCTTGTAGATGTTTCCAATCGACTTGTAGTCCATTTGCTCAGAGCAGTTAAACACGTAGACCATGATGCCAAGGGCACGGCCGAGGTCTTTTGTGGTTTCCGTTTTGCCTGGATTGAGAAAGACTACCTTATTTGACGATATAAGCAAGCCACATTTAACTCAATATTATCCGTCTTCACCTCAACCACAAAGACGACCAAAAGAACAAGAGACTTACCAGTTCCTGCAGGTCCCGCCGGGGCACCGGACATGAAGAGATGGAGAGACTGGGTGAGAGTGATGTAGCAACGATCAGTGAGCGGAGTGATGACAAGTCGTGGCGTGTTACCGAGGTACTCGTAAGCGTAGCGGAACTGGGCGTCGCAGATATTAGCGAAGCAATCGCTCACCTCCTCATCCCACCGGTGTCGCAGTTGACTGAGCCACTCAAAAGCGTTGTGATCCATCACCTTCTGTGCGATTAGCCGCGCCACCACGTCACGGTTGTGCACGTCGATGGTGCAGATGGTCATCACTTTCTGTCGCTCCTGTGGACTCAGTTCTCCCACCAGCAGAGTAATTAGTGCATTTAACTGGGTAATCTGCTTTTTGTTAAAGAATTTCATCGCATTCTCGTAGCCCTCCTCGAGTTGAGCGAAGTTGAGATTCACTTCTGCCACCCAGCCTATCTGACAACCGGCCAGGGAGACCTGGGCGGGATAATCAAAGATCCACTGTTCGCGGGGTTTTTCTTCAAAGTTGGACATACATTGATGTAAGTTGTACAACAAAGTGGCCTGCATCTCCTCTAGCAATCGATTTAGCCAGACTTCAACTTTTCCGTCAAGAGAGCATTCCCTTGATAACCGCACCACCTCCCCGTCTTTTGCTTTCATCGATATTGCAGTTTTAGCATTGGATTTTAAATCAACACTGGCTATGCTGTCAAAAAGCTTTGACAGGTGAGGCATGACTTTAATAGGCTCGTTTCCATTGGCTAAAATGTCTAGCAGATCCGTGGGTGAAATGAAGTAGAAGCGTGGGAAGGCTAGACGCTTCGTGTCGAGGTAATCTGCAAGCGCCTTTTCACATAGAGTCAGACTTTCCTTAAGACTTTCAAGACGATCAGACACACCGGGTAGATGCGTGGCTTCAATGATGTTTGTCCCCCTTTTCTCAATATCTTCAACAATTCGTCTAAACTCCTCGTCTATTTTATCAAATCTTTTCGAGTCTTCTGGCAGTTGTTCACGGATGTCCTCCGAGCAGAGAAAAATTGCCTCCAGGTATGCCCACGTTCTTTGGACAGACGTCCAAAGACCGATGACATAGTCGGTGGTTGTGAGCTTCTTCTGCCAGTCCGAAATTTGGTCCCGGAAGAAATCAACATGCTTTGAGGTGACCATATTTTGCAACTGCACTTGGTTCTCCTCAAGCACCTCTACTGTCTCCTGGCTGACTTTAAACAACTTCAGATTCCTTCTTGGATGTTGTTCTATCTCAAATGACATCTGACCCCAGGTTTGGCCCAGTTCCTTCAGCACTTTTTCCATGGAGGCCTCTTTCACAGCCTTATCAACAAGCGTGTGCACTTCCTCCTCGTAATTGTGCAACTTCAGAGCTAGGAGTTCCGCAAGGACGGTGTTCTCGTTCATGACAAAACGGACCCCCGTGGTTGACATCAACTGCGACCAATGGCGTCCCCGGATAGCCGGGTTCTGCAGCTCATTCATAGCTCTCAAAGAGGTCATCATATTGCGAACCTCAGCTTCAATGCCAAGGAAGACAGGCCATGCTCGAACCTCCTTGTCAAGATGGCGGAGATCCTTTACGGAGAACTGCTTCAGCGTGAGATCCATCTCGTCCACACTGATGAGACGCCACGGAGTGTCGTACCAACCGGCTATGGTGGAGCGAATAAGGAATACCCAATCCCAGACGGTTTTTAGGAGGCCAATTTCACGTCGACAGCTGGCTAGCTGACGATACTCCGGCAGAGCTACTTCAAACAACTGAGCCTGTCTTTTAAGTTTCGTGAATTCCTCTTCCATTTGGCTTATTCTAACATTCTCCTGAATGATAAAATTAGAAAGTACAAATTATTCATTTGATTTTTGCCAATCCACTTAATTTATAGGTGTCAGTCATGTATACTTTGAGTTTGCCATGCTATTCATCGTATAAACAGTTCAGCGCTTCGTCTTGTGTTGTCACACGTTGTCAAGATCACTATGCTTGGCACCCAACGATTGCGATGCCATAAACAGAAATGTAAATGGGACTTCATTATCTATGTGTGGGAACAGGTCTGTGACAATGCCAGCCGCATGCAGAGAGTGGCCCAGATCAACAACAAATTTGCCAACTTCGATCCACCCACCTTGTCTAGCACGGTGTAGGGCGCCTCGCACTCGTACTGGAAGGGCGTGATTTTGAGGAAATCCTCGCGGTACTTGTGTTGTACCGCCTCGAATTCTGTAGCCCATCTTCGCACCTTTGCAACCTCCTCCGATTGCAACGGTGCCACCACCTGCTTCATCAGCACAACCCTCTTCTTTAAGTTGCTCCACTTCCGAGGCAACTCCTAAAGAGTTCAAATTCATTTTTACACCAGATAGTTAGTTCAATTTATCCACTTCGATGGATAAATTTGGCGAAAGTCCGCGTACCTCGATGAGAAGTTGGGTCTCTGGAGAAACCTCCTGACCATAGGATCTCAGCAAATCACCAGTTCGCTTCAGCGGTTCAAACATCGAGTCGGTGGTAGGTTGACGGGCCTTTACGGCGCCGAGGCAGCTCATCGCCTCCACCAGACGACCATAGTCGCCGGGTTTCGGATCATCCTGCAGCGTCTCGGTGGAATTCTTGTTTAAGTAATTAAAAAAAACATCCAGAGTAAACACAAGTGACCCGAAATTTGTGGATGAGGCTTCAAATTTAAGGAGAAGGTTAGATCGACAACTGTCCAAGTGTAACTTTTACTAGCAAGTCAGCGTCAATCTCAAGATTCTCATTCGGTTTAATGAAATGCCTTAAAATGCAGAAACCTTCCTAGATGGGAATTCATGGAGGGATGCAAGGACCCACTATTTGAGAAACCAGTGTGCCAGTAGGCGTTCTTGAATGAAGCAACCTACCTTGATGAATTCATCCAGGTCGCTTAAACTGTTGGTCACAAATTCGATCAAGTAGTTCTTGAACAGAAGACTCCATCGTTTTACACAATTGCTCAAACCCTGTTTGAATGGCTTGGCGTTGATTTTGAACCAAGGCTCCACAAGAACGACCTCTTCCATTTGACTGATCTAAAATCATTTTAACATAATCCTCAGTTCTTAGGACACGCTCTAAAAAACAACAACAAATCCAGTGTCCTACCTCTGAGTAAATAGCTTCATATTCGTCAATCTTCTCTTTGAACCTCTCCAGGGAAGGTACTGAATGCAAGCCATCAGATTTGCTGTCCTCTTGGCTGAGAAAGTCCTTTAAACTTGCCTCTCTGTCGTCTGTCCAGAGGTAGGCGAATCGCTCCATGCTGTCATTGTATTCTCGTGCTTCTTGCACCGCTGTCTCCACCCTCTCAATAAACGTCTGTCTCAGCTCTTCCAACTCAACGTTCACCTTGACTTGAGCCTTTTAAGAAGCGACAAAAAGCCCGTTAACAGTTTCAACAATACCCTCGAGTTATTCACTTTTGAAGCTACCTCTGTAGAGTCATAAGACACATTTCAAAGTAAGATGTTCTGGGTTCACGAACCTCATAAGTCTGACTTTCTTCATCCTGTAAGGTGACCCGATTCATCTGATTCGCCTGTTTGTAAACATCCTCCAATATTGCATTGCAGACATCAAAGAATGTGGAGTTGGGTCCCTGTTCCAGAGCTGGCACGAAACTTATGCCAGAAACCTTAAAAAAAGGAAGTTAAATGGACTGTGAAATTCATATTTAGTCAACGCACTGTGAGATCCATTTGTATTTCAAAAAGAGGTTGAATATCCGGTTTCTCATTATTAGTTTCTGATAAGAGGTACTCAAGGGAACAGCGAATTGTCTCCACGAAACCTGAGGTGATGATGTTGTCAACGTCTTCCACGTAAGCGATCCACGCCGCTGAGTCAGTTGTGGCTTTGAAAAGTTGACGATTAGTCTGAAAAGCATAACTATGGGTTCTTAAGGACCCTCAATGGGTTAGCGGGGGACAAAGCTTACAAGCTGACATAGCTAACATTGTATATCAAACCACTTTCTACTGTTTGATTACCTCCAGAAGTGCAAATATTTTTTCACCCGCTTCCCTGATTTCTGCGTTGCGCTTTTCAACATTGCCATTCCTCTCAAGCAGATTGTCCGCTTTGCTGTCGTGCCTTTGAAATAGCGGGGCGTGCGCCCATGTTGTCATAAGCTTGCAAATTGTATCCAAATTCACCTCTGCCTCTTTGACTCGCTGATAAATATCATTCATTGCGTCGCTTGTGGATGTTATGTGCTCCCATGCTCCTGGAATTGACAATCCGGAAGGTAAAATGGATTGAACGAAAGAGGAACAGGATGGATTTAATGTATTAGTTTGTATTTAGAGGCCAGTGGTTCACACCCTAGAGAAACCGTTCCTCGGTCTTTTTAATTGCCTATTTGACTAGGAGTTTAGTCAGTCTCCAGTTCTACCAGGCTTCATTACATCTTTAGAGAGAATTCGGAAGTCCGCAAAGCTATTCAAATCCTCTTGGATCAGTCCAGGTCAAACGAGCGTTGACCTACCTGCATCGGACCAGAGCAGCTTTGTAGCGCCCTTTTGCAGTAGGCGTTCGACTTCAACTAGATCGGTAGAAACCAAGGTGATCACATTGCTGGCAATTTTCGTTCGTAAATGCGTGTGTTTCATCACCAAGGCGTCCAAAGTGAGTTTGTATCTTCGTAGCATTTCACGATGCTCAAAGAGCCTCAGCGCCGCGTCTGGTATGTTGGTGCCAGCCAGTGAAAGGAGGTACTTCACTTCGCATAGCGTTGTGGTCAGCTGGAAGGTATATCATGCCGGCAGTAATAGCATGCCTGAATCGGTGTATTGCTTAGGCTCAGAACAAGAATTTGATTAACCTTCGAGCTGAAGTTGACCTCGAATAGACGGGTGCCTTGAAGACGAGTAAGCAGAGGTTGGGAGAGTCCACCTTCACAGATATCTGGAATGTTCATCGCCCAGTACTTGAATACGCGTTCATCATTTCTAAGGAGAAGTAGGTGAATTCACACCTCATCTTATGCGTTTGTAGTCTCTTCAGTTAGTTCATGTTAGGCACTTACTCAAGCAATTTATCCTGCAGGTGTGCTATCAACTTCCGCATTCGGTTAGCAGGCCTGGAACGCATTATGCTGAAGGAAATGGGAGAGAAAATTAGACAGAGGAGTGGTGTCATGGCGGATTTCAGCATAAATCGCGCCCACTTTGGGGCAGTGTCTTGAAACATGACTATCCTCAGTATCCACTGCTAACTTACGGATGCTGTATGCCATTGAGGATGGCTTTAGAGGCGTCCAGACGTTGGTAGATTTCTGATGACCACATCAAGTGCCCAGCCACTGGAGGCATGTTTTTGCAGCCCAGTGGAGCTGTGAGTCTGTGTACGGGATTTGGTCGTCTCTGAGGCGTTTTATGACGTTTTATCGGAACTGAATTGCTTGTCTGGGCTGGAGAGACAAAGGCAGACCGACAGAGTAACAAAGCAACAGAATTGGATGGACTTAAATGCATGATCGGCTATACACTTACAGCAACTTTTACGAGCGCTCGAAGGTGAATCAGGTACTGGTGTGGCATTCTTCGCTGCTCTGGGAGTAGCTTAATGGGATAAATAAGATTCATCCTATAAACTTCATTACCAACCACTGCTCCCCAAGTGTCTGTGGTAATGGTAATGACACTGAACTTATCCAACAGATCTAACTGTCAAAGCTACCACGCCATTCGACTTACCATAATTTTTTAGCTAGTCGCTGTTGGGTGGCAGTGAAAATGGGTCTGTAATACAAGCTATCAACAAGCTCACCAGTGGACGTGAAATCATTTTTGGGACTTAATCAAGTAGAACCTACAGCTCACCCACAATGCTTCCCTTTGAACATCGAATCAGTTAGACAGAGAACTAACTGGAAGCTGTGCCCTGGGACTTTTTAAACCGTCATTCTTTTATCTTCAGTACATCACATAGGAGGCTATAACTACACCATTATGTTTTTCTAATGTATGCTTGACAAGGTTGGTCAGTTTATTTCCCACGACTTAACTCCCTTGGCGGTGGTTTTGAGTCTCGTGGCTTGTTCCCGAGCTTTTTTCCTCGTCAATCCTAAGGCTACTTCTATTCGAGCCTCCTGTGCCTTACAACGCCTCAAGGGAGATGTACTACTTGCCTGGATGTGCCGTCACTGCTGAAGGGGAACGCTTTGATGGTCTGACGCCTTTCAACGGCCGCGGAGTACCTAGACAAAGTATTTCATGATGAATAAACACTTTCACGAAGCAGCTCAAGTCAAACCATCCCAACTTAGATAAATCCTAAAGAAATTGAAGACAAGGGAGGAGAAGATGCGGATAAACATCAAACACTACGTACCTCTTTTAACATCCACAATTACATCTACTTCAATGGCTCCTTCGGTACTCTTTGCAGATCGAGGTGTGTCTTGGAAGAAAATAATCGTTTTTCATTAAATACTGTGGTACATCCAATGACAACTGGGTATAATGCAGCAAGGTAGGTGAGGATCAAAATTGTTGAAGGGCAGCCATCGGTCCCAGCTCCGTGCCTACCTGGATTTGCCACAACGAGTGAAGAAGAGCGTTTCGGTCGTTTGATAATTTTTGCCAGTCCTGTGGCCAGTGCAGGAGTTAATATGCTCCTCTTTCGATTGGCTGGTGTAAAAGACAAGCAGTCGTCCGCTGAGGAGTTGGTATGCATGAGTTGAAGATATTGTAGGAAAAGAATAATGTAAAAACCCACGTCATATTTCCACAACTCATTTTTGGCATTCTGTACCCAAAAAAACCTATTTTTAGCTAAGTCAATCTATTTTATTTACCTTGAATGTGTAGGTCGCGCCATAAAAAAAAGTGAAAAATGTGACAAGTGATATTTGGTGCTCACATTTACTGTCCTCGGTACAGAGCGAAGAGTTGAGGGTTCTGGCGCTGGTAGCTGACCTGGGTGTATCTTAATGGAAAAGATGTGCCTAATTAGACTTCACATTAATATCTTTTGGCGACTTATGCAGGGTCAATGAGCATTTGTCCCTAGCCGGTTGCATCGACGAAATTTTCAACAGTTTCTATAAACCAAGGGCACCGCGCTTTTCAAAAGACTGCCATTCGGTCAGAAGACGTCAGTGTCAAGTGAACTGACTAATCAAGTAAATAGTGTTCTCACTTAAAACTGATGGTTCACTATTACCCGTTAGTTTGACTCCCGGTTTTGGTGACGGGCCATTTAAGGGCTCCGTTATTGTTCCGCCTACGGGCGGCCTGATCTCAGGAGTATGTCTGCAGCTCCCAACCGCTTTTGTATGTCGACAATACATACTCTGCCTTAGTACTGCATCTTCGTTCATGCTCAGAAAAGTCTCGAGGCGCTGAATTGATGGCAGTTGAAAGAGAATCCTATGTTAACTGATAGTCATTCCGTTTTCAACTGCTGGTTGAAAAGCCTTGGTGTGACAGAAGAAGTGCATATACTGTGGATGAGGGAATATGTGACCACTTCTAGCAGAAAGGCTAACACTAACGTTCATCTTCGGCAAATACTTCAGCCTCGTGGTCTATACGCAACGCTATAAGTGACCTTGACCTTGATTTGTCTGTCTCAAAGGTAATAGGGGAAAGGGAACACCTTAGCTTTCCGACGCTCTTAATCGTCCTCAATTTACCTGAAAGTAGTGAAATGAATAACAGTTTAAACTAGTAAAGGATGGCAATTGGTTCCAATTAGATCAGATGGTGGTTAAGTGGATAAGTAATGGGGATGAAGAATTACTCAAACCTAAGCACAACTTACCTCACGATTGTTATAAACACAGGGAGTGAATGTGCCTTTCTGTGAACATACCTTTGCTCCCGTCGCCACGACCTTTTGCCGTCCCAGATGATCGTCTGCTGCTCTTCGCGGAATGGGGCGCATCTTGAAAGGAAGAGACCTACTCAACTTCGATGCCAAGTTAGCTGGAGAAAAAGCCCTGAAAGTATTCAAAGCCGCTGAGGGATACATGCTCTCCATTAGCCAAGCCCTAAACAGGTTCATTGTGAGCTGCTCGATTGACCATTGAGACTGTTGCCCGGGAGAGCAGCCAAACACCCTTGTCATCCAAATGTCAAGTACTTTGAGGTGGGTCCAAAGCCAAAAGCAGTCCTTAAAAGCCGTTTTCAAAGCCTAAATTACTACTCTCTTTGGAGGTCTACTTTTATTGAAAAATATACTTGTGGACGAGAAAAATGAAAGCTATTTTGCGGTTAAACAAGTTTGGCGTGTTTGGAGATTGGCGCCTTGACTACCGTTTGGTAGACAAGCATCTTCATGGTCGTCCAGTCACCAAACTGTTCACCTACCTTCATTTTCCGACGCAATTGATGACAAACGAGTCGACTGTTGTTGGCTTACTGTGGATCTGAAAGAATCTGAGAAAAAACTTCGTTTTTTAGCATTGCACTTTCATGCACTGCTACTCCAGGTCGAAAAAGCAACTCTGATACACAATATCACGGAAGAATCAATCTTGAAGAGTGAACATAGAGACGTAATGGGAGGAAACATACCCTGATCGTACTCGATGGACTTGTCAACCATACTTTCCTTGACAATCCTCTTCACATGTAAAAGCTCCTCTCCAACCATCTGTAACATACTGCCGTAAAATGGTTCTATCCTCGGCTTGATTATGGACCTCTCAAGGAGATCACCAAACATACTCAACACCTGATAAAGCACAAAAGGATTATTTATCAGAATTTTATGGCTATATTTTTGATGGTACCTTCAAAAGATGCTGGACGGTGGGACAATCACTCAGAGCCTGACAAAGCACACCTCCTAAGCGTTGTTCATAGTCGTCAAATTTGATCGAAATGTCCTCCAATTCCCGCTTAAATTCACTTGATTCTAAGTCCAGACAATCGTAATCACGCTGAGAAAACTCCTAGAAAGAGCAACAACTAAAGTAAGCCTCCCAGGGAGTAAAGTTATCAATGCTGCCCTAAGTCACCTTGAAGTTCTCAGAAAACTCATCGAAAATAGCGGAAACTTGGGAATTCAGGTAAGCGCCCATCACTCCACCGAGTATGCACCTTTCGAGATCGGCAAAGTCCACTGCTGCTCTCAAAATATCCTAAAATAAGAAAGTTTAAACTCGTGATTCCTAATGAATGGTTGTTTGGACTTTGAAGTTTTAAGAGTCATTCCGATTATGCATTAGTTTGTGTACCTTAATTTTGAGAAGCCGCCTATTTGCTTCAATGAGCAATGCAAAAGGAAGCCGTGTTTTAAATTCCCAGGGCACAACCGGTTCACTCTCCTTTGCAAAATATGTTGGAAGCTGGGAGCGGAAGAGTTTGAACTGCTTCATGAACTCATCCAAAACTTTCAAAGCAAAAGCCACCTTATCAATTGATTCTTGGGGTTCACCTTTAAGCAGTTCCGTGGAATCCAAATACTGCTTTGTCTATGTTTTTTGAAATAAATTGCATTTTCACATGATTGACAGGTACCTGAACAATGAGAGCACTGGAAATCTTTTGTAAAAGCAAAATGAAACGTGATGGATTCCGAAAAACACGTGATTTTGACCAACTCAAAGCCAAAATATGAAACAGAGGTCCAAAGTACATGGAAATCTTATCGAATTCGAGCTCCTCAATCTGTTGAAAGATTCTTTCCAATGGTTTCAAATACATAAACATTTCTTCGGCTTCATAGAGAGCTATGCAAAAAAAACAGTTAATGGTCATGATAAACATCTACTTCTCAAAAGCATTCGAGTGGGATTTATAAGACTCTTACCATTATCAATGGTATTTACCATATCATTTAATGTCATTGAATAACTGCTTCTGAAATGGTGAAGCAAGTTCACAATATGCTTTGTATTTTTTGAGGTAAAAACTGAATAAACTCTAGCCATATCTTCTTTTCTTTTGGCCCAAAATTCAATTTCTGTTCTCGGTGAAGAGGTGATCTGCAAACTCTCAGTGGGCATTCTCGCCTCATGCACACTAGCATGAATGATCTGAGACCACTCAAAAATTATAGTTTCAATATTTAAAATTGACGATCTATATCAGTTTGAAATAAGATATATTGCTACTGGTCAACATCTTCAACAATTGACAAGGGTAGGCATGTGATTCCATCGACCCTGCCTTCAATATAATTGGCTTTCCTTTCGATGGTCTCGGTAAGAGTAACGAGCTCATCAGAAAGAGCCCCCAAGATCCTAGTTCGCTTAGCGTATCCGGAAAATACCGGCAATAAAATCTACAAATCGAAATTGTGAAAATGCATTACTCTCTGAAGAAAGGAGGAAATTTCTCTTAGAATGTTAGGTTGTAGGTCACCACACAATATATCTCCAGGTGAGAGAGGGTTCTCCCCAACAGAGCTGCGCCAAGTATTAACGAAAAAACATGTTTTTGTCCTTCCCTTCACAGAAAAGACTTTGCTGGCAGTGAGGTTGCTATTTGCACCAAGCGTGAAAAACAAGACTAGTGGGCTCTGGGATTCAACGAATTCCCGTAAAATATTCTTTCCACTTTCAGATTCATAAAATCGTGTCCACTGTTCCTCTTTTACTTTGAGAGACGAATAAAGATATTGCGAAATAAAAGCGATCCTCTCATCACTTTGATCTATCGAGGGCATCCTTAACACCAAACAGTGCGGGGCTTCAAGCGCTAATTTATAATTCTAAAGGTCAACAGTTGTTCAAACAAGAAATTGGTGGGCAATGTTAACTTTTTTAGTTGCCTCCGCTCTGTAGGGTCTAGCAGAAACGCAGTACAGAATGTGAAAAACGTGAAAGGAGGGGAGGGTAATTTAATCCTGCATAAAACCCTGGAAGATGAAGCCATACTAATTGCCTTTACAGCTGCATCACATTCTTTTCAATTTGATGAATAGATTTATAAATCGAGCCCCGATAGTATTATTCTTAAACACCTACTTGTTGGTCCATTGTGCATTGATGCAGGCTGGGGGTTTTCAACTATACCATGTCATGAATGCACGCCAAGACATCCATGAAAACGCACTAGTTAGTAGCAGTTTATGCGAAATTTTAGTAGTCACATGTAAAGACGTGGTTGACTGGGGGAATTATGAATAGGTCCACCACCAAGATGGTGATCGAAAGCAATGGAGACCGAATAGCCAGCGTATTTATCTACCTCGCCTTCACCTTTTAGTCGATACTCCAAGGCTTTACTTGGCCACCACAACGTATTCTGTGCAGTGAAGAGCTCAAGTGAACAAAAAAAAACGAGTGGCAAAGGCATACTTTTTGTTAAGAAGAGAAAACATCGGACCTCAACTCCATTTTTGCGTCTGCATCGGGATCGCTCGATTTTGCCCTGTTGAAAGCGGGCACGTAGAACCATTTATCCATGATGAGAGGCCTTTGAGGAAACGCACAATTTGGAGCAATACCCAAGAACTAGCATTCAGCATCTATTTATCCCTGCCATTCGGTTTTAAATTCAATGGTCCCAACAACCTTAGTTTCATTCTGATACTAGTATAGCGATACGTGAATTCTCCGGCACAATACTTAAGCAAAATGTGTGTTATCAGCATATAGTGCAGCTTGAGACTACTAGCATGGACTTGGAGAAGAGGCCGCCAGGCGGAGGTATAATGGCGCAGCACCTAAGTGTCTCCTTAGCCGAAACCGAGAGTTCGCCAAACTGCAAGAGCATTACAGCTAAGATTATGGGCACTTCTACATTAATATCAAGGGCATCTCTATGCTAGAGGTTTGAGTTCGTTCTTATCGAAGTCGCTGGTCGCCCAAAGTGGTAGCGAATTCGATGGCCCTTGTGATACAAGCGTGCTAACAAACGATGAATTAAAACCATGCTTGCTGTTTAAGTAGATCTGTTTCACTTAGCACTACTCTCATTTTGGCTCTCCAAGTTACATAAGGAAGCGTAATCAGTGGCACATACTAGAAAAAAGGATGCATCATTAGCATGCAGAAGGGCTGGTAAAGTAGCATCGTGAACGAAATACCATGCGTAAACCTCGATTTCCGCAAATGGGCCACTTCGGAGGTCCATCGGAAGATCTGACCTTTGGGTCATGCTAGTAGTTCTTTCAGCCTTCAGGCATGCATTGCACCCAAGCGCGGCGCCTTTCCTCAAGCTCAGGGAAATCTCAGGGCGCTGCAATGGTGGCAGTAGAAAGGGAATCCAACGTTAAGGTGAAATCATCCGCTTTCCACTGCTGCGTGTTAAACACCAGCGTGATAGGAAACGCGCACTTGGTGTGGACGAGATCATCTGCGACAACGCTCAACAGAGGGATCGGAAGTGTCTTCGACCTCCATCAACTACTCCAGTTTCCAGTTTCCACCTCTCTACTAGATAGAGATAACCCATGTGGACAAGTATGGGGCAAATCAAGTGGTAAGGAGGTACAGAACTAATGTTAGGCCCCGTCCTTCACCAACCGACGGCTTTTAGACCAGTGTCCCTACGACTAGCTATGGACACGCGTGATGGTCACTACAGTCCCTAGTCTCCTGACACAGATCCAGTTAAATTGGCAGGAGGAATCGGTGAGGTTGTGATCAAGAACCTCCTAGATTGCATGGATATTCGATAGCTGGCAATGTTGGGCTGTGAGTCTTTCCCTTATCACATCAATTCCACTGTGACAGTTGACGCGAGAGATCGATCAACAGGACGCCAAGGGGGACCCTCAAAGGGGAAGATGGGCTCAGCAAAGCGCCAGCTAGTAGTTTAATTCTCAGTTTTGGTAATGATCCACTTAGTGCCATTGCCACTGCACTCTCGCCAAGTGGGATGGCCCTTGAGCCGCGCCAATAACTCAAAGCCCTGCTCCACGTCGAAAATACACATTCCACCGGAGTGTTACTTCTTCTCTCGTCCTCGGAGAAGTCTTGGAGCGCCACACACGTTGTACACATACGAGTTACAAAATTATCGTTAAAGAATTTAAGAATATGTTGGTAATTTAAGGGTTTTATTCCAGAACTTAATGTTAGTCAATTACAAAACCACCATTGTCTCAATATCCTATAGAAAGAGCTACCACGCTTATTCAGGGTGAAGTCACGTGCAAATGAGCAATCCTGTCACCCCGAACCTCTTTCGCACCACTCCCCTCATTACGTTACTGTGAGTCTAATTGCTCCAACAACGCACTAGGCGCTCCCAATTACCGTCAAAGCGGTGCCACTCGAGGCAGCACAAGAATATACAGCAAAGCCCTATCTTCGCTTTCACTGTCAATCATTATGTTGAGACATCGTCAATCTGATGCTCAAAGTCTTCAGCTAAAAGGCGTGTCTGATGGCAAGCGACATAAAATTACAAATAAGGTAGAATTAATGGGTCGGTTATGCTTTAGTAAGAACAACAAATTATGTACAAAAAATAGATGTGATAAAGCCTAAATAATTTGGTTCTTTCATGGATTGTCTGCAGGAATACACATAAATTTACATAAGCCACAAATATACAACCCCTACTCCGGATAGACGATGAGGCTACAGGGTCTCCAGTTTGAGGCTTGCACTGATAGGAATGATTGGGGGTGAGGCGTTGGGGTCCTGAAGCTCCTCTGTCTGGGACTGTGGTGGGTCTTGCTGTTGCTGCTCCTGGTACGCTGCCATCAACTGTTGACGCCAGCGCGCTTCAAATTCTGATAACTGGGTACAGAAGATCGCCAATTTGTCTTGAGGCGCCGCCAGCGCCACCTCTCTCAACTTCGCCAGCTGGTCCGATATGATGTCGGTCTTCTGCACTGCTGCCACTTCCTCTTGCACAGCTGCGGAATCCGCGAGAACCTGCTTCTTCGATCGTCGTCTTCGTTTAAAAGCCTTATCATCATCGCCGACATTAATACCCGAGAGGAGCCAGGTTTGTGGTTGGTATTCATCTGATGCCTCTTGAGAGGCTGGGTGGTTGTGTCGCATCTCGTAAGTCACAATCTCCACGTAACCCTTGATGGTCGATATTCGCATAGTTGACTTGCAACCGACCTTACCACGGAAACTGAAATAAGGGCATGATTAGCTCGAATACAGCGGAACAAACCAAAATCCAGCTCTCCTTTGTGTTGACCTGCGCCGGCTGTTGTCTCGCGTGTAACCGAAATGAACACAATCAAAAATGACGAATTTGTAAACCAGGTGCTCTTTGTCCTTCGCCTCCGCAGGCCACATGTTTGACATGCGTTTACTGTATAGGCATCCTGTTTCCTGCAATTGCCTCTGATTAGATAAAGCTTAGGAGCATTACCCGTTGAAATTCTTCTAGTCTAACTAAGAACTCTTGATAAGTGGGAAACCGACCAGAAGAAAATATTTCAACGAATTGAGTGGTCACATCGTAGACAACATTATAGTCTAGAAGTAGTCAAAGCGCAACGCTTAAAATGCTTACGCGAGTCATCGTTGGCGGATAAGTGCGTTGCTTGCGGGTACTGAATAGCTTCCTCTATTGGAACTGGATGATTGTGTTTCATAAAGTATTTTCCAATTGTAACACGACCTTTGTATGTGGATATATGAATGCAACAGCGACATCCAATTTTGCAGCTTATCCTGCAAAATGCGTCAATTCAATAAATACTAACCTCAAATTGGTGTGACTTTGTTTCTTTGAATCTTGTCGATGGCCATAGTGAACACATTCCATTTTGACAGCCTTATACACAAGATGTTGCTTATCAATAGCTTCTGGAGGATATCGGTCAGCATTCCGCTTAACAAAAATACACCCTGTAGCCTACAAAACCACTATGGTATTACCAGTGCTCACATCCTGGAACTCGTGCAACTTCCCGAGAAATTCATCAAAAGTGTTGAAAGATTTAACGGGGAATAATTCTTCAAACTGACCGGTAAGATCACACCTAACGTCATAGCCATCGTCGTCTAAAAGGTAACCTGACGTATGCAACCAATACCGTCCACACCATGCTGTTTGAAGGCAGGATTGTACACGACAGCATGATTATGCACCATGTAAAACTGCGTTATTCGCAATGTTTGTCCTTTTGAAGCAACATTGAAGAATGCTTCACACTCCGTGGAAAATGAACAAATGCATTTGAAAAAGGCATATCGAAATTTATGGGCTTCTCTCATTGGAGCACCAGTCCTATGACGTACTTTTTTCTTTAAGGCGAACTGGTTTCCGGTCATCTAATCGAAAAGGGGGATAAGAATGAGACGTTACTTTTGTAAATCTTTTAATGGCATCCTCAAGGAGATCGAAGGTGGGAAAGACCAAATTCGCGACTGTTTCCTGGAACTCTCGGTTAAAGTCCATTATGGTGGAAGTACAGGCTTGTACGAGGTCGCAATATAGGCTACCGAAGCAATGGCTTCTAGCGATACCATTGGATGAACTGTGTCAGGGTCGTGTGTAAAAAGTTAACCAAGTTGGCAGTCACATGGCGTAGATTTTTCTAACTTAATCATTCAAGTTTTAAAGTGCTACAAGAAAATGTTCTGCTTGCAAGGGCAGCATTTGCAAAATACGCTTAGGAAAGAGGTTTAAATATACAATCTACATAGAGTCATAATGCTTCAATTAAAGTTCGCCATCCAAACCTACAATTACTGAATTCCTATAGCTTAGTAAAAGTAAAACTGCAGTTTTATGTGTGGACATTGTTTTAGCTTAACATGCTCCCATTTTTAAACAGGCAGTATCAACTGGACTATTATAAGATATGCCAGATTATTCCCGTGTCGCAATCAGTATACGATCACTGAAACAACCAGCCAATTAATAAGTTTTTGCATTCCTTTGCCGTTCAAATGGCAATGCACCTACCCATACGTCATGGTTTGCAATGTCTTTGGTCGTCGCAATTAAGCACATTGGTGCTCAGGACCACATATTACTACCGTTTAGAAGAGATGGAACGCTATCAGCATTAACTGAGGCCCATGTTCCAGAGCGAGGGTAGTATCTAAGATCTCGGGTAAGATACGAGGCAATACAATAGGTAATGCCTATTTGATACCTTTTGCAATCAGAAATGCTATTGAAGCCTTTTGACATTATCCATACAAGCAGTCTTCAGCTTTTGAACACTGTAAATAATGTGTTACCTTTCGAATTTAAGGAATGTTGGGATGCCACGTTGATATACCTGCTGAACCTTAATGTCATAATTGGATGCGTTTGCTGGGGATGGTCGAATCCCTAAACCCTATGAACGGAAAAGGATAAAAGACTACCCAGCCGACGACTGTACTTGTGTTGAAGTACTTGTAACGTGTGAACAAAATATGCCTCCCCCACTTCCCTGAATCTTGAAAGATGTGTGGGCAGCATGGCACTGTGGTTTAGGGCATAAGGGGACACTGGTGCTTGATAAAATGCCATTTCCCTAAAGATACCCCAAATTTCGTCCCAGATTTAGCGAGTAATCCTACGGATAGCGATCGGCACATGAGGCGCACTCGTGAAGCATTGCCCGGACTTTAGCAGAGTACACGCAGCTAATCCTTCTTTCTTCGTCACAGAGCACAAGTAAGACAAAATGTGCAAGAAAATTGATTGAAATTAACATTGGAGGCTTCCCCGCCTGCTTAAAGTCTTAATGCCAGCCTTTGAGACATCCTTCGCTTCGTGATGGCTGAACCGGCAGAAGTTGAAGTGGTGCTCAAGAGAGGAAGGGGTGACACGGCAACTAGATTTCATAACTGTGCAAAACCTCCGAAACCCGCAGGCCACACCTCCCCTTTCTGACATTTCCTTCCGGCTATTTCCACAGTCCCCAAACCATTTTGTACGATAACGACGAGTCAATCCCATACAACCTTCAGGGATAGTTGCAACACAACGCATTTTTAAACGTCTTTATATCCAGCTGAAATCGCTGGTCTAGTAATATTGTGTAACGCTGGAGTGTCTCCGGCTCCGTTTCTCAGGGCATAGAAGGGTTTGGGGGAGACAAAAGCAATAGAAAGGTCAGAATACAGAAACAAAAGCGAAAATTGTGACTACTGAAGAGTCAGTATGGTTAAATGTACCTTAAAAGTCCATACTGCTGTGATAGTTCTCTCAGCGTAGAAATATTTATCGGACCTGGTAACATATTTAGAGGTGCATAGAAGTGAATGAACCAAAAGATCGGAATCATCTCATCTAAACCACCCCTGCAACAAAGCGACATCAGATAATCGTCGCATTGTGCTGATTACTGTCTTCTGTGTATCGAGGGCAACAGTAACGAATCCCGTCCCAAAGGAGGGTGTGTAGGCGTCCACACTCAAGCGATCATTACTATCATTATTATACGCCAGTCTCAATTCGGGAGTGTAGTCCTCACTCAGGTCCGGTCTAGCCAGAGTATGAAATTGCCATCACATTGAGACGAACGGAGCATGAACAACTAGGTAAAGTAGCTGAGATCAATATAGGGATGGGACGTTATACCCTCCAACTGGATGGGACACACGTTACTAGGGGATATAATGCAAGCAAACGATGTGGAGTGGGGAATTGATGCAAGTCTGTGTCACACCTGTCCTACTACTTTCTAGCATTCACTTTATCCTAGAGCGATTGACATCCGTCGCTTTCTGCAACTGAGAGGTTCTGAGACCACTACCGCAATCGAACCTCACCGAGTCCTTGGCAGTGCTTGTGAGAATGGACCTTCACGCTTGGTTTGACCAATTCGGCCATTTCAAACTCTACTAAGAGGGAATGATAACAGCTCAGATACTAATCCCATATCCCACTTTGGTAACGGATAAGTCCTTGCCACAAGAGGGCCATTTTAACTAATGAGAAACTTTCAACCTAAGTACTGTTTATGCAAAGCCCTGGGCTTCACAGCAAAAGGCAAAACTACTACAGTCTGGTCAAGACACAATTGTCATGTTTTAGCTTGGGTACCCCCAGTAATTGCTAATGATGAACTCGAGATGCTCCCTTGGAAAAGCCTAAAAAAAAACACCGTCAGACGAAAGATAACAGCCAGGATTTATTGCTAGCTGCGCAGTCGCAAAGGTTACATTTGAATTATCATAAAACAAAGCCTCCCACTGACCACTCTGCTCGCTAAAATAAAAATGTAATTTGTAGATGAAATAGTGACATAAGTTGGGATTTAATTGAAGGGAGTAGCACCGCAAAAATGAGGAAACTGCTTGCCTGAGATGGCTGGATGAATGACAACCAGTCAGATGCATATGTTGGGAGAAGGCCCATATTGTGGCATTTATATACGGCCATCGCAACCATTAAGAGATTTCCCAAAATGAAAACGAGGCACTGGATTGGGGCCTGTTCACCTTCAATCATTTGGAGCGCTAGAATAGGACAAGGAAAACTGTTTCAGGGTTTGCTACGTGGAAAGCAGAGCCGTCTAAAAAGAGGTCTAACAATGAAAGGCTGAAAATAATAAAGAAGCAAATTAAAGCAATCTTGATCACAAAATAATATGCCAATACCGAGCAAACGTAAATCTTGTAACTCATTCCCACTAGTAATGCTCAAAAATTAACAAAAAGAAACACTTCAATTACTTGTTTGCATTGAGAAAAGCACTTGTAGAGGCCGTGTGAACATCATGTAAACCATAATTATCGGGAAAATCGAAATCGAGTTCCCAGTCATCCACATGATAAAGAGATTCATTGGGACCTGACGAAGAGGACCCAAAGCAACATCCCAGCTCCGCTTAATCTTCAACTGTGGGTCCTGTTCACGAGCCTCAGAGTGGGGAAAAGTACGATCACTGAAGCCTATGGGCTGGACTGATTGATCACACGGTCCATTAGAAGTCAGTCCGATGCGAGAGCGAGAATTAAAATCAACATTCCAGCGCTTCGACACTAGTTTGGTCAACTCGACCGAATCCCTTGCGCTTTTATTCAAAGACTTAAGACTATTCATGTCCTAAATCTTACAAGCTTGACTGAATCGAAATAACATACCAAGTGTAGGGGAACCAAGCGGAGCAAAGGGAGCGGTTAGGGGATGCACCTCAACCGTTGATTGGCTTTCTTGGCAAGATTCAACTGCGGCGAAAACGATAGAATTTATTAAAACAATGGCCCACTACACAATAATTTTAACGCGCACGAGTCTGAATCAGCATATTGTGTCTAATTAAATTAGATTAGCTAGTCGGCGGATAATTAGGGAAACAAATGTCTATTAAAGAGCAACCTTAACTAGCCAATAAAAATTTAACAGGGAGAGTCGATTTTGTGCCGATTGACCTTTGCTTGCATGATCGCGCAGTTAACTGTAGATTAGTCCGCTGTATATTAATCTAAGGTTTTTTGGAATGAGTTCGGTCGATGAATCTTATAACTTGCAGTCGAGTGGCTATGCTGGAGGCATGGAGTGTGCACGTGCCGGTATGCGTATTCACCATCTCTTAATGCATTATAGGCACTGACATTGAGAGGCTGGCATTAAGGATTAGTCTCGCAAGTATTGATGAACAATTTGAAAAAGTAATACAGAAGTCGTTGGTATTCATACTGCGATATTTGGCCAAGTATGATGATCATCGGAGGAAGGTATAGACGTTTTTGCGTTTCTGATTTTTTAGCTCTTGGAACTTCTGGGTGATGTCACCCGCCGCCTAAAACGGCGCCTCAATATACAACTTCCCGTACATGAGCTTTTTGTTGCGTACAATGATCCGGAAAACTCAACTTACCTCACTAACTTTTCTCACATGTACATCCGTTTGGGTTATCCTCGTTTGCCAATTACTGAACAGATTTGCCTTCTCCCTGTATTATTTGCATCGTTAACGGAAAACAAACCTATAGTCCAGCGGGATGTGTAAGATTTTATAGCTTTTGCCTGTATAGTGTGTTTTTTAGTCTGTTACACTTGACTCTCCCCATTATTGGGGGTGTTCCTGCTGATGCGCGTAACAGGTTAGAATTGGAACTTCACGAACTGCCTATGCAACGAAGATTCATTAATGAATTTTATTCTTTGGTTCTACTGTTACCTTACACGTAAGTTGATCCATTATCTTCCCATCAACGCCATGGGTTTCTGTTCCTTACGAGTCTTTTTTTTCAGTTTTGAGCGTCATATCCGTTTTGACACCCCTGCAGTCGTTATTCCAGAGGGATTTAATGCATATGACTACAGTCGAGTCGCTCATGAGCGCTTTTCCTTCATTCACTCTGCTTCGGAGCTTGAAAAGGTCCGATAATTTTCCTCCTGCTTTTTTGTGTTTCGGTTAAATTTTTTATTGTGCGATATTCCTTCTCGTTCTTCCAGTACAAGGTCGCCATTGTGCAGTTTTACAGTCGTGGGTTTTTCCCAACCGACGAAAGTATTGTTCCTCTCCTCTTTGCCGACGCGGA
The DNA here is from genome assembly GCA_001923025.3 of Taenia multiceps. Taxonomy (NCBI): domain Eukaryota; kingdom Metazoa; phylum Platyhelminthes; class Cestoda; order Cyclophyllidea; family Taeniidae; genus Taenia; species Taenia multiceps. Next base: position 18,119,623 of record CM010313.2, on the reverse strand, counting down.
TTCACGACACTCAGTCGTTTCTGCTGCAAACAAGGAAGTTAGGATGCTGAGTGTGTAAGTGTTATTCATTTTTTACGTTAAAAGAGGATTATTTATGCGGGCAGCAGAGTCTAAAGTGAAGTCTGCTTGTCGAATTTCAGCCTTGTGGATTGGGAAAATGAGGCTCTCCTTTCTCGAATTTTCGACTGGTACCTTGGGCGACGCCGAGAGTTTGACCCGAAGGTAAGTCTGACATGTAACCTGTTAGTTTGCTAATTCACTCGTCTATCCAGCATTTTTGCCTCCAGGGCCTTTCTGATCCTCGTCAGCCCCTGAGTGCGGTCGTCCGAATAAAACTCGGGCACTTTTTACTCCGGTCTCGAATTACCCTGACGGGTACCCTGGCGCCGGACTTGATAGAAGCCGCGGTGCTTAGTTTGAAAGGCGTGACAAGTTGCAAGGAACCGGCAAAGCCTCTATCGGCCGCTTCTTCACAACAACAGCAGCCGTCACAACTTGTTTGTCCAACGCACGGGATGAAGACGGAGCAGCCCCAACAACATCAACAACAACAGCAGCAACAACAACAACAGCAGCCTTTGGCGGGCCCCACATCCGCATCTGTTCCAGCAACTCAATGCACTCATCGCACGGGACAGAGCGTTCAACGTCGACTTGCTAATCACGGTCTCGACTTGCTGGCGCATTTGCTCGATAAGTTAGTCACCAGCTAAGTACTTTTTTTCAAAAATGTTTTGATTTTTCTGCCACTTTTTACACTAACCTTTGTTACGGTATACATATTGTTTGTTGTTTGTTTGCAGTGCCACTTCTATTCCGCCGGATGCGTCCGTTCGTGCTCTGGGAAGTCTCATTGAATTTGTTTACGAAGGCACCTCGGACGAGGTTCGTCAACATTCCCTTTTTCCACTCGGCTGTTGATCGGTGTTTTTTATGGCTGCCATTACGCAAACTATGTCCGGTTTATCCTATCTGACCTTTACCGTGTTTTACATTGCTTTTGTATCAGCTTGTCCCTGCGAGGGCACGAGGCTTTGAACTACTATCTCGCTTTTTGTCTCGCGAACCCAACTACCTTCTCAAGGATCCATCACAACTCCCCCGGCTTTTCGACGTTCTCTCAGAGGTATGCTTTGCACAATTTCTTTCGTGTTTTTTGCGCTTCTGGAACATCTTTATTGTATGAAATATCACAAGGCCCATGAGAAGCACGTTCCCTGATCGAACGCTCTGACAGCCGCTTTGTTACGTGCATTCCGCTAATAGCTCATCCTAAACCCTTTCTGCTTGCACTCTATCGCTAAAATTTATCCTTCATTAGCATTCGCATTTTGCGACTGGTTACTCTTCACTCCTCCATAGCAGTAGCCCCTTTGCACAGGAAAAGTGGGCGAATCGTTATTTATTGGATGTGTCCATTTGCGTCCACGTTTTTGAAGTTTTTATGGTATCCATACTTTTCCTTATTTGGACCTCATAGTATTTGGTTTCAGGTGATTCCGCTCTTGTCTTTTTCGAAAACGCGTTGTTTTTTACTTGCTTTCCCCTTCTTTTGACTAGGACATTGCTCCAGATTTAAAAACTGCAGCTGCTCACTGTCTCCGTCGCCTTGCCTTTACTTTTCAAGAGGCGCAAAGACAAAATTATCCTGCTCTTAGGAATCAGCTTGCCAAACTTGAGCGCCTTCTCTTTGAAAATATGGAGAGGGTAACCCCTTGTCATTGACACAACTGTCAAAGCAATGCAGGGATGAATTTTTGTTTGACGCTCACCTATTTGTTTTCTTTTTTCAAGGCGGACCCTGTCAGTCGTTTGGTAGCCGTTCATTTTGCGGGTATTATCTATCCGCCTGATCACATTCCGACTCGTTATCTCATTCTTCAGGCCCTTGGCGACAAGTAGGTTCAATTTTCCCATTTCCTAGTTGCCCTGGGCACGGTTAAGAAGTAACCGATTGAACCACCAAAAGCCCCGATAGAAATCGATATTTGCATGCTGGAAGGATTGGCTTGTCGGATTCAAAGACTATTTCCATTCATTTGGGCATTGTTTGCAGACGGAAAGGAACCTAGGTTGATCCAAGCACTTGTCACACCAGAAAATTTACCATAGTGATGCTTCGATAACTTGTTATTTCTTCTTACTCCCGCTCTCAATTGCCTTGCTGTGTTAGGCCTGTTCTCGAGAAATTGATGTGGCACATCTACAACTCAATGTTGAAGAAACTTTTTTGAGACACCTTTACCAATCCTCACTAATTTCAATCTGAAACAGACTCAATACTGTTCTTTCATAGTAGCACGTGCCCCACATCTTTTGCGTCACATTCCACGTGCATCTCACAGTCCTTTCTATGCACCGATCCCATTCCAATAAACTCGCTTATTCGGTTTTGACCAGGAATATATTCCCTTAGCGGCGTTGAGAACAATGTATTTTCGTCAAAAGTACGGAGATTGTAATCCAACAAAATTGTCATCCCATTTTATGTGTATCCTATTTCCACATTTAAACGATAGATATGGCCTTCTGTTGGACTGAGACTTTGATACCGAAACCTTGTACAATTCTGTTACGTAGTTCGTTGCAAGTAATCTTGGTACAGGAAAATTTTAAGTCCTTCAAGCAATAGTTGCACATCTGGACATAGCTTACAAGCTTCAAGTAAAACTTGGTTGTACTTCTACACGGTTTGGCCATTGTTCTATCGAAGAAGCTTTGCTCTTACTACTGTCGGAGCATTTCATTGGTACAAATTTGTGGCATTTCATTGCGCATGTGTGCTCGCATTGCCCTGCAGGGACCAAAGGGTGCGAAATGAGGCTCGCATGGTTTTCTCCATTTTTCTCGACCCCAACATTGCCAACGACATCGTGTACGGACGCGTTAAACTGCCATCCTTTGTGGAATTCGTCAATCATGTAAGGCTTGATCGTTTTCGAGCACCCATTCCTCCGCATTTCCTAAGTCGGTTCTTTCGCTTGCGCAGGATACACAGCATATCCGGAAGAATCCTTTCATTGACGTGGAACGTCTCATTCCTGTAAGTTGTTCTAACTTCATTTTTGTACATCAAAGTAGCCTTTGTGCTCCTCAATTATGCCTTTGGACCAATGGTATCATCTGTTTTCAGCCCTCTCCTACCTGTTGAAGGCGATTTTTTTCATAAACATCACTCTCTTGACCGTTTGATCTCAATAACCTTGTGCAAACAGTGGTTTCCTCGTTCATGACTCTTGAACGGCGGTAGTTCCTTTCCTCTGTACTTTTTGCAGTTCTCCTGATCGCTGGATTGGTGTTTTACTTTATGTGTCAGTTTGGCTGCCTTTGTTGGAAATTGGACTGTTTCCAACTCGAATATATGAAATTGCATCCATTTCATCATTTGTCATCCCTGTACATTCGGCACCGGTCTTTTTAAACTGTTCTTAATGGAAGAGTGTAGTAAACATGGGGTGCTAAGATCGCCTCATTGTCTGCTTGAAGCTAAAAACAGAATCTGGTTTGTTGTGAGTAATTTGTACCTAGTGGGAAAATGAGACGCAAAGCATTGTAAAATCCCGATCCGGATCGAATCTTTGTGTTAAAACGCTCCACTTTGAGCACTCGGGTGAGCCCATTTGATTAAAAGGCTTTGAAACTAGCTGACGCGACCGTTCCTCTGTAGGTGGTCCAATTCATCCGACTTTGCCTCCTGGCCGTGAAAGGCGGTCTCACCTCGGCACAGGAGAAGGAGATGATCTACGAAACCGACGACGAGATCCGCTACCGCATCAACCAGAACGTGCGCTACCTTCTCTCGCTGGCGGCACCATCCTCCACGGCGGCTGGGCCGTCCGCCAAAGTGGCTGAGGGGTGCATCAATAGCGATGCTTCCGCAACCGCTACACATAGCGGACTGCTACAGCCTAATCCCGAACAGGCGCGCCGCAGCATCGCCACCTACTTCCGCCTCATTCATGTGGTCATCTTTGCACGTTGCCAATCGCCCTGGGATTGTACGTCTATTTTCGATTTTGCGATGCCGTCTTCTGTGGTTCTTCTTCCCAATTTCCAGAAGCTAATGACTTGATTTTTTTGTTTCAAAATATCAATAAGTAATTATTGAATTCACATCAATTTGGTTTTTTTGTCAGTGATCGCTGTTCTCTCTGAAGCAACTTAAAGCTATTTTCGCCCCTCCACTTTGTCCACCCCATTGCTGTTTCTGGAAACTTCGGCCACACTTGGTATATGTAGCTAAAAAGACGCCCAGTAACTGAGGTGAAAACGTCATGATTCTGATTTGTTGGTAGAACATCCCCATTATTCACCCTGAAGTCCCTTGCTGTTCTCTGCCATCCCCCCCCCCCCCCCCCCCCAATGTTTCGTCCTTGTTTTTCATTCCTTTGAGAAGTCCGCTGTGGTCGATGGAACTAGATAAGTGCTTCGCTTGGGGCAGCAAATCCAGCACTTTACTGCCACAAGAATGTGAACTTTCCCAATGCTGGGTACTCAATCCTTTGAAACAGAACTTCGCTGTGCATTCGGCTTGTTCTTGTCAATTCATAAATGTTCAAATCATTTCTTTATTGGTTCAAAGATTTTTTGTCACTTAAAGTTACTAAATCGCGGTTGTGTAGATATTCAAACGAGGTGTCTCCGAATTAAATTCAATGCATTCGTACTCGAGATTTGCTTGATACTTTGTGCTCAATTTTCAAGCTTATGAAAGGCCTTCACAGGGAACTTCCCCCTTTTATCCACAGCTCCTGAATTTCCCAATTTTATGGAAGAGGTTTTGATAAACAACACCCGAGAGTTGGCCGTTGGTGGGAAAAACATACTGGAGCAGATAAACGTAAGTTTGGGAGGATTGAAAGTGTTTTAACATTCCTGCCTTTTGCGCACAACCGAACACTTACCGCCCTACATATTCTTCGACTGCAGAACCTGCTCTTGGGCACTTCACGTGGGGCAAACTGTCGCCACGCCTGTGCATCCATATTCTCTGCGGTCACCATGGAGACAGAGCAACCGGCAGAGGCGCTGCAGACCGCGATAAGCATGCTTGAAAAGGTCCCAAGGGGTTCGGTTATGGTGGATGGGGAGAGTTCACATCACATACAGGGCATGATGATGGGAGTGGCATATTTGTTGAAGCATCTGCACGACAGGCACTGCTCTTCTCCACTCGCTAGCTCCACTGCCACCGCAAACACCACTGGAGCAATCGTCAATGGTACCGGTGGTGGTGGTGGCGGTGGCGGTGGCGGCGGCGGGAAATCGAAGAAGTCCAAAAAACAGGATTCAAAGAACAAACAACACATGCAAACCGGCATTACGGAGACGATTGAAAAGTTCCTAAAAATTATCGGTAGGTTGCCCTCATAGCACACATAATGTTTAGCGCATTTTAACGCATCTCTGAAGGCAGCAGCATGAATAAATCCTTATGGATTGAAACATCTTTTTAATGATCCGTTCGGCTCACTTTTAAAGATCAACTCTGATCTTGGGAAGCCTTCTTTTATTTATGGTTAATTCTCCTTGAAAAAATGCTGTTTTAGAATTGATTTGAATGTGTTATCCTGCGGCAAGGAACTCCACGTACTAAACCGACACAATCTGCATTTAGACGCCTTTCTCATTCGTCCAACTCTCCTCGTTGACAAACCGCTGGGATCGAGCAAAGAGAAGTCCGGTCACCACCAAGAGAAAGAAGGGAAGAACGCCGCCGGTAGTGGTGTTCGCTACGTCACTACTACTGTGGCCCAGGCCACAGTGACCACTCTTCTCGAAGCTCTGGCCGTCCTCGCTCAGGCCGGTTGTCTTGCCAACCTACCCGCGGGGTCCACTGTCCCAAATATCGAGCCCTCTGGCACTCTACCCTCCTGTGGCGAGAGCAAGGCCAACTTGGTGGCTCGTGTTGCGCTCTACCTCACTCTCCCGCCTTCGCCTGTCACTAGTACCACTACCGGCACCGGAGCAGCAAATACTTCAGCAGCGAACAGAGCGAGTGAGGAACCGCTGCCTGTGATGGCGGGGCATCAGCGCGTGTGGTTCGCTACCCTTCGTACCCTCGCCTGCCTTTGCACTGGTGAACCACCGGACAACGTCACTACAGCCACCCTTGAGAAGGGGACCGAGCAGCGTGTGTCCACTCACCCACACCTGATGTTTATCATCGAGGCTATGTCGAAAATGCAGGAGGTGAGAGCTCTTCTCAATGTTTGTCAAAGCTATGGGGAGCTTTGCTATACCAGTTATGCGGCTTTTTATCATCGCCGGAATTCTGATGGTTTTTATTTAGTCGACTTTGAAATTCAAAGTTCCTGGTTTTATATCCAACTGTGTCTTCATGTAGGTTGGAATTTTATGAAGTCTGCAAAATGGGTTGGAACGATGTGATCAGACTGCACCTGACAAAACAAAAGGCCAAAACTTAGACAAATTTATTCACCTCGACTCGACAGTCATATTTTCAGAGGCGTTGGGTGCCTGATTGAAGTGCCAAACAATAAATAGTGGTTTTTCCGGTTAAATTTAATGCCTTTCATTCCTTGTCTGTCCAGGTGCGTGATCCAGCTCTACAGTTGGCAGTGGGTGCAGCGATGGCAGATGCGCTTTTGGGCGCAGCCTCCCCGTACAAGGGTCTGTGGTTCGAGCGCACCTATCCACTTCGCGTGCCTCCAGGTGCTTCTGAAGCTGCTGCGCGCTCTCCCGCTGGTCGCTGGTTGGCCGAGCGCTTTGTTGCCTTGCTCACTCACAAGCCTGGACAGGTGAAACCACCACCTGCAATGCTTGCTGTTTCTCTTTGGGCTTTGGCTATGGCAAGACGATTTGCTCCCCCGCCTGTCGATCTTCTTCCGCCCGAGCTCTTCATCAATCTTCTCACCGAAAACGATGGTCTGTTGTGAAAGTGGTTTTGGTTATTCTTTCCCATAAGCTTCTGAAACAACTGTCCATTCTCATTCCTTTTTGCAGAGGCTTTACAATGTGTGGCAGCCAGTATTCTTGGTCTGATATACGATCGAAATGACGAGGCGGCTCGTATGACTCTTGTGGATAGTTTAAACAAAATGATCGCTGATGGTAAACGGTACGGTTTTATTCAAACCTTCTAGGATATTGCTACTCTCCTTTTGACCTCTAGACCCAACACCTCAGTGTTCCGCGAGCTCTGCGGTCTGGCGCACCAAATTGGTCGGGACGATATGTCGCTTTCTTTGGTTGTACTGGCCACCACTTCACCACCACCGAGCGTGAACGCCTCAGTCCTCTTTCAACCAGTTAATGCTCTCGACGGTGCGTCTGTTGGCCCAGCAAACTGCCCTGCGACAGCAGCGGTCACTACGCCGTGGTTGACGCTTTGTGCGGTGGCGTGCGCAGGTCTGGTACGGCGCCTCGGTCGCTCCCTCGCTCCTGCCCTTCCGCGCCTCGTTCCGCGCGTCTTCATCCGACGCTACGATATGGCACGACCGCGTATGCGCAATGCCATGCAGAAGATCTGGCTGGGTCTTATCCTTTACGCCACATCAAATTCTGCCTCCAATGGAATGGCTAACTCCAGTGCCGCCTCAAAGTCCGACTCGGGTGGCAGCAGCGCTGCTGGTCCTGCTGCCTCGCCTGCTACGATTACCACCACATGGGAAAGTGGCAATTTGGCCAATGTCTCGGTCAATGCACTGGCTTCTGAATTGGTATTTTCCTTTTCTCAAAATTTGAATTGTGGCAGTATGTTGGACTAGGGCGAGGTTCGGTATCAGGTTGTATTCAAATTTTCGGGTTACCTGTCCTACAACATCAGCTTGTTAATTTAAGGTCCAACCATTCGCATTTGGGTGGGCGGCGCACCTCGAAAATTATTTCATCGTGAGACTTTGCCGTCTGCTTATATTTTATCCCCTCTGACTGCAGGCAGAATGTTCCGCCTTTAATTGGCACATTTGCTGCCAGAAAAGTGGACTACCGCAGCAAAGATGCTTAATTCTTTTAAAGCTAGACGTCGTCATTAATTTCTCGACCAACGCGACCAGTGCCTAAGAACCAAATATACGGTTGCCCATAGACCAAGAACATCCTACGTCTGTTTTATTGTAAACTTGGTAAAGCGATATGATGTGGTACAACCAGTTACCATTTAAAGTGATGACGAACATTGCATGCTTACGATACCAGGTTTGAATAGGATAGTAACGGCGTCACATATATGTGATGCTGACAGTGCATGACCTACCCAACTGTAAACATTACGATTGTTGGGGTCAACTACATTACTAGCGGATGATGAAATTTGGCTTATATTTGTGACGATGCCAACCTAAAACGATGTTCACTGCAAATCTGTATCGCGCATTAACTCACTGTTAAAGTGAGTTTTGCTTAGTCAAGTTTTGATTGTCCACCTTTGTTTAATTAATGCAATTTAGATGTGCACTCGTATGCGTTTTAAGAGTTCTTGCGATTTGCCTTTGCAATTAAATGATGCGATCAGCTTTAAGTCGACCACAGCCACCATTTTAAAGTACCACACTCTCCCAATTGAGTCCTGACCGCCTGTCCGAGTTGATTGGTCTATGCTTTTGAGGGTTCAAATCCCCATGCTCTCTGTTGCTCAAACGATGTCACTCCTTAGATCGTAGTCTAGGTGGACTTTAGTTAAATCCACATGCGTTTTTAGCGCTAATGTTGTCTATTCCCTCTTATCGTATCAGGCTTGAATACTAAAGCAGCTATTTGCGGCTATCGGCTGTTTGAGAGCTAAAATAAGCTTTAATCAGCATCTCATTAAACAGATACACAGTTTGGCTCAATTTCTTCCCGTTAAAATCCCAGTACCATTAAGCACTTTGCTCGATACGCATAGGTTGAGGCCAATTTTAACGCCATCCTCTGCGAGATCAAAGCTCAGCTGGGTTTGACTTCGACTACCAAGTCCAAAACTCCAACATCCCCTCCGTCGTCGTCCAGTGCGGTCCTAGGAACAAACTCCACCCCAGATCCCAATCTCCGTGACGCCTGTTGCCTGGCCACTGTGGCGTTGACCGAGCACCCCTCGGCCTACAAGCAGTTTGCGGCCCACCTGCCCTCTCTCCTCTCGGGCCTCCTCGCCATGGTCGACGCGGAGCAGACGTCTGATGATGCCGGCGTTGACAGTGGTGTTGGAACGACCAATGAGGCTTCACAACCTTCCCCGGCTGAAAAGGCTGCGTCGGCTATCCAAAAGGCAAGCTCTGCATAACCACTTAATTACTTTTTGAAAACCGGTTGCACCAAATCTTACTGCAATCATATTAACTGGGCTGAAGACAGTAAAATACACGTTGGATATTCTTGTTTTGAAGATAATTGCTTTCATAGTTTTTGAGCTATGGTCAAAGTAGCTAAAAAACTAATGGTATAGCGCCGTATTCGAGCAAGAGGAAAAATAAGTGCCCGAGGTGGCCGGTTTTTCTGCAATCTTGGTGGCTACCATATTAAGATGATCTTTTTAGAAACGGCTGATGTGTTTCTCCAGTATGAGTAAGCGTTTGATGAAGGATGGATTAGTTTTAAGAAGAGGCTGGAAGTTGTCACTTTGACGGATCTTGGCTTTTGATGTGAGGTAAGGGCCTTATGCGGGCAATGGGTTTGCCTAGAAGTTGTGAATGTGACCGATCTTTACTGAATCGTATATTTTAACATCATTTTAGCATTATGGGATGCATTGATGTGGCAACAGATTTAGCGATTTCGTCCTCCACCGCAAATCCCGGATGGCTAAATGCAACCATTAAAGCGAGCACAAGTATATTGCAGTACCTGTAATTCCGGTTTTCTCTTACATCTTAGTTGATGATCCGAGCTCTCGACGACCCCTCCTGTCGAGACGTGGCCACTGGTCTCCTTCCTCGCCTTCTGCCTATTCTCATTAGCCGCGCCTTGTCGACAGCCGCGGCTTTTTCCTCGGCTGACGCAGCCAAGCTGCAGCATCCACAGCCTCCCATCACGGAGTCGCGTTCGCTGGCACTGGACCTGCTTTTGGCCGCAGCACGGGTTGCCAGTCCCGCCTCTCTGAAGAACGCTCTACCCCAGCTCACCGTTGCCGGTCTGCAGACCATGGCCTCGCTCACGCCTAACCGTGTCGTCAGTGTCATGCGACCCTGCACTCTCCCCTGTGCTCTGCCTCCACAGCATTCTCACTGGAACTCAAATCTAACTTCTTCCAATACCACCTCTAGAGAACTGCAAATGGCTGAAGTGTTACGATTGGTTAGCCTCTAATGACCCATTTTGCTTTATTGTTTAGTGCCTGAGTCAGCCCTTAAGGCGTAATCACGTATATGCGTCCAAATATGGCTTCATCGCGCCCTCATAACGATAATGCCACCATTCATAGGGGTATCGTGAGTGTTTCTTTGCTAATAGTTCCGATTCGTTCGAATCTGGTCTGGCTGCATCGCAGTCTTTTGCGCAAAACTTAAGAACAAAGTAATTATTAAAAGTTGACATGATTTTTATGACTCTTCCACCATGCATCTCCACACTTTTGGCCATTTACAACAGACATCTTTCTTCTCCTACCTCCAAGCTTAGTATCCAATTCCTAGCCTCCACCAAGTTGGGGACACTCAGTTTTGAAGATGCAAGTGCATTATGCGACAGCTATTGATGGACTGCATTACACGGATTTTCTTGTTATTACTTAAAGGTGGTTGACGTTACACAGTAAGCAAATCTCATGCCAGTTGTTTTTTGTAAGATTATTTGGCCGAAAAAAATTACTGAACAGCATCAGTTTTTGTGGGTTGTAAGTTGAGTATTCACTCCTCCTTACCACGTTTTTTTTGTCACTTTCGTGCCGTTCAGTCATCCACTGGGATCATTCGCAGTTTTATGCCAAAATAGCTCCTCAGATGCTACTCATTTCTTTTCAGTAGCGTGGTCGATACCTTTATGGATAGTTTCAATAAGTTCGAAACCTACGCATAAATAGGGATTTCGGTGACTGCTCAAAGGTGCCTTGATTTCAAAAACGCCTATGCTGTCCCCTTCTCTGTTTCGTTCAAGAATAATTCCCGATAATCGACGCCAGTGTAGCACAGTGGGACTTAAGTCTAGTGTTTGATCCATTATCAACATACCGAAAGGCTGAGAAAATGATACCAAATATTTTGTTATCTTTGTTGGGTCCATTTTCACCTTCCCTTTTTCTCCCAGTGCGTTCGACTGATTGACGAGAGCTCCCTCTCCCAACTGGTAATGCCACTAGTAGAGCTGATCCGTGCTGGTGGCGGAACAGGTGGAGGAAGTAGTGCCGCAGGTGGATCCCGTGGTACCGGTGCAAATTCTGTTGCTGCCGTAGCAACAGCTACCTGCATATTTCTCTCCCACCTTGCGCTTTCCTCCTCTTCCTCCTCCTCCTCCTCCTCCTCAACACTAATTACTCAGTCCTCGCCGCAATGTGAGTTACTGCCTCCCTCTGCGATTCATGTATTTATCTCGAATCGTCAAACAATGCTTTGTATACAGCCAAAAAGGAGGAGAGTGATGGGGATGACTTGAAGAACCGCATCGTCTCTCCACTCTCCCAGCATACGGGGAAGCTGTTAGCTGCACTACTGGGTGCCTTACCTAATGCAGGACGGCAGCTAGACAATTTGGGTCGGAAGACGGTGCAGGAGGAGATGGCTCAAGCTGTGGCTCTCCTGCTACGATTCGCAAAAGTGAGTATTTTACGCCTTCCTCCAATTAAACACGTGCATATCTTCTAATCTCTCCTCGTTAATGAAAGGACACCAGCGTGGCGAAGGTGTTCACTCGCGTGCGCTCCTGGTTTATGGAGACGAGTGCGAGTGGCCAGTACGCCGAGGGCGTCTCGAGCGGTTCCGGCCATTGGGCCTGTGTTCGCGTCATGCACGCCATTGCGCGCTGCTGTCCCGACCTCCTATTCGCGCATCCTGGTCTCACCTTGCCCCTGATCTTCATCAACACTCAGGTCAGCTCAGTTTGCGCCTTTACTTGTATCATCTTATGTGGGCTTATTGTCTTTGTGCTAATCGATATGACCTCTGGGTTGAGTATGGGGTCAATTTTATTGTGTGAAGGATAAAAAAGACGCCATATTGAGAATTAAAAGAGCATGAATAACAGTTTCTAGAGGGTGGGCTATGCCTTTTGTACTAATGGGTTGTTTTTGGATAGAGGTACCTCGTGTATTTCAGCATTTCCAAATGTACACTTCCTTAAACTTCAACGGTGCTTGTCTTTTAAGTTTGGTTAAGCAGCATCCGTACGATAGATCGTTCACCACCGCTACTTAAGTATCAAAAAGCGTTATTACTCGTGGGAAACGGCAATTCTACGTCCACTCTACTGTTTTAAACTCCATCTGTTGGTGATTTAACAACATCATATTTGTGCATGCTACTGGCACCAAATATGCTGAAACACGTCATGGTGTCATGGAAACTTTTGGAACGGTAAACTTTTATAACTCGTTGACATTGAGACCACCTTGTCACATGTGAAAAGAGCATTTGTTTAGTAGTCAGACAGGCGCAACTGTTTAATGTGTCACTGTTTTTAATCTTTAGTGAGAGAGAATGGAATTGGTTTTTATCTGGTCATCATTAAACTGCTGAATCAGTAGGTGCATGTGAAACTCAAAAGTGATGTTATGGTCGATGTCACATTGGTTGCCACGATTGCAATGCCATAATTAGCAATAAGTGTAGCTTTATTCCCTTTTAGAAGGACTTTAAAACTCAATTTTTGATGCTTTTAAACTGGCAAAAGAACGGTTTGATGTTTGGGTCTTTATGAGACGAGTTTATTGTCTGTGTTAGTGATTCACCACTACGGCCGCCATTTAGCATACAATGCTCACAGTCGGTTGGCATGAGGTTATTACAGACAAATTGTGCTTTGTCTTTTCAAAATATACCCAAAAATGCAAATAAGTTGAAAATCTTCAAGTAGTAGTGGCAACAACCATTTGATAATTTTTTTAGCCTCGTTTTGGGCTATCGAAAGGAGTTAAGGGCTTTGGTTGGTTAGAACACAGTGGAATAAAGTGTGAATGCAGTGCAACAAATTGGACTACGATGTTCTAATTTTCAAATTTGAACTTAATTGAGGAAGACTTTGGAAGATTTTTCCTTTCTCATTAAACATTGTTAGGCTTTACCTCTTGCACGAACCAAGCAGCCAAGCACCACCTCTTTTGTAATGTAAAAACCTCAAGCTTAGTAACATTGTAAGCAAATAAGGCAACTATTGGGATTTGGAGGTTCTTAGTGTCGAATTCACATCCAACTCTTATGAAATCGTTGTCATATCCCTCTGGGACTTTCCTGAAGCCGAAAGAAGACGTAATGCTCGGCCAGAACGTATATATTCCACAAATAGGTTAGTTTGGGGCCACTAGTATGGTCAAGGCACCAAGTGGCTCTGTATCGAAAGAAAACGGGAGTTAAATGGATAAACAACACTACATAGTCGCTCTCCTCCTTTGAGCGTCTCTGTCGCTGCTGCCCCTGGTCAGTCTCCCTTGTCGGCCATCACAACGTGGCCGGTGCTGTAAGGGAAAACATCCACAAATGAACCAAACGTCCCAGTCATCGAATTTCCATGCAACTGAGAATGTATCCAACTGTAGCGTCACTGATCCCTCCTCGCCATTCAACTGAATTTGGTGTTTTACTCTGCCTGGGAAATTGATTCGGGGAATTCGCGAATTCACACGATGGACATCTTTATGCAGCTACCCTAGGCAATTCCGTAACGCACCATCCCAGATGACTCACGGCCAGTGTCGCCGTAATAGCTAATATCATTCCTGCAGACTACTAGACTGGGGTGATTAAGGTGGGTTGACGTCATTTTCAGACCTTTTGCTAACGGTTGCCCCTATGTACTTCTCCCATCACGCTAAAATTTAACGTCAACGGGAGAAATGAGGATGGATAACCTTTGCGACCGGCTTCGCTTTCTATCATCGCCAATGTAGCGCCCCGAGACTTCCCTGAAGACGAAGGAAAGCACAACACTCACGCGAAGTGTGTATTGTCGACGTAGAGAAGAGCTTAAGACTACTGGAAGGGCACTTAATTAGCTCCCCTTTCGAAACCGCGGGCTGCACGAACAACCAACGTTGCACACACGAAAAAGGTGTGACTATCGAGGGGCTGGACAAAAAATGCTTTTTAAAAATTGTTGAAGTGGGAGAGATGAATTTGTGTGGGCTAGGCTTTGTTGAAATCGTCTTCTACGTAGCAGCGACAAGCTGGGCCAGAAAGCTCTGAATTTTTTTTTTTCAGTTTGATCTGTGAAGAATACTTGCAAACACCATCATACATCGAACCTCTTGAGTTAATATGCTTTCTTAAAGAACGAAGTAGCTATGATACGGTACTTTTCTGTGGTAATATCTAAAAAAACGTGGTGATGCGGGCTGGTTGTTCACTGTTTGCATCTTTTTTTTCTCGTAGTCGGAAGCCGAGGTTTTGCAGCTCGCCTCCCTCCCAAATGGTCCCTCGGTAGTGGAGCCACCGAGTGCCTCCCTCACCAGCATGCCCTTCTCCCCCGCCACCGCGCTCCTCGACGACGATGACGAGGAGGTGAATGCGCGCCGCGCGCTTTGGAAGGAGACATGGCGGGAGATCCTGCCCGTGAGTCACGCCAATGCTGCTGCCGCAAATGCCACAGCTACCTCCTCCGTCAACACTACTGCTGGTGATGTTCAACAGCCTCATCTCTGTTCACCCGGTGGCTACTCCGCCAGCGGCGTCTGTCCTCTCGCTGATCTCCTCAAACCTCCCCTCCTCACCACATTCACATCCACCCTCTCAGAGGCGCTCATCAGATCACCCTCGTGGTTCGTGCGCAATCAAGCAGCGCTTGCTCTGCTCTCCGTCTCTGCGGCTATTGTATCCCAACCCATGTTTCTCCTCACCACTGTTGCCTCTTCCATGCTGCGCGACGCTACGGCCTCGGACCGAGGTAACACGGTGGCAGCTGCTGCTACTTCTGCCTCTGCTCCTGCTCTCCAGGTGTCGAAGACTCAAACGGCAGGACCTGGTGTTCAACAGAGCAGTGCCAGCGAAACACAACAAAATGATAATGAAGAAGAGGAGGAGGCTGAAGACGAAGAAGTTGGTGACGACGATGAAGACGAAGAGGATGAAGATGAGGAAGAAGAGGAGGAAGGCGATGAGGAAGATGAACAAGATGAGGAGGAGAATGAAGCTGTTTTCCTCATCTGGTGTGAGTTGGCTCGGGTGCTGATCGCCGCACTGAAGGAGACAGGATCTTGGAGTGGCAAAGTAACTGACTTCGCTCTCCATTTTGTGTCCTCTTACTCTTCTCTCCTTTTCTACACATACTATTATCCATGTTTTTAGGTCTACCTCCTACGCACTGTTAGGATGCTCACTCAAACTGCTCTTGAACGTGTCTTCAATCTCGACGATCCCAGCAATGAACTTGTTAATGAGGTGGGTAACACTCCCCTTCCTCTCCCATGTCACAAACCTTTGGGTAGTCGGACTTTACCAGCGAGCTGTTGAATGAAGGCGTTGTGTGTGTGCCTTTTTTTTGAAGCGAGGCTCTTTTTTACCTTATTACCACTTTTATGCTGAGCCTCTAGTAATCTGGAAAGGTACCGAGTTTTCGAATAATGAATGGTCTTCAAATGTCGATACGGTTTCGGTAAATCTTCTCTTTTTCTATGACGTTCGAATATAGTTCCTTTTTTTGAGTAAGTTTGCCTACCTCTGCTACCAAGCCAGTACTCTGTTACATATCGTTCCTGTCTCTACCTTTGTTGTCTTTATCGCAGATGTGGTCAGTGCTGGTACGGGAAACGCGCGCCGGCCGGTCTGAGCACGCGGGTCCCTCGTACCAAGCGGAGGCTTTTTGGGCACTGGCTAGTTTCGCGGAGATCTGTGGCCGTGACGCCACTGGCTTGACGGAGGTCAAGGAGAAGGACGACCGTCTGACGCGTCTACTGCGCCTCATATTGCCCAACGGCATCCCTAATCCCACCGAACAACAGGCCTCGTCGAAGAAGGGCAAGCAGACGCAATTTCAGATCTCGCAGGAGTTGTCTGAGGCCGAGCAGGAGCTGGCCATTAAAACCGTAGGCGTCATGTGGCCTCTGCAAACCATGCAATCCCATGGTAAGATGATTCCCCTTGAATCAGAATTTTCCGTGCTGTATTGCGTGGAGCCATAGGAAAATGTGACTTATTAAGTCAAGATTATTTTTTTAAACTCTTTTTCCTACAGTTGATCGTTTTGTCGACACGTTGCATCACTTGATCTTCCTCATTAGCCAGGGCGGCTGGCGTATCCAATCTGCTGCTCTAGGAAGCATTCTTGCGATGTTTGCCAAGTAAGCTGTCGCCATTTCCCTTCTCTTCGATTCCTACTACCTGTTGTAGATTATGATGGATGGTGTGGCATAACACAATGCACTATTCGATATGCTTTGAAGTGTTCCCTTATTTCACTCCTCGCTTTCTTCTCCACGGTAGATTAAGGACAGAGCAAGGTGAGGAACTGGTTAAAAAAGCCTCGGAAGGTGGTGGCAACCCTCTTGAAAAGCTTGGTCTAAAGGAACTCATGAATCGTTTAAAGCGTTGCACTGAGAATACGAAGTCGCCGGTTCTACGGGAACATGCTCTCGGAGCCATCGCAAGCATTTTGCGGCATCGATGTAAGCTCTTTCAATTACTCCTCCGCCCTATCCGTTTGTTGGGCTCTTGATATGCGTCCCTTGATTCCTTTCAGCATTCGTTACCTTGATTCACAGTCAGCTAGAGGAGTTGGTGCAGTCCTATGTAAATTGTGGTACCTCTAACATGCGCGAATGGGCGTGTGCATTGATGAAGAGCCTGTAGAGGGGAATGCAAGACACTTGCTTGTGTTCATTCTCGTTCCTGGTCTCGATTCTCCCCTCTGCCGCGTCGAAATCATGAAATTCAGGCAATTTATCTATGAACGTGTCCCTGTTTACCATTGGTGATGTGAGGTAATGTATTTAAGTTTTTTGTGAAAGTAATAATCTTGTTCTCGATCCTTGTCATGCCTGATAGTGCATGCGCTTTAGGGGGGGACTGTGGAACTCCCCTTTCTGGGGAAAATTACACCCTCGAAGTAATGTTGTGCGCATAATTTGGAAAATCAAAACCACTGTGAATGCATTCCCGTTCCGTATGCCAACTTCTGTAAGTTGGAACACCCACGGCACTACTTAAAGCACCTATGGCTGGCATATTGGACCAAATGTAAAATCTTGTGGGTTTCGCGTTGGGTGTGGTCTAACGCGGTGTGATTCGTCCTAAGGTAACCGTGGCTTGGTGAGTCAATCACAGACCCCTTTTGGTCAATGAAGCAATTCCCAATTTCGCCGGTTGTCCAGATCTGCTGTTCTGTGTCAGTGGCAAACATACAATCACAACTGACCTCTCGGGGCTACTGTTAGCCGAAGATGGTAACAACCTTCGTGGAGGAATATTTAAACAGTTTCGCACTACTTTTGCTTTGTAATGTGCTAAGACTGTTCTCAGTTAAGGGCTATTTGAAAACAGTGGCGATCAACACTGAAAAAATAGGGATCATGAACAGTGGTGTGATGGATGTTTGCGCTAGCAGCCATCTGGTGCATAAATCCTAACACCGACAGTCGGTAGGATTTTTTTGCTCCCCAAGAAATGGGCGAAATTCCATGGCATCGTGATAGAAATAGCTGCATTCGCAGTTTTGGTCTCACACTGTCCAGATAAAGCGCGATATCGTTGGGGTCGCTGCCAGTACCACATACTAAACGGAATTTGCTTCCCATTATAACAAATAGTTTGAGCAGATCGCGTCGCACACAGATTATTTAAAGTCAGGATACAAAAAAAACTGAATTCAGGGCTTTCTTGGTTTGGGAGCAAATCATATTTTCGCATCAGGGTGCCGAAGCAATTCTTCTGATAGAGATTTCATTGCTGGACAAAGCATCCAGCACTTTCAGTGGCATTGCAATGTTGATACTTCTGCCTTTCCAGTAGATCATACTATGAGCCCATCGCGAATCTCCGTGGTAGCTGTGCTTCGTTCAATTTCATGGGTTAATTAAACTCCCTGCCCCGTGTCTTCGTCAAACCCTCAAATTAGCCTTTGCAGTAAAACAATTAGGTGGCCTCTTATCCAAGCGCTGCAATAAAATTCAATCTATCTATGCAAAGAAGGTTCATTGACCTCGTAATAGCACAGAACTTGCCTGTAGGAGTGTTGGCACTGCCTCGTGGGATGTGGCAGCAAATGCCACACCTTCCAATATTTCTCCAACTGATAGTCGCTACCACATGGGCAATGGCAGCGGGTTGGATGGAAGGGGGCCTGAATGACGGAGCGTTTCATGAGGGAGAAATCAGTTAGTGTGTCTGTAGTCGCCTCGTTTTGATGATTAAACCGCACAAATCCATTGTATTATCATGCGCTATTAAATAATATTTAGCTCGGTTGACGAAATGGAGTGCCCCAACGAGAAAAGGCACGATTTAACAAACGGTCTTAATATGCGTAACGACTTTTCAAGCTTATGATCTAAATGCAACTCCTTCATTCCAAGAAGAGGCAAAAGTCCGGTAAATAGACGACAGGGAATTGGATTACCCAAAACACGAATGTACAAAGACGGATCAGCAGTAGTGTTAGCAGGGCGGACGTTCAACTGCCTCTTTTTTGCTGGTAAACGCCTTTTTCGCGTCAGCTGATGCCTCACAGGGAGCGTTGCTCTCTTCCGGCCGCATGGTGGGGAAGATAATGACCTCCCGAATGTTGTTCGTGTTCGACATGAACATCATGAATCGGTCAATGCCGAAACCCCAGCCTGCAGTTGGAGCCAGACCGTAGGTAAGCGCGTTCACAAAGTTCTCATCCACAAACATTGCCTCGTCGTCCCCAGCGGCCTTGTCCTGCAGCCGTAAAGAGCAGTTTAGTGCTAAATTGTAACTCAGCAGCATCGGAGTGGCGCAGGGAATGAGCACTTACTCTGGCCTGCTCCTCAAAGCGTTCACGCTGGACGACGGGGTCGTTTAACTCGGTGTACGCATTGATAAGCTCCTTGGTGAGGCAGAACAGCTCGAAGCGTTCAGTGAGACCTGGTCGCGAGCGGTGCCACTTGGCCAGAGGACTCATAACTTCCGGGTGGTTCATGATGAGGGTAGGATTAATGCACATAGGCTCGATTCGCTCACTTACGAGCTAGCAGATGGAGTAAAGACGAACACACTCAGTTAACATACCCAAGGGCAGAATCACATCAAACAAGTAGTCAAGTGAGACACAGACACCCAAAATAACTTTCTATGCTTGTAGCAAGGTCGAAAATGAAGTACAGCCATATTGCCGAAGCTTTCCAAACTTATTAGGAAGTTTTGGTGAAGGCAGTCAGCAAAAGGCACAATTGATCGAGGAAAAAAATTACGAGAACTCATTTCAGAGATTAAGATATGATAAAACCCACCTTGTCCAGAAGACGCGCAGAAGTTTTCGGTTCACCGCACTGGACATTAAATTTATCGGCGATGGCTACCAGTTTGAGACGAGCCTCCTCAGTGTGAAGAGTCTCTGGAGGTGGGAACTCCGCATCCGGGTAGTGCTCCTTCAAAGCGTCGTAGAGGTCGATGCGTTTAAAGGGCGGCGTAAAGTCGACCTCCTGTGGAGGCATGTTGGGCTCCGGCTGATAAGTCACCTTATGGGTGCCGAACAACTTCATCACTATACCTATGCTCGATGAAAGGGAAAAACAACTCCCGTGTTTCAATTGTGACCTCTGACTCATGCCCAGTATAGACTTCAAGCTACTAAGCTGGCATGTTTCGCTGCGCTTTCCGATCGCATGTCCAAGTTCCTACAGTGCGTCCCTAATAGTCAGGACGACAAAGAGAACGAAAAATATGGACAGCAGTTTACCTATACCTATTGAAAAGTCCACTACCTGATTACATTCGCTCTAGTCTCTAAGCCCTCATTGCATACGACTGAAGTATCTTCATTCAAACTCGGGGCCAGGAGCTCCAGAACCAGCTGAAAATCTCTAAAAGAAACTACTGCGTTTGGACACAAAAAACTACCGTCATGAGTGAATGTGACGACTCAAACCTAAATGTGCATGAAAAAGTACCAAGTGAGTCTCATTCTCACTCCAGCTGCTATAGAGCGTAAAGAGAGGCAGTTTGTTTCATACATTCACGTTCTGTTAGAATGCTGTCGCACGTTTGCGAGCATTGGTGTTTTCGTCAGTGGATTGAAACTCAGAAAGAAATGCGGCAGAAATTTATGTTAGAAACGAAGATGTGTGGGAAACGACAAGACTGACCGAATCACTATTTCTGTATGCATCTGATCTCCCTGATTAGCCTTTTTGGAAGCATAGAACGACTAACACCGGCCACTTTGAGGCGAATGGGAGTGGTTAAAATCGACTAATGAATCAAGCGATGGTTCCATGGCAGAAAGGAAAAAAAAGGTATGGCAGATATGCACGTGGAAAGCGAGAGATAGGCGCATCACCAACTACACTACTGCCTATATTTGTGGGCTGACTAACTAGTCGCATGTGAAAGGTGACGTAGGCACGATAACCAGCCACCTAATCTCACTTTTGCTGACCATGCTACGTAGTCTTTTGCCAAACGTGTTCGTCCGCGCAACTGATGCAAATCTTTGAGGAATAGAACCACAGGCCCTAGCAAGCGAAAAAATCTCACCGGAGAGCAGATCTTCGGTAATAGTGATGAGGTCGTTGTAGTCAGCGAAGGCCATATAAAACTCGCACGAAGTGAACTCGGGATTATGGGTGAGATCAATCCCCTCGTTGCGGAAGAGTTTCCCAATCTCGTAAACACGCGGCATTCCACCTACGACAAGCATCTTGAGGAAAAGTTCAGGCGCCACGCGCAGGTAGAGGTCTAGATCCAATTCGTTGTGATGCGTAATGAAGGGTTTGGCAGCCGCACCTCCGGGTAGTATACTCATCATAGGAGTTTCAACCTTTAATAAAAAAGTAAAGGGTGTTACGAGGTCTGGTTGAAGAAGTTCCAAGTTTTCGTCCAAAAAACCCAAGTGACAGACAGTCAGGAATTGGAACAACTACAGACTTGAGCACAAAGAATGCCTTCGCATTTAAAAATGTCGGTGATTAAAGTAAATGTCAAAAGTAAACGGCAATTTGTGCATCTTGAGGAGCCTTTAGGGAACTGAGAACATGATCAACCCGTCTTAGCGATTTCAAATAGATTAAACCTAATCAGCCACGGCCGCCATGATTTCGAACTTGATTTCTAAGGCTAGAAATACCCGCATCCATCATGACCTCAACTAACCTAATAAAAAGGCTCCAGGAGTAAAGGCGGGACCATAGCAAAGTGTTGTACGATGGTGCCAAGTATCAAATAAATGAGAGAACATCATTACCAGCACTTGACAAATGAAAGATGATTAATGATCCTCACCTCAACAAAGCCCATAGAATTGAGGAAGCGACGCACATATTCGATAACCTGTGCTCGCATGATAAAGCGTTTACGAACATCATCGTTCATGATGAGGTCAAGGTAACGTTGCCTAAAGCGGGTCTCCTTGTCCTTTAAGCCAAAGTGGAGATGGGGCAGCTGCTGTAGACAAGGTGCCAGCAAAACCATCTTCTTAGGTAAGATAGACAGTTCACCGAGCTTCGATTTCCCCGGCTTCCCCACAACTCCGACCACGTCACCACGATGAAGTATCTCATTGATTTCATAGAACTCCTTCTCGGAGTGATACTCTTTCAAGCTGGACATCACTTGCAACTTTTTGCCCTCTGACATCACGTCGTAGAAAATTAACTTGGAGCCAGACTCGCGCTTGGCATAAATTCTACCTATGTGCATCGATAAATGACTATTACTTTTGGGGTGACAAAAGACAATGCGTGTGCGCAACTACGATGCCGAACTTCACATTTGACACTGTTATGCAGGATGGAAATAAAACCAATGCCCACCTGAAATGCTAACTTCAACATCATCCAAATGCTGACCGGGTTCCAAGAAGCTATATTTCTCAATATAGTCACAAATACTGAGAGTGACATGAAATTTATGTGGATAAGGCTGAACAGGGCCCAGTTTCATTCTCTGAATGGCAGCCTTGCGCATTTCAAAGTATTGCTGAAACAAGGAAAGGCAAAAGGCAATAGGTACACAAACATCAGATGATGATTGACCAGCAAGATATGATGACTTACAGTAGCATCAAGCTCATCATCCACAGTCTCCTTTGATTTCGATTTTTGATTCAAAGAGTTAGCAACTGATTCAGCCTTTTTCTTCTGCTTCTCAGCAGCCTTCAATTGCCTTTTTAGGGCGCTGAATATTTTAGAGCAATTAGCGTCTAACAGTGGGAAGGCAACTAATGTACAGTGAATATAAAAGCTCGCAAAAATGAGTCTTCCTAATTGACATCTAAGGTATATGCAGATCGAAATAAAGTGTGCTCGAGTTTAAAAAGCAATACTGATCCCGGAAATGAACCTGAGAATAAACTAGACCAACAAGATGAAGTACAATGTGAAACAAACGGTACATCTCCACAACTTACTTCTTACTTAGACCTTCAGTCGCCATCCCACAGACGACCCTACGACACACTACTGCCTGCACGCGACGCAAGGGAGTGAACATGGGATCTCGTTAGGTGGAATCCTATTGGTGGAATCAATCGAAGCTAACAAACGCCACTTTAAAATTGGTGTTATAAATCTATAAATCTGCAAATCAACAAAGACTATAAATTCTATTCTATACTTTGACGCGCCTCGCTTGGGTTATTTTAAAGAGTATATTGTGCATAAAAGCTCACAACTTCATGCGCGTGAAAATGAAAAAGCGTGCGCTTAGCAAAATTATTGTAAAAGCTTGATGCTCGACCTAATTGTGCAGCATAATTGCGTGTTTGGCCACGCAAACAATACAGCACGAATTTTAACATTGCTTGTAGAGCCCAGCTCTCTGTGTAAATAATGGGCAATCTCCCACGACGCTTTGCATTTCCTTAGGCACTTCAAACCCTAAGTCTGTGTTTTTACCTCTAGCAGCTGCCATACGAGATCCTGATGGATACACTGTAGCGTCCCGAGGCTCCCCTTAAGGTAAAAGAAGGCGCAGTACTAGGGCAGAATATATATATTCCGGGAACAGAGGACTTGGGGGCTGTTGGAACGGCTCGGAGGCCGACCAACTGGCTAGAACAAGATGGCCACACAAGTGACCCAAACCGGTAGTTCGAACAAACAAAGTATTACATACACCTCTTAAAGACAATTCAAAAACAGGAAAAAAATCACATAAGGTGAAGTTGCCGCGGTGCATTTGTGATGCCTTATCAGCCGCTTTCTCAGATGTAAGATAATTAAATGAATGGCGCATAAATTTTGCGGAGAGTTTCAGGTACGCCAGCTACGTTGCGGTTGTCGACAATGGGCAACCAGAGAAAGCAGTAAGAACAATGCTCAAAATAGACAGGAATATAATAGCAGACTAATATTTTGGTTGGCCACAGGAGCGCCATGGCCATCCAACGCTGCACTTCCATTCTGCGATGTGACCTTTGTGTGACGGCAGTGGCCTTCTAGATGCACTGCGTGTTATCACTGTACGCTGTGCTAATCCACGTCCTCTTTTTAAGACACTGTCGAGAATCCTGACAAATGGATCCACAATTTGTGCGAAAGTCCAAAGAAGGGGCGATTGGTTTTAAGTTTTACAAGACCATCTAAGTTTGTGATTTGTATTAGTACGTTCTCACGTTTGTGCGTAAATACGAGTGCAACAGTTAGTTTGAAATTTTGAACTTTGTGTCATACGCTCGGGAAGAATTTTAATGTTCATTTGTGTGAATTCGTGAGAAAGTGTGTGGCGTGACGTGCAATTCCTGCCTAAGCTCCTATAAGTTCAAATATCTGGCATTGATAAAATATTTCTGCCAAGCGTTGAATGACTGTTAAGCTTTTTACCAAGCCACTGCTCAAGATTATCGACGAAAAACTACCCCGTTATAAGTTTTGGCAAGCTATAAAACATTCCTGTTGAGATTAATACAGCGAACTTGGTATTCTATGGGTATTAAGATCAATAAATGAAATAAACTCAAATAATGCAAGCCTTAAAAGGCTCCATATGATTTCGTCTAATTAAATACTGGCAGGAAGCGCAATAAAGTACACACAGACGCTGTCATTTTAAAATTAAGTTTACCAAATCTTTGTTTTCTATTGGCTGGACCTCACGTGCTTTCCTAGATTTGATTGTGGCGGACAATTTAACAGCTCACGCGCCTCCGGATCTCGAACGATGAGTGGATCTGGTGAAGCCTCTTCACCCTTGCCTCCGATCCCCAGCCCAATCATCCACAAACGTAACCGAACTTTTTCACAGAGTGTAAGAGCTGCTGAAGCTGCTGAGGAAGGAGGTGTAATCACCTCCTTCTGCCGTGAGAAGGGCCACGGCTTCATTAAAGCGGACAATGGAGAGCTCTTGTTTGTCCACGTTTTTGAGTGAGTTT
Source organism: Taenia multiceps (assembly GCA_001923025.3). Taxonomy (NCBI): domain Eukaryota; kingdom Metazoa; phylum Platyhelminthes; class Cestoda; order Cyclophyllidea; family Taeniidae; genus Taenia; species Taenia multiceps. Next base: position 18,095,062 of record CM010313.2, on the reverse strand, counting down.
TATAGTAAGCATTACCAGGAGCTTTTGTGTAGCGTTGATGGTGAAGTAGTACCTCTGGCGGGCGATCGCGTTCTTTTTAAGAAAATCCTCATTCCTCCCAAAAACGAGAAATACCAGGCTGTTCATGTGAAAATAATCGACTTCGTTCCGGAGCGTCACCAGCGTTGGCAAGAATTACCTTGTCAGTAGACCCCTTAGTGGATATCTCTTGTGTTTATTGTAGACTTCTGTTTGTGCGGTGTACATATATAATCGTGAATTAAATACAATACCCTTCGGGCCTTTCTGTTAAACTTCGGCATTTTCAATGCTTATTCAATTGGTTGGGTTGCTAAGTATTCCATGCTACTTTGCTTAAGTGCTGTTTTCTCCTCCACGTCCAATGCCAGCATCTTGAATCTCACTGATTGTTCCTTTTGTGGGTAGGCATTTCATTCAGTAATTTCTTTATTTTGCTTAATTAAGATGCATTGCCGTGTGTCTGTAGGTGATTGCTTTTAACATCACTTGGCTTTTGGACCAGTACCACTTGCGCTTTTTTGCGGTTCTCGTTACGTGTTAATTCTGATAATGGAAATGATCAAAGCTGTTAACGCTAAAAGGGGATTTTTTCAACCTCGTTTCTACCTACGTTGTTTCGTAAAATTGACCTCTCTTTTGGGACCTTGACGTCGGGCTATTGTTTTGCATTAACTACATGGAAGTTATTGAATTTTTATCCTTCCATCATTTCATTATTAAGTATTGGCGGTGTTCTAGGCTATTTTAGTACAAAGCGTTGATATCTGACAGTAACGTGATTTATACGGAATCATGTCTTGCAAATTGTGTGTGGAGGGGGGTGATGTGTCTTTTGACTTTTTTAACTTCCGAGCTAGTATTCTGGTGACGAATCGTCGAGCACTTTCTAGATGTCAGTTTTGAAGTGTCTCCTATGTGTCAGCCTCACTAACGTGACTTGACTGGCTGCCTTTCAATTATTAGTGTCTCAATAGATAAGTGGGAGCTCAGCCTTTTTATGCGTCTTGAACGTGGGAGTTTGCTGGTGATGCATGCATCATTCAGGGGTGGATGCATCACATTCAGTATAGCTCTGTCCTTGACAGAGAATGTCAAAAAAGCGAATTGAGATATGCGTCTAGAGCAGCCTTCCGTAATGTCGAAAGCTAATAATGCGACATCGCGCCTCCGCCTAGATTGGATGGGGAAGTTATAAACCATGCATTAGCAGGCGTCAAAAAAAGTTGCGTACGCGTTGTAAACGTGCCGTTTCTGGGGCGCTTACTGCCTATTTGACCTGTGATGGCAAATAGCTTTCGGGCTTTGGTACGTGTGTTGTAAATGAATCTGTGGTTGTTCGTGATCAGACAATTTACTAGGAAGACATCACATCATACTTCACTACATTGCGGAGTGCAGACACGCCTGTTTACTATGAGTTGGTCATGTGCTGACAACTGAACAACAATTGCTATTGAGGTCAGTTAGGGAAATTCCTCTAGAAACGGTCATAATTATTCAACCTGTCATGTTTGCCTTGGAAGGCAGTGCAAAGCCTCTCATCACTGTAGAGTTTACTCACAGGTTAATTAATGCTCTCAAATGCGATGGGAGCTACCACTGCATCCTTCGAATTCACCTGAGTCTTCTTCAGCTGGCAATGAATGAATGGGAAACTGTATGACCACATGCGAAATGGAATGGGTATTTGAGAAATGCGAGTGAGGTGGAAGGCAGGGGAAGTGACTAGTGAAGGGTTGCGCTACACCAAAGAGTAAAGTGAAAGTTGCTGTTTCTTACAGAACAATGATGTAAGATAAAGTTTAGTTATTTGGCTGATAGAGATGTAAAGTGATTTTACAAGTTAAACAGACTCTCTTCTACACCGACCTTTCAAATCTTGGATCTGATTTCATTCCAGTCTGCATTGCACCAAGTAGTCCTCTTTGTTGTTGTTGAAATGTTTGGAGGTAGAGTAAGAGATGAAGAGATAGAAGTGGTAACTCGTTGGAGCATAAATTACACACCCTATCCTGACGTCAGCGTGGTACGCGTATGACCACCCACATAATGCCATTTCATCACTGACAGTGACAAGGCCAAGGGGATCTCGCTCGCCTGAACGAGTGTGTTTTTCGTTCGCATTACCCTTCTAGTCTTTTATTCCGGGCTTTTCTACCCTCTGCTGTCCTCTCTGGAGGTGAAGGGCAACAGGCGTGAACCCGAGAGGACGTAGCGCTCAGGGACATGATTAATTCAGGCGATCCACTTGTAGGAACACTGAAAGACCAACAATTAATGTGACATTTACATTGTTTATTATCAAAATCAAAAGGTTGTTGGCATAAAATTGTTTTCTTAGCAAAAATAATGCCAATATTTTTGTTGTCAGTCTACTTAAAATGGAGGAATTAGATCGGGTCTATAAGCTGCTATGATGACAGACGTGATCTCGAGATTCCAATTTTCCATGTCTTCCAGACACACAGAAGAGTTTAAATGCGATGGATGCAAACGGGAATGGGATAACGTTTCCATGTTGGTCAAGTGGCATTGACAACTGCATTAATCTAGGATTCGGGTAACGCCGCTTTGAGTTCCGAATTACCGACGCTTCTCTAAGGGGCTAGTACCGCTGCCTAAGCTGATAAGCAAATATGAGGCGCTAACCACAGACTCCGTGCGACAGTGGCTGGAAGCACAAGAGGAAACAGTTTGTGCGTCTCAATCAGCAGTACATTTGATTTTGAAGGTTCTTAGCTCAGGTTTATTGACTGTGCTTATCTTTATGGTCAGACAGTACTAACAACCGTGGCACGGACTATTTACCCAGGTAGTTGTGTAGGCGAGTGATCATATCACACCCATCACATGTAGCAAAACAAATGGTTGGACTGTTGATGTACATTGGAATTTGATTAATTGTTAGCTGATAAAACATTACATTACTTGGATGTTTGCTAACTCGGATTGGCAAACCACACCCTAATAGAGCATTTCAACAATTTAAAATGAGATTTTTCTAAGGCTATTTGTTCTTACCTGGTGAAGCAGAGGAGGTGGCAAAAGTGTTAACCAGAGCCTACTGCAAATTTCCCCACTAAAAGTGCCTTTGACCTTTGAGTCACGTGGACATACCAAATGTCAAGGTCACTGAGCATTAACTGCCGATCCAGGTCGCACTTTCTGTACTTTAATTGCCTGTTTAATTCTTGGTTTGTGGAAAGGCACCAATTGGGTGCTCCGTGCCATGTCATTAGTATCCGGAAAAGTCTCGGACCGCTGCAGCACCACTGTAATACGTGATGGAACCATGAGTTGGGAAAAAGCACCGCCTAGCTACTAAGACGCAAATCTCGAGTAGTAATAAAAAATGAAATGGTCATATCTATATTCGCACGCAACGACATTAAATCGTGGTGACTTGATTGCTTATTTTCTCGCATTGGGGATTGGTCATAGCGAGGAATGAGTGGAGTGGGAGCAGTGGTAGATGTCTTATCACCCTGCCTGGGCGACCTGCTTACTCCCCTAAAACATTGCACCACAAACACGACTTTATCGGTTGCAAATTAGTACCATTTTTTGGAGGAGACTAATTAATGATCACGATAAGGTTTGTTGATCTTTTCTGGGTACATATTTTATGCAGGACCCAATCACCACCTCCACCGAATACACGTCGGCATAAACATGTACTACATAAATAAGTAAGCAGGACGCTATTCGTCGTTGGTGTGGCTGCGTTCGGCTGAGGCCAAAAGTACAACTCGGCTCGCTTGAATTATCATTCTGTTTGAACTTCGCGGTTTAATCATGTTCTGTTTATTAGAGGGTGTTAGCAGACACACGGACTCACAGAACTAAGCTCGACCTCGGTTGACATTGGAGCATGTGACGAGAACAGCTATCAATTCTAAATGACTCTATTTATGAGCAACGTGACTTGCATGCATTCAGAACAATCTCACTATCAACGACAAGTTGGTAAACTCTCAAATAGCCTAGGATTGCGCCAGGCCATGGCAGCTATGAGTTAGTAATCACATAAAGTGAATGATTAATCCGCCTGAGGTGATTAAGATGAATGTGGCACAGGTACCTTTATGACACGTGCAAAGTTGCTTATTAATCCAATGAAATTGCGTGGTTGTTTTAGTCAGATCTACAATAAACTAGTACTTCGTTGGAGGGCTAAGCTTAGTACTGCGAATGCATTTTTTTCTCCAGAACGGGGCAAAGGCTTTGGTAAGAAGAGAGATGGCTCCAACAGGGAAGTTATTCATAGCAGAGGATTCCTATTAACTATTACGACCTGGTGCAATTGAAATATTGCTCCCCAAGGTCCCTCCCAAAGAGGCCATGCCACCTGGGGAAAGCAAAGTCCCGGAGCTTTAAGTGCCTCCGGGACAAAAAACGCAAAATTGCAAAGTTAAACAAGTAGCCAACACTCTACTTAGGCGCCTTCCATGTGGTCGTTGCTGTAAGAAAAACAGTTGATTGCCAACCGAATTCCCTCTCTTAAATTCCACTTGCTCTGGGGTTTTTTTTGTGTATGGGATCTGAATTCGAGGACAGGGACTGTGCTGGCCACCACACATTTTCATGACCAGTCATAGAGACACTGGCCTAGAAGCAGGATCAAATAAAAAAGGAAGGAATTTAATTGTTTTCCATGAGGTTAGGATATTGTGTTCCTTCCACGGCCACTTTGCTTAGGCATACTTATCCAGGTTTTGTCTATCTATTGGAAAGGCGGGGGATATTGGGCGTCCATTCCTTCCAATGGCTCACGGCTAGCATCACTGCAGTTGGAAATGGCACTGCTCCAGACCAGGGAACTGGGGTAGTCGCTTAAGGAGGACGTCATTTCCAGTCCATTTGTTGGGAGGCAGTTGCAGCATGTCCATTTCTTCCACCTTGTTTAAGCTTACCATCTGTAAGAAAAATTAGAATAGTCACCCCTTAAGGTCAAGGTTGCTTCCCTCCGCTCCTATTTTAGCGCCTCAGAACTTTCCTGAAGACGGAGAGAGACATAAAACTATGGCAGAATATGTACAGGCGGAGGTCTGGAGATGTGGTGTAGGTACAAAGGTAAAGCACTTAAGTGACTCCTTTACGAAACGCATTACAGTAAATTAACTTTGGTAGAGGTGATGCTAATCACTTGAATGGATTTATATTTAGTTGTCATGGCAGCGTCGCAATTATGAGTCCGTTAAAATCCCATCAGGCAGAATAAATGGTTCACACTAAAGGTCTCAAAGAACTGATTTTATTTGAGATAAACTAAACACGTAAATAGAGCAGGCGATCTAGCTTCTCTAGTTATTCATGAATATTTTATGCAAAACATAATTGAATCAGGATTTACAAACTCCACTAGTAATCACCCAAGCACATGGTTCTCTTTTTTATAGGACAAAATGCTCAGATCTAAAATTAGAATGCCTTAAGCGAAGTCAAAAATACGGCATTTTTGACTCCGTCAACATGTAGTCTGTGCGTAGGAGTCTCTATCCACCCACAACCATCTGCTGTACGCAGATGATTTTACGAGGAGGTGAATTCTCCTTCTCTAAAAACCCAAACCTTTCCGATCCCAGGTAGTTGGCCCACGCTGGACGGGGAGAAACAATTTTCGGCCTGGTCAATGCGGAGGTATGCAAAAGTGCTGCACTAGGGAGGACCGCAATGATGGAGTTGGCGTCATCAGGAGGGCAAAAATCTGGAAGTGAAGGTGGAGGAGTTTGCCGCCGTTGGAAAGGTGACTCAAGTTACCCTATGATGGTCTACTTATAATGAAAAATCTCATGGTAGGATCTTTCAAGAATAGGAGTTGAACGTGGAGAAGTAGCATGCACATGTTAAAAAAATTAACCTTGTTTTTTGGCCCTGTAAATTGGAAAATTTGGTACCACGGCCCTCTGCAGTACGTTGATAGTTTGATTAACTCTCGATTTTTAGTACCAAATTACCAAAAAGGGCTCTTTTACTGTGCCTTCGCCGGGTGGACTGACCTCCGGGCCGTGCTGGTAGCACTCCAACCCTCCGTATATAAACCATACATTTCCGTTCGTCTTCAGGGAAGTCTCGGGGCGCTGCATTGGTGTCGATGGAAAGCGAACTTCATCTTACAGGCAAACAAATCCAATCCCTACTACTGGGCGATGAAAGACGTGGAGATGCTGCGAATGGAACAATTTGTGATGCTGAATTAATGTCCTGGTTTCTACACGAGCACTAGTGATTACTGCAGTAGTCTGCATGGAAATACCGATTTGGTAGACACGCAAAACCCATTTCATCTCTCCACCGATTGAATAGAAGCCAGATAGATATAGCTAGGTAGCACTGAAGTGAGAACAAATTGGTGAGGAGGGGTAGCATCGAAGTTATTTTAAAATCCATCCTTTGTTATATGACTCGGTTTCTAAGCCAGTGTTAGGGTGAGTAGCGATGGACAAAAATTATGGCCTGCGCATCATTCTCCCTTCTCCCAATACATTTTTCAAACGAAACGAAACTCCAGACTCAGTAAAATAGCTTTGATGAATAATTTATGCTGAGAGTAAGTATCTTTCCTCTTGCTTAGCAATTCGATGACTGGATGTCTCCTTACAGCACCAACTGCGTTGTGATAGAGGAAGCACCAGGGACGGCGATTAAAAGGGGAGAAACGAGCCATGCAATGCACCGGATGCATGCATACATATAGAAGCTTGACTATTGTACCTTTTCAGGGTGGAATGGCCTTTGGGCTATACTGGCACTCCCAAGAACAATTTCACGTTAATAATGCACATGCATGGTAACGCCACACTCAACTCTTAAAAAGCTATGAACGCTTAGTGAAAAGAAATTTATGAGTTCTAGCCTTAATGGATGGTAGTCACATTCCTTCAACCTCTCACGCAGACATTGCAGGCCTCCAACCATCACATTTGTCCACCTGGTCTCCCTGAGTTCGTAGGCATTAATAACAGCCGACTACAATTAATTGAGCTCACTGAAAAGGGCTAAAACGCTTTATTCATGAAGGCTTACGGGTGGAGAAAAAAAAGGTTACTATTTGTTCAAGGGTGCGTCATCATGGCACAGAGGCAGGTATGTTGCTTATGGCTCATTAAAACGTGGAAATTCCTCACAGTGTTTGTCAACGTCATCAGCATCACCGTTGGCATCACTGGAGTGTGATGACGCGCCTCTGTAGAGGTGTAGTTAAACGACACCAAGAATCATACTTTTCGCTATGCCAGATTTGGACCGCTAGCGGTTTTACAACCTTCTTACACGTTAAAAGAGTATGGTATTTCCAGGTTTTTATAACTAAAACATGATTGGATGTAATCCGGACAAGAAATAAGCATTAGTCCCGTGCACCACATGAAGGGGAGGCTTGTTTCCTGCGTGGGGTAATGGGAAGGAATACCAGCTGCATTGCTTTTTTTATAAGTATTATGTTCGATTCGCAAGACTGAAGGTATCCAAGACCTCCTACATCTTCCTCACAAATGCACTTTCACCATCGACACTCTGACAACCATCTCGACAGCCGGGACCGTCATTATCACTAGGTCCACAATCACTTCCGACGGAGGTGGACAGCTTGATGGCTAGAACCGCTTAAGTACTACGTGGAACAATGACAACGGGCGTTTTTTTCAACACTGGCTTGCATTAGAGCGTCTTTAGTGGTAACTCAAACTCTAATTGGAGGCACACCTTTCCTTGCCTCCGTCAAGGACGCCTATAAAAAGCATGCTAATTCCTTTGAAGCCTCAAATTGTCACTAAAAATGATTGCATTGGGGACGCGAGCAAGTAGACCAAGGATAAAAATGTGGAAAGCTGAGGTGGAGTACAAAACCGATACCTTACCTTGTATGGGAGCATTGGATAAGTCAGCTTTGCCCAGGTGTTCCTATCAATTCAAACGTGGAAGGTCCATTGAGGGATAAAATTAACTTCATGATAACTTAATGCTATTCTGTAAAAAAATTTTGGTTCAGATTTTGAGGGAAGAATGCTTTGAAAAAGCAAACAAGACGAAAAAAGGCTGATAACTGCATTGTCGAAGTAGCGAAGGTCTCGGTGGCTACCAGCAAAGCCGCAGACCAGACCGACCGGTGGGGCCACAACGGCGGTGTCCTTCTATGGTCCGTTAAGCAAACTGTAATACTTTGTTTGTTCGAACTGCCGGTTTCGGTGACTTGGGTGGCCATATTGTACTGAGCCGGTTGGTTGGCCTTTGGGCCGTGCCAACAGCCCCCAAGCCCTCTGTTTCCAGAATACATGTATTCTACCCCCAGTACTATGCCTTCTTTTAAATAAAGGGAGTCTCGGGACGCTACATTGGTGGCAGCGGAAAGCGGATCCGACTTCGATGGATTTCATCCTGCTCCATGCCGCTTCTGGCAAACCTTGGCGGTATGAAAGAAGTGCATGTGCTACGCATGGGAGAGCCTCTGGTATCGCGTAATAGAAGGGCCGAGATCGACGTCCAGCTTCGGCACCTCCCTCGCCCTCGTGTTCGACAGGGAAGCTATTAACAACCGAAGCGACACTAGCCGTGAACTCCAAGTCCAGTGGAAATGCCAAGAGAAATAAGCGACGTTAGGGTCGAGTATCCTCCCTAAGCTCTCTCTCCTGTTCTCAGATGTAGAATAGGCAGGATGCCATTGGATAGCATCGTTTTATGCTTTGCACGCTTGGATTGCATGCCTTTTGTTCCTATGAGGTCCGACCGCCACATTTGCTCAGGTTTCTACGATGCCCTTGCGTTTCTTCTACGGTATCAATTAAGCCTGGAATCGCAATATGTGTTATGTGTGTCTCGACTCATTCGAAAACTTGGATTCGTACCTCCATCTTTCATTGGACCACATTGTCGTGGGAGAGGGCGGCCAAGGAGCGCGCATTTGCTGCACTGAGTGCTACGCGGAATGGATGGCACTACAGGAACACATGCGTTCGAATCTCGACAACTGGGACGGTTAGCTCGTGGGTGCTTCTCGCAGCACTGATTACATTGTGATGGCTGACACGGGAGGCGGACGAAGGGGAGCGTCGGGGACGACGCTTGAAAGAGGAGAGGGGCTGTGTAATACTTTGTTTGTTTGAGCTGCCGGTTTCGGTCACTTGGGTGGCCATCTTGTTCTAGCCGGTTGGTCGGCCTCCGGGCCGTGCCAACAGCCCCCAAGCCCTCTGTTTCCAGAATATATGTATTCTGCCCTAGTACTGCGCCTTCTTTTACCTTAAAGGGAGCCTCGGGACGCTACAAAGCAATAAAAGCATTGCTAAAAACATGGAAAAGAGAATGCTATCACTTTGAAAGTGTTGAAGTGGAATGCCATCTGTGCTATCATTCCTGTGACAACTGGGTCTCATCCTCGAGTGCAATGCTTCCAAAGGTGCTCAAATGAATCGGGTATTTAACGGGTGAAGGTCCTTTTCTTGGCATCGGCATCCCAAGGATCGAGTGGTGGGCTGAAAAAAAAATTTTCCTTTGATTGGAAATCTAATTACAAAAGACATTTCAGCCTCTATCAAGATTCGGCTAGTAAGTTGGAAGCGTGGAAATACAGTGAATCGTCCACCAACCTCCTTCTCGTGTGGAATGCATTCTTTCCACCTCAGTGACATCTTGCTTAGTACTGGTGAAGATTACCAGTGTTGGGTTGCAGTCCAATTGACGCTTAATTGGAAAATACTGACGCGCTTCGAAGCATTGTGAAACATCGAGCGCTTCGTTCACCCAAGAGTGTTGAAGAGCTGTAGTTTTCTCGTCAACAGTTACTCTGATCAGCTAAAGGAGTGCACATTTTTCAATTAATTCCTTTGTGAATTAGATACGTTTTGACGGTTCAAAGGCATGAATGCGATTTTAACTCGCTACTTGGAATAGCGAAGGCGCCGCTGCATCTGGTAGTCGGGCCATTACACCTATGGACGGTAGGCTTTGAATCTAGCATCCACGAACTGAAGGACTTGCCCAGATTCTTCTTCACCACCACCCAATAGAAGGCCTCAATCAAGAAATACTAGGCAAGTACGTTATGATAGTGCAAATCCGCTTCCACGAGATGCTCTAAACTCTCAAATATATGAAGTGGGCAAGGGGAGCTTTTGAGGCAAGCCTTCACCACACCTTCCGCTTGCTTTAATGACCTGACTACCCGTGATTTCTGAATAACTAATACTGACCTCTGCTGTGCACTTTCTTGTCTTTGATTTACACCACCGGGTTTGTGGGTCGCTGCAGGAGGACTGGCAGAGAAACGCTAAAACTACTGCTGATGAGACTCCTCATATAAGTCTCGTCGAGTTCTTTCGCAAATTAGCCAGTCTTTTTAGACATTATGGACCGACTTGCTCCTCCTGTCGGACGTTGGTAGACGTGCAGGTGGTCATACCAAGGCGATTCACCTCCTGAAGTATCACAAGCATCACTCTCATGAAGATTTATGAAGTAGCCTACAGCCCTGGGAGACGCTGATTTATGAGAGTAGTAAGTGAAGCCTCTCTTTGCTACAGATGGGATAGTAGCTGATGCAAAAGACGCCGTTATTGCGTGTCTGCAAACCGCCTTGGTGAAGGTCCGGTGCTTGTTTAATCGATGTAAGTTCCATGTGGAGCACTTGGTCCCTTCGGCATACACTGCCCTAGGCTGCAGCATTTAAATGGAAGAAAAGTTCCTCCTTCATGTGTGTGTGTGTAGGAGATTTGAGTGTCTTGGAAGACGCTGAACTCCAAGAGCCTTCCATTCGCCTCTTTATTCGCTAAAACAAAGACGAAACGACTGAAACGCAAGGAAACTACGAGTGTGCTGCCGGAAAACCGCTGGTGAATATAAAGAAGGGATCGCGGAGCCAGGAGGTTGGCACAGGCTTGAGACTAGACTTTGGTGCTAAGACAAAGGATCAAGTGGACCAAATTTGAAGCAGAGTTGGGAAGATTTGCGCGTCTCCTCTTCTCCCTTGCTGATACATTTATCAACCTAACTGGGTTGAAAGAAATGCAAACATTTCAATGACAAATGGGACACAGGGGTAGAAGCCAGCTGTGATGAATGCGAGATAGGTAGAGTCGCAATCAAAATTAGGGTCATCGCTCCAACGTCTTCGATGAATGCAAGCTGGAAGATTCTTCCCGTGCCACCTCAACTGTGTTGCCATCGTTGGTTGGTTCTTTGTCATCAGTCCAGCCCTTGGACTTCGTGTTGTGGAGAAAAAGGATTGGTAAGGAGTAAAACTTCCAACTCACTCATTTCTAGTGCTTTGAAGGGAGCATATTGCCCTATTCAGCTCACCTTTAGCGTTGGTAATCCCTTGTCACGCTTTTGATTACTTACTGAATAGGCAGTCAGTCACGTAGCTAAGGCATTGTTACATCACCTAGTTTCACTTGTTGCCTACCTCTTTCTGATAAATTCTAATTAGGTGTCTAATCCCCCGCCTCCGTACTTTCGCTCGTCAGCATTGTCTCTGGGTCATGGCGTTAGCCCTTCAGCACGTCGACAAAACGTATTGCGACTGGGCATTGGGCATTCCTTCGCTTTCATGGAACTCTCTGAGCGCAACACCAGTGACAACGAAAGTTAAACCCAATCCCAAAGGACAACTACCCAGATTTCTATATCTAAAAGCAATACCTTAACGTAACAGAGAGAGTGCATATGCTACAGATGAAAGAATCTGTGATAACCTATATTGGGTCGCTTGGCGTGAACCATCTGAGAAGAAGTCTATTACGGAGCTCTCAACAACACCCACGTTAGGGTGTTAAATGGGGAAACCTGGGATACCTCCAACACCTCCCCAATGCCTGGCTAAAATCCAGGTAGATATGGCTGGAGAGCACTGAAGGGAGAACTAAGTGGCAAGGAGGAATAGACGCATGCCTCTCCTCCCGCCAAATTATGTTAAAGCTCCTCCTTTGTTACATGACTCTACTCTTACGACTGGCGATGGAAATGCGTGGTGACCAACTCATTCTTTCTCCTCTAAAATAGTTCCAGATCCAGATCCAGTGACGCTGCTGTCAAACATTTCCCTGGTTGCATGGATATTCAATGACTGGCACAGTTAGGCCGTGGGTTCCTTTCCTACAGCACCGACTACGCTGTGATGGTTGACACAGAGGACAACCATTGGGAGCGCCGCAGATGCCGCCCAAAACAGTTAAGGAATCATGGAATACGTGGGTTTTGATAACGAACCTCTGAAGGCGCCGCTAATGTAACCTCGCCGGACAACCCACCTTCCGGGCCAAGGCAGTTCATATTCTGGCCAAGTGCTGCGTTATTTCGTTTTCAGGAGAGGCTCCAGAGGTCATGCTCTTTCCTGTACAGGATTAACCTCTAGCACCTCTTTTAACTGCCACATTCTCGTCTAAAATCCATAAATAACCCATAAATCAACTACCAAATGATCACTCTATTTAGGTACAAAAACTTCCGACTAATTGTTAATGAACGAACCTTGGATTAGCCGTCACGGCTAGAGGAAGAGGAGGATACTACTACACTGATGGTTTTTGATAAGCTATTAACCACTCCATGAGCTACGCGCCCCATCCCAAGTCTGAGAAGCGGTGGCAACGTCACCCAACAAGTGTGAACATTTCGAACGAACACCTGTGCAGGCGACATTGTCACTAGCCCCTCAACCTGTGACCTCTCCGCCTCTGTGTGTGCAAACATCGATGAGTAGGCACAGGAACATCCAATATGGCTTTCGAATGCCAACCGATGAGTACAAGGGTGTGAAGCGTAAGTAAATAAGGATAGGGATAGAGCATTCCAAAGGAAAATGAGGAAGCTGATAATGTAGAAGAGCCAGATTACAGAAGAGACAGAGGACAAATCAAAGAATGTTTAATTATCCCTCTTAAAACCAGCACAAAGTCTCCCTGAAAATACAGCCGCCTAACTTCTAACTTGCCACTCATGTGACACGTTTTGCCGTTTGGAAAGCATAAAATAAATAGGGATCCTGATTGTCTCGACGCCGTTCTTAGTTAGTAAGCCGTTCAGTGGTATGAAATCAGTGAAGTCTCATATGTCTCAAGATTGGCTACAAAAGATCGGCAAACGACTCTCTTGTAGTACATTATTGAGGGACAATCAGTTCCTGTAACCGGTCAAACTAAAGAGTGCATCTTGACATTGTGAACGAATTTGCGCTGGATCTCCTTAAGACTCCACAGTTAAGCCCATCAGAATCGGAAATTCCACTCCTGAGATGATGCGCTGAACTAGTAAAGATCGCAAGCACCCCTCAGAGTCTTGAACCTGAAAGGTGAACGGACAAGCCTGCTTCATTTGAATCACAACGGGATTCAAATTCACTCCGCTAAGCACAGTAGACACCAAAGAAGATGCTTGATATAGCGAGACCTACCCAGACACTCCCAGCTCGGAGCAACTTGAATGACAGCCATCTCAACATTGCACGAATAATGCGCTACGATGATTTTTAAATAAATTAAATGCGATATCGTTATTTAGAACATTCAATCAATCAAACAAAGCGAAAAAAATCGAGACCGAAGTAGTAACTCCTGTAGCAATTATATCGCAACTAAAACATACGCCACGTCTATACAGCAAAATGTGTTTTTCTAAGAGGTAAACCATTAGGGGACGCAGCAGCAGGATGATGCCATTAACCTACCGGACATAACATCAATTGAAATATTTTGGCCTTTCATTTAATGAACTCGCATCAGTTTTGCAGTGCTCTAATGAAGCCACTTATTCTTGGCCCTCCGATACGCCTCGGCGGTGGCAAAAATAGGCAAAACAATCAAGGATAGCGTGAACAGTTAAATTACAAAAATACACCAAAGCAACGACAAAACAGTAAGCAACTTCATTTTTTAAAGGACGCAGCCCCACCAGTAGACGCCCTACCACGTGAATAGTAGGAAGAGGGTCTGAACGACCCGCCCCGTTGCCCACCACCGCGATTTTTGGGGCCTCCACCGTCACCGGACGGCGACTCAGACACTGTAGCAGCGTGTCTGAAACGTGAAAAATTAAGGCATTTGAAGCTTAGTTTATGTGTTCAATCCACGTTAAAACTACCTCCAGCTAGCTAGTGCTTGAGATTAAACCTAGAAAAACCCAAACATTCGAGCAACGATAGGGAATGACTAACCTCGAGGAATAGGAGGGTGGGGCGTCGTTGCGATGAGATCTAGAACCGCCACGTCTGCCACCCCGTCGACTGCCGCGACCACCACTCATGGGGACGGAATTTGCGGAGGTTATCGACGCAGATTGCTGCGGATCATCAGATCGACCAAAGGAGGAAGAATCAGGAGCCGGTTTGTTTGAGCGACTAGACTTCGGTCCACGACGACTTGGAGCAGATTTTTCCGAGCTTCCTCGACCACCTATCGGCAAAAAAGCATTTTTTGACTTTCAGACGAACCGACAAATAGTACCCACCCACGGAGATGGTATTACTATCGCCGGATTTCTGTGACGTGTCAACGCTTTGTGATGTTGCGTCAGAAGTTACAGAAGCTGTAGAGGAAGCAACGGCAGCTTGCCGTTGACGAGCTTTCCTCGCATTTCGGCTTGCCCTCATGCCTCGTCTGCTCATACCTTTGAAATCATCTCCTGCATTGCGCTTACTTCTCTCAAGACGCATGTTTAGGAAGCGGGTGAGCGCGGTCTCCGTTTGCTGCAAAAAACGCACTTGTCATAATCCTGACCACTGATGGCAAGTGAGTAGACGTATTTACCTGGCTGGCGGCTGCTTCCCGCTTTTCAAGCGCTTCAAGTGTCGCCTCCCATGGAGTTTTAGCTGCTTGTTTACCTGCAGAACTTTCTTCGCTATTTGGCGCCTCGGACTGTGACGCATTCAGATTAGCAAGAAACTTCTGATAAGTTGAGTCCTCATCAATTGTGCCTTGACGTCTGTCAACTTTACTTAATGGCGGTGTATTTGGAGTGCCCTGAAACACGGCGTACTCCACGATGGCATTAGCTTCGTTCCCCTGGAGAGGGAAACGAATAGCGTGACCAACACTATAGGCCACGATGCAAAATCGGTACAAGAGTGGATCAAAACAAGCTGCCGAAAACCTAGTTGATAACAGCAAACAGAGATATCAACGTATAAAATGAAATGGAGAGCCGAAACAATGGGATTTGATATACTGCTAAACATCTCATAGACACAACAGGCGTTTTGAAGAGGTTTATGAATGGGCTTGCTTCAAATTCTGTTAAAAAGCCGAGATGCGTTATGCATGACGACATACCCCTGAAATACATGAAGATAAGACGCAAAACATTCACATGGTATCAGCAATTTACAAGTTAAAAGCCCGCGTCCAGATATTAGAGCACGCTATACAACGTGTCCACTGCAAATAAAATGAGAGTAAACTGCATCAGTTGATAATTGACGTCCAAAAAATAAGTGTTTACAAACCTCAGAGTCTACAAAGACGTAGTCTGAAAAACGTTCGCGAAACGCAAAGACAGACTCCGGATCGCAGAAGTTTATGTAGGCTCTACAGAAGTTTTTGCCTCCGAGAGTAGGATCGGTCGAGCAAAACCGAAAGTAGTCGTAAGGAGGAATGGGAGAGCACATCTCCTTGAAATGCTCCTCCGTTAATTTCGGTGGAAGATGCCGAATTATAATCTTTGTTGGCAAGTTTCTCATACTAGTAATAAGAAGCGATTGCAGGCATATGACAACCACATAAATTTCATCACGCCACTACCAGGGTGATGCGTAGTGACATATTAATTGGCATGTGAACAGGATTGCACAGCGAAAACTCTTAAAATACTACCCCCAAATGGCAGCAACCAACCTGAAATAAGCGCTTTAGCTTGGAAAGGGCGCTCACTACGCCCTCTAAACATTTAAAACTTACATTTATCCAAAGGACAAAGTGGCTAAAAATATAATTTTTGCCCTAAAGTTCATGCCTTTTTCGGTGCTATAGTTAGTGCCTACATATGGCATGTAGATCAGTCACCGATAAACTCCTCTGAAGAAATGCAAAGTTACCTTGAATTTAACCTGAAAAATTAGGCCCAGTGTCTCAAAGACAATCATGCACATCAAAGTAAGCTTTAAAAAATTTTGAAACGGCGATAGCTACGTTTTAGTTTGGGGAGATACATACCAAAACCGAAGGTGATACTTAGGTCTCCGCTTTTATGTCCCAGTGCTGTTGGTATGATTTTCTGAGTACCCCATCTGTATGCTAATGACTCAGAGTACTGAACACCATCTATGGTTCAATTTTGACTTCCAAAATCTATTAATTTAAAATGTGAATTTTCAAATACGAATTTATATAGCAGTACACTCCATCCTCCACTCATGGCTCATGTAGATCGATTACTTAGTTCGTCTTGGTTACTTTAAATAAAAAAGACTGATTAAGCCTAAACTACTGCTTCCAAGACAGCTTCCATCAGCTGTAGGGTACATGCAGAGAGCTGGAAGTAAAAAACTTTTGAATATGATTTATATGTTCTTTAAAAGAGTAGATTTAGCAGTGTGAAACGTCTGTCAACCGAAAACAGTTATGGAATTGAGCAAGAGATCAGCATCTTGACCTCAGTCAGCGTTGTAGCGTCCGAGACTTCCTTCAAGGTAAAAGAAGGCACAGTACATGGACAAAATATGTATTCTGGGAACGGGGGCTCGGAGGCCTGCCAATCGGCTAGTACAATATAGCCAGCTAACTGACCAAAACCGACATTTCCAACAAACAAAGTGTTACCTGGCCCCTCTCTTCTTTCGAGCGTCGTCCCCGACGCTCCCCTTGGTCAGCCTCCCGTGTCATCCATCACAACGTAATCAGTGTTGTGAGAAGCACCCATGAGCTAACCGTCCCAATCATCGATATTCGAGCGCATGTGCTCTTGTAGGGTCATCAATTTCGCGCAGCAATCGGTGCAGCAAATTCGTATTTCTTGGTCCTCCTCTCTCATGGTAACGCGTCCCAGTGAAAGATGTGGCACGAATCCAATTTTTCGAGTGAATCGAGACACACGCAAAGCATATTGTGATTTCAGGCTTTTTTTGATGCCATGGAAGAAACTCAAGGGTAGCGCAGAATCCTGAGCAAATGGGGTGACTAGGCCTCATAGGAACAAAATGCGTGCGATCCAAGTGTGTAAAGCATAAAACGATGCTCTCGAATGGCATCCAGCACATTATACATCTGTAGATACTCATTTTGACGAAGATAGGCGAATTGCTTAATAAAGGGATAGAGAACTTACGGAGGATGCATGACCACAACGGCGCTGATCCCCCTTGGCAGTTCTACTGGACATGGAGTTTACGGCGAGGGGGATGCCGAATATGAACGTCGATCTCAGCCTTTCTGTTATGGGATGTAAGAGATTCTCCCATCCGTAGCACATGCACCTCTTCAACACCGCCAAAGTTTGCCAGAAGCGGTACAGATCAGGATAAAACCCATCAAAGTCGGGTCCGCTTTCCGCCGCCACCAATGTAGCGCCCGAGACTTCCTTTAAGGTGAAAGAAAGCATAATACTAGAGTTGAATATATGTATTCTGGAAACAGCGGGCTCGAAGGCTGTTGGTACGGATCGGAAGGCGACCAACCGGCTAATACAATATGAGCACCCAAGTGACCGAAACCGGCAGTTCGAGCGAACAAATTATCACAACTGTAACTGCTTTTTTTGCTCAAAATATGCAGATACGGATGTTTTAATAAGGCCTTTTCGTTGTCACACGGAAAATACGAGCGTTCTCACCATCTTCAACTTCTCTTCCTAATGCCAACAGTGGCATTTTTGCAGTGAAGCAAAATGCTTTTTGACTTAACACAATTTCATGATAGCTTTCAATGCCGAACAGAGTAACAATGACAAAATAACACAATGGAGTGTTGCGTCGTAAAGACAAGCAACTGGGAGAGGTAAGACGAAGGACACGCATAGCACGATTATGGTGGCTCTGGCTCACTGAATCCTCTAACTTCTACTTCTAACAGGAGTCATGGTAACAGGAGTTTAGGAATGCTATTGCGGGCTGTCATGCTGCTGTATTTGTTACTACCGCATTGACTTAAAGAATGTATGCGCTACAAGAACAGCAAAAATTATAATAGGAAGGAAAACACAAAAAGCGTCAAAAATAACTTTGTTGCAGTTCAAAAGACATAGTGCACAGGCGAAAGCTGAAGAGCAGGTACACCTGAAATTACGGTATGTTAGGTGGCTGGGGCTAAGTGACAATCTTGGATCATGGGCGTGCCATTAGCATCAAAACAGCCAAGATATTCTGGCAAAGGTTTTCCGTGGATTATTAATGACAAGTAATTATAAGCAATTCATGCTACAAGGCAGTGGTTAAAACTAGGGCAATTTAAGACAGACTCAAAAGCTTTTACCAACTGAGAAACATTAACGTCCCAACTGAACTGCGGTGTGCTATACTAAACAAACCCCAATATTTTCGAGAAAATTTTAAGTTAGATTAAATTAATCCTTAAACTAGCTATATGATTATTTGCAATGTTGCAATGTTATTTGCAAAAAGCGCCTTGGCTTGACGCAGTTTTCCTCAGTCAGCCGTTTAGTACGCGATTGACACACACTTCTCCGCATCGTTACGGTTTATAGCGGATCGCAATACCCAATACCACCGCTAATTAAATTATTCCTAAAATATGTTTGTTGTCACGGCATCACTTTGTGCGCAAAATCATTTAATGATATCGGGACAAATATGTTCGATCTGTTTAGTTATATTTAACGACTCCGGTCACTCACGCGGTTGCGCGCTCTCTGAATCCGGCGTTCTGTGGGCGTAGGCGGCATTTTATAATCATTCTCTTAGTGTAGTTATTCGATTTCTGATTTCTCATCCACCGTTTGCGGAAGTTTTGTTGGTTGTAACTAATCTATGCCTGTTCTTTTCAGTGGCAAGGCGTTACTAGATGTCTAGTGAAAGTTTTATGTTCCGAACCTGTTATTTACATGTTTGTCATAATAGTGCGTGACAAGGGTGCGGTTATTGAAAAAACTTTTTTAGAGCCAGTATCTTAATGGAAACGTTGGAGCCATGTGATGAGGGCATTCATGAGCCCGATAATAACCAGGAGTGGGATCTTCCCATACCATTCTCTGCCGTGACTCAGACCATTCGACCACTTGACGACAACTTGAAGCATGATCTTAGTTTATCAGAGGAGGAGATTGCACACAATTCCGATGAGGGTCTGATAAGGCACGCAAAGAAAACAATTATCATCGACGAGTTCGGCTTTAAGATCGATCGCAGCAGTAAGTATTATTTCTTTGCGTATGTTGATATATGCGCCAGTTTCGTTGCATGATTTATGCTGTCTTGAAATTATTTTTAATGTTTTACTAAAAGACAATGTCGCTTTTGGTCGAACATTGTCAGTTTATGAAATCGTATTTCACCTTTACATAGAAGAAAGGTTACCACAACCACTCGTTGAATCAGTGGAAAATCGTCGCATCTGGATGGCCTGTCTTGAATTTTCATACACTGACCGTCTTAATGATTCCAACGAGGTTGGGGAGGAGTGTGGTAGTGAAGATTCCATCTGGAGTCGCCTTCTTCCCCGCTTGAGCACGTCTCCACGTTTGACAGAGCTAATTCGTGGACTAGAGGATCCACAGAATTCCAGCGAGCAGCTTAAGTGGTCAGGAGTGCCTAATCCGGGCTTGAAACTTAGTCCTCGCAATGGGATTCCGCACTCTATACGCGCCCAAATTTGGCCGCGTCTCACTCGCGCCTATGAGCAACAACAAGCCAGCAATGACAGCGGCAGCAGCGGTAGTGGTGGCAAGAAAGCTCCGCTTAGCTACGCTGAGGTTATCCGATACAATTCCTCCGTATCTCCAAAGATTTCCCGCCAAATTGAGAAGGTTCGCTTGAGCTGACTCATTTAGTATACGTTGACGAAGGTGTTATACACTTACGAAAGTTGACACCTGATTTTCCGTTCAGGACTTATTGAGAACGATGCCCAATAATGTTTGCTTTTCTTCGGCCTCGTCCATCGGAATTCCTCGATTGCGTCGATTGCTAACCGCAATTGCCTGGCTCTACACTGATATAGGCTACTGTCAGGGATTAGGAGTGGTGAGTGATTGTTCACAATTCAAGATCCGTGATTGTTTGGCTTTTTCCCTTGGAACTGGAGGCATTAAGTTTGCTTCCAAGCTCTTTTTTAAAATGTAAAGTCGTTTTTTTGAGGTAGAGACATTATCCATCTCTTAGCTGTAATCTTGGGGTATTATACCAGATCAAATCAGAGAAGACAGTTCTTCTCATGTGAATCTGTTCATAGTTATGCTTAATAAAAGCAAATTTTGACAATAAAACTTTGACACTTGACTTTTTGTTGATAAACTCTTTTGCCCGAAGCGCTCATTTCGAATGTATAGGGGGGTTGTGTCGTGCGATTTCCAAACTCTAGGGATACGGATTTTTAGCCTGAGGCACTGGATCTTGTAGATCTGTCGATTGGGAAAATGTAAGTGCTAAGAATAACTTCTTTGACACCGTCATTCCTCCGAGAGTCACTTTATAGTGCACGTAATATTCCAGACTGTGAGATTATGATAATCTTAGCAACAGAGTCCATTTTACAGTCTTTTGCTCCTTTTTCGTTTCAACAGTTCATTTCTTGTGGGTTCAGTTAGCAGTTTTATCCAGTCAAGCGAATCCCTGGATAGTTTACTGGCCAATTTCCTTAGCCACTTACTCTGTTTGGCCGTGAATTTATAGAACCATTATTCCTATTAGCTGTCCTCTCATCACACCTACCTCACATCGAGTCGCATGTACTTATACTGTTGTTTTTACGTTACTTTGAACCAGTGGAGATACCTACAGCATTTTTTCCCTCAACGTATGTTTTTATGAGGTCAGATTGCCAGACGGATGTACAATGGAGGAGTCCCTAAGTGTCCCATTACTCCAATCGAGAGTTAAACAAACAGTTAAAGCGTCCTAGACTGTTGAGGTGATTAGACTCTGCAGTGACCCACATTTCAACTCAGCATCTTTGTTGATGAAGAATAAATAATCTCAGGAGCAGCTTGTTCAACCCTCGATCTAGGTACTTAATTGCTTTCAGCGGCTCCTGAACCAGTGGTCTGTTAATTATTGTTACCCTTCAGCGTTCAAAAATGCAACCTACATAGGTGTTTCCCTAAAATATCAAGTTACTAGCCTGGTTTGTACCAAAGATAAGGCTTTAGTGGCAATGACGTGAACGTACGTCGCATGTTCTTTATTAGATGGTGGAAATCGGTAGTATCAAATCTTGCTGCTCTAACTAATAAGGAGCACTACGAGGTAGCCAACTTTCTACATTTTTGAGCTTAGTATGGCATCAGGAGTGTGTTGGTTAGTTTTCTCTAGGATTTTGCCAATTGGTGTGCTAGTGTAAAACCGAAATATGCCCTAACTTAGCGCATGAAAATCGCAGGACCTTGGGGTGAAGTGAATATGTTGGCTCTTTGGTAAAAACTAACATTTTGCTGGTCATAGCATCATTGAGCTATCGAATTTTCCCATGATCGCCAAATCACTGTTCATTTTAATAAACGTTTCCCAATCTACAACCTGGTTACTTGCCAAAATTGACGTACTGACCTTAGTATCAACGCTTGGAGCTGCTGCTTGGTCCATGTGGACCTCAACTGACAATTCAATTCACTTATGATGTATTCGTTTTAAAAGAGAGTATAAATTACACTTAAAACCCTTAAGCCTGTTTATTCGCTTCCGGAAGCCATTAATCATCATTCCACACCATTTTATGACAGGCCATTGGATTTGTGCACACATTGTAGATAGCAGCAAACCTGTTGCTGCTGTTGGAGGAAGAGACTGCCTTTTGGATGATGTGTGCAATTATCGAGGAGGTCCTACCCTCCTCGTACTTCTCTGCTGACAGCCTTCTGGGTGTGCAGGCGGATCAGCGTGTCCTCTGTCAACTCATCTCTGTCTTCCTCCCTCGTATCGACGCTATTCTTCAACAACACGACGTCGGTAGGATCACCAACAATTTGAATAGCTATTGAACTTGCCAGTTCCTCTTTGCTTTGGGAATGTTACTTTAACCGTTGTGAACTACACTAATAGGCATACACTTATGCCGGCATGATTGTTCGCAAACGATGATGATTGTGGATCGCAAGAGTTCTGAATGTGGACAGGATTATTTAGGATCTCACTCACTCGTTGATCGGCTTCTAAAGGAGCTGTTCCTCCTTCATTAAGTGTGTTCCTCCTGATAGGACTATCTGAGGCTATTCAACGCTTCAAGGGTAGCTCGGACCTTTTAGGAACTAGTATCGGGAGTTTTATAGCTTGGGCTGTTCGCAAAAGGTCATTTTTATGCTATAGGTAGGCAAGTAAGCCTACAGCGATTGTATTTATGAGATATCTGCATTTTGGTCCAATCAAATCTTCCAGATGAGTTTGTTTATTGCAACGCTCAATGGGGTGGGCACATATTTTCAACTCTACAGCATTGTATCTAGTAGACAAGTGGGACAGGCTTTTCCTCTGTTCTATGCAACTCTGCGTAGAACGATTTATAATACATATTTTCCTGATTTAGATTTACCCTTGATAACGCTTGGATGGTTTTTGACACTCTTCTCCGGTGTTCTATCCATGCAAATCATGCTTCGCGTGTGGGACCTCCTCTTCTATGAAGGATCCACTGTGCTCTTTCGAATCGCACTGGCCATTCTTAAGATTAAGGTCAGTGAATAGACTTTGTTTGAGCAATAAATGGTCTATTTGCTTAAGCCTTTATTTCCTACTCCCACCCACAGAGAATTTTAAGCGACGGCTAAGTTGCAACACCGACTGTCTTTCTTTCCAGGGTTATTTTGCGACACAAGTGGGAAATTACTGAGTCCTGAGTGTCCGTAATTTAAAACATCTCCACACTCTAGTAGAAATAGACCAATATTTCACTCTTGCCACATTTGTGAGGAGTCTTATTTATTGATACACTTGACAAGGTGATCCATTCGGGCTTTTTAGGAGGCGGCTTTGATCTCCTCAACCAATACGGCCAGTTTCTTCAATGAGATCTCAAACGCCCCTGGCTCGATCAAGGACGTTGTTGAACTCATTACGGTTAGTGATTAGCACTTTTTAAAGCGTCAGGCAGACTCCCACAGAAGTAGTTTGTAGGTGACACATTTTTAAGCATTGGTTGACGCATCGCAATGCCACACTCAAATTTACGACATACTCTTTGATGCTTCATCCAAGGTAAAGGTGTATGGTCGAATCCAGGTGTCAATGTGACAAACACTTTTCAATGGCATGGCTCATGAGGCTGTTGAGTACTCCAAATAACTATTTTTAAAAATTTTTTTGGTCTGGGAAGCAAGTAAATATAGAATTAGGCGAGGTATGTTCGCAGCATAGCCTTCTGGGTGTTGCATTGCGATTAGTTACTTTGCGGTAAAAATTGCGCGTCACCTATCGCTCGCACTACTTGACAAGGCGTCAATGAGGCTGCCGGATGGAGTTTCGAATGGGGAGTTAATAACAATAGGTCAAATGCTGTCTCTGCCAATAGTTATCCTTTATGCACATAATCGGTCTTGAAACGAATGGGGCTCTGCTTTTCTTAAATTTCCTTGTTAATGAACTCAAGCCGCACTTATCTGGGAGCTTTTTTTCGAACGTTATTCGGAATTGAATACACCTCTGGTCATATAATTGGTACAGAGGCATCGCTACTTTCGTAGCATAAGGCGAAGCGTCTGCAACACGAAACACTGACAGAGATGTAAATGAACACCCGTTGGAGCATGGTTAGGAGAATGTATCCGTATTGGAACATCCGATTCACCTCAGGAGCGATCAGGAGGTCTGGGAGTGCATGGTGCACCGATCAATTCATGAAAGACACCAAAGCACATATCCTACTGCCACATCTCATCGAGGGATTGCTTTCAGAAGGATGAGCGGCAATTTGTGGTGGACAAATTGTTTCTAACGGAGAAACATCCATTCGTGAATGCTACTTGCTGTTTTTTTTAGCGACTCAGCTAACCCTTCCGAGGAAAGCTAATCACTGCCCTCCATGGATCATGTGTTGACGCGAGAAACGAAATCTACACCAGTAGAAATTGCGAAGTTTTATTCATGTAAATTCTGAGTAATGGGAATTGCCCAATTGTAGAGTAATGAAGACAGGCTTGGGTGTTGTTTATAACGAGCTTGGTGAAGTTCCTGATGTGTTTGAGTGCAGGCAATAAACAGAGGGTTATTTTATTACCAGCAGAACAACTGACGACAGTGGCCTACGCTATTGCTTTGGATCAGAAAAAAGGAATTGATCGAGGCTGAACTGTAACCCAGATAGGCTTCAGCTTAATTTTTGCAAGTCACGATTGACAAGTAAACAAACAACGAGGAAAAACTCCAAGCGGTTTGTAAATAGGCCCAGCAGACTCACCAGTGCCCCCATTTTTGCCAGCACATCACTCGCTCACTACCTAATGACCTTCAGGTTGTGAGGGTTTAATGCGACTACGCCATGTCGCTTGGAGGGGCAAGTTCATAGGTTTAGTGGTATTTTTCGTGAAATCGCTATTACTCCTCACCTAATATCTAGCAGCTGTTTTTATAGTTGGATCAACTCCAATCGTTCCAAGAGTTGCTATGGCTCACTCGGTTCGCTTTGTAAAAGGCGCTCGCTTTACAGCGTCCTTGTAGAGTAATTCAAAGCGGCTGTTGCAATTTCTCATGGTGTTATAATAAGTTGAACTTTCGTCGATGTTTCATCAATTTCGGATCATGATCATATTTAAGTGTAGGTGTTAGTTGATTAAACCGAATGATTGACTACATTGTGCTCTTACTACGTTACATGAAATCATGGGTTGAGATAAATGCAGTTGCAATGATTGCGTACCGCGGTTTAGATTTTGATGCAGAAATATGTGATTAGAACGACATTCCTCGAAAATGTGAATTCATTATAAGACTGCCTTGGTGAGCACTTTGACGTATCCTTAACCTCTCTTCGCCAGTTTTGAAGCGAGTACTTGTGGTGAAACTTGGATAACTTGTTCAGACTAAACATATGTAAATGTATGAAGAGCCGTGAATAGCCAACGCAGCGAAATCTGATTGGCATGGGATGTTATTTACAATGAGCTCCTAAAGTAGCGATGGGCAAAGAAGCACTCACGTTAAATCGCGCAGTGGGTGGCAAGCCGTTTTGCTACCACTGTGTGAATGGTAAGGCCTACTTACCTGGCCCATTTCCAACTTCCACTAGTTTTGAATAAAATTTGTCTCACACTCTGAACTAAAAGATACCTCATGTAGATATTTTGATCTGTTGCTCCAATTTTTCAATTTGCAGACAGCATATTCGTTTGAGGAGGAGTACCTCGATCCAACATACATCGATGGACTACGGAGGCATCACCTTTCTCAACTAATCGTGGAAATGAGTAATCTGGATATGGAGTACGGGCATACTCGAGCACTGCCGAAACAGGTACGTCCCGTTGATGCGATTGGCTTTACGTTCTCATTCATCGTAAAGAGTGATTTATTAACCTTCTCTACTTATCTTTTGTGTTTTCCGTTGGGACTATCAGTCGGCAAGTTTCCTTTGACACTTGGTGTGCAGACACATCTACGCTCACCAACACTATGTCACACAGCAGCATTCAGCACGTTCATTGACCCCACAGTAGCTGTTAGTTTTGGTTATTTACCCTTAAGGCAGGAGATTTCACATCCAATCGGACTATGACTAAATATTTCATAGCTTATTAGCCCTGAGACTTGCCTCAAGGCGAAAGAAGGCAGTCATATCAGGGCAGAAGAGCTGGGGGCTATTGGCATGACCTGCAGATCAGGTCACTCAGCAGAGGCAACAACATTGGACTCCGAGTACCCGAGCTGTAAAAAGATGGTTAAAGTACTACAGTTAGCCTTCTATTTCTCCCTTACAGTCTTATTAGTTTTCATGAATGCTTTACTAGATAATTTTATTGCTTCATATCTTGAGACAATGCATAAATGTGATAGAGTTCCCTACGTGGGAACTAATCTTCTCGCTAGGACCTTGCCACAAGTCCTTCTCCGTCAATGTAGAGCAGGCGTCTTCTCGGGTTGAAGCATGCAGAAAACACACTCCATCCTCATTCCATTTCTCTACATAATACACTCATTGGCATGAAGTCACAGGTTTCACATTCACACACATTTTTATGACACCTTTTTGCTCTCCTATTCAGTCATTATTAACCACTACGGATTTTAATGATCACAGTTTCTTTCCAAACGGGAGTTGGACGGGTCCCGATACGGTGGTCCACTGGGCCTTTTCTGTGGGGTTTTCGGTGGTCGAGCACGTGCCTTCAGACCTCAGGAGGAGATGGAGGATGTGCTCATGGAGAGGGATGTGAGAGAAGTGATTCAAGAGGCACCACCAACTCTGATCGCAGACGAGCGCACAAGAACCGACTACTATCGCCAGTTTCACGATCTCAATAGAGCCGATCCCAAAATTAAAAATATTCGGCAGACCGAACTGCTTGTCAATCTGAGGCAGGCTATCCTCGCGGTACGTGCCTTCATCCTCCTCCCTCCTCCCAAATTTTAGTGTTTTTTTGTTAAGAACATCAAGTCTGCATATTTTGAGAAGCAAAAGACTTATTTGATGCAAATTACTCCCCCACCGTAGATTGTACGTCACTTCCACAACAATGACCCTAGCCATGAGAAGGTGTCTGTTCAACCGGACTATTCTCTGGCAAGTCATGGAAGGGATCTCACAGCCTACGTTCAAGTAAGTCTGATTCTATACCTTATCTTTTCTTTGATTGAAGTTGGAATTCATTGATGTTATTCCTAGTGCAAACTGATTATTCCTTACTCTCAAAGTCAGAAAAGCATCATTACCACGGCTTATCTCGAGTGGTATGAGGCAAATCACACCTCGAATCTTCTCCTCGTTTTTGACCCATAAAAATGTGCAATCGTATTTGTTAAGATGGCCGCAGTTCAGAGTCGAAGAGCCAAGGCATTGGAGGACTTTGCTCGCCAGGAAAAGGACGAGCTGGGCTTCCTACGACATGACATTATCACGGTTATTGACATGCACGATGAACACTGCTGGCTGGGTGAGATGAACGGTCTGCGTGGGTGGTTTCCCGCCAAGCTCGTGGAAGTGCTCGATGAGCGCTCCAAACGCTATTCGCCTGCTGGTGACGACTCCGTCTACCCCGCTATCGGCAACCTAGTCAGGCGTGGGTAGGTCCGGGTCTCGCGCAACTTTTCTGCAGTGAAACATAAGATTCGAGGTCTAGAATTGTTAACAGCAAACATCACATTTGTACAGTAGTAACTACTATCAACCGCTTCAGACTATGCTCCACATTGCGCGCGATCTTCGAGTATGGGCTGAAAAAGACCCGTGGACTGACAGATCAAAGCTCGAGTCCATGGAAGTTCATTGAGGAGGTCGCGATGTGGGAAGCTGAACGCGACTCCTCCTCCATTCACTCCCGTCTTGTGCTCTGTCGAACCTTCAGACTAGACGAGGTGGGCAAAGTGCTGAGTCCCGAGGAGCTGCTCTATCGAGTAAGGCACTCTCTCTCTCTCTCTTGGCTTGTGCTACCATTATTTTGCTCATGCACATGCCACCTGCTTTCCACTGTAGTCCATCCAAAACATCAATGCGTCGCATTCTTCACCGGGCACTCTGGATGATGCCAAATTTCGTACACTAGTCTGTATCGGTCTTAAGTATGTTCATGCTTTCGATTTTCATGCTTACCTGCCATTAAAGTAGTGAGACAGTAAACTTGTGAGGTGTGTTTGCAGTGAATTGGTGCTTCACCTCTGGCTGGAAATTCTCTGCTCTTGTGATGAAGTCGTTACGAAATGGTATCACCCGTGGTCCTTTCTGCGAAGTCCGGGATGGGTGCAGATCAAGTGTGAGCTGAGGTGTGTTTCTGCTATCATCTTATTCACACACCAATCCCTTTTTATCGTTTAACTGAGTATGTAGATAAAAATTCCTCTTTAAGATAAAGTGTTAGATTGTAAATAAGATCTGATGGAGTTGTTTTTTTTTCACAGTAACTTGTTCTTCTGCTTAATCACTGACCCGCGTTGTAACTCCAGAGTCCTTAGCCAGTTCGCTTTCCATCTGGACCCGTTGGCGGAGGTGAGCGAGAAAGTGTGCCAGAAGCGCCACCATAGTGACAGCGGGGAAGGGACGGAGGTGCGACGCCTCTTTCGTGCTGCCAAGATGCCCCTTCGCTTGCTCTCGCGATTGAGCTTAGGGGGCTTGAGACCTTTGCGCGACTATCAGCGCCTAGAGCAGGACTTTGGTGCCTTCCGATACGACTTCGAGTCTACTGGAGACATGCTCGTGAAGTATCACCTCTTCAGTTGGGAGCTCTGATGTGGGATACAATAATGTTGTTCTGCTCTCGCTGCGTCCCCGTTGGATGTCTGTGATTCATCTGTTGCTTATTATTTTGTACGCAGATGTATTGTTCCTGTCCATTATTTGTTGTTTTTGTCTTGATCTGTGATATCGCCTCTGCCTTTGTTTTGAGGTGCTTTATTTTTTCGAATTAAAGTTTGACGTATGACCTTCCATCTCGACATGCACAAGCTCGCGTTGTAGGTTGTCATTAGGCTATCCGATTCGGTTCTGCTTATTTGAGACAAAGTGGGGACTTGGGCAATCCAGCAAGCGCGAACATCATTGAGTGGTGACAGCAGACATTGGTCCTTGCTACAACTCCCGTATCTGCAAGGTAACGCCTTTATTGTCATAGATAACGCGGTGAATCAATAGCGTATTGAATAAGGGTCGTGAGCTGGCCCCTATCAGTATCAAGAGAATCGATCTGCCCCTTGAGGACGCGATTTGAATTATGGAACTTCTAAAAAACTCAGGCTTCGCATCCAGTGCATTTAAGTCGTCAGGAGCATACTTCGCAGTTTCCAGAAGGACTGGTTTAACCTAAGGAAGCGCAAGAGAGCAGAAGAATGAATTTTCTGTATTTAAATGCTATCCATGAGTGAAGCTGATGCACACCCATGTTAAATTAACGGTAGAATTTAAATCTGGGAAGCAAACAAGTAGAAAACTTTTTTATTGAAATTTTCATTTTTTTTTGTTATTGTCTTGTTTTACGTTGACAACGAATTCAGGAGAAATATCCGCATCCATGCTTGTTTTAGAGAACAGTCTAGGTGGGTGGCGGCAGATGCGATGCGCCTCAGAGTTCTGGCACTGAGCGTGTGCAGCAGAGTGGACGGTACATCGCTCTTGTCTTTTATCAGCATCTCTGCACCTTCGCAGTCATTGAAATGACTTAGGAAGTTCGCAAGTTGAATACCTCCATGGAGGCGGACGACTCGTACCTTACCTAGACGAAGACGTTGGCCTACTTTCATCACTTACCAACTTGTTTGTCTCTAAGCGGTTGTAGGGCACTAACCTTACACCACAATGGCGAATCCATAATCACATTTGGAGATTCTCTGTCGGGCGGTTTTTAACACTTGCTTCTGCGATACTATGTCTTAAATTGGGCGCGAGTAGGGCCTAACGGCTCCTCTCTATTTGAGCCCCATTGGACAGCCGTTCTGCTCTTGACTCTTGAAGGTACTGTTCTGATGAAGTAAACGTGCACTGATCCGTGCTGCTAACCTTTTTCTGATTCCCTTACGCCATACACCTATGGCCTGTTTACCTAAATGAGTTCCTTCCATTGCAGCCCGTTAGCGTTGTACGCCTGACCGATGGAATGAGGCACGATGATTCATTTCGCGACTCCAAACTGAAGATTTTCTCCGACTCCTGTCCTGGTTTTCTCATCATTCCACAGGTAGGTCTGACTGATTAAGTAAACGTGTACTGATTCTCGATGCTACTTGTCATCTGAAATCATTTCCGTTTTCACACCCTTCAGCCTCATTGTTTGGCCATTTTAGAACCTACACTCGTCTTTGAGAACGGACCATTGAAGGCCAAGTCGACCGTCCAGTCCCACCATTTTTAGTTAAAATATACTTCCCTTCCATGTATTTTTCGTTGATATGGGTCGTCTTATGTGGCATGTGGTAGCTCCTGAAGTGGGTTTCAAGTCGCTTTGCGGTGCTAATATGCGGAGTCTTAGAATTGCGGGGATCGTACTCTCCGGTCAATGGTTCACCGAAGCAATAACTTCCCTGCGCCGAGAGGGGATAGGTATTCTTTGTGAAATTAGTAAATGTACAAATCGAAGTCAGTGGGGTGGCATCAGTTCTACTGCTCATCCAGTTTGGCGTACGCGAGCCTTTCGCGCCTGGCTGCCTCCTGGTTTCTGTATCGGTGCCGCTCTGCCGCGCGTTTTAAAACCCCAGCTGAGGACAGGTACGTGGGTAGGGGATTTTTCTTAATGTTAGGCACCAGTCCCCTCAGCGTGATGATTGCATCCAGGTCCCTCTCCCCGCGCTCCAGGAGGCGCTGCACCTCCTCTTCCGCCTCGTCCTCCTCATCTACCAGGTGATCGATGGGGTCAAACTCAGGGTCAGGCTTGGGTTTTGGACTCCGATAATGAGGGTTGGTAATCAGGAGGGGGGGTCGTACCCCATGCTCCCTTTCCTGGGTCTCCCAGAACGCGTGCAGTGATGGCAAATCAATGCGATAGCGGTTTCCCACCTTGGGAGGGCTTGGTGGTGGCCGGGTGCGCAGCAACGGGTCAGTTTTTAAACCGGTATAGCTGACGCAGTCCTGAGTGACGCCCGCCCGTGGCGAAGCAAGAATTCGTGGCACGGAGTCGAAGTCCTTGCTGAACTCGACCACGTGCATACCTAGGCGGTTAGAGACTTCCTCATAGCTCTCCTGAAGGAAAGGAAGGGTTAAGAGTGTCAGGGGTTTAAAGGCTCCACTTGGGTGAAAGACGTACCTGTTCATTTAGGAGACGCACGAAACCGCGGACGATGGAGAGGTAGTTTTTTGTGTTCCCCTCTACTTTGGCGTGCATGTCTTTGATGCCAATGAGACCACACAATGTCTTAATGGCACGGTGACACACCAAGCCATATCCTGGAAGAAGTATGTGATTGATATGTACCATAAATTTAACTACTGAAGACAGTGTCGAGAGGGCATGCAGATGAAAGGATACAACAAACCCTTGCGGACGTTTACAAAGACTTCTTAGACGTAAAATTAGCATTTAAAACGGAGTGGAGTCACCTTCGGGCTTTGGCGTGGCAAAGATCGTGGTGTGCCACTCTCGAACGTGGCCGAGATGCCATACTACAATTTAAAAGGGAATGTTTAAACAACAAGGAAAGATCGAATGCGGCTCAGAAATTCAGTTAATCGATTTAACAAGCTATGTTCATCAAAGCATTTTCATTCTAATGTTGGGCGAACGCTTAACGTAGGCAAGCCGTAGAGGAGGTAAACTGGCTTAGAAAGTAGCCTTTCGGGCCCTGCTATGCACAATGATTTCCTCTAGCACAGATAGGACAGAAGCACATTGGCTAGGATACGGTGAAGAACTCACGGGTTCGGTTCTCCTTCAGATTGAAGGAAATGAGATTAAGGTAGGCACGATTTTTCGCTCGCTTCAGGGCGCCGCGCAAAGTGACCGACCGAGCCTTTCCAACGCCACAAACACCTCGCCCGTTGCCAGCGACAACCAGTGCAGAAAACCGTCGATAGCGACCAACAGTGGCGGTCATTGTCGACACAGCCTATTAAGGTTAAATGGAAAAGTAGACATATCACCTCGTGTTAGCAACAAACGGAAGGTCGCAATAATGACTCAAAAAGTAAAGAAATTTTAGGATAAACATACTTTAAGCTCAAGAACGCGTGTATCGAAGCCCGGGGGACCGGAGTCCAAAGGCCCTAAGGACTGTCCACCCATGCTTGCACCAGTCCAGCCACGAAGAAGAGGCGGTAACTTCACTCTTTTCTTTTTTACAGCCGACTTATTTCTCAACTCCTCTAACTTATTCAGATAATCTTGGTTTACATCACCCTAGAAATTCGGAATGGCAAGACTTCTTGACGCATAAGTATAACATATCGGTTTATGTGCCGAAAATAACAGTAATCAAACGAGTGAATCATGATAAACAATAGTCTACTTATGGAGTCCGCTTACATATAGAAGCAAAAGAGATGCTACCTTACCTTCTGAACTTTTTGCAATGTAGACTGGCGATAGAGAGGGGCATTTAGCCCAGGCCATAGGTAGCCCTCGCGATTGCCTCCAAGACGCTGACCACGATTAAGATCGATCTTGGGTCTTGTTACACGGCGTTTGCCGCGAGCACGTTTTTTTGTGCTGCCTTTCGGACCAGTTACACCCTCCCAGATAACATCCCCCGGTAAGGAAGTAAAAATAGTGCTATTCCTCACGGGAATTACACTAAAGTTCGGGCGATCCGAAGGGCACACCGGCGTTGACGGGGTAATGGAAGGTGATGGCAGTAATACACTTCGTGTCAGCGGTACTAAAGTGCGACAGAAGGAAATTTCATGTCGCAGGCAATTTGAAAAGCCCTTCCGACATAGCGACGGCAGAAACCTCAACATTATTGTGTGCCGTGTTATACGGAGCCCTTAAACTCCATGGTTATGCAGCATTTTTAGAAAGGTACACATATCTCAGCAAAAAGCTGCACTAAAACGCAAAATTGTGTAAATAATTTGCTCGAACGAACATGGCAATTGCATTTATCAGTACAAACTTAGAGAAGATAGCACGAAAATGACGGCCTTGAGTCACAAACTTGAAGGGCGTCTGCGCGGTTTTTTAAATCAGGTGATGGTTGGATTGGTTAAGTCTAGATCGGCTTACACGTGTCGATCACTGCCTCTATCTTTGGGTTATTTTAGCCTTCTCTACCCCTTGAAGACTATTTTTGCATGGGCCATCTGCGTTGCGTATTGCGCTTCCACTCTAATTAAGCACTTGAGTTGGCGCAAAATACTCTCTTACATAATTTTACATTATCACGCAATAACATTCTTGCTGTTTTGCATCCTACTGTCAGCCATAAAGCTCCGATGCTCGAGTCTTTTCGAAAAGTCCACCTTATACCGACTTGGGGCGAACTTTCGCGCTCGTCGCTTCCACCATCTTTTCTTCCTTTGTGCGATATCATCGGTTACTGTTAGCTCAGCATTGAATGGCAACATAGCTTACCAGGATTTAATTGGTTTGGGACTGGTTCTTATTTTAATTGATTGGAGTTTTATGCCAAGCCTCATAAAAGTGAGTTTGAAGGCTATTATTAATACATGCTAGGTAAGCATCACTGCTCCCATGTCGGGTTATTCTCATTTCGATCGTGAAAACTACCTCAAATTTCATTCAGAAGAAGCCGCACTCTTCTTCTCTACAATGGATAATGCCGTGCTGGACCATTTTATGAAACTCCTTCTACTTAACGTCGGTAGCCATTGGCCTCATTCTGATGTGGGCATTATCTGTGAACGTTTAAAAACCCACCTTACTGTTGCTTTTGTAGCAACATTCAGTCTTCTCCCGGTCTTAACACGTATAACTTTTGCAAGTACTCCACAAAACACTGGCTTCTTTAATTTCCGCATGTAAGTTCCCCTGATTTCTTATTTCATTTTTACTTCTTAGGTCGCAATTTATTTTAAAGGAAAGCAATCGTATGCGCTCTGAATCTGAATCGGCTCCAGCAAAGTTCGATACGGGTCTCTTCCAACCAGTGTACTCAAACAACCGAAACACTGCCTATCTTTCCGTGGCCGCAGCGCTAGTTATTTTCAACACCAGCTTTGCGGCGAAGTTCCTCGCTCATACGGCATATTTTGGTGGCTTTCAAAAAATAGTGGATAATTACCTCACTTTCATGAATGTGTGGCTCTGCATTGGCTCCTATCTTATCTTAGTCTCATTCGTGTGCCGTATAAAACATCTCTTCGCTTTGGGTTGCACTTGTGAGATCTGCATCAAACCGAAACCGCGCAGATCAAGGATGCGCTCTGATTCAGAATCCGCTGAAGTTTTTCCCGTCAATGCACCAGTGAGTGTGTCTTCGAATTCGTCTCCAGTATGTAATGTTTCTGAATGCTCTGTCGCTTTCATTGTAATAGTAGGGCAAAGAGTTCGTTTCTGTTCTATTGTAGCTGGAGCCTCTTGTGGAAGCACCGCTATCCGTTGAACCGGATGACCTGTATCGTCAGAATAAGCACCACCATGACGGTGATAATGAGGCTGATGAAGATAAGAACGCAACCGTTTCTAAATCACCCAAACGCGAGTCTACCGTGAAAGCTCGTGCTGAAGACTCTGATGTGGTACGCCCTCCTTATCCTCCAAACCTGTTCGCGCTCTTTGCTGTTTGAAAATCTGATCCTTTATATTTACGTTCTGACATGTGTAAGCAGTGTATATTTTTATATGCCCATGGTCAGATGTTGGCGTTGTCAGACGCGGAGGTGTTACAGTTGATTCGCGAGGGCCGTCTGAAGACTCGCGATCTGGAGACAGTGATGAAGAGCCTTCCGCGTGCGGTGGGTCTACGTCGTCAGGACTTGGCCACGCATCTCAACAATCCCCACTCAATTGATCGCATCCCCTTCGCCAATTACGATTACCGACCTGTCATGGGGCAGTGCTGTGAGGAGGTGAGTGGCCATGTTATGAGGGAATTCTCACTGCAGACCAGGCTTAGGAGTTCAATGTGCCATCCGTTATTCACGGGAATGGCTGTTGAAGCTGAGGTCGTCACCGTATATGCTCCCTTCCCGAAGAAATTTGCTTCGTGTTTGTATAATCAGGGTGTTCTACTCCCACCTGCCCTCTACCGGACTGGCTTGCACCATGTGCGCCAGCTATTTTTACTTACTTCTAAGCGTCAATAGCATTTTCAACTCATTTTTTTGTTATCTTGTATGAAAATAAGGATCACTTAGAATTTCAGTCGAATTTGAGCGAGTGGATCATTTGTTTCATTTTCCATGGAGGTTTAGCCCTTTTACCCAGAGGTGTTGACGTTTGAATTCATTGCTTAATTCTGTATTAACGCTTCTCCAGCTTTTAGTCCTCCGATGCTTGCAAACCCAGGTGTCTGGAAACCATCTCAGCATATTTTTTTGCACTTAATTCGCATATCCTATCGTGGCTCCCATGAGGATTCTATAACTCCCTTAAAGGCGGTACAGAGGCACTGAAACGCTGTCAGCTTCGGTGGCATGGTCATGGCCACGATCATTTGTTGAAGATTCTACAGCAGGCGGAACCGGTGTATAATCATTGTTAGTGTCTTACATTTCAACTGCTTGGGCACCCTGTTCGAAATTTTGCTAGGAATGGAAGCCGGTCTTGTATTTGTATCAATGATAGGCTTTAGTAGGAAGACGGAGTTGGAGGACAAAAAAAAGAAAATTCTGCTCTTTTTTAAATAGGTGATTGGATATATACCGATTCCGCTGGGAAAGGTGGGACCTCTGCTACTGGACGGACAGGAGCACTACCTCCCCTTGGCCACGACTGAGGGCTGTCTAGTTGCTAGCACCAATCGCGGTTGCCGAGCTCTCTACCTCTCGGGTGGTGTGCGAACCGCTCTCTTTAGGTAAGGTAATAAGGCGATTCACTATGTTCCCCTCTCCTCTGTTGACAACCTGTTCCCCACTGGGCAGGGATCAAATGACTCGCGCTCCGGTGGTAGCCTTTCCATCAGTCGGTGAGGTAGTAAAGTGCATTGCTTGGGTTGAGTCATCTCAGGGCTTTCAGATCTTGCGCGAGGCTTTCAATGAGACCAGCTCACATGCCGATCTTGTCTCCATCTTTCCCAATCCCGTGAGTGTGTCTCTGCCCACGTGCTAGGTGACTTGATACCCTCGTTTCTCTCTCAATAGTGCAGTTTGTGCCTGTTAACTGATTGTAGGTAGGCCGCTATTTGCATCTACGTTTCGCTGCGCGGACCGGAGAGGCAATGGGGATGAATATGGTGAGCAAAGGTACTGATCGAGCTCTTCGATGTCTCTGCAAACAATTTCCTCGTATGCAGGTGGGTCGGTAGTTTTGACCGCAAATTTGAATTCGCGGCATGACCATCCTGCCTTACGAGGACGCTCGAGTTACCCTCAAAGACTCTACTAGCGCTCATCTTTTATTTATCTTCAACTTGTTAAGCTGGGGAACGTTCTTGTCTTGTACTTGGACTCTTCAGCTGATTCATGCGGTTCATGTGATTTTCGGTTCAACTCGCTGTAATGGCTGATTGTAACCCACATGCAGGCTGTAAAGCGTGGGTGTTGTGGGAGTCCATTGGTGGTGTATTTCGTATTGTGCTTTCCACTGTGTTTAATTTTTGTTTTGAACCCTATGCACTCCTAACGTTTATTGCATTCCGTTGAACTCCGGTGCAAAGTTGCAGGATCTTCTAGTCAGGTGTGTTGTCCTAGCACTTGGAGAGAGCACGCTAGTGGGGCTCATCCCCAGAAATTGGTTTTGACTTTGTGCAACTCAAGGATAGAGGTGTTGCATGGAGTGGAACTTTTTATGCTTTTCTCTAGACTAGAAAATTGTATAAAGCTATTGACACTTAAACACCAAATTACCAAATTACCGAGGATAACTAGACTACTTGCCCACACCCGCATCACCTGGGTGGGGAAGTTTCAGTGGGAGCTAAGCAAACTGGTCACACCCATGCCTTATGCATTAACCAACAATAAATACCATCCCCTTAAACTCTTTCCCCTCCCTTGGGAGTCACTTTCCAACTTCCGTTTGCAAGGATTCATTTGCTAAGGATTGCCGAAAGTCGGACAAGTTGTCCGACAAGGGAATCATTTGAATCAAGGTATGTAACCATTTTGATGCTGCTCAGCTTCGCTTTGAGTTTGGTCATGACCTCTTGCAATGGGAGGGAGTATGGGTCGTCTAATCGTTAGTAATAGTAAATGCTCTGGTTGATGATTCTAGTTTGTCTAACTCCACTCTCTCTCTCTGCACCATCGCGGTGACAAGAGGATTGTTTTTTTTGTTGCTTAGCTGGTGCAAATGGCATTTCATTGTATGATTCACCGGTAAGTTTGTTTCTCCCTTGTTCGCTGCTTTGGCTTTCGGTCGATCACTGAGTAGACTTGGGCATACAATTCCTCCCTGAATAAGTGTGTACATTCATGTCTTAGCAAACAGGAAGAAAGTCCGATCACCGGCGCGAGTTTTTTTCTCAAAATACGATACCTGACTCAAAAAACACCAGAAGGAAGCTAACGCGCCATACTTTCTTCGCTTACAGGTGATATCCCTCAGTGGCAATATGTGCACGGACAAGAAGCCAGCGGTGGTGAATCACCTTCTAGGTCGAGGCAAATCGGTGTTAGCAGAAGCGCGACTGCCAGGTTGGGTTGTATCGCGAGTTTTCCACACTGAACCCATTCGAATGGCTCGGTTGGCGCGCGTCAAGCACTGGACGGGCTCTGCGATGGCTGGTGCGCCCGGTATGGCTGGTTGCAATGCCCACGCTGCCAACCTCGTGGCCGCACTCTTCGCGGCTACGGGGCAAGACCTCGCGCAGGTACCCTTCGAAGTCAGGAAAAAGGACAGACAATATCAGTTCGCAAGATATAACATTATCCGTGAATTTTTTGGTCGTCGAGAAGTGGTTAATTTTGCTTTGGCGTTGACATCCACGCTCGGCTTTTTCAGACCATCCTTTGGTTCTAGGAGGTGGGAAGAAGACGCTTAACTAGCTAACAATTCCTGTGACCATACTCTCTACATTGCACAGGTGGTGGACTCGAGCGCCTGCTTGACACAACTTGAGGTGGAGGCTGACGGGAGTCTTTACGCGAGCGTGACAATGCCCTGCATCGAGGTAGGGACAGTTGGTGGAGGTACACGACTCCCCGCGCAGCGCGCCTGCATCGAGATGCTCGACTTATCCCTTGAACGTCCTGCTGAGCACCTTGCCCGTCTTGTTGCTGGTGTGGTGATAGCGGGCGAACTCTCGCTTCTTGCTGCTCTGGCCACCAACGATCTTGTGGAGGCGCACATGCGCTTAAACCGAGCGGCGGCGGCAGTGGCTGTGGCAACCGCTGGCCATCCGGCAGTAGAGGAGGGTGAGAATGATCGGTCGGGCAGCACCGGTCTCCTCTCGCCCAATACGGACAACTTCGGCATGTGATTTGGGGTACCTTGATGCTCCTTTTTTATGCTACGACCACAGTCTACTATGGAACTCATGGCTTCTGCCGGAAACAAGATTAATATTTTTGAAATTTGGAACTATACTTTAGAGCACACATGTACTCTGTGTGTCACTTGTATATTTTGTACACTTGATGTTCACATGAGGTGGCATTAAGTTTATAAACAGTTTATTTTAAACAATGAGTCTATTGACGTCAGTTGGAATACCGAGTCCGGTTTTTTTAATTGAAAATAAAGAAAGGGCTTTCAGAGGTATTAAGCAACTTGGTGATTTGTTTAGCACTGTTGTCTCATTCAACTTTAGGGGTCCGTTGCCTGAAGTGACTCTCCAAATCTTTCCTCATTTAGCAATTCACACCACCGTTGCTAGTGTACAGGTCTGGAAGGTTGTAGGGGTGGCTACAGTGCCGGGGTGCAAAACAGAAGTGCATTCTGTAGAGACTGAAATGTTCTTATGGTTTGGTGCAGAACTGGGTCTTCGTGTGTGTCTTCTCGTTTGGGGGCATCTCCCACCACTCCCATTGGTCACTCTTAAGTTTCGTCTATCACAATGCATTCAATGGTTTAAGAACCGTCTCCAACTTTGAAACAGTGGTTATGAAATTATCATCGGTTCTGTTCTGACTGTGAACTGCATTGAAGAGGCGGATCCGTCAGCCTAGATGCCGATCCACAGCAGGTGCTACTCACTAGCAGCAGTAGTAGTGTTCGTGTTAGAGTAGAGGGGCATGTTAAAACTGAAGGATAAGCTAAGTGGAGCATCAAATAATCTCAAGTGGACGGAGGCTGTCTTGTCATATGTGACTTGTTGCTTTTTTATTAACTTATTAAGTTAGTAGAAGATGGCAAGGATAAATGTCGGATATACGCATAGCGTAATGTCTGAGGGTCTAGCGACCGTAGTATAGCGTAACGATTAAAAGAGTATTTCAATACTGACGCGGATGGGAGATGCAAAAGTGTGCTAGGATGGAAATCAAAGACTAATGGCGATGGTGAGATACTTTGCTTGGCTGCCAATTTCGATTGCGGCCGCTTGGGAGGTCGTATTGACTTTGCCGAGTGGACTGACCTTGAGATCATGTCAGCAGCATCAATCCCTTTAAGCTTGTCAAACATATGTATGTATATGCATACTGCCCAAGTTTCATGCTAATTCGTCCATAGGAACAAGTGATTGGCGACACCTTCACTCTCCTACCAGCTGAGTGGAACCCAGATAGATATGACTGGATAGTTCAACGGTGAAAAAAGGCGCAGCAAGAAAGAACAGACACAAAATAGTGTCACAAGGAACTGTGTTAACTCCGTTCTTCCCTAACATAACTATGCTTTTAGGCCAGCTTCTTGGCGTTGTCTACGAACATGCCTGGCAGCCAGCAGAATTCTCCGTCCTTGAATCCAGTTGCTAAAGCAGAGGAAAATCGAAGTTTAGTGAAATCGCAAGGAAGCATAAATGACAATGTGGTCCAGCGTTACCTCGGTTGCATGGAAATTTAATGACTAAAAGGATTGGCTCGTGAGTGCTTTTGTAATGCTCCGTTTATTCGGACCGTCGGTTTCGGTCACTGGGATGTTCGTGGTGTACTGGCCGGTTGGCTGGGCTCCGGGCCATACCAGCAGCCCACAATCCCTCCTTTTCCGGAACATATCTACTTTGTCATAGTGCTATGCCTTCTTTTACCTTCAAAGAAGTCTCGGGGCGCTACAGCTTTAATCCGGCACCAGTTACGTTGTGATGGTTGACGCGAAAGTTTTACAAGGGGGAGCACCAGGAATGACTCACACAAGAAAAGAGAAACATTATATCATTCTCTGGTTGGCTGGCCACCAAACTTAATCAAATCCACATCGGTGACCATATTGCCTTTGCTGGGTAGACTGGCCCCCGGGACCTGACAAAAGCTCCTACTCCTTTGTGTTCGTAGAATATCTTCATTCAGTCCAGGTATTATGCATTAAAGGAAGTCTTAAAGCACTATGGACTGTACCAATAACAAAGGCCTGCTACCTGTGAATATGTATAAAAATTTGACTATTCTAAATCACTAAAGTTGATCAAGTTTTCTAATGCATTCCACGCCATTTCATCGACGTATTCGTCACAACACTAACACCCCTGCAATTAGTATGATTGTTTTTATTTCTATAAAGCAAAAAAATCGGCCCTAAGCTCTTGTACGATTACATTCAAATGGAGGATAGTAAAGATTAGACACTAATTCCAATTTGCACGGAATTTCAATGATTCTTAGGGTG
This sequence comes from Taenia multiceps, assembly GCA_001923025.3. Taxonomy (NCBI): domain Eukaryota; kingdom Metazoa; phylum Platyhelminthes; class Cestoda; order Cyclophyllidea; family Taeniidae; genus Taenia; species Taenia multiceps. Next base: position 18,054,571 of record CM010313.2, on the reverse strand, counting down.
ACCAAAAGAAGCCAAAGCTGAACTTTTTGCAATTTGCAGGGTTAGTATTTCATCCTTTGCTTTCGAATTTCCTTAAATATCGAGAATGTAAACTTGTTATATTGCATCGATTTATAGGTCAAGACGCCCCACAAATTCAAGAGTTCCTTATTTCATAAGTCCGTGCTTCTGAAGATGAATCTTGACTCTGGCACTCTGCGTCAAGTTTTTGATGCCTTAGACAATGATAAAAGGGGCTACATCACAGTCGAACAGTTCACTAGTGCACTTGATAAATTTTATACATCATTAGCCCATGAGAGCCCTGACGATGAACATCATGCTAAATTGGCTCGAATGCAATCAATGGTTCGTATTCCCTGATTGTCTAGATTGTTAGGATGTGAACAATATTGTCAATGCTTTGGACCCTCAAAAGGATGGAATAATATCTTTTGAAGACTTTGAGTCGGCGTTTCAGGATTTCTTCAATTGTCAAAGTATATCCTGTTTATTAACCTTTCATCCAAACGTAGATCGGGAGGAGTTAAAGGGTAAAACAATGACGGTAAATCTTCATGGACGACGGGTCTCTATTACACCAGACGACTTTGTAATGCAACAAACTGAAATCGACCAGGATTTAAAGGTAGGTAAAAGCAACCAAATCGTCTTAAATTTTTTTGCCGCTTTTGACTTTTTTTGGGTGCATGTACACTTATTTGCTCTCGTGACTAATAAGTGAACTTTAATTATCACACTTTTTGTTTTAGTATCTTCCATTCTAGGTGCAATAAAAATTTATACGTATTATTGACTAGTAAAAAATCATAAAATGAAGCATTTTGGTTCTTTATAGACTGAAGACAGTGGTTTCCTAGAATCCGGCGTTAGTGAGTTCACTCCAACCCGGCCATCCACACTTCTGTAAGTAATTTATAAATAAACTTTTGACGACATTTCGGGCACCTAGACTGCTGCTTTAATTACATCATTCTAGTTTTAATAAACAGTTAGCTATTTGTCAACGGATCTTTTTAACACGAAGTATATCCAATGTCTTTAACTTCACGACTTGGTTATAGCATCTAGAGCACAATTTCTTATTTACGACTTAAGATTGTCAGATTTTCGGCGACCTTCGTTTCGCCGAGGTACACCCAAAAACGCGAGGTGAGGCGTTACGCTGCTGCTGATAACTCGCTTGCTTTCTTTTACAACTTTCAGATGTTCTTGCACTTTCTGTCAACAAATCTTTAAGGAAATGATATAAATCCGCTTTTTTCTAATGATTTTAGCGTTAATGGCAATAGATTGCCATACTAAAGTTTGTTCTCTCGATAACCTAGCCTTTCTCTTTGCACTAACGACTTGAATATTTGTAAGCAGATCACTTTTACTTCGTTCTTTTTGGCAACTGTTTTTGATTACAAAAGTGAACCTTTTTAGTGCCAGGTCTTCCGTTCCCTCGTATCATGAAAATACTGGGTCACCTTTTAGTGGATCACGGTCTGATCTGATGCTGGATGACGTCGATAGCAACTTGGAGCAGCTCAAAGTGAGTGTGTTCACATGTTCCTGCTAAAATTACTAATGGAACTCTTTTTATAAAGTCTTTTTTGTGGATGAATCATCACATCATCCAAATCTCAGCAATACTAATTATCGTGTGATACACAGTTGTATGTAGAAATTTTGTAAGATTGGGTGGAGTGGCTTTTGATTACCATAACTGAAGTTAAGTCAGGCAGACGGTTGAGGTATCTCTGTCATAGTCACGCACTATGCTAATATTCCACTCCTTTGACGTCCCAACTTTATTAGAAATCTGGGTGTATTTACAATTGATATTTCTTATTTTATTTAGACATTATTCATTTTTAATGAGAAGTATAATTTACGACCTACCTGATTAACCGCTGGATTAAACGCTGTGTATGTGGTTACAATCCCTGCTCCAAATATTGAACAGAGTAGAAAATTAATTTTTAATTCAACCAGGACCCAAGTCTTGCTTGCTTTTCTAAGACACAACTTTTTACTTTAATTTATGCTTGGACATCTCATCAAGTGCTAAAATTCCACTACCAGAAGTGACTTCCTCTGTCTGTAAATCTTAGTACGAGATACAGAAAGAATTTGTGCACCCACTTGGCGCTCACTGATTTTGCATTTCCAGAAGCGCCAGAAAATCTATTGTGCTATCATTTGAGTTGTTGAGGCATTTCACATGTGACAGAGCCGACGAATCAAATCGTTGGATGCGTGGCAACAAGATGAAGGAGTCTTGCCTAATCACGTTTTTTCCATTGAGCTGCTTATGAGACCTAGTGTTCTTACTTGCGCAAAAGTTTTGTGAGCTGATGGTGTCAGATCTTTTAGATTTACAGAAAATTAAATTTCTGGCAAAGTGATGATTGGCTTATGCATAGAGTGGGCTGGGTATGCATCGAATTTTAGGGCTTTTGCCAAGATATCAAATAAAAGTGGGGTACTGAGGGTCTTCACTAGGGACGCACAATTAGCGAACTGGATTTTAAGCCTGAGTCGAGTCCTCCTCGAGTACAGGGCTACAATTTATGCATTAACTGGTGTTTTGTCGTTCGAAACACTCACAGATCGGGCATTTTGGCAGGCATCTTTCGATATTTTCTTACCACACATTACCACGGCAGGCTTTTAACCTCACATGGTGGGTTAACGTCTACCGAGAAGAAGATCTTGTACAATTTGTTCTACCAGTGGGTGATTTAATAGCCATTATGGATGGAATTCGCTAGTTATCGGTGCTTGATTACACCACATCTTACGTTGGTAGATGTCATTATCAATGCAAAGTCATTGTCAATGGTCTGAGCATCTCATTAGTCGAAGGACTCGGCGCTGGGTCTTCGTCTCCATTCGAGTGTGCTACAAATAAATGGGAATTCCTCCACCTTCAAAATAAGCTCACACAAGATGCAATTACATACACACCCAGAACTCTCGTAGTTTATTAATTTTGTTCTGTTCTTAAGAGGCAGAGGGGTCCACAAAGTGTGGACCCTTTCCAGTTCAAAAATTGACAAGTTGACGTGGAATACGAGAGGATTTTAAAAATTTTATGGTAAAATGGGGCACAAATAAAACGATTGTCCATAAGCTGGAACGGTGGATTAGACTCCAGCGCCGCCATGACCAACAAATACCGAAAATGGACCTCTTTGGGCTTTTCATGCTGAATACATAACCACAAATCTCTACAAAGTTGGAGGTTGCCACAGTTTACTTTTGTATACAATTAAGCAAACGCCATAAGCCCCTATAAATGTCAGCACTTCCATCAACTGGGTTAGGAGCGCACAATTTGGAGACCGCGTCATCAGGGTTTTGTCAAGCCGTCCGGACCAACTGAAGAGCAACATCAGAATTCGATGTAGTCCTATTGGCACCTGTCCATTACTATTTCTAGACCTTCAGGAGAGCTGGCGATTCGGAATAATTGTCAAGCTTAGTCTATTATGCAGTTTTTAAGATCCTAAGAATGTATTTAGCTTTGTTTGATGTCTATGAAATTGCAGAATCAGATGCGTCAAATGGAAGCAAAGATGGACTCGATGACCTCTCAAGCAGTGGTGGCCAGCAACGCAGACGGTCTGGCTGGACGTCTGCGCGAGGAGAACGCGCGTCTATCTGCCTCGGTGGTGGTGCTTGAGGAGCGCATCAAAGAGATCGAAGCACGTCACCAACGCGACCTCGAGAGCGAGCGCTCGCACTTGGATGCCCTCATGGTGCGTGTTTACCATCTCTCTCTCTCTCTCTCTCTCTCTCTCTCTCTCTCTCTCTCTCTCTCTCTCTCTCTCTCTCTCTCTCTCTCTCTCTCTCTCTCTCTCTCTCTCTCTCTCTCTCTCTCTCTCTCTCTCTCTCTCTTCTCTGCCGAGGCTGTGGGTGGATGCTACCTTATTAGGGCTGTTTTGGTGATCGAGTCACTTGTCAATTGCTTTGGAGGGAATAACTTAAAGTTCACAGTATGAATACAGTCACTGCATGTAAGTTGAGTTATTTTTGGCATTCCTGTCTTTGTCTCTTACGTGCCCATTGTTTGTACCATAGCCATGGCAACATTTTCGTCAATTTTTTGTTCCCAACAAGGGGCCAATCACATCATTACTGATTTAGAAGTAAAATTCACCTATCTTAAAGTTCTGTGTGGATCTTTGAAGCAGTCGAAAGTGTCCTTATAGCCATCGCTGGTTTGTTGTATGCATTAAGTAATTATTGGACTCCAAGATTAGAGACTTCTGATGAAAAAGTGAGTTGCAATCGGATTTCGGTAGATCTGCTAGCCGACTAAGTAAAAAGAAACAAAGGTGGTGAAAATAATGAGGACAAAAAGCAAAATGCCCCAAAGTTAAACTCTCACACATGTGTCATCAGGTTATCTGAATCATCTGTGTGGAACGGTCATGCCGACCTGAGTTGGCGTTCAGAAGCGCTCCAGTTCTCGTTCTCAATAAGGGGACATATTTTTTTTAAAGAAAAAAAAGACAAGATATTTCAGTTTGATTAAATTACACTTTATTTCAGTTGATTGGCTAGAACATGCTACTTAACATTGTATAATCACTTTCCACACAAATGGAGAGACTAAAGCTGTCACTTAGGTGGAGCCATTTTATGGGGTGGGCAAGATATTCTCGCTGAAAAGAGAGATGTTGGAAATCGTAGGGAGGAAGTGTGAAATTTCATTAGGACAAACGGTTTCTCTACAACGTGATGCCATCAGAGCAACAAAATGATTGTGGTGGTGGTTGATTTTTTCTTGGAGGCGGTCGAAGTAAATGGAATAATCCAGTTTCACAACTCCATTTCCTTTTTTTCGTGCATTTTTTTGGCAATTTAAAGTGTTAAAAATGAATGTAAAAAAGGGCAAGAGGTAGTCTTACATAGTGCTGTTAACAACGAATAGTGGGGGAATCATGGTAGGTTGACGCCCAAGACCTCATGCAAGGGTGTGTCTCCTATATGACCATATTTCCTTCAAAAGTGGTTGCACGTCTACTCCTCTCTGGCACGTATTTTACGCAGAGAAATTGGTGAATGATGCTTGGAAGCTACTTTGATCATGGTTTGAGCCTGGAGTTTGAAGCCAGTCAAGGAATCGCAGGCCTCGGTCAAGGTGGCTTCCCACTTGCTACACGAACTAACCAATGTGATTAGGAAGGAACTGGTAACAATGTGCTTCTAATTTCCCATGTTTATGTCATTTTTAATGTCAATTTCAGGCTCGTTCAAAGCGCACATATGAATCAGAAATCGAGAATCTGCGAGCTCGCTGCCAGAAACTCGAGGTCGATCTCTCCGAGGCGACCATTAATCTGGGCAAAACCAGAGTTGAACTGGATAGTTCGAGAGTGGTAGGTCAGAGACTGTGAATTTGACCTCTGTGGTTACTTTGGGGTAGCAATTTTGCGTAGCTATCAAGTTGACACGAGCTTATTGCTTGACTTGGAGTTATAAACTTGAACTCAACTTGTGAAGTGTAAAATTGCATGCCCAACCTCCTCGTTCGTATTGTGAAGCCAGTATCTTGTCTCAAAGCCTACACAAAGTCGATGGGCGGCAAAGTGTGTCATTAGGCTCGTGACCTCAAGGCGCTGTTAACTTAACCCCGAAAAAAGCATATCGATGCGTTTGGAGTAAAATTGCGGTAGCTATTGGTGACTTCCACTGAGGACCTGTACATTCATCCCTTCACGTTGCAAATGGATTAGTATATGGCTACATCTTCTCGTAACAAAGAATTTACCAAACCTATTGACCTTTAGGAGGGTAAGCGGACAGCAGAAGCCCTACTGGATGCCCAGGATAAGATCAACTCCTTAACCGACCAACTCAATAGTCGTTCCAACGTAGAGAGCTGGGAGTTGCAGAAGGCCATCGCTGATCGCGACAACGCGCTAAACGTGAGTCTCCTCAGCCTGTTGCCTTATCCCCCACAAAATGACATTTTGTGTGACAAATGCACCTCCATGACTGCGGGTGCGGCTGCAGCACGAGAATCCTTATGAGTGGTCTCAAAAGCCAGTTGTGTGTGTATGTTACGCAGATACTGAAGTGTGCAAGAGGATTACGTGGGTGATTAGCAGCCGGTAGATTGTGTCGAGTTTATTTAGAAAGCAAAGCAATTAGGCATAGATTGAACTCATAGGCTCTTGAAACCCGCGCACTTTAGGAGCATTGCATCAACTGCATTTTATGGCACCGCATGTTTCTAGGGTCATGAGGAGGTGGAGGATAGTTGCGCAACTGTCGAAAGACTCATCAATTGACGTCATAAGTAGGGACCATCCAACTAAGTCGCCTTCGTTCCGACGGTTAAAATGCTCAATATCCAGAAGTAAGGCGGTGAAATAATGCCCCATCAATTGGTATTCTGCGCAGAAGTCACTGAGGCACCAATTAATGGAACAGTGGTGCCGAAAAGCAATTTTGTGTTTGACCTATCAGCGTCACGCATATGTGTCACGCGGTTTATCACTTTATAAGAACTGGTTGATCAAGTTGGAAACGACCAAAAGATTGAAAGGCATTTTTAGTCTGAGGGTAGTCATATTCTTTTTAAGTCAACCATCTGGGTAGCTGTAATGGCCTATTTTCCCCGGTACCCTGCCGAAGACGATTAATCTTTTAAGTTTTGAAATAGCCACTGTCTCTCTGCTGGCCGAGTCTATTTCAAAACCTAATTGTCTTTACTGAAGGCTCTGAAAGAGGTCAATTCAGTGGTGGGAAATGGGCCTCGGACGTCCTTGGGCATGGATACCGTGGCACGGCTGGAGGAGATGCAGCGTCTTATCCTCAGATTAAAGGAGGAAAACACGGACCTGAAGAAACAGGTGCAGGATGCTCAAGAAGAGTCCTGGTTTAACAACCTTCGCGATGGAAAACAATACCTCCACGATACAGAGAGTACATTGGATGCGGAAATGGACAAGCTTACCAAAGAAGAGGTAAGTTCTTGCCAGTGAAGTTTGCTGCCCATTACTTCCGCACACCTTTCCAAGAACCTGTTCACTAGTCATTCATCCCAATATCTACGAGTCTCTGGGACGTAGAACTAGTGTGTAACAAACCCTTCAGAAAGCTCACAATGAAATTTTATTTAAAATTTGTTTGGAGGTACGGAATCTAAGCAAACGCTGTAGCTTAACCATCCATGTTCTTACGTACCTACGTAACATCCAATCTGAGCCTGGAAGTTGTTGGTGAAGTATCTAATCTCAAGGTATGTCACTTTTTTGTATGAGAATGCAGCTTGATGGGTTCCTTAAAATTCGCCCAATGCGTGCTACTTTTGTTCCTCCACTAGACTTTCCCAAGCTCCCTAGTGAGTAATTGGGGCACCTACTGAAATGATTGATTTTAGTAGTATAGAACGCGTTGACTAAAGATCGATGCCAATCACCGACGAAAACATGGTTTTTTTATTCCCCATTTGTTGTTGTGATGTGACTTTTCCACTGTAGTCAGCTGTAACCTCTGACTGAACGCCATGTACATTCTTTACACGTGTAGATCTATGAGGAATGGCAGAAGGTAAATGGAAGTATTTGTGTTGGCCTTGCCTTTTTAGCACATTCCGCCTGCAATCACAGAAAAAAATTTTATATCATTTCATTCCACATCCCTCTTATTTTATGCAAGCCTGGTTACAAATCATACTGCATGCTGTTAGCTTCACCTCCACAAAATGAGTTCAAATGACTGGCGCTTCACGAATGTCACATGCTAGAAATGATATTTGTTTCGAAAAAATAACTATATAGGGAAGTAAATTCACTACTTTTAGTGAGAAATGTAGAATGAAATCCTTTATGACGGCAGCTTGGGAGGCAATAAACACATTTACAACCGGTTCTTCCTTGTCTGGCCCAGGCGTCACAAATGTGTGACACACATTTGTTACCACTTCCTCCCAACTGACTGAGTTAAATCGTCTTTGATATAATACAGTGAATGCGATAAAAGAATAAAATGGTCTCCTTGGTTCATTAACACCAACTGAATTGATGAGATCGGCAGGGAACAGGAGATTGTCGGAGTTGTGGGGACCGGATTTTCCTTAGACCTCTGATAACAACTTTAAGTTGATCACAATATCCGCTCATTTTTGCCATTCTAGACAAATGGCTTCACCGTTCACACTGAAATGCCTCACCCACAGAAGCTGCCTTGGTTGGCTTTTGATGCACGCTATACACACACGTTCTTTCCTTTTTGGGGCAGCATCCACTTCAAGTATGGCCCATTTCATTGGCCACCTTCTTTCTTTTCAGGTTGTTGATCTGCTGGTGCAAGAGAAACACACAAACAATCAACTACGCACCTATCTAAACACACTTCTTGAGAAGATTATGGCGAATTATCCCGATCTGCTTGAATGCAAGTAGACCTGGCATTTCATTAGCACCTCTTGTGTCGTAAGGAAAGAACGTTCATGTGCATTCCCCCACTCCCCAATCCCAACCGCCTCCCTCCTCCATAGTAACCTCGTGTTTTTTACCTCCATAACTAGAGCACATACTCGATTGGTCTTTCCTATTTTTTGTTTTGTTTATTTCCGTATTTTAACACTGTGTGTATGCGTGTGTTTGCGTGTATGTGCACGGATAGGGAATCCGTCTCGCATCTCCTCACTCGAAGACGAGGTGGGAGAGAGCCTCCTTCGCCTGACGTGGCCTACACCAAGATGTGTAACTCCTTAACTACCATTGAAGCATAAAATGTATGCATTCTAATACGGTATTTTTCTTCACGCTTGTGTTCTTTTTTTTTTCAACACACCGAAGAGACTGAGCTTTCTCAACACCTCCGTACCGTCCATATGGATGCCTCGGAGTGGTCTTGATCGCGCCTTCATCCACAATACAAATCCACTGGTGAAATCCGGTCGTGTGTGATGCAAAATGAACCGACGAAAGCTAGGCCGATCCATTTACAATGGCCAACTAATATGACGTCGAATGTGGGCAAAACAAAATCGTCATCTGTCAGTCAATATTGTTTATCGATTGCAGGTCAAACAAAGGCGTGAGATTGACATAAGTGATGCTTCAAACCCTCCCTATAGCGTCGGGCAAACTATGAAGGCTCTGCACATCCCATCCACCGGGCAGATCATTTAACTTGTCCAGTTATGATGGCCTTTAAATAACCGTCCAGCCACGGCAAATAATAACTTGAAATTCCAGGCTCAGACTGCCTCGAAAAAAACGGCAAGACGCCGAAGTATGCTGGGGAGTAGAACGCGGTGGCATTCATATTCTCATCAAAAACAAAACACATTGGAGCAGGTGGGAACCCAGGGTCTGTTGGACTCACGTATGATACAGAAATCTAGTGAAAGTACCTTTGCCACAGCACGTGAGTGTCCCCTTTGCGTATGTGGATATTTGATGGAGGGCTAGCACTGTTCCGCCTGACCGACGACGCCTCAGGGTGTAGCAGTACACACCGCTCCCCACTTGACTTTACCTAATCCCTGACTTCTCTCTTGAAATTGCACGTTAGATTACCTCAGAATTGGAAAAGACTTCATGCAAGCGCTTCGGTCTCTGATTGAGGATGCAGCCGGCTGATGGTGGCCAGGGAGCACTCGGAAAGCCTAGACCCCGTCACGTCAAGTGCACCAATCAAGGCAAGATGCCTTCACAACCGCAAATAACACGAAACGAAGGAAATTCAGAATACGAGCACCCCTCACCAATAAAAAAAAAAACGCACTGAAGCATAAAACGCCCCCCAGCAGGCTGACTTCATTCATTTTTCTTCAAACGAACCGCGGTTTCTAACCTCACTCCACAATAGTCACGCAGAACACCATAGCGCAAAAGTGGATGACAGTAGGGGTAAAAATTTAAAAAAAAAATTTGTCTTATAAAGGCGGATAAAGGTGATCCGCCTTTGGTGAAGTTTAGATGAAAACAGTCTAGAAGCCAGAGCGGAGAAAAACGCGTTTGACATTTAACTACTCGCGAGATAACCTCAAACAAATTTGCTCCTGTGAATCACAAACACCGACATAGCCTAGATCTTCATTGAATTTTCCGGTTGGATGAAGCCTGTCGAAAGTGGACAAGTAGTCTATTCATGCTGCTTTAGGGCTTATGGTATCAAAATTCTGTGAAAAACGAGCAAGCTTTGAGTGTCAGGGGCAAAGCAAATGTCTGACATACATGAGGGACTAAGACATCATGCACCAACCGTCGAGACGGACGCCACCTATGTTCCACAACCTGGTTCTGGCAGTTGGACTTAGTGTCACAAAAAATGTGACATGAACTCGTTGTCCGCTCATTCCACCTAGTTGCTCCGAAAAGCAAACTGCAACCAATCTGGTTCATTCTAAAAAAACCGCCCTCGGTTTGAGGATAGGTGAGCTGTGTAGCTTTGGAGCAACAGATGAATCTGTCAATTCGCTGAGGGCGCAAATAGTGACAACACGGTGGAGCAAATAAACATGTCGACTGCATCCATCCTCCTCTAAAGATTGGTAGTAGCCACATTTAAAATTTCGAGGACAACCCAGGGACAAAGACGAACAGTGAAATCCTAAACGGACTATTATATGGCTAAATGAGGCAGAAAATAGCCGATTTTGCTGACAGTATGGCAATCAAAGAACAGGGAAAGAGCACAGATATTCACCGAATCAGGCACACGGCGCACTCTACCCAACATTGAATCACATTAGAGCGGACAAGTAGAACAGTGCCCTTGAAAACACAGTGCCTACAATAGGACTACCGGGATGTCCCATAAAATGAAGTACAGAAGGTGGAGATGTAGTTCAAAAAAAGTAAAATGAACAAAAACAATGACGCTATCTTCCAGAAGTGATACTCTTAAAATCGCCATAGCTGGTGTTTATATCGAGCAAAAGCTGTCGACCTTGAGTGGGCGATAGTTCATCCGATGCATCCATCGGTTCCAGGATGTCAAGCCTACAAAAAGCATCACCAATCGTGTTATACCCGCATCTAATGTGGCACAAAAGGATTAATGACGCTAAAGAGACCCTACTCAACATCAGTTTAGCTGAAGTAAAATAAACATTGCGACACAGCTAAGTAATTATAGGCCAGACATTAAAACGTTAGGTCTTTCCTTTGGAGACATTTTTTTCTATCACAATGAAGTAAAAGAAGGAGTGACGTTTGCAAAATGAATGATAAACCAGGTGGGTGAGTAGGCGTGAAAAAAAGGGCACAATAACAGAGGGGTATGGTGGAGTTTAGGTGCATTCTTTTTTGCCAAAACGGCCCACAGGCTACTTGAGTGGCAAACGAAACGTGAAATTACAACAGGAGCAAAAGTATTATCATAATTAACCTCAGTGATGCTCACACCACTTTTGGTATGACAATCACACTTGGTCACATGATTCCTTGGTAAGAGCACAAAGTAATCTTTCATGCACTCCACACGGCTACACACTGGCCTGCACAGTAGGCTACAATCTTAAGAGGCTGAAGAAGAAATAGGGAACAAAAGGCAAACTTTCGCAAAGCTTCATGCAGGTATTAAGAGGGAACTTTGGTGATGCGTGATAGCCTCTGTCGTGAGCGCGGAAGTATTTTCCCACAGTTCATACCTGATGGCAGCACAGTATGCGCTGAGGAGAAGTTAAAGTGAGAGATATGGCTTGGTTGCCAGGAAGCATTATTTCCAAAATGCAGTGTCGACGCCTCTAGGAGAGCTTCGCCATTAAGAGCATAAAGCAACCATCAACAGGTAAACACGCTCTACTTAACCTAATAGAGTAGACGTCCTCTCACCACGACTACCATAAAGCAAAAAAGGAGCCATGTTTAAAAGTGCGTTGGAAAAAAACTCACCAGTCCTTTATTTTCTTCTTGCCGTCGAAATCGGAAGGGATAAATGAGAGACCGTTCATTGACTCCCAGAGACTACGAATATCCGGTTGAATCTTAAACAAACCAGGCACAACATTATGTTAGAGCAGTCTCCAGGCGCTAACATCTACAGAAAACATTGAGGATGTAATAGTTAAAAAAAAGATACAGTGCAACATTCGCAGCCATCCAAATGATCATACATAGGGAAGTGTGGACAAGCACTTGCCAGTATACATAAACAAGTAACTAGTTAAATTAGTTACCTAAGAATTAAAATAACATCATAGCAAAGTACCTCATCCTTGGCCAAGCGATTCATGCTTAGTTTGTCCATGATGGTGACAAATAGCTACAGAAAAAGAACAAATGACAGCAAAAAGCATGGAAACAACGCCTATAAGGCTAGCACTAAACAAACTGCAGCACAGTACCTCTGTACAATTAATAAGAAGGTTTTTATCACGGTCTTGAAAGGCAACACCTTCCTTGATGACTTTCAAGGCGCCAGGACAATCCATCTAGAAAACGTACACGGGTAATACTTTTGAAAGAAAGGATGAAAATCACACTGAATTTGAAGACCATGAACGTAAGAAGGCCACCAAACTTTCACCTTGTATTTTTCCATGAACGATTCCACAGTTGAAAATTCACTTTTAATCAACGAAAAGGCCCCTTTGAACTGGGACAATAACTTCCGACACGATGTGACATACCTGAGAAGTGAATTTGAGAAGCCAAAAATGTATGAGCACCATGAACATTTGGCTAAATTTATGCAATTTTTTCATAGCCTCTATTAGCTTGAAAAAAAAACCAAAGGGCAGATTGGGATTTTTTGAATAAACACCCGAAAGCAGTTGAAGTTTTAATTCACTGAATCATTCATGAACTCATAAGAGACAACTCAAATAAGAGATATAAAGGAATAGAATCCGTAGGCTGGTGGAGAGAAGTTAAAAGCAATCAACAATGACTTACTCAGATTCTTTAATGCAATCTTTGATATAGGCCTTTTGAAGAAACTGCAGCGTGTTGATGAGAGCATAGACCTCCGCAAGATTACGAAATCTATAACCATCGAAAAGCACGCATCAAAGAACTCCACGCAAAAAAATAACAACTCCAGAAATCACATGAAACTTCAAACACCATCCGTGAGATGTTAAGATGCAAATGATGGCGTCATAATTTTCACGGTAATTCATAGCCAAAATGACACAATAACAATGAGTAAGGATGAGAAACGAGAACATTCCGAAACAAAAGTAGAAATGTGAAACCTCAAAAAATTTGCACCACAAGTAGCAACGACGGCGAAAATAGAAAAAACAGAAGTACATTGCACTAACGTATACAGACAACTATAATAAACTGCTCACCTTTCTCGTTCTCCGGGTGTTTTACATAGCTGAACCTCCTAGGTGGCATAACTGCGCCAAAAATACCAAAATTTACCTCATACAAGTTCGGCATTTGTCCTGATCTTCCGGATGATTAACAGCCGAGAAAAACTCGAATAAACGCAGAGTTAGGCGAATACATTAAACAAAAATCTCAAATTTTGAGGCAAAAAAAACTGATAATTAAAGTCCAGCACTAGTTTTATTTTGTGCTGGTAGCGTTTTAAATCCCAAAACTTCAGGACAGAGCATAAACAGCTAGCTGGTGAGGGCAGAAATTCTGCTTAATTTCAAGTCATGGAATTAGTGCAGCACCCCAAAATTTTTTAGATCGAAAAATTTAAACGCCAAGGATTCTTGGAAGATCGTACGCAAATCGATAATGCGCTGCCACGTACTAGCAAAAATGTTGGATTGATATGCATGCGCATTGATTGATTACTCAATGCTACATACAGATGCGATCAAAATATTTATTCAAAAATAAAGCGTAAATTAATTGACAATGAATCCTTATGATTGGCTTGCAATCTAGTGATTTTTTATGATAAACCCGTAGCACAGCAGTTGGATCGCCTTTTAGTCCCATCTTTCTGTTTACTTTATTCAATAACTATCCACAAGCAGTAGTTTTGCTCTACCTGAATAATATTTTGCAAAATTTTGAGTAATTTTTCAGAGAGATTACAAGTTGTGATGCTAGGACGAAAAAGGCCTTGTCGGTTTATAGAATTTCTGGGGGATCACTGACGCGGCTGGAAATTATACCACCCAGTGAAGTTGTGGAGATCAGCCCAAGGTATCCACAAGGCTAAAAGGAGAGAGGGACACACAGGCGTCGCAATACAATCCGAGATATTACAATTTTAATAATGGAGTGACTTCACTTGGTAACTTCATAAGTTTTGGACCACCAGACAAGTTGCGACCTATTAAATTTTATCCTGGATAATGTTTGCTAATCTTATACTAGCTTAATTTATAGGGCAAATTTATTTTTGAAGTGTCTTGTGTTTGGTTGTTCGGTTGAACAACACGCATATGACCCTGGCTCGCTTGCAGTAGGATCGGTTATGTTATGTTGGTGTAAGTTGTCGCTTGTTAAAGTGATTGTGAATCGGCTTCATGCGTCGAGCCCTTCTTGAAATAATGCGTTCCTAGTTTGTTATGCCGATGCGTTTTTCGTGTGATCAATAATCCTACTTTTTACGGTGCATTTATCTATAAGCTGGATATCTCAACTATTTAACCTCACACGGTCAATTAATCTATGTGACTGGTTAACACATTACGAAGGGTTAAACATTGTCACATATGTTCATTCCTTATTCTATGGTGTATGCAAACCTTTAATTTATATTTTAATGGCCAGTAATACAATATTTTAAGTTTATCATCAATTTTAGCGTTTTTCCTCCTATGTAGTGTACTCCCTTCTGTAATGCCTCCATTTTAATGTCATCTCGACAATTGACGGATCTGATGCATCGCAATCAAGAAGACTTTGATGATGTTTTGAACTCCTTAACGTTCTCTTCTGCCGCAGAAGATGACGTAGGTGGCCTTGATGCAGCGCTCCAAAGGTTTGCTGAACAAAAGGCTAGAGCATCAATGAGACGTCGTGGTCCGGTACGAATGCACTGTTTATGTGTATTATCTGGTATTAGACTTCTGCCACTTGGTTTTAAATAGACTCATGTTTTGTATTTAATCAGTGTAACATTGGATCACACATCTCTTCTGATACAAAAAATTGTTGTTTTTATTCCTTAGATTCAGGGCATCCCTGATGACGATTCTGAGTCCATCCAATTTGAACTGGCCGAGGATATTGTGGCGTCAACCGAAAACTTCCTTTATGATGTCGACACCCCCTCTATTCTACCCAGTTCTGCACCTTCACAAACCAATGCAGAGGAGTTTGTTTTGCAGTCCAAACGTAAACATTCCTTGGGAGTTGAAGCCCCGTAAGCACGTGTTCTCTCTTCCCTGAGCAGCTGTTTCATTGGTTTGTTTGAGCTGTCCTTAAGGCTTGTATCGTGATTACCAAAGTCCTCCATCACAGTCGTTGTTGTTGAAGGATTGAGAATTTGGTCCTCACAACGTACTGGTTTCGCTCTTTTGGCTTAATCACGAAGTTTTTTTGAGTGTTCGGTGTTTCATTCGACGCCAAATATTTGGAGGACTAGATCCTACGCTTTGATCTGCCTACTTTGTTTGCGACAAATCACATCTGATATCCTTATCTGGATCCTCTAAGTCAAATCCAGTGATGACGTTTATTCAATTCTAGTGTAAAAGCAACAACTTTGTGGCTTCGGAATTGGGGGTGGAATACCGTTTAGTGTGGTTACCCTTATTCCTTCTTATTATCAAAAAAAA
This sequence comes from Taenia multiceps, assembly GCA_001923025.3. Lineage (NCBI taxonomy): Eukaryota > Metazoa > Platyhelminthes > Cestoda > Cyclophyllidea > Taeniidae > Taenia > Taenia multiceps. The sequence continues at coordinate 18,038,910 of CM010313.2, read as the reverse complement.
GTCTCAGAATTAATTAGATTAGTATTTTTCGCTCCATTTAAGCCATTAAAGTACTGACGTAGCATCTTTTGAACAAAAGATTTTGTGATATGATTTGTCATTATTCAACACAATCCAACGGCAGGGTAGGGACATCTGTTTTCAGCGTCTGAACTGTTTCCCAATCGGGCACAATATGGTATTCGAGGTCGCACTTTTTGCCTTGTTTTGTTGATACCAATGTGCTGCATTCGTCTGCATATTAATGCCACTCCGTTTTATGCGGTCGTTGGCTCACGATGCTGAAGGGCAGTAGTTAGTTCCGGTATACGATAGTCCGGGTATTTTGACACCATACCCAATAGCTCCTCGTTTTGGTTACTTGTAATCTTCACGGGAACTGATAAACTTTATAGAGGACTAATTCAGGCTATTCATCTTTAAATTCATACTTTTTTTGTAGAGTTCCTTAACTCCCTTATGGCTGTGACGTTACCAGAATCACGCTACGGTTGTTTACCCTGTGATCTGCCTCAAAACATTTGTGGCGGTCGTAACGGAGCTCATTTTGTATCCCGACTGTGTTTAGTCAATTGATGGGTAATGGACGTTTTCACTGTTCTCCGTCTTGTGACATTCGTCATAGCAGCTATTGTGGTTGTAACGGGAGTCATTTCATGTCCTGACACCCTTTAGTCTATTGGTGAACAACGGGTGTGCTCTTTATTTTTGCCCAATTCGTATAGACCTAGAGGATGTGGGCATTGTATTGTTTTTGAAAACGATCGTAGTGTTGCCATTACTGTCATCATTGTATGCGTCTGTTACTAGGCTAGAGCAAAACAATGCGGGACTTTTTGATTGGCAGAAGAGCAAGCCCTTCACTGCCTTCTGCACATTTCAATTGCATAAAACACATATCCCTTTCCTGCACTCTCGAGTTATTTTGCTGCATCTTTTGCATTTCCTTATTGCCTACGACCAAAAAAGGTTGCTGAAATTGTAGTTTTTAAGCGACTATGGGGTTGTAAAAGTAGTATTTGATTGTAGCAACGAGGTTTGAAGCGAATCGTGCATTTGTTTACTTGTGGCCTACACGAGAGGATTCATCGAATATGGACAGGTCCTGGGTACATCATCAAGTTTTATATGGGCTATCGGTCCAATTTATGTGGGATAGCTGCGGGTTCGAAACATTTTGGTTGCTGGAGTAAGCCATATCATTGAGACGATATGTTTATTTATAACGTATTGAAAGGTTTCGTGGATGTAGGCGGGAGTGAATGGTCATGCCACCGAGCAAAGTTCAACCCGTAAAATCTATGAGCCCACACAATTAAAACTGTAGTTAAATTTGGCATCAACTCGTTTCAATTCGTGGCGTAATGCTTAGAAATCTCAAGCGTACGCCACTTTCAAACACTGGGCGAATAATGATGGGGTCCGAGCACGAAAAAGAATATTCTTGCTCAGCGGTTTCTTCCTGCAGGGCAATTCGCAGCGTCTACACGGCACCCCTCGGACAGTGCTTAGCAGAGGGAAAAGTGTAACTGGTGAAAGCTAAATAATCCTTCCCGGGAAGTTAAGGATTATTACAAAGCACTTTACTGACCAATTGGTTGGAGGGTCATTGTAAGTGACACAAAATGCACTTACCATGATTCAAATCCCACAATTGTTTTCATCTGAAGAGCATTTGCCTTACCAGGCTTTTCTCAAAGTGAAGTGGAAGATTTTGTCGCAGATTACAAACCTTGGAGGCAGTTATGCCAGTGGATAAGTACATTTGCTATTTGGCTTCAGATAAAAGGTGATTTCCACAGTTTTGGAGTTTTAATTTATAGTATGACATCATCGCTCATGTTATCAAACTGTCTGACTTAACTGCTGCTCATAAACTAGAGGATAGAATGTAGTTATCTCCAATTCAAGGACATTCTAGTGCTGCTTTATTGTCTTAAATTCAACCACTCCATCTTCTCACAATTTGATGCGATGATTTATCACAAATTGATGAAATACGTGTTTCGCATACATGTGATGTCGGGGCGTTGATAGAGTTTCGTCTGCTTCATTCTGTATAAAAGTTATCCCTTATGAAAATGGGAACCTATAAATTAATGTCTCCCATCAGGGTATGCTTCTGCTGGGCTGCGATCTAGTGAATAAGCTGTGTTTTGAGAAGAACTTCAAATCCTGCTCGGGATGTTGTGGGCGCTCTGTCGGTAAAGATCGCAGATGTGGTGGATTCCAGCTCACAGCAAAACCGATTATCCCTGTATATATTCAGCCAGCGCGTAAAACATTCGATCCTGAGTGCTTGAGCAAGCCGAAATCTGTCTTGAAAGTGCACAAGATACGAATCCTTCTGTCAAAACTGGGAATATGGCACTGAAGTTAGTGCACACTGGTAGTGCTAGAATAAGTCAGGCCTACTGACGGGTCTCGATATGTTGAATCTGGTCCGAAAGTAGTAGCTAGGATCTGCGATAAGCGGGTAAATAAATACATCCAAGAAACGTGCAGCATTCGCTTATTAAAAATAGCTTTTTCCTTTACAAGCTCTAATATTTTAGCCCTTTATTCTCCTCTTGCCATTGATTGTGATGTCGTTTAGCCTCCTTTACCATCTTTGCTTGCTCTTTCAAGGAGTATGCAGAATGGTGGTCACAACGTAGAATTGCCCACGTCGACGGGTTTTAGAGACTCACGATTGCGGCGTTGGCGCCACCGACGTCGCACCGTCTCGCTGACGGAGGGCACTGCTGAGGCCCATAGTCTCCGCGTCTCCGTTTACCTCTCTCCGGTTGACATCCTCACCTATCTCCAGCGGCCTTTCCGTCGTTCGGTTCACAACGCCTCCGGCTCAACTGACACTGCTGCCTCCGCCGCCGTCTCTCTCCCTGACGTTCGTGTGGAGAATGGGTCTCTGCACTTCAAGTGTTGGGCTCCTTCCTGTTTGGTGGGGTTTTCTTTCGAACCGATTGCTTTCTTTAACTCCAGAGCCTGTCTAAAAAGTCTGAGAAACGAGGGTCTTGAGAGTGAGGTGATCAGAACTATCCATGCTATTTTAGCTGTCTTAGATTGACTTGTTTGATTTAAACTGCTTCGGCGTGCCTAAATTTTTTTTGGAGAAGCTTGTTCATCCGAAACTGTTCCGACCTTTAAGTTACCCTATCGAACTTCTCTACACTTTATTTTGAAAAATGAGCAGTAACAGAAAAGTCTCAAAACGTTCATAATTTTTCCCAACCAACTGCAAGCTTTGCAAATTCCTCAGCTGCGAATATTGCCCCAGACTCACACGTTCATGCCTCACTTTAACTTCCCACCTTCTACTTTACATTTCCATGCGATTGCGTAATGCCAATGATAAGACATGGTGAACATCGTTACCCGGAGCAACGGCATTAAAAGAATGCTGAGGATGGAGGCGGGGCAGTATCTTCCTTTCTCTCATTCCAACCAAAGTACACATCTTCTCACGCGCAAATTTTGCGCCAATGCGAGATCTTGTGCTGTCTTGCACTACTAAGACTAGGACTTTCCTCTCAATAGTAGGTAGTTTTGTGTCTTCATGTTTAAGCTTGCTTGTAAGAATGCACAAATTTTGTTCAACTGCGTGATGTGATCAGGTTTTCCTTAACAAGTTTCCTCGTTATTGTGTCTATGCACGTACGTTCCACCACACCCATCCCATTCTGATTGGAGTACTGGCTGGCCATGAATTTGCGTTTTGCGTTAATTAAACTCGACATCAAATACATAGAAAATGTAGGAAATGTGGTTCGCTCAAATTGTTATTTTGTTAAGAGCGTCAGGTTCTCTGTTTGATTTCGCGATTTTGCGCATCAACTCTTTTTGCTACGTGTCTCTTCTCCCGTTTTCCATCTGAGTTCAGTCCTTTTCTCGCAGTTTCATTCACCCATGGTATCCTTCTTTAGCAGAAATTGGATAGTGGGTGAAATCTTGGAAACAACTCTAGTTGTGTTCATATAAACCAGGGCCACCTGGTCGTAGTGCCTCGACTTTTTCCATCCAAAATAGCTCACCACACACTGAACCGTAGTTACCTTAATCGAGGTGTTTGTACATGAATTTCTTTCCTTTCATCTGTTTTTATGGCGCTCTGGCCTTAAGGCTAACAGCGATACCGTTAATGCGGCTGAAGGGGAATCTTTCGTTTGTGCTAGACGAGATAAATGCACCGTTTCCCAATTTGTAAACCACTAGGATGTTCTTTACTCGATTAAAATGTGGTCATTGTTAAACACCTTCAGCTGGTAGTGCTGGGGCTCTATAGTTACTATGCATCTGTCAGGTAGGATTGCAGGCGGAGTGGTTCCCAGATCACAGCTACTTTGGTCATCCCTGTACACATTCAACCAGCGCGTAAATCCTCCGATCCTGAGTGCTTGAGCAATGTATAATCTGGCTTGAATTTGCACAAGACACCGATCTTCCCACTGCAATGGTGAAAATGAAATGGCTATTTACGAGTAGTTGCAATGTGGGAGTTTTATTGCACGCTGGTTATCCTGCAATGATTTTGGCCTACTGGCAAGCTTTGATAGGTGAATAAATAAATGCGCCACAGGACTCTGTGCGCTGGAATACGTGTGTGCCTATTTCCTAAAATTTCTTTTAAAAACTCGGCTTCCTTGGGCTTGAGCGCTCTTATCGCTCTTTTATGGGTGCATGGCTGTGTTGGAAGGGTAGGAACATGGATGGCATGGCACGGGTTTCAAGTCGTCTGGTTAGAAGTGCACTCGAACGAGACTAGGTAAGTCTGTTTGGTATCACAGGTAATTAACACACCTGAAACATGAAGAAATATAAGATCGGCTTACTTAAAATTATAAACTACTGTGCCTACGACCACCAATCCATGCAACCTTTTTTTCGGACAGTTGTATTCACCGACGCGAACCGGTTTGGACCTTGAAGGCGTTGATTGTGTGGTCGAATCTCCACTACGAATGCATAATTCAGTGAAGAAATCGAGGGAATCGGAAGCAAAGAAGAATGGGTTGATGGTACGAGAGACTGAGAGACCTGATTTTGGAGTCGGCTCTGCAGAGGAGAAACAGGTCAGATGGCGTAAGAAGGAGCATCAAAAAGATAATACCGTCTCCGCCGTGTCACGTGAGGCAGAGGGCGTCTCATCGACCCTACGAGATGCAGAGACGGCTAGTATGGCACCGACAATTCTATCAGTTAGCGAACAATTTGAAACGGAGTCTCGGGGACTGACTTCCCCGCAGCCACCACCACCGCAACCTCCGTCGAAAGCAAAAAGGGGAAGGAGGTCAAAGCCTAGGTTCTCCATGTTTAGGTGAGAACTTTTCCATTATTCTATTTCTTGGTGCGCTTCCTGTTTGGTCCAGTGCCACTTTTATGGAACTGGAACATTTCTTTCTCCTTTCACTCATTGTTATTACACTGGGAAGAGCTAATTGGTAAGCAGAGATGGGAAAATAAAACACAATTATGTGCCTGGTTTGATCCATTTTGCATAATTACTATTGTGGTTCCATGGTTTGGAAAAGGAGTGCGCTGATTAGATTAGAAACTGTACCCTCTTCACTACAATCTCATCCATTTTCCGTTTATGCGTAAGTATTGTTTGGTAAATCTACACTAATCATATTCGTCCATTCATGCATCATATTTTGTTCCTACTTGACAGACTATATATGTTCTGCGGTGTTCTGGTGGCCCTCCTCTCCTGCTGTTGGGTGCTCTCTGTCTCACCCTTCCTCTGGGGCACAGTTGTGGGTGGTTTCGTGACATATTGTGTTCTTCGCCTCTACCACCTCGCTATGGCCTTCCTCTACTATCCCTCTGACCGCTACTGCTGCTGTTTCACCAGCGTCTCGCCAGGGGCGACTTGTTGCAGTCTTCACAACTCTCTCCTCTCCGCCTGGCGACCACCCTACGCGGGTCCTCTGGTGCTTCCGCAACTGCGTGATCTTCAGGCTCCGCCGGTACCCCAACTGGCTGACGAGGATCTGCGATCGGGGCCCTCCAGTGGCCCTCTGGGTGATAGCCTCGGCTACAAGCTGGACAAACACAATCGGCCGGTTTACAGGACCTGGATGAATGAGGTTCTTGTTTCTTCAATTTCCTGGTTGCCAAAATCGTCGGTGTGATCACTTAAGGATCCCTCTCACTAAACTTTGCTTGATCTGGCTCTAACGGTGTGGATATTCATGTGATCAGGATCTCAGTTACTTTTTTGGGGTCTGAGCCTTCCCAGGGGACTTATGAGGTATACACGTCTGTATTTGTCTTGGCCATACATATACTGAAGGGCCACAGGATCGCACGGGCTGTTTCAACACCTCTTAGAGGAATGTAGGATCAAAGGCTTGGAGCAGTCGTCAAGCGTTAATGTGCTTTTAATATCCCTTCTTTTGTATGCTTTGGCAAATCCACCTGCCATGGTAGATGGCTTTCTTCTATGGCTCTTTTACTCAATACCCAACTAGCAAGTGTTCCAGTGGGCTATAATGACTGCACGAAGAAACAGGTGGATCGTTTACAGGGATGCCAAGAACAGAATGCCACAGCATCAAAGTGGTTGTCAAAGAGCCAGCATAGATAACTTCACAGTGTATTACGCCACTACATAGTCGTCCCATTGCTGCCTGTGGTTACTCTTATGTTTAGATCCACTTACATTACCTTCTATGCAGGAGTGAAGATGACTTAACGGATTCACACCGCAAAGCACCTTATTCGTGGTAGTACAAGTCGTAGAATCAGATGGGATTTATAATTTAACACACCTCTGTCTGGCTAACTAGATTGACGTGTTTCTTTACCTTATTTTACAAAGAGCCGAATGATGTTCCATAACGCGAAATTATTTTTCCCAGGGGAATTTGCCTGGAAGCAGTATGGGTTGCCTCATATTCTTCAATTATGGATATAAGTCAGCTTCCACAGCCTTGTAAGCCATTTTTATAGCGACTTTATTCCTCTCAAATTGGATTTCTCCCCATCATACTGATCACTATCTGAAACTAAAAACAGTTGCGCTTGTCAAAAGTTGACGCGGTTACAATCCTTTTCTTTGGCGCAGGCCATCCACAATGGCTATCTTCCATTTATGAATTACTGACAGCATTTAATGAACCAAAAGAGTGAATTTGTTAATACTGTTGTCAACTTATCACCCGAGCCATCTCTCTTACTATGAACCCAGTTTTGGTGGCTGTGAATCTCCGCAAAGATATTAATTACACATTACTAGGGTACGGATAAGGAGGGAGCTAAACGCGGTTCAATCATGGGCCACATGGTGCCACTATTTCCTCTCCATGTTGACATCTCACTGTGGCAAAGATGAAGGCATGACAGATACATCTAAGAAGGCCTGTTTACTGAGGTTTTGCTAGTACAAATGACAGGAGTGTGATATTTATTTTGGCCTGTTGCTCCCTCCCATAGCCTTTTGTTTGATTTTTCGCCAATTCTCAAGGCCGAATTAGGTCTCGGAAAGAAAGGGTTAAGAGATCAGGGCTGCAATGAAGCTCATTTTGTATAATGTCACCTTTGACCCTATGCACCTAGTTGATTGGGGTGTTAAAATAACGATCACGCCCCTTGTGTATTGTTTCTTTGCTAAGAAAGGTGCTGTTAAATGAGCTATCGTACTCAAACCGTTAGGCGGAAGCCAAATTAGTTTTCTGGCCTTTATCAAGGCTATCGTATCATTTCAAGACTTTCCTGAAGACGAAAGGGGGCGTACTACTCGACCGCAATATGTATTGCTGGCGTATAGTAGGGCTTGGGGCCACAGAAGGCCGTGCAGCCCGGTGTAGGTACAATAGCGGAGTCCCAAAGTGACCCGTCATCAAATGTGAGAGCTAAGCAAACAAGCTTGACAGCTGACAAAAGAATCGATGCAACTGAATGTGTCACGTCTCCATTGGTCAAGTCGAAATTGCTTTTTTGTAACTCAGTGGAAATAGTTGTACCCGCTCCACTTGACGTTTGGATTTGTGCATGAACCCTAACTGTCCGCACACCTATTACCCCCTGGCAATTGTTTGACACTATGGCCTACGTGTGAGAGTGGAGTCTTCTGATCGCACCACGGGGCACTTCATTTCATAGTGCTCGATCCGTTTTCATCACTTCTGTCGACTCTATTTTGTTAACCCACCCGTTAAGTTAAGCTGAAGGACATTCCGACCTTAAAGTTCTAGAATACAATTTTTTCATGCATGTGCATTTTGGCAACTCAAAATTGAAGATTAATTGCCTCCTCTTGGTGAAGGTCAAACTTGTTATTGCTGAACTCTAAAATGGGTCAAACGTTACCCACCTGCCTTCTATTGGAAATGTGCAGGGACATTTTTCATCTTTGCATGTTTCTATTCTTTTAAGAGACGAAATTTTCGATTCGATGGTCGGTAAGTCGTTGCCTCGGGAGATTGCACAGTGGAACTGCTGGAGTTAAAGATTTTGCTTTATTCAGCAATTTTTCAACCGTTTTTGCCACTTTTCTTTCCTTGATTTCAAGAGCAAGATTTTCCTTTATGAGCCAGCTTTTCTACGGGTGCGATGCTCTAATAATGGTGCTAAATGTTTTACCAACCTTAAGGTGTTAAGAATATGTTAATATTATCCATTTTACAGTAACTGAAGCCGTCGCTTCAATGACCTGCAGCTATTTTTGGGAGCAACGCGAAAATTCCATTTAGTATATGATGAACTGGGCTGTGTCGAAACCTCACCGACCTGTTTCTCCCTCACCGACAGATTGTCTCCTACTCGCCGGATACGTATCACATCAACAGCACGCACTCAGTGTTTGTGACACTAGAAGGCACTCAACTGCGTATCCAACGTCCCCGAAAAAACGTCCCTCGACGTGCCATGTTCAATGTGCCGGTACCGCCGAGTTCTGGGGTGCAGTTCATACATCAGCGCATCTATGATATGCGCAAGGTCACCGTCTCCCTCCTGCCTCATGGCCTTGTGGAGAAGCGGCTGTGGAGTAAGAAATACCCCATCTGCCTCACTATAAAAAATGAGCAGGTAGGCCCTCAGGTCCGTTCCTTTTCCTTTTTTTATTCAAAATTCTTTTTCATCTTGGGTCACATTCTGGAGGCAGTTTTAACAAATTCCCCACCAGTGTTAGATGTTCCGACTTTTGCTAACTACTGGTTGCACTAAATCGCATCTCAATCAAAATAATGCAGCAGGCTTAGGGCATTTTCGATCTAGAGATATGTACACTTTCCATTTTTCAGGTGACTTTTAATTTGGGTTATGCCAGGGCAAGGGAACGTTTAAGTGACTGTAGTGGTCGATTGTCCGTTGGTAGTGAACACGTTATTGTATGAAGTTGTCATGGTTTTCATTCTTATCCCTACGGGAAGGCACTACTGGGTGGTTCCCTAACTTAAAATCATTAAATACAAGGTCGTATCTTTCACAGATTGGTGTTAGCAAACTGGACGTTTTGTTGCATGTTTTATGAATGGAATGAATCAATGCAGTAGCAAAATTTAGTTCCTTCTAAATGTGACATCTATAATTGTCCCTAGCGTCAAGTGGAACTGGTTGTGTCTTGCCTATCTCTTTACTGGCAACGTGTTTTCCGAAGTCCAAATACCCAACGGTTGGGCATGAAGCGTTAATAAGCATCTCCCTATTGGAGGTTTTATAACTGGACCTTTGAGGTCACGGACGTGGTGCTTGGTTTTATGCTATGCAATTCATTATTAGCCTCTCAATTAAAATTTACATTGGTTTTTTTTGGCTTTTTATCCGCAATTTCTTTATGATTGGGGTTAAGTTAGTGCAGTTTTATTTGTGGTCAATTTTCGTCACAGTGTCTTTGACCCTTTCCCTGTGGTTCATGGCCATCACTTCCTCGACTGGGCTTTATTCTGTCGATACTTTTCAATGAATTCTAAGAAGGTAATGCTTTGTTAATAACCAGCATTAGTGACCTCAAAATCTACGAAAATCGAGTTTCTTTTCTTGCTTTCTTCATGACAGTTACCGTTAATACGGATTGTAGAATTCAAAACAGGCTACTTGGGAGGATAACAGCTGCAACACCACGCCCTCCAAGGTAGTCGCAGGCTCTCAAACGCAGCCTTCACGTAGTTCTTCAACCTATGGACTTGCGACAACGCCAGACCACGACGAGGCGCTTTCGAAGGTATCAATGTCATCCTTCCTGGATGATGGTTCGGCCTACTCTGTCTCTACTAGTCGCTTCCTTCGTGTTTCTACTAATCCTGGTATCGTTCTCGGCAATGCGGTGGTGGAGGATATGGCCTCGCCACCGCAGGACCCTCCTGAGGACTTTCTCCTCATTCGACACTCCGATTTGGCGGAGAAGATCTATCTTTTTGCACGGACCTGTCGCGAAAAGGAGGCCTGGTTCCGACGCCTCAGAGGAGCCTCCATCGGAAAACCACTTTTAACCACCACTCAACAGGCAAGTCACCACTTCCACCGTTCTCGAATTGGGATATGTTTTATCGACAGCAGAGAAAACCGATCCTTCTTGTTCCTTTAAGTCATCCTCTTATCTTTCTTGAAATGGGTAAGTTAAACCTCTTTAACTCTCATCCATCCAAAAAACAAAGCATTTACGAAGGACGTTCAAACCTAACGAATACGTAAAAATCTATAAAAAGGTGGAGGGCTTTTAAGATGCGGGCACTACATTTATTCCAACATATAAGGTCCTCTGACACCCTTGTTCACATATCTCTGCTTCTACCTGCCACCTCCGAAGTGGCTTCAACACATCGGGACTCGGCAGTAAGTCTGAATCATGCCAGTATGCATCAGCTTTCTGAATTCACGGATCTCCGCAGCTAATCGCGTCATGCTCATCATTGCAACAATGTATCCATGTCTTGTGCAATTTCAAGACAGATTATGCATCACTCAAGCAGGTGACTCGTGTGTGTAAATAATACCTCTTCTTTTGTGTCGTTCAAGCTAAGTTTCTACTCTTCTCACAGCGTTGTTACGTAAGTGTCATTCAGTCCTGTCGCACAAAACATCTATTATTGCCTCTACAAGCTACGAATATCCAAGCCTCCTTGTACTTAATGCGTGCTTTATTGCACAATCGAGTGGTTCTGACCATGCACTTCCCCCATTGCCATTATTCAAGTAAATTTGGGCATTTCAAAGCAAAACAAACCCCGCTTACTCACTTAATGAAGCTGCAATGAGTCGGGCTTTTATCACAAACTCATGCATGGACTTCAATCTTTTGTAGGCTTTCAAACAGTTATTGACTCCGGGTGCATCCGCGATGAAGGCATCCACATCCTCCCCGTCGATGCGAACCAGCTCCTCATCCACAGACGTTACCACGGTGGTGGACTCCTCTGCAACTGCAGAGGAGGGCGTGGCAACCGCCTCCGTTGGCCTTCGTCACTCCCATTCAAGCGCCTCAGCTGGCGATTCTGACGCCGAGCTGCAGATGGCGTACCTGCGCCACATGGCCAAATTCATGCCCGCCTCGTGGCTCCTGCGCGCCAGCCAGGCGCTACAGTTGAATCTCAACTACGTGAGCTGTGACAGCCAGGTGCCATGGCTTAATGCTCTCATTGGACGTTTGTTTTGGGACTTCTTGCGACATGAGCTCTGGCTTAAGCGTGTGCAAGAGAAGATACAGGGGAAGTTGCGGAAACTCCATGTTAGTTTGCCTCTTGCTATTGAAAATCTGCTTCAATTTTTTTGTGGTGACTAGACGGTGCTTGTGACTTAGGCCCCTGTCAGAGGTTCTCATCACCCTGTGGGACATTGTTCATTGAGATTAACTAGTTTTTCAATTCGCCGGAAAGGCTACTCTTTTATGGTTACTAGGCTGTGGCCAACGCTACCACTACTACATGACATCTGAATTGACACGAAATAGCGTGGTGTTAAGGTTGGAGGCATGCACATTAGGATGCTTGTTGTTTAAAATACCCTCCAGTATGTCATTTTTTACAATGTGTGCATGAAAATTTTGACCCGAGAGATTGAAACATCGGGTTTCTGATCAACAACAATAAATTCGTCAAATTTTTTTTCCAGTTATTTCATTACTCCTTGGAATGTGTCTTTATCAATCAGTCTTCAAAGGTTGGTTTTATTAGTTGGATTATTTTGACGCTCTGAAAAGTGTCCCATTTAGGGAGAAAAATCGCTAATAAGTTGAGAATAGCTGTAAGAACTGGCTTTCAGTCGGTGTTTTTTTTCTTGGTTTTACACTAGTCTGCGCTGATTTATCAATTAAATAATTTATGTAGGTGCGGTTTGGTTGAGTTGACTGCACCCTGACAGGTGACAAGGAAGAATCAAACCTATTCTATGATGGGTTCTGAGCTGCTTAAATAATAGAAATGAATCCGCCTTGGGGTGGAGAGTAAATAGCAACGCGGCTATCAAATCGACTTCACTAGGCTACTTCCTCATTTCTTTGCCCATTGTCTCCACTTTCAGTTGCCCTACTTCGTGAACGAACTGACCGTAACGAGTGTAGACATGGGCACAGAATTGCCAGTGGTTAGAAATGCTGGAAAACCATTTTTAGACAACCAAGGACTGTGGATCGAAGCGGAGATTGTTTATGCTGGAGGTTTCACAGTCTCTCTTGAAACGAATGTGAGCTGCCCTGTTGCCAATTCATGTGTGAGCAGAATCTGATGAATAAACTAAAATCATCGTTATCATCATCACATCCTTGTAGATCAATCTCATGAAGTTGCGGGATAAAAGTTGGCGTCCAAATGGAGCCATTGCTTCAAGTAAGTGAATTTGTGCATTGTCAATGCATTTATGCTGTAGCACAGGCAAATAGCTTCAAGAATGTGTCGAATGTAGATTATTTCTGAGGTCTCTGTTTTACCAGATCTGAACTGACCACATCTTGGGCGATAGGGATCAGTGCTTGTGTGTTCCCCTAGGGCTTATGTAAAAGTGATGCAGAAAAGACTTCATTTCACTATTTTGAATATAGCATTGGGGTCAGCGCTGTTTATGGGTGAGTTGAGATAAAACTGTGTGTTAACACCTCCTCCCCTCGCACCGAAGTTTGTTTACTAGCCAACCAACTAATGAACAAAATGGTTGATATATTATGGAGCCGTGTGAAGGTTTTTTTGCATTCTTCCTGTCCATTAAAAACAATACCTTCGCCAGCTCCTTGTTTTATTTACTAGTTCTCGCATAAGTTTACCTACTTTTTATGTACGAGTCTACAAACATCCTATTTCCGGGTTAATGCTAAGCTGTTTCGATTTCGTAGCGTATTACTCTGATTCCTTACAAACTGCTCTATTTAACGCTGATCTTTCCAGTGGATGCTGCACAACTGCGATTTTGGATGCTTTCACACTCTACCATGGCTCCTCTTTGCTATGTAGTCTAGTTCAACATAGTCTAACACTCCAATTTTTCTCACCAAAATAGAACCGCTATCATCACTAGGACCACAACTGACGTCGGAATTGGGCAACGCGGGTGCGGCCATCAACAACAATGCAGGCAATGTGGCCTCGGACTATCCAACCGGAGGGGGAAATGTAGACGGAACAGGGCGGAGCATGGCGGCCTTCCTCTCAGAGGAGGAGGACAGTGCCGACTCCTCAACAGACAGCGATCGGGAGAGTGCGCTCACCAACGCCTTTGCTTCCATTCTTCCCACTGCTGTTGCTGTGGCCGCACCCTCTTTCTCTCCTACTGTGCCCGCCTCTCCCGACGCCAAGTCGACCGACGCTCAGCGAATGACCTTCTCACCCGAAGAGAACAACGACCTGTCAGCTGCACCGCCTTCTCTTCCCTTCTATCTACTTGCCTCTCTCTCCTAAAGGCTTAACTTTGCATCTCTTCCTTCTTTTAGGCAAAGGCCGAGGCGACGATTGTATCGTATTATGGATAAGATCACTCGCTCTTCCTACTTCCAAAAGGCGGTCGACAGCAAATTTGTGCAGCGCGGCATGGAGTATGTCTCGAATAAAGCCATCAACCTCCAGTTGGAGGTAAGCGGCATCACTCCACTCCCTGGAATTTTTCCCTTTTTATTCAAAGAAGTACTGATGCACCCATTCTATTGTGAGCGGTCTTATTTGTGGGACGAAAAAGACGGAAATGAAAAGGGGACCTATTTTTAGGCTTATTAGTCAATTTTTAATCCCACCAATACTTCCATTGTATGAACTCACTTTTTCTACTCACTCGTGCATCGGCCCAATCGTCTCTAAATATCTTCGGATCCATAAAATACGATAGTCCACCAATATGTGCGTGTTTGACGACCAGAGCCACGGGCAGTATGATGGGAGCTATAGGCAAGCACACAGTCCGCTGATAAATGTTTCATACTTTCCCCATGCTAATGTACTAAATCGCCGTGTCCTCAGCGGTTGGGGGTCAGGGTCGCAAAACCCACTCGCCCATCCATCTCGGAGGATTTCATGACTTTATTATATTTTTCCTGATTGCTTACTTATTTCTCCCACCCAATTTGAAGGTGAGCACGCTGCATGGCACTCTGGTGTTGAATCTCCCACCACCACCCAGCGATCGCCTATGGTATGGCTTTCGTGGCAATCCAAACCTCCGTTTCAAACTGAAACCCAAATTTGGCGAGACATTGGTCACCATTCCTCGATTCCTTGAGATTTTGGAGAAAAAGCTCATCCTGGAATTTCAGGTAACTATTGTCTCTATAATACTGCTTGTTATTGGTGTCCAGTTCAATATTGTTGACTGGTCTAAGCCTTTCAGTTTGTTAGTATGTTAACTTATCGAATACTTTTTACAGAAAGTGGAGAATCTTCCTCGTCTCTTTACCAATTCCATCTACTACCTCTGTTAGTCATGGCTTGAATGTAGTTAATTAATTAGACTTGTCCACTTGGCCACAGATAAACGGAGCTCGGACCAAAAGGGAATCGCACGAACAGTTAATCATAATCACATCGTATTCCTTGGTCGCTTTCTCTTGACCCCTGTGTGGGTACTCTCCACTGTTTACGTAGTATCGGTGTCTCTGGTGTTGTGATTTCAAACTTGGAATTCATTGAGGTGGTTATAAATGGAGACCTTTAGAAAAACTGCGCTCGATTGAGATTCTTGATCTATCCATATTAGGTAGTGGTTAGAAGTGCTCCTGCATGTCAGTTAACCAGATTGTTTAGCATCAACTCTCATTTGTCCATCACTTGAAGCAGTCACTTGCAGCGCGGGAACTCTATGAACCACTAAAAAGTTCAATGTAACAAATCATCCAATGAAGCATGATTTGTTCCGATGGCACTAGGTACCTACGGCCTATCTGCCAAAAGGGCGTTAACATGTACAAAGGTTTCCTACGGTCGCTAATTGCACACGCGCGGGCCTTATCCGTCGCTGCTGGTGACCAGTCAGAATCATTTAAACCTACTTATTCATCCTCTGTGAAATTCTCTGGAAAACTGGAAGTAGCGAAGCTGACTCCAATTTTGATATTAATCCTACCTAAAAGATGAGCTTGTCTGAACGGTTCTGGCTGGCAACCCTTGTAGAGAGTTTTCGTGCTACCCAATATGGACGACCTTGTTATGCCACTGTTGATACCGGAGCCGATTCTTAGGAGTTCGCAGAACTCTGAGGCTATGACGAGCACTGCACACTGCGACGACAGGTCTTTTTGTGGATCGTCGGTCTCACAGCAGGAGGGAGCCGGTGAAACCACCGCCTCATAGCGATTCGCATTTTGAAGCCAAACATGCAAACTCCTCCCCCCCATGCGGGCTTGGTGACCGTGTCTCCCTTCCTCTCCCCCATGTGGTGTCCCCTCCCCTACGCACAAACACTTCAACTGCTGGCTTTATTTTGACTACTTTTGTGAAGTGTAAGCGGTCGTCAGAATTTATTTTCTCTTATTACAATGAAACTGTGTGAACCGCAAAAAATTGACAACACAATGAGGTTTTGTTCCCTAGTTTCTATCAAAGTCCGTATTCTTTGTTACCGTAAGAATGGAAGTGTTGAAACAATACTCTCAAAAATTGGTCTCAGATTGGGATGCAAAATTTGCTATTGTTTAGCAAACCATAGCCTCATAAATAAAATAGAAATATTTTATCAAAAGTAGTAAAACTAAGGTGCTTGGTGAGATACAGAGGCGGTCCATTCGACTAGGGTGCGAGGCGTTCACAGTACCAACCCTCCTCGCAGGGCTTTGAGAACTCGGAGATCGGCTTGTCGTCATCCGGTCGGAAGAACAGGAAGCGATCGTGAAGGCGTGTAGTTTGTCCTTGCCAAAACTCCATTCTGTCAGGCATGACTGCGTAACCAACCCTGTGTTTAGAATTCGATAAACATCACCATCATTAGCCGACTATTATTAATGCGATTTTGGGTGTGCAGAGCCTACCAGGTTTCCGGCTTCGGAATATGTTCATGGTCCTTGAATTGCTTTTCAGCTTCTTCAAAAGCAGATAAAATTTGCTAAAGAAAACTAGACCAATGCTTAACCACACATTATGCACGAACAAATAGAAGAGAAATATAGGCAATGGAAGTACCCGATCTGACTCAATGGGCTTGCTTTGTTGGCTAACATAAGCAGAGATTTGGCTTTTCTTTGAACGGGTATGGAAGTATTCCTCCGCCTCTATGTCAGGCAAAAGGCTTGCCTTCCCTTCAATTCGAACCTAAAGTTTGAAACTGAATTTCTTGAAATGGCAGGAGGATGCAACGAATGAAGTAAGTAGCAAATACTTGGCGATTCAAGGGCTCCCAGTAAAAAAGAAGGCAAACTTTCGGATTGTGTGCCTAAATCTATAAGTAAAGAAGTCGGGGAATTACGATGTCTTGTCCTTTCTGGCTCACAGAATTTGTGTAGAAGTGAAAGCCCCGGTCATCCAAACCTTTCAAGAGAACATATCTTGAGCTGGGACGTCCGGATCTAAGCATTCGGTTGAAAAAAGTAAGCAAGTACTCTGAAACGGTCGACAGAACCATAGCGTTTGCCTCGTATAACCCAGAACAGGTAACTGCCTCTTCAAACCACGCTTGGAACTGCTTCAATGGATGCGTTAATGTAATACTGTTGTCATGTAAGCGATCCGATTCTTTCCGATATGGGATTCTCATGGCTAAGAATTAACAAGAGAAAAGTGCACAAACCCTTCAAGTTAAGGTATGCCATTTTGCTCAAATTCCTAGTTTGCAAATGCGCCATATTCAGGACAGGTACCTTGAATAGGTGACCATTTAAAATAACGAAATTTCAAGGATGCTTGTAAATCATTTAGTTCCTATCCTTTCCTCAAAAATATGTTTCATTTTACCGTTTTCCATAATCCGGTACAAAAATTACTGAAAGTTTGGTTCTAAAAGTTTACGCGGGTTGAAATCCAATTCTTTGACGTTTGAAGAAATGAAAATGACAATTGTAGCATTACTTAAACTCTACGCAAAATCATGCCTCTGTATCGTCATGGTTCTCCAGTAATTGCTGAATAACTCTTAACTACTAATATTTAAACGCCCTTTTTTTCGTTTACATGCTTCAGACTCTCTTAAAGTTGGATTGCAATATATTTGATGTTAATTTTTAGTTCATCTAAGACCTTTTTTCCTTTGCGAAGTTCTCTGGCAGTTCAAGCCCAATTCTCCTCATCTCCCAATTTTGGCATCCAGAATGGACCCTACAAGTCGGAGAATAGCACTGTAACCGTGCCTTCACCCACGCACGATTCATAAACAGCATTCTCAAAAGCATTACTTCCACTAAGATAACTATGACTATCCTATCTAGCTCCTCCTTCTAGCCATTATAAGCCAAACTGCAATGGAGGCCTATCCATCGTTGGGAGCTTGGAGGTCTGGGAAGCTATGGATAGGACCAGGAACCACACCATTGATGCTGAAGTAGACCTCTGAAACCGATGCGCCCAAATGACAATACGTTTAGCCAAAGAGATAGCGAGGCACCACGCCGGTGACAATCTTGCACCCTCAATGCAACACCGTAGCACACCCTTAGAGCAGCGAGGAGTGGCACCCACTAAGTATCTTCTTAGCCCATTCATATCATAAGTATCGGAAAGTGTAGTTTGAGAAGCGTCTATTCGAGATTTATACACTGATGGTGCGAAAGACATTGAAGCCATCGAGAGCGGTACTGATGACTAGACCAGGGACCTGAGGATGCCATCGGCTCTCACGCACCTCCTGCTGACCACTGTGCAGGAAGAGAAGCTGCACCGGGAGATTGGAGTCGCGCTTCTCCTCGTTCTCCGCCGCATCCTGCTCCAAGCCCAAATCCCATAGACTAGTCGTGTCGTCCTCCGAACTCGCCACGAAGATCCCAGCCTCCGTGGGGTGCCATTCGATCGAGGTGATTGCCGAACTGTGAAACTGAGGAGAGAATTTGGGGTCAAATAATGAATCAATCAATCTTGCAAAAGTGGAGTGAACCGCGAAGGATTTGAAAGGTAAGCCAAAATTTCAAACACGATTAAGTGGACAGGTGGGCTCACGTCAAAAGAATGGGTGTACGCTGTTAAAGCGCTGTCACCACCACCACCACCGGGACCGTAGCATCGATGCACCATACGGAGGTCCCACACACGAATACAGCCGTCATCAGCACCAGTTAGGAGAGTGCCCGGTTGCTGAGCGTTCCACGAGGCCACGTTCACATCCGCAGCGTGCGCATTTGCCACGGTTATCATAGCCGACGTCTACGCCCCGCAAGAACAACAGAAAATATTATATGGGTTATCAGACTGTTCCCTTCCAAGTCAGCAGATCCCATCTTTAATTACGTACACAATTTTGTCAGCAACTTAACAAGGCAAGAATTGGGAATCAGTCAACTTATCCTCCTTGGTGGAAACAAATTGCAACCTACCATTAAACACTACAGCAAGGCTTGGAATAGCCTAATTTGTTCAACGGGAATGGCGTCCACATTTAGCAGCAGTAAAAAGGTGATTTGCCTTTCAAATCAGCACAAAACAGACCCATACATTTAGGATATTCCGTCTACCCGCAAATAGCCTAGGAAAGTTATGCATAATAGCGGGTATCAGACTGATTATATCGGAACTATTTAGGCTTTTGTGCTCTACAGAACCAATTCTAGTATTCAGAGTGAACGTTAGCCGGGTGAGAGAGTGAGATATGTGACCACATACGAGTAAGCACAGACCCTGACGCCACTGCGAGTATCCCAGACACAAAAACTGCGATCAGTAGAAGTGGTAATAAAGACGGTGGGTTCGCTCGGTGACCACTGAATATCCTCCACAGAGCCCTGGTGACCTCTGTAGGGCTTCGAAGACACCGTCCAACTCGAAGGCTAGAGGAGGAAAAGACAAAACCTTAATACGTAGCTCATTTAACATATCAACCCAATACAAACCTACTGGCAGATTTGAACCGCTGACGGCAAAGGTATCACTGGAGGCAATGTACCAACCAAACTCTGTAACACCTCACGGATTAAATACAACATGTGTCTGAACACTGCATTGAGTCATCCTGCACAAGTTTGGCAGGGAAAACTCACCCCAGTCTGCCAAACGAAAACAGCCCCATTGTTGTCACCGGTGGCTAGGTTACTGAAGGGTGTAGAGCAGGAGCTCCAGGCTAGGCCGTAGCCCTCCGTTTTGTGACCCTTGAATGTGAAGAGAGGTGTAGGAGTTTCGTGATTTCGAGTGTATTCGGCCATCACCGCGGAGTCGTTTACAGCCAGAAGAGGTCGACTTAGGTTCCAAACATTCACCTAAGTGAATAGAATGCCAACGAGTTAGAGATGACGGAGGCCTAATAACACAACATACTTCACAACACATCATAAAACAGCGGTCTCCAAGGCTCAAAATATGGCGGATTAATAAAATCGCAAGGCAGGAAACTAAATAGCCGGCTTAATCAAAAAGTGTATGTTAAAAAATAAGCATTAAAATGGTTAAGCTGTAGTCTCACAAATATGTACTTCAGAAACGACAATGAGTTCAGTACGTTTAAAAGACAGCAACCCTAAGAAGGCTCATTGAAAGTGCATTCTTCAAGAACAATCAGACAACAAATATTTCCCAAAAAGATAATTTTAAGAAATGCTCACGAAAATACACTGGGACGAAAATATGGAACATAGTAAAGAGCGCCAATTGCAAGTCACAGATTGAAGAAAAGTTAAGGCAGATGTGACTGGAATAATACTTTATATGGCATTAACCGAATAAGTACAAGGGAAACTACCTCTGAAGACTCAGACCACGTAGCGGCGAAGTACGAGTCCTGAAATTTGTGAGCGCGAAGTCGGTTAATTGTGCCACTAGGATGACTAATTTTAGCCGACTCCACCTCCGGTAGACTGTCAAGATCTTCACCGGTTTCACTGTCCGAGCTGCTATCCGAATCGGATTCATCTTTATTCTGCTATAGGGAGATCAAGCAAATTATTTTTAGCGGGTTCAACATGGATCAATTTTTTAAATGGCAAATAGCTTGACATTATACGTATGGTTGAAAGGGGTAGCACCCACTGTAAAGTCGAGAGAAAAAAACAACATTTTTTTCTGATTCGCAGGTCAAAAAATATTTAAGCAAAGCTTACTTGGGCAGTCATAGGTCGCATATTGGACAACCGCATAACAATTATACTGTTGTCCTTTGCTTCCTGCGCCTGCGTTCCAGCAGCTAGATATATCGTCAAAGGATCGACTCCGTTAATTTCAACCTTTCGTGAATCTCCCAAACAATCGAGGAGGGGTTCGAAGGAAAGAGAGGGTGCCTCAACTTGAAGATGATAATACATCCTGTAGGCCGACTTATCCATTACCAACTCCTCATCTTCCCGAAGAGGACGTGATTGACCCGGAAGATAGATTTCTGGGCTTTGTTTGCCCACTTCATCTTGCGACATTTCGTCTTCATCTTGCGACATTTCGTTCTCATTATGTACATCATCTTCTTCACGATCCATCGCCAGTTGCGGCGAGATCAAGCTTGAAAAGCAAAGGAAGTGGGCTGCAATAAAGTCATCTAGGAGACTATAGAGACCCTGTAACTCAAAAAAGCTGGAACAGAGCTATATTTAGCAACGTGGAAAAGATACGGAGAAAATGTAAAGGTTTAAAAGCAGTGTTTATGTCAACTCCAAGAGATGGACAAAGCTGTGACCAGAATCGTTTCTCTAGTAAAACAACATTCTTTACAAACCCTGATCGCGCGACGAGCACAAGGCGAGCCTTAGGGTTAGGTACTAGGCGCCAATCAAGCAGGCCCGCATAAACAAGTCCCACAAGCTTTCTGCCCTACTTTTAATAATTTAAAAGGGTTTTTTCGAAAAATTTATAGTAAACATGCATATCGCAGTAAAAACCAGTCAAAAAATTTAAAGTTACGGTAATATTGACAACTTCTTGTTCTTATTTTTGAGAATTTGAGTGATTTGTTTTTTGGTACAAACGCTTGTAATTTCAAATCAAGCAATGTATTCTCCAACGTAAAACAAAACTCGTCCTTACACCTGTTTACGCGCTGGTTTCGTCCAGCAGTGACCTCGTTATCGGCTCGTGGGCGAGTGTGGGATTCCGCATTTCAAAGTTCTTTTGGGTCTAAAACACGTGTACACTTGAATTCGCACGATTATGAAGCTAGAAATTATGTTGTTCCGTCGCTTGTTTCGTGTATTGCGTCACCCGTCAATGTTAAAACTGGAATATTTGATGCTGATGTATGTAGCCAAGTCTTTGCAAGACTTTTAGAGTCGCGATTTTTGGACAAAGGTAGCATATTTGAAAATAAGTAGTGGTTCAGGGGCATCAAGGTCTTGCCAAATATAGTGCTCTCCTTTGGAGTGATTTTCATGGCTTTTATTTAGTTGAAACCTAATTTAAAGCTGGTTTTTTGCCCAAAGTTAGCAGCTTACATATCTATGCTCGTTGGGGTAGTCGGCTGTGTCAGCAAAAGGAAGCCGCCTGAGTTCCTTCATCGGCTGCAGGTGACCTCTTCCGTAAATGTCATGGCGATTATTTCCCGTTTTTCATCATCCATGCAAGCGCATGCGGTACTTCACCCACTCTTTAGTCGAGTTCGGCAACTCTCATATAAGAAGCAAAATGTGTGAATCCAGTCGATTGAACTAGAATTTTTATAAGTAATATCTGGTGGTTTGAAAGTGATAGCGCGGCGCCCACACTGCATATTTCGGATTTCTAGAATGCTGTCATTGAACCACAAGCAGGTGTACTCATTTGGACTGGCTTTTTCCTTCTCATTTTGTGTCACCACGATGAAAGTAGACGGTGAGAAGTCGAAATTCGGTTGCTTTCTTGCGTGAATGAACGTTTTGAGGTGCAAACATCTCCCCCTTCTCGATTGCTTTCTCTTTAGAACAATAATCACGCCGTCGCAACACTTCTATTTCGTGTGCACGGCATTTTTCTTTTCAGCAGTAGTGCTAAACTTTATGAATTCTGCAAATAGCTACTGTGTAAATGTTCTTAACTTTTTTGAGGGAGATTGTGTTCATAGCTAAAACCCTTCTATGAAACCTCAAGTTAACCCTCTACCAGGGGATAGCATTGCGCTAGCATAAAAAGCGAACCATCGCCACCAATTTATCCTACCTTTCCAATTTTCCTTCAAAGAAAGCGATGGCACCTGAGTTTTTACCTTGCGAAACTAACCTCAAATCACTGTTCATCTCGCCTAGAAAACGGTAGCTGATCGTATCTGTTATCGAGCTAATTTCCAAAACAAAACTAGTCAACAAGTAGGGTTCCTACAGCATAAATGCCCCTGCTCTCTTTGATCTCACCTTAAGCGATAGAGCTTCGCGCCGTCGGCGTATGACACATTGCGACGGTAAATATCCAAAGCCTGTTCCAGTCCCCAAAACTGCTTCTCAAAGACGCTCACGCGTGAGACTAGACCAGGGAATTGCCCGTTCAGTGGGAGAACGGATTGCAACAGACCCTCACACGAGGATCAAAAGAGGATTCGGGCTTTAAAGGAAATTACTCCCTTGAATTCTCCACAAAGGCTTTGCCACTGCCTAGTGCGCTTCAGCCACAGTCCCCTTCCTTCAGAAAACGTCAACTAATAGTAATGCAGCAAAGTAGTACCTTGGGTAAATGTACTCGTGTAATAATTTAAAGAACATGAAATGTGCACAAATAAAATTAAAAAGTTGGATATACAAAGTGATGCACAGCCCAGTTAAAGGAAGCAGTAAGAATTCCGTGAGGCGCCAGATTTCGTTGTGTGTATGGGAGAGAAGTGCAAATAAGATAAAGCCACTGATTACTGCTGAATGGACGATTGCGACCCAGCAAAAATGGTGGCGGGTCGATGGCGCAAAACGAGGATTCGTTTGGCCGCTGTTCTTGGACGACCACCCGGGGATAACACCAGTTGGGCGGAAAGAACAGGACTGCACTGAGTTGGTGTCTGACTTAAACAAACTGGCCTCTCAACACCTTACAAAAGAAAAGAGCTCGTTGGTTAAAGACAAGAAGTTGGCCATTCACACTCGCCGCAAGAATGGAGCATCAAGAATCGTGAACACATTCTGACTCATTCGTCTAATTCAGCTACACCCATTCATGACTGGCCATTAAATTCACATGGACTAATAAAAAAATAAGAACCTATAATACCCAGCCCCAGAAATTCAACAAGCATGATAGCGGCTTAAATAACGCCATGCATTGGAAGGCATAAATCTTCTCCCTCCTCGTACAAATAGGACGACGGGAATCAGGATTTAACTGCAAGAATTAACGACTTAATTGCAGATGATCGGTGTTAATTGCTAATGATATCATTTAAACATACTTACCTGGCACACTGAAAGAGTTATTGAGTCGTCCTGACTTCCAAGATGGAGCAGAGGAAATAACCGCGAGTTGGGGGGTCACAGAGGAGAGGGGATGATATGCGGTGATTGTAGAGGACAGTTGGTGTTCCCTCAAGGAGGCTCGTTGCTCTTCCTGATATCTGCGTCGACGGAAGGCTTGACTTATGAATCGCTCCTCGAATTGAGGATCGATCATCCAATAGCAACCCTTTCCTGGTTCATCGGGTAAACGCGGTGTCTAAAAGGAGAGTGTACTGGAACTAAATGGTAAAAAAACCCAAGGTAGTATGGCACAAAGTAGTATTCTCGATGCATAAACTGAAAACTGTGCCATTACAAAAATTCATCAGTACGTCATCCACTTTGAGTTTACCTTGAAAAAGTGCTTGTTCAATGAGAGATTATGTCGCACGGAATTTTGCCATCCTTTATCTTCCAGACGGTAATAGGGGTAGTTTTGGCTAATGAACTGGTAGATCCCCGACAGAGTAAGGCGTCGTGTTGGCTGACTGGCCAAAGCTTGAACAATGAGCTGGGCGAAGGAGAAGGGTGGCTTGACTGTAGCAGTAAACGGATGTGTGGAATGTGCACGAGCGTCCCAGAGCAGCTGTGCGCCGGTCGATGAGTCCGACGACGTCGCTGCACCGAAAATTTGCACGATTTGATTCGGGTGCTGCTCCTGATGTTGCTGTTGACTAAGAGCGTTGACAGTCTGAGCAGAACTGCAGTTGAATAGATGCTGTATTCAGTCTTCAATAGCAAAATTAAATTTGATAATAAATGCAGAATATACCCTGCATCGCTATTGTTCAGCGATTTGTCTACGATTAAAGACTTGTTCATTGTAATAGACGTGAGCAACTGCTTCCGTCGGCTTGTTGAAGCCAGAGAAATTATTCTATCGGAATGATGATCATCACTGCCTTCCACATCCGAAAGATGCTGTGGACTTTCCGCTAGTTGATCCTCAGAGGAATGGGGGGCCTTCGACCGCCTTCTAAGTACATGAAGTGATTTTGGTTGGCAATGGACCACCAATTCGATTGATGTATTTGGAAATCGGATTGTACATCTGCATGCGACAAATAAATAAGATATACTGATATGACACGATTAATGGGGCATGTAAAGAGCATTAAATTCGCCGGAAAAAAACTTGAGCGAAGCAAAGGCAGATAACCAACACGTCCCAGCTGGAAAAGGGGATTAATAATTATGCGAAACGGAAGGAAACTGAAAAACTATAATGGCAAGGAAAACGATGTTTCACGGGTAAGCACTAGCGGTAAAATTAGGGAGAACTTCATGAGACGATAAGATATTCTGGAAATGAACCCAACGCACCCCGACTCTCAAATAGGTTAGGCAAAACAACACTTCTACACACAAATTGCAATTTGATCAATAGTGATGGCGAAGAAAAACATGACTACTCAATTAAAGCACACACTTTCTTGGGAGTCGATACAAGACGCTTCCGGGTCTTCGATAATGACCATTTATGTTTATTCCATTTTTACCCAGACACTTTAGTAGCAATCGACCAGCGAACCACGTAACCTCAACATGACGCCGGGATATCAGTGATGAGTCAAGCATCATGTCAGTACCCGAATCGCCAACACTTCTGCCGATAACGAAGCGCCGATTTCGCATAACATACTTCGTTGGCCCGTGAAAAATTACAGCGTAAGCTCGCGTAGTCCTCTTCGACGTTTTGCGAGTCATACCAACAAAACCAACCAAAGCTTTCACTATCAACTGGAAGGATTAAAACGAGCGGCTGTAGCACAAGAACTAAAAAAACTCTATGAAGTAAAAAGTTCGTTTCTATAAATGCCTTGAGATATAATGAGTAAACCTAAGCCAATAATTAAAAGTAAGTTGAGATAAAAGCATGCCACATTTTCAAACTGCTCGGCTTTCTCGTAATGCAGCAGTGATGTTTTCAGTTGAGCATTTGAGCGATTGATAATACAGAAGTGCATAAGTATGATCAAAACTAACTTTGTGCGCAATGCTTATTATAGCACTATAATGACTTTGTGTAGTATATAGATGCAATAATATAACTGGCAAAACATGAGTAAAAACAGAACTTACAAAAATTCGCTACAATTAAAGGTCAGTTTAACATTGAAACTGTTCTTTTGGTGACAATGAAATCTACGTTTATAAACATTTGCATGTGAACTTCAACTGTTACTAATGGCTTAAATGTGAGGTCGTACTCAGGTGGTTTGAAGTAGTTGATTTTGAGCGCTCTCATTACGCATAACTGCCCACCTCTCTCTAGGTGTGGTGATTGCGGGTTGGAGTTAGAATGGATGTACAACCATCTCCTTCTCACAAGCGTAACATTAAGTCGAATGGATCCCCTCGAAAGCAAAAGAGGCGTAGATTGGAAAAACCACTTGCAGACATGGGAAGCACTTATGTGGATGATTGGAAAGTTTGTACACATAGTTTGGTAGCCCAACCTTTTTAGTTGAACATGGGTGCCTCTCTGGCCGATCGCCTAGAATCGATCGCCTCGGAAAAGAAATTGACCATTCTTCAAGTAAAACGATTGCTTAAGGATGTTTTAACGAATCCCGCTGTCGTAAATGCCTTCAGACAGTACATGAGTGGTCAACTTACTTTGCTGGAGCCGGAAACAGGCGCAGCTTCCACTTCCACACGGAGACATGCTCATTTTCTTGGCTTCGATCTTTCCACCTTTGGTCCTCGTTCCAATATAATGGATATGCTATCACGAAGATCAGTTACTAGGTGCGCTTCATCAGCCAAATCTTTTAATCTATTTGCTCATCAAGTAATCAATCCCTCAAGGACTGTATTTAAATATTTTCGTTGTCTTTTACCTTTCGTAAAACCTCGTTGATTTCACATTTAACTATTCAAATGTTTTGCAAACCTCAGCTGCAGGCCCTTATTCGATCAGACACTAGTTGTACTTCATTGGTTCCATCACTCTGGTCGTACTCACTTTAGATCTTTGGCTAGAAAGCTGAAGGCCGAAGCGGCCCAGAATAGTTCCGCTTTGACCCATGAAAAAGGTAATGACGGCAAACTGTCATCGGAAGGTGAATTTTCCCAGCAGAAGCCTACGACGCTGCTTGATATGGACTTTTCTGATGGAGACGATGAAGTAGAATGTGAAGGAGAAATAAAGAATACGGAAAACGTGGTGGA
Organism: Taenia multiceps; assembly: GCA_001923025.3. NCBI lineage: Eukaryota > Metazoa > Platyhelminthes > Cestoda > Cyclophyllidea > Taeniidae > Taenia > Taenia multiceps. The sequence continues at coordinate 18,011,888 of CM010313.2, read as the reverse complement.
ATCCACTGCTGCGGATGCTATTTCTTCGTCCGTCAACAATGTCGCTGCTCATCGGCGGGATGAGGACTATCATCCAACCGCGGACGATATCAGTCTCATGCAACGCGATCTCTATTACGATCTTGAGGACACAGAAGCAAAATCTGTCTCAAGCAGTGCATTGGAAGAAGGGGATGACGAAGCAGACAGTCTCACGACTAGTTTATGCACCGTCGAGCCTTTCGACACACCCCATCGGGATTACTATCTGCGTTCGCGAAAAGGCGATGATGCCTCAATGCAGGACTGCATCGGTGGACTGACACCTAATATACTAAACATGCTCGACGAAGACGATCCCAATGTGAATGCTGAAATGGATGCCCTGAAATTTTCTGAATCCATGTCTGCACCCAACGTTTGTGTTGAAAATGATCCAGAGGACCAAATATACACCAGTTTTCTAAAGTCACTCTTCGAATTGTCCCCACAAAAAACCATCTCTTCACCTCCTGGAGCGGAACCAGTATGCCTCCTCTATCACTTTTGTTCACTATTTTTTTTTAAATAACACCAGTTCTTATCCTTTTAGCAACCACTCGATCCCATGCTAAATCCAGATGCCCCGCAGTGCATTTCGGAAACGTCGAACGTACCGATGGGCCAAGACTACTCCGCCGTGAATGAGGGCAAAACAGGCGCGGACGAATGCGATGATCCTGACTTTGATGTCATGGCTGAATTGGAGTCTTTTTGTTATGACGATCTCTTCGACGAGTTGAGATCCGATCGAGCTGTTCGTATCTCAAAGATGGAAGCCAAGGTAATTTTTTCCCTACATTTATTAAGCTGGATTTTGTAATCACAGTTATAAATGCTTATTCCTGGTGTCTGGGCGCTTAAAAATGATTTTCTACTTTTTCTCCGCTCTCCACTGTTGTTTTGCTAACAATGGAGCATCATTGCCAAAATACCAATGACTTGGGAGATTTAGTAGTGATCCTCTCAGGAGTCTCACAATCCCCAAAATTGACAAATTAGAATATTAGGTGGATCATGCCTCTCAAACGACGTGATTTAAGGATTTTTAGGCCTACTGATAAATTTCTATCCAAACCAGATACTGCTGTTGGCATCGTTGTGACAAGCGATCAGTTGAGGACATTGTCATTTATAAGTAAAGATTAATTGGAGAACTCAGTTATACCCCAATTTCCATACGCTCCTTAAACTAATAAAACTCTAAGGACGGCACTCTTCCCTTTTGGAGAATAGGTATGGCTAATGCATGTGTGTTTGGGTCCATAGGTTTTATTAAGTTTGATCACTGGTCACAAGTCATTCATTATCGCGGCAGATTTTTGGTTACCGACTTCACGTCGGAGTCGCAATAATCTAATCCATTGAACCCACTCATCGATCCTGCATGGGCACGTTAGGAACTGCGGCGGGACTTGGTGGACCTACTAAACGAGGATACCTTCTTTGAAGAAGAATTTTCCACGTTTGACAAGGCTTCCGCTCCAATAAAACCATGTCCTGCATCACGTAAAACTTTCAGTGGGAAAACTGCTGATGTGTCCTCATATCCTCCTCTCCCACCGCCTCCCTTGTAAGTTTCTTTTTCGTATTATTATGCACTTGAATTATGCATTGTGCTTGTATATTGAAATCCACCTACGCCCATATTCCGTCTTGCAATTATTGAAGGCAGCAAAGTAGGAGTTTCCACTATCATTTCGTTCCCTTACTTTATCACGTATTTTTCCTCTAGTGATTACAATACAAATGAACGCCTTCGACGTCAAATTTCCATGCACGTGCAACTTCTCTGCTCCACCTTGGCTTGCTGCATCCACCGCATAGATCTGGAGGAGTCAGTGTGCAACGTCATGCGTGAGGCCTTTACCGACTTTTGCATTGCCTTTCGGATAGCCAAAGCGGATCCCTACACATATGTGACAGGCCTCTCAGATCTTAACGAACTTTTCTCCTCCGTATCCGTCTTCATGACCGAGTTTGCCGGTCTCACTGTTCTCCCACTACCACCACCTATTTCTCCCGCCTCCGCCTCCAATCCTCCTCTCCTACCACTCCCCTTCAACCTCCTTGACTTTGTCGCTCGAAGCTGCATTTGGGCCTACCCGCACTTTCTCCCCCGTGGTCTGGCCTCTAGACCGCACACTCTCTCCAAAAGACTCTTTACCAAGGATGAGGACAACCTCATTGTTCTCGGCCTGGCCAACTTAATTGAGTTCGCTCCACATCGATTCAACCTCTTCGCGGAGGGTCTCAATCGTCGCAACAAACCCGCAGTGGACAACTCTACTGCCGCCGCAGCTAAGCGTGCTATGGTGTTCGATTTCATCACCAAAACCCTCATTCCCACCAAGACCAGTCTGCAGCTGCACAATCGTAAGCTCTACATGGAGAAAATGATCCAACGGGACTGGCTCAATGTGAGGCGAAACGCCAAGTCATCTCTCTATCTCCTCATCCTCGATCTCATTTCGGGAGATTTTGAGGGATTACAAGCACAACGCGACCTTCTTCGCGCCTGCGTCACCAGCTTTGCGCACCGCACGCGCGCCGCTTCTGTCAGTGGTGGCGTGTTGCAGCGCGGCAGCGTTTTCTCACGGCCTGCCTGTTGGTCATTCCTGCCGCCCGAATACGTCTATTGCTGCCGCACACTCCAGAAGCAGCTCGAAGCGGGTGCCACGGGCACTCCACAGCCCACGGTAGAAGCCTTGCTCCCTGTGTTTTCCGAGGGTGCGCCCCAAAATGTGGATTTTTTCTTATCTGCAATGCTTACTTGGTGGCCTTCTAGTGATGCTGATGAGACAGCGAATCGAGGAGAAGAAGTGGCTGAAGTTAATGCCTTGTGAGTTGGAGATTATGTCAATCGAACTCTCTCGCTTTCTCCTAAACGTTTCCTTGTCCTTATCATAAATCCTGCTATTGTCACCTTGGCGTTAACAATTTTGAAAGCAAGATTTTTTTTGTTTTACTTTTTGCAGTTCATGAGCGCAGTTGTACCTGGGTACTCAGCAGTATTAATTTCATCCGCCTTTCTCGGGCGTTTCCATTGGATGTCATGGGCGAGGCCAGTCAGTACGCATTGTTCCTCGTGCTGTGGCGCTCCGCACGATCATCCATTTTGTTATGTTGGATTAATTTTTGTGGAATGATGGTTATTATTTTTTCGTTCACTTCAGCCCTGCTCCTTCACCACCGGTCGCAGTGCCGTCCGCCAATATGATCATTTTACTGCCTACTATGGTTCAACCTGTCGTCCCCAACACTCCCACAAATGTTTCTTCATGTCATCTTCCCCTTCCAGTTACAACTAGCATACCACCTCGTCTAGGGCCTCTACGACCTCCAGCAACGCCTTCTGTACCAACTAAACGCCTCCCTATAAATTCACTAACTCAACCGGCTCCACGCAAGGCTAGTTATTACTCTTTGCCTTCATTTCCTAGGTTTTGCATGCGCGATTCAAGTAGTGACTTGCTAAGACCTCGTGAAATTTCAGTTTTTATATGGTGCAATTTCTAAGAAAGCGAATAGGCAGAGGTTTTAACTAACTTCGCCTTTTTCTCCAGCCTCCTATAGCACCACCCCGCAAAACGACCCGCCCCAACGAAAATCAAGACCATCAAACAACACCATCTCCGAGCCACACTAACGGTAGTACCCGCGATCACACTAACTCTCACTTCCTGCCCCAAGTGAGTAAAATAATTCACTCTTTCCATGTGGCCCTCGATCGTGTACTGTGCGATCGAACCTCACTACCGCGATCTCGCTCTCCTACACCTACTGGGCACACCGCTCGCTTTCTCCGACGCTGCCGTCGTGGCACACCTGCCTGGTTGCCCAGCGTTACTACGGCTGTCAAGGAGGCGGACGAATCAGATGTTCGACGGGCACGCTGCCTCCTTGACCGCTGCCGCCTCCACCTCGGTCGCCAGACACACGAAGAGGTTGTTCGTTGTTTAACAGAGCATCAGCCCATCATCCCCCTTGATCGTCTTCTCTACCTCCTCTCTCCATCGCGTCCTCTGTGGGAGGAATTTGTGGCGCTCTGTTTAACTCCCGGACAGGCTCGATCCCTCCATATCTACCCGATCTACGCACACTTACAACGTGTGGGAGAAATTCATTCTCTCCTCCGCACCTCCCTTCCCCGTGCGAAACGACTCTGGTCGAGATTAAGGAAGCTGGCGGATGCTCGAGAATCTGAAGAGCTGAGAATTCCTGCGGTTGAGGGTGCGCCTCACCTTTCCGAATCTCCTCGTGGCGGTGGCGGTCGAAAGCGATTAAAAAAACGGCGACGGAGACGACAAGGCTTGAGGAACGAAGAAGAGGATGATGAAGGTGGAGACAGGCAGAAGCCACCGAGGGATGTCTATAAATCAGCTTGGTCGCTACTGGAGACCGCTCTAAAAGATCGCCATGCTCTGCATGCTCAGACAGCTATCTCGCTGGATCCTTTTCAGACGCCCTATTCTAACTTCTCCCAGACTTTCGAGGTGGTCGAAACACTGGCTCGGAAGCCTTCCACACCGCTGGAGTATGCTCCAACCCTCCAACAAGTTTCGATGCCTCCAAAGCCACTACCAAGGCTGGTGGATGTATTCTCTCACCGATCGAATCCCATGTTGGACGGTGCCTTTGTGGAGAGCTTGCAATGGGAGGTATCAACTGAGCTATCTTCCAGCGCCTCAGCAACAGCCAAATCTAAGTTAGCGAACCGATGCCCCTGTTCTTGCCATGACAAGAGGAAGTGGGGTGCCGTGACTCCACAGACGCCCTCACAGTCCCACCAATTGGGTCTTTCGACCCCTTCTGGGATCAAGTTCTCTGCCAAGGCGGATAGTCTAGGCCTTCGACACTGCATCAGATGCAGTCTTCGGGTAGGTGAATTGCTTATCGTTCGCATGCTTATCTCATGAGGGGAAAGGCGAGAGGTGTGCTCTTGTAAAAATATGTTTAAATGATGGATTACAACACCAGGCATCCAATAATTAAGTTTAGAACCGCTCCTATTTCCACTCAAATCTTGAACACTCGGATCAGACAAGTGCTCTTTCAAATACCGATTCTAAAACTTCATCGGATATTGGATTTGCCACTGCCTCCCCGTCCGAACAGCACCTTTCGTGCTCCCTGTTGCTGGCTATGGAGAATGGTCAGTTTCTGTTTTTATTATGTGAAGGTCCTCCGGACTATCTGATGAACTGTAGTTCAAATTTTTTCCTACTTTACAAAACACCGTCGGAAGTATTTTATCATTCGCCATGTGATCGGCCACACACCATCATGATGTCTCGCTTTGAGAGGGTGTGACAATTCACTCGAAACTTCTGTCGCTTGGCCCTCTAGCTCTCCTGGTTAGGTCCAATGCGTGCAGATGTGGCTTTGTTATTGCCTCGGATCTACGAAAATAGACTGCATTTTCGCTATAGGTGACTCTGGGCAATCTATGCCTTGAGCCGAATCTTGAGAATCTTGAATAAAATTTGCTAAGATCCGCCTCCAAATTTACTGTCCACAGACATAGGCAAGCGGAAACATTATTTATAATGTCTTTCTGCTGCACCTCACTAGCAGTGGTCCAGAGTACTTCACACCGACATCAATGCACAAAATCTCACAGGTTTCTTGTTACCGTTCACTCTAGTCATGAACATTAAATTGGTGCTCGTATTGTTGGTATTTGTTGGGATTATTCCGCTCCATAGCTTGATTTTTTTCCCAACTTTCTTTACATTCTTGTAATCTGGCGCACATATACGCGGGAACATTCAAATAACTTATTGACACGAAACTCAAGGCTTTGCGCTTTCCTCCTTTAGGTCCACCAAGGTGTAGTTTACGTTGATGAATGCAATTTTCACCTGTCTCACGTTCAAATCATCTGGCCGGAGGGTTTCAGGCCCCCCACGGCTTCCCCAGCTGCCTGCGTCTACCCTCTCCCTCCACCGTCGTCTACACCTCCTTCCCCTCATCCTACTCCTGCCATCACGACCTCACTTAGCACACAGCAGGTGCTTCAAGCCTTGGACGCCTACCATAAATCAAATTCTGATGGTGATGCTCCTTGGGTACCCGATTTGGCTCGACGCCAGTTCTCTGTAGTTTTGGACAAACCGATTCAGCCATCTTCAAGGAAGCCCCTCGATCTGCCTGACAGTCCAACCGCCCTCTCCCCCATGACCGAGGAGTGCGTTAAAAGTCTTGCCTCGGGTGTGTTTAAATTTGTTGAATTCATCACCTTTCAATTGCATCAACTTAACTTTCCATACCTTTTCTAGGCGGCATGGCCTACTCCTCTTCTTCACCCGTTTATACACCCTCTATCTTCCAAATACCCCCCGTCGAAGTCGATGATGAGGCCTGTTTCAACACGGAAGCATTCACGCAGTCTAACAGGGAGGGACAAATTCCTTCAGTGACAACCAACACTCCCTCCTCCCTTGGCGCCACTGGTCAGTCTTTGGCGTGGTCCATGGCGGAGGACCGCCGACTTCTGGAGTACTTCCGTGACGTTGGTCGGTGTTCGTCTCGACTCTTCCGCAAACTAGCTGCTCAGTGGCCTGAGCGGTCGATGGAGGAGATGATGGCGCGGTTCAAGTATCTCATGCTGGTTGCCTATGGCGAGGACTACAATATGGACTTGATCTGCAGCGAAGATGGTGTCAGCGATGAAGATTACGAGGACGGTGATGGCAGTGGTGGTTGTGAAAGTAGTTGCGAAGGCAGTGGCAGCCCTATTGAATCAGACCGCGAAATGGAGGAAGACGAAGAAGAGGAGGAGGAAGAAGAGGAGGAGAAGGAGACAGAGTATTAGTGGTCCCAGGAAGCTTTAGCGTCAAAAAGTGTATATTTGTTCGTCACAAGGTTTCTGAACGCAAAGTTTGTTGTACGCAATAATTATACATAGTTGCTGCACTCTAGGTTCATCTTTATCGTTCTCTGGACAGTGATCCGTTACCTGACGCGAAAGGAGGCTGTAAAAGTTGAGACATATTGCCTCCTCGAGCTCATGTTTACCATGCGCAAGGTCGATCTTGAAGGGTTTCACTCATCTGGAAGCTTTCATCAGCGTTAGTTTGAGGATGTGGGATTCAGATTTATGAAGTTGTGGGTAAACGTCATTAGGGCCATTCGGGAAATGGCATCTATGACATCCAGGCATTTACCTATTTGCTCCGATGTCACGGAAGAAACGACATTGTTGGTATTGATTGAGAAGAGTGTTCGAAGCGCACCGCAACTTACGTAAGTTGTATGCGCAGGAGGTGAAGACAGTGAACCTAGTGGCTAGAGTCACTGAGGTCAGCAGTAGAGGCTCAAAGACACTCGATTTTTCAACTCTTCTGCAATTCCGTCGACCATGAAAGCACCCCACGACCTGCCATTAATACACACTATTTCCTGTCTCACCCAACGCATTCAAATAAGCAGGTCTTCCACTATTGTTCCATTTATTGCAACTCGTATCACCACCGCTCCTCAAGCTCGTCCAATCACCTCGCAGCCGTAAGCTCCCAACTCCCGGGCAGCCAATAAACTGCGCCTATAAAAGGTCCGTCGTAGGGCTATTCCTATCCAGCATGTCAGCGGACATTATGGAGAAGTCCTTAATTTTCAACGACTACGGAAGCCTCCTATTCCCAGGCTATGAGGGCGCCTATTCGGACTGCAGTGAGTACCCTTGCTCGAGTCAGGATTACCTCCGTGAAGGCAAAATTGCCACCGAATACACGACTCACGATGCACCGGGACCAACTGCATCTGTCGCTGCCTGCCACTGGTTGGGAAGTAAATATAGTGAGTTATGAGTTGTATTTTTTTCTCTTTTATTTATACATGGTTTAATAAAACTAAACAACCTGAGTGCCATCAGGAACGGGTTCAAAAATTCTAGCGCAATCAAGAGACAAAACGCTGAGTTTGTACCCAACATGATTGTCCGGCCCCACATCATCATCTATGCCAGCAGTAATCTTTGAAAGCATCTATTTATTTGTGGCTCCTTGTTGCCCTTTTAAGTTTCCCCTAATACGAGGATTATGACTAGGGTCCTCATCTACCTTTTTTGTTGTAAAAGTCGGCCCTTATAAGTAGTGTTAATTTTAGTTCCGGAAGGGATGCCTAAATTTGCTGACTTTTCATTCTATCACCGCTTGAAAGAGGAATCTCGAAATATTTGGACTTTCTTTCTCCCAGCACTTCAAGCTGAACAACAACTTGTTAATTGAGGGTTTCGATTCTCTGTCATCGTTATTACGATAAGTCCCGATGCAAAAATGGAAAGGAAGCTAAAATGCTACTGAGCCTAAAGTGAACAGTTATTTTGTCGTGACCCTTATAGACGCTTCTTGTCTCTCTAATAGAGCATTATTGAAGAGGACACCAAAATTTCCTGCACTAATGTCAGGTCCCAGACACAGCAGACTCGCCTATCACCATATCTCTTATTTGCCTCACTAAGTGAAGGCTGTATCATCGCTTTTATCCACAGAGCATAGTTTGTTCAGTCCGAACACTATGTTTGCTTAGGTCCCACATTTCTCTTACCCCCTCCCCCCTCCTTCCCCCATCTGCCTTAATATCTCGCCTTATCGTCGTGGGCAAACAGAAGGAGAGCCTGATTGGACTTGTGTAGCAGGAGTAGCCGAGGGAGAGAGATTGAGCACAAGTGGACTGTTTGCTCGCAAACAGAGTTTGTTTCTGCGAAGTTAGCACAGCTGTCAGATGCTCCTATTACCATCGGGGCGTTCTCACAAACCTGCGCTAATTATATTCGGTGTGGATGTTTTTTTCAGCCATCTTGGCAGTGCTGCCATCCTTTTCCACTTAGGTTTCGCAAAAAAAAACTAACTCTTGACAAATGATTCATGAATTATTGAACTTGGGATAGTAGCTGAGCCAAATGGATAGGTGAAATGGCTGACTACCCTACTACTCCTCTCTCCCTCCTAAGGCAACCATGAGTCACGACCTCTGCCATCCAACCAATCACCCGAGTGCGCGAGTTGCGGAGCCACCAATACCGGCGGTCGCTTCTGGGTGTCACACAGCGTTCCTGGGGTGGCTCTCTGTGAAGCCTGCCAATTTCAGCACCACCAACAGTCGCGTCATCAACACCCTCAAATTATCCCTCAAAACATTCAATATTGTGACTACACCTTTGCCAGCAATTTGGAGGGATCAAGTGAGTTCACCATTGAGCAAAAAGTATCGAATTTTATGCGGCAGTATATGTGTAGAGAAGTGGTTGCATTGACAAGTTCCAATTATTGTTGCCATCCATAGACATTTTGGTTAAAATGTCGCCTACGATTGCGCTATTTTAAGTACGAGAGAGATGATGGTGGATCTATGGGGGAATGGAAGGAGATCTCAGGGGATGCAGAATGTACCAATTTTTTAAAATAAGCTTTCACCACATTCATACCCTTACTGTAGCGTCCCGAAACCTCATTGAAGGTGAAAGAAGGCATAATACTAGGGATTGGGGCTGCTGGCATGGCCCGAAGGCCAGCCAACTCGGCTAGGACACTATAGCCACCCAAATCAGAACAAAGCATTACTTAGCCACTCTCTTCTTTCGAGCGTTGTTTTCGCCGCTCTCCGTGATAAACTGTCCGCGTCACCCACCAAAACCCAATCAGTGCTAAAACAGACACCCACCAGCTAGCCATACCAGTCATCAAAGTTCCACGCAACTGAGCAGATGCTCTACCACAACGTCACTGATCCCTCTTGGCAGTTCGACTGCATCTGGAGTTTCGTCCGGTTTGGGAACCGAATTCAGAGTAAGACGTTCTGCCAAGCATCAGCGTCTCCATAGGGAGACGTTGGAACACTGGTCACGCCAAGCAGGTGTGGCGGAGAAATCACCGAAACGAAACTTGTCCAGGTGGTTCACGGCTAGTGTTGCTCCGGTTGTGAATAGCTTACTTGCAGAACACAGAGATGGGGTAGATGCCGAAGCCGGACGTCATTCGCTGCCCTTCTGTTGTGGGATGTCAAGAGTCGCCCATCCATAGCACATGCACTTCTTTCGCATTGGTATAGCTTGTCACAGACGGTATAACTCAGGATAGGAAGCGTATGAAATCGGGTCTGATTTCCGCTGCCATCAGTGCATCGTCGTGGGACTTCGTTGAGGGCGAAAGAAGGCATAGCACTGGGGCAGAATATGTATGTATTCAGCAAGCAGAGGGAACGGGGCTACTGGCATGGCTCAGAAGGCCAGACCACTCGGCTAGGACAATATGGCCACCCAAGTCAGAACAAACAAAGCATTGCACTTACTTTCCAATGAAATATTTGACCGCAGATGAGCTTCCCATCACCTCCTTTTGTAGGAAGCATTCTAAAGATATTCTTTTAGTTTATCGAGTGCCATTGTTGCCTAGTATCTTGGATAACGGAGTTCAGACGATAATTGCGTCAACTACTCGGACAAATTTGTCACTCACTATTCTAGGGTCCCGGCCGGATTCAAAATGTAGCATCTTAGCCTAATGAAGTGACGGAGAAATAGTTGGCATTACTTATTTATTGGAATGTGCGAAGCTTGTTTCATAGCCGCAGTTCGGCTCCCTATGCCATATCCGTGTTACCGCCATGGCGATCAGGTAGTTTCGTTGGGTAAATAGTGCTGGTGCTTGTACTTTACGGTGGCTGCGCTGACTTGCCGAGCGGAACCGAAAACACTCCTGAGTCTTTAAGAGTAGCAGTAAAATACCCACATTTTACCGACGTCAACCGTGCACCAATTTTTTTGGTATTTTCCATTTTATAGAACAACCTGACAAGTGCATGACGGGACAACACCATTGGCGCATGAGTAGGGAAAATGAAAGACGGGAAATTGAGTTGAAACAGAACGGAAATAATGCGAACTGGGATTGCGTTGCTGGACTTGTAATTCTTTTGGAATAGATAATCATTGCCATATTGTACCTTTGGAAGGTACCGAGGGCTCAGTGGTTTCGCTGATGCAGTACTCATGTGTGAGTATCGTGCCTTCCGATGGCTAGTCTTGAAGCATTACCAAGGAGGTGGAGTTATAAATGTTGATGAACGTTTCGGGAGGATCATCTCTGGGGCTTATGCTTCAAGGCGTCTGCATGTTATGCGTCCCACCAACTGCTGAATTTTGCATTGAATCTGCTCATTTCCGCAGTTAAACTGATTTAAATGAATTCAAGGCAATGCATATCACTTCACGAATGTGTTGGTGTCTTGACGAAGTTTTATGAACCGGTAGTGTAAATGGAGCTGAACGTCGTCAATTAATGGCCGAAGCGTGGGTGACTTTTATTACCACAGGCTCCAGTCCTTTAGGGTTACTGCTCCATGTAAGGCTGCCCTTATGCATCGAACGTCGCGTTTGACGTTGAAATTACGGTTTAACACATCTATTAAGCCTATTCCATTTCTTACCGCTTCTTGCAATCTGGAGGGATGTTAACTTCAATTCTTTGGACGGTAAGTCAACTCGAAGAGTTCCGACTAGCTAGACGTAAAACATGGCACCTACGTAGTCGGACGACGGTGCGTCAAGTTATTTATTAATGCATTATGAGGATAAAGCGGCCACATTCGTCATCGTACTACTGAATTTGGCATTCCAATGTCCTAACCGCTCTAAACAAGGAAGCAAGTGGGTTCACTTCAGTGCGCAGGCCTCGTTTTTATGAGAACTTTCAAGCAGACGTACTCTCGCGACAGCAAGATCATGTTTCAGTCCTCTAACGGCGCTGCCTTGCGTGAAGTCGAGTCCATTAGTGGTTTGGCATGCTCAATTAGATGAACGAGCAATTCGCATCACTTCGCAGTAGTCGAATGACCCTCCACACTCGTGGTATGCGTCCACGCGAATTACAGCTCTGTCACTGGACCTCATTAATTCATCGCAGTAAGCGGCTCTCAAATGTGTGATTTCTAATTAAAATGTTTCAGTTTATGGTAAATTTTCGCGTCACTAGTGCCTACTATATTCAAACCATCTTAGCAATTGAACAATTGTGGAATAAGTCTTGGGCTGGGGGCGAGGGTGCTGAAATGGGGCCCGAAGGCCATGGTGCAGGCTCTTGAGTGCCTCGAAAACCAAAACAAAGAGCTAAATTGGTAAAGAATTCAAGCTTTCCTCATTCAATGTCAGATGGTAGCTGTTCTTGATATTCACCACATTTTGAAATGGTATTGCCTTCTGTTTTCCTGAAAAATTGAACTTATTATGAATAGTAACATGGAGAAGGTCAACAGGGTTGGATAAATCCTCACTTGAACTTGGAATCTCACGGACAACATGTATCTCCTCTTTAAAGTGCCCTCAAATGGAACACACCTTTTACCGGCAGAACAGCCTGAGGAGCGGGATGTGGGCGAGGAGGACACTAAGGCGGTGGATTGCTGGCCCTCCTCTGAAGGAGAAACAAGAGACGTCGCGGACTCCACTTGTCACGGTGTCTCCCCATTCCTCCTCTGGCCAGTTTCCAACAAGCCACTGAAACAGGACCTCAGCGCTTGGGAATTGGTGCGACTGTGCCTGTGTTATACCTTGATATGCTTGTGAGAGGTTTATAGACTCACTGATAGGAGAGGAGGTGGCCCTCCCATACAAGCATGAAAAAAAAAATAATTATCCTTAGATTGTGTGCCAGCTATTAAGTCAGCTTAATTACTTCTCATTTAATCTTTTGCCAAATTCAATTGTGAATTTATTCCGCGATGAGGGTGAGCAGTTTGTACCACGCTTGAGGGTCCAGTCTGCATAATTTCATTGACATTTGCACTCTTCCTGGTGGTTTTTGCAGGAAAACGCCATGAAATGCAAATCCTAGGTTTTTTCTTACATTCTTAGCGGCTGAAGTGCTTTCAGAGCTATTATGGGGCTTGCGATTCTCGCTGCGATCCAATCAGGGACGCACCCAATGAACGGAAAATTGGTAGCAAAACAGAGGGAGACTACGATGCGAAATTAAGATCCGCATTTTTGAGGTTTTGTAAGCAAAAAAAAAAAAACAATACCTAGGCTGCTAAATTCAGCACAAACAAGCCACCGATCTCACTTCCTGGGGGGGGAGGTATTCCTGCCTTGCAAAAACAATTTTTCCACCTAGTGGATGCGAACATGGCTTGCGGTTGTGACCCAGTCGCAAAAACACTTCAGTGACATATGTTGAGGAATAGCAGTCCACAGAACGAACCGTGTCTTCCGCTCCATCTGTTGGTGTTTTTTTTTTTTCGTCCCGCGATGCCGGCTCTTCTGCCAGACGGCTGACATTTGTGCACAGCGCACGAAGCAGATTAGCCAGCAAAGCATTCCTCCTTCAACGACCCTATCGTCCTAATTAATGCGTATGGACTACGACAACCATGACTAATGCCCCACTTTCCTTCCCTCTTCTGTGATGCAGCTCGGAATGCTGGCATACTCCTGCCGCAAACCGGAGAGAGTCACGGTGTGCGCCAACTGCCAGACCTCGGCAACCACCCTGTGGAGACGGAATGCTGAGGGTGAACCTGTTTGCAACGCCTGTGGTCTCTACTTTAAATTACACAAGGTGAGGATACACCTTGCTCACTCACTGGTTGCTATGGCGAAAGACGGTTAAGTTTAATGATCCGAAGCTGAGATTTGCATATTGTACGTATCCAAGGGGTGGGTGTTGATTAAATAGGGATGGTTGAGCAGGAGACAGAAGGGTGGAACTCTCTTTCTCTAGCCCAGCACACACAAATTAGTAGATCACGAAAGTCAGTATTTTCAAACGCCACTAAGCTCTTTTCAACTAGCCCCCAAAACAGCAGTTAGCACGGGTTATTTTGGTGATCGTTGCAGTGCTGTTGCGAGAGAAGAGCGGAACTTCATATGCAACGATGAGGATTGAGACAGAAGAGGGATTAGAACACTTGTTACTAGCGAAAGGGGCAGTGAGATTGTAAGTTTACCCATAAATAATGGCAGAATGGGCTGGTTTTTTTCATCGTCGTGGGCTTCCTCAGATGGAGGTGACATTTGTACCGGATCCACCGTGAGCTCGTCGTGGCTCAGTATGCGGTGAACGCAAATCCACTTGCTCGTTTTATTTTGCTCGTAATTCCTCGGTTCGGGTACTAAAAACCGTAGCCAATTTTAATCGTCTCCCGCGGTTGAAGTGTGAACTTAAATACTGCTTTCGACGTCTCGAAGGATGGTTGATGGAGATTCGTCTAAGTTCAATGAAATGCCTCCCTATCATCATGCAAAAAGCTGTGGACACACAGCGTTAGCAATGAAATGAATTTCGGGTAAATGATATTAAATAGGTTGAAGTAGCGTCTTTTACTGGAGCATCGCATGTTTTCAAGGTTATGTGTGAGTCACCTTCCTTGATTTGGTTTGCTCGAATCCCGGGTTCGGTCTTCTTTACCTTCCTGGGGGGGATGAGCAAATCACCTCCGAGCCATTGTGAATTGTGTCCCAGGCAAATTCCACTGCCGAGGTGGCAACCCTCATTTTATGCAGTAATGCCGATAAAGCACACTTCACCGCCAAGCCCACCGCGTTCTTGTCAAACAGTTTTTAACGCAGTCTAGGCTTGTAATGGATGCTTTTATCCAAGCAGCGTTGTCTTGAGGCGGTTAGGCGAGTATGGGTTTGCGTTTTTCTTACTAAGTTGGGGGGATTAATGCAAGACTGGGGACCCATCCGAAAAATCAGGCTACGCCAGGCAAATCTCGCTGCATCGGGATCAATTCACCCTCAACCTTCTCCTACCCTGACTTGGCATGTAAATTCCGACTGCCACTATGGCATGGTGAGATAGTTGATTTGGTAGCCTCTCTCGTTTTGCTTGAGGTCATCCGGCCATGTCATGTTTTTATTCAATGAGTTCCACTATGAGCCGTCTGAAGGCGCAGAAAGTGGGTGCTCACTGAATAGTGAATAAAAGGCAAAAGTGCATGAGTGCCTTAACCATAAGCCACCTTTTGACAACCCTGCAACGCGACAAGGCGTCATAAAGACCTTGCAAACAATTGCGTGACTTAGCCTCAACACGCAATATCGGCCCTCAGACATCCGCGGGATGGAGGCACTAGCTTGCAAATTAAGCAGTCTGGGAGATAAGTCACAAATGAAAATAAAGTTTGTTTTGCTGCTTCTCTACTCGACGGACACCTTCGAAACTTCCCTTCACCACAGGTGAGGAGTGGGTTTTCACTTACCCCATTTTAACATGCTTTCAGGTAAATCGGCCCCTCTCGATGAAGAAAGAGGCTATACAGAAGAGGAAACGGGGGAAGAAGAGGTGCGACGGACAGGAACCCTGCCGGTCATTCCTGCAACAAGTATGTTCACTCTCGGGGCTTTTTTGGCCCGAGATAGCGCGGCATCTAGAAGGCCAGAATTACACTAAAAAAAGCAGAACTTGATCACTAATTCAGCTCAACATTTGCCTTTCAATCTGACCATGCTCTCTCTCAAAAAATGCATTCCGAGTGTATTCACGAACTCGACTCAGCCAACAGTCATGGACGACAGTTTAAAATAAGCACTTAAGATAGGTGAATCCAAGTATTTGAATTTGCCCTTCCCTCATTCCAGCCGACGGAAAGACACCAAGCCGAGGACCCAAACAATTTCAGAGAGACGGACGAGCAGAACCGACACATCAACGACGAATACTTCTTTTTCGGGTCATTTCCTCCCCGACTAGCGGCCGACAGCCCCACGACAGCCGAGGAGCAGCGCAGAATCGCTCACAACTACGCGGACACGACCTACTTCCTGCCTAACTGAGTCTTTCAAAAAGGGCATTCTGCAGGAAACCCTCTACACGGCACACACGCACATTGGCCTATTAAAAACTTATCTTTGTCCCCCCTTGCGTTCCTTTCAAGTATCTGATGGGTGGGCGACCAAATCAATCCACAAGTGCTTGGGAACTTTTGCAGATAGACACAATAGAGGACTGCCTACGGTTCTGCCATGAACTATTCACGCTCATGCCTAAGTAGTGGACTTATACACCTATACCACATTTATTAAAATTGGGAGGGCGGGAGGTGAGCGCACAACTTAAACAAGTAAGCGGAGGTCACGATGGGCAGGAAGGGTGTCCGGCAGATCAACACGACACGACACAACACCGAGGAAAGCGGTGTGACTCGTCATTTTCAGTGATGAGGCTGCTGGGGAGCGCTAGAAGTTGCTGAACTTCCCTGAGGCGGTTGAGGTGGGGGAATACCTCCGGGAGCACCAGAGCCGCTGGCGGCGCCGCTACCACTGCTACTGTGTGGCTGCTGTTGCTGCTGCTGTTGTTGATGCCATGCCTGCCACGCTTGCCACTGTTGCCATTGCTGCCACTGAGCATAGTCGCTCTGACGGTGAAATTAATACACGGTTTTTTTCAAACCTGGCCCAAAACCTTTCGGACTGGCAAATCGGTAAGCGACCTACCTGTTGACTTGGGTCACCCGGGTAGCCACCAGATGATTGCGGTCCACCCTGCTGAACGGTCGAGTGCGCACCTGATGGCTGACCGCTTTGGCTAGGATGGGAAACCGGGGCGACTCCAGTTGGGGCGGTGCCAGGTTGAGACGATGGACCAGAACTCTGCTGATATTGCTGGAGCTGCTGCTGCTGAGCCTGCCGTTGGATCATATCAGCGTACTCATGCATGCCCTGCCTGCGGTAGTACTCAATCCACGCAGCACTGTAATCGGGTTGACCAGTATGAGGATTGAACGTCGGCGCGGGCATACTGGAAGTCCAATCTGAAAGGCACATAAATGCACATACAATGGAAACAAGATAGCAACATCAGTTGAGCCCCTCCAGCTATCTAACAACCATCATTTCCCAAACAGGGCTTCGTCCTCTCCTCACCGGCGAAAGCACATTTTATATGGTGGAAGCAGATGAACAGTAGCAGGGTTATGGATACGATTAATGTAATGTACAATGAGAAATAACAAGTGTAACAGAGACACGCATAATCAATTGGCGAGAAGTCAATAATTGTAAATCAAACCTGCGAGAGGTTTATGAAGGTAGAATTCCGTACGATATTTTCTGCTCGTTCAGCTGCCCCTTTGACCTAGCGATGATAGCCGGCTCAACCACTCATTTTGGTGGTGGCGAACCTACGAAAAGACGAGCCTCTTACCTGACTGGCCATAACCGAGCTGTCCCCAGAGGTTGGAGGTCGATCCAGAAGTCGGCCTTGAGATAGGGATACCGGCGCGCTCAGAGATCATTCTTTATTGATGATGATGATGAGGAAGCCCAGACATATTCAGTTATTCGAAGGCATGGTAATTGTTTATAGGGGAGCAGGATATTCACCAAATATATGAAGAACAATGAAAACGAAAATGGCGCCGGTTAAGGAACAAATATAATAAAAATCTGCTACCTAATCTCATCCGGGCCAAAAAGCGCTCCAACCTTATGACTTACCTATCGTGCTTAATTCTTCAACAAAAACTACACATGTACGAATCATTTAAGTAAGTTCAGTCATGAAACATGCAATAATAAATGCAATTGAAAGAACCAGTAAGGGAGGAGAGTTAATATGCGCGTAACTTAACTCGAAAATTGGGCTGAAAGAAAACTTAGATGTGCTACGAATTTTAATAATGAGACTGTAGTCAATTAATACGCAATGAAACTGGAGCAACATTTCAGAATATTAACAGCCCGGAATACAGTGAAACAAATAAATAAACACCTTATCGCCTGTTCGATTTCGTTAGGATTGCCACGGATGTTGAAAATCTTGATTGATGGATCCGGAGGAGGCTCCTTTGAAATCTCAACATGGGCTCCGCTGACTCGACAGATTTCCTTTATAGAATCGCCACCTTTGCCGATGACCAAACCAGCCTTTTCAGCAGGAACAGCATATCGCGTAATCTCCGCGTTTTCGGACAAATTACCTACACGTCCACGCTACAAAAAAGGATGAAACAGAGAAGACCGACTTACCGTAATTATCTCGATCACAAGAGCTTTGACCCTCTCAATACGGGCTGGATCACCAGTTATACGCAAAGGTTTGTCCTCCACGGTTGGTGCACTGCTCTGCTGAATTAGTACCATCTTAACCCCATTTTCCTCTTGAAGTTGCTTGATTGTTTCACCATTTTTGCCGATAACTAACCCTGCTTTTGAACCAGGAATCATCATCTCAACCGTCGATATCGGTCCACTGGGAGCATAGACAGTAGGATTGGCCATGTGTTGATAAACCAGAGGAGAGGGCTGACCACCCATTCCGGATTTTTCAGCTCGGTCGATGATGTCATTAAGTAACTGCTTCGCATGCCTATAAAGGTGTTTCAATTACCTAGAAAAACCTACACAACTTGTTGCGGAGTTCCCGTTAGAGTAACAACCCGATCTGGCCGACCACCTTCTACACAAGACGTCAGAAAATAGGAAAAAAAAACTGACCCTGGGATATCTGGACTTTGCAGTTGGACTCATTTTGCAAGGCCGTAATCTGTTCACCCTTTTTGCCGATAACTAATGCAATAAGACGATAAGCAGAATTATTACCTAGACCAACGAAACGGTCTGGAATTGTCGTTTCAGTTGTAATTTGTCGTGCAGGCGAATTTTGCTGGGGTGCTGATGGTCCACCCCCTGCAAGTTTCTGACTCAACCTTGCGGCGGCTTCGTGGGCAGCTGCAGCAGCTTTATCAGTGTAGGGCCGTTTTTCAGCCGACGGATATTGGCCCATCGAATCGGCGGGTCGCTTTCCCCCGGCATAGGACCCATTCGATTGTCCATCATCAGGAGTGGAGAATTTAGAAACAACCTAAAATATTTAATCCTTTAAGAGTCGCACCAATTTAGCCCGTTCTATAGCAGTTTCATACGCGTCATTGTGCGACATCTTTATGGGCAGCGAAATGAACGAAGAGTGTGTTAAAACAAAGTAATTGCGAGATCGCTAGTCAAAGCCATCAAATTTTAAAATTAATTATATAACTTCCTTCTAGACAATCAGACATATTTTGTACTCTCATTGATGGTACCTAAATAGGTCAAAACAGTTTGTCGAATACCGAACTCCGAGAAGTGAAGTTGGGAATAAATTAAAGATGTCTAAAACTCTGTGGTTCAACTGAGACCAGGTTTCCCTTAGTAGAGCGAAACATTATAAATTAAAGGATATAGTGACATCATAGATAATGAAATATTGTATAAATTACCAGATGAAATTAACTGGAAACAAGTATAAGTCAATCACTTAACTGACTGATATTATCTTCGTGATTGTCATCAATAATGGAAGCTATTCAGTGCCGTGAATTCTATTTAGACGTTGGTTATTTTAACCACCTCGAATCAAATTATATCAACGTGAGCCTAGTGGCATGTCTTCTCTCCAACTTCGTCATTGTAATTCTTTGTTCGTTCGAACTGCCGGTTCCGGTCTCTTAGGTGGCCATATTGTGCTAGCCGGATGGCCGGCCTCTGGACTGTGTCAACAGCTTCAAAGCTCTCTGTTTTCAGGATGCATATTCTGCCCTAGCATTATGCCTTCTTCTACTTTCAAGGAAGTCTCGGGACGCTACATTGGTGGCAGTGGAAAATGGACCCGAATTTGATGGATTTCTATCCTGATCTGTACCGCTTCTGGCAAACTTTGGCGGTGTGAAAGTGCATATGCTACGGATGGGAGAACCTCTGGCATCCCATAACGGAAGGGCTGAGACCGACGTTCATCTTTGGCATCTCCATCACCCTTGTGTTTTGCAAGGAAGCTATCAACAACTGAAGCGACACTAGCAGTGAACTCCATGTCCCAGTAGAACTGTCAAGGGGGATCAGCGGCGTTGTGGTCAAGTATCCGCCGTAGGTTCCCTCTCCTGTTCTTGGGAAACTCGCTTCCCCTTTCCAAAATGTGTATCGACAGATGTAGAATGTGCAGGATGCCATTCGAGAGCATCATTTTATGCTTTGCACACTTGGATGGCGTGCATCCCGTTCCTGTGAGGCTCGATTGCCCCATTTGCTCAGGGTTCTACGGTACCCTCGCGTTTCTTCCATAGCATCAGAAAAAAGCCTGGAATCACAATATGTGTTGCGTGTGTCTTGACCTCTTCGAAAACTTGGATTCGCTCCTCATCTTTCATTGGGCCACATTATCGTGGGAGAGGAGGACTAAGAAATGCACATTTGCTGCGCCGGATGCTAGGCGGAAATGATGGTACTACAAAAACATATGCGCTCGAATCTCAATGACTGGGACGGTTAGCTCGTGGGTGCATCTCACAGCACTGATTACGTTGTGATGGCTGACACGGGAGGCTGACCAAGGGGAACGTCGGGAACGACGCTCGAAAGAGGGGATGGATTGTGTAGTACTTTGTTTCTTCGAACTACCGGTTTTGGTGGCTTGGGTGGTCATATTGTACTAGCCGGTTGGCAGGCCTTCGGGCCGTGCCAACAACCCCCAATTTCTCTGTTTGCAGAATTCATATTTTGTCCAAGTACTACGCCTTCTTTTATCTTAAGGGAAGTCCTGGGACGCTACAGTCACCCTCCACATTAGTGTAGGTCCGCACACGGCAACAAGACACAGAGGATTTAGGACCAGGTTATCATGCCTCTAGGTTCATGCCGCATTGTCAACCTAATTTCTTTTTTTGAGGAACCGTTTGCTGCGCCCCACTAAGCTTCGTGCATCGACCATCATATCGCCTTTGGTTTTGCAAAATCAGCTGTGAAATACAAACATCGATGGCTGAATTTTTGCTTTGGATAGTGTATTTAATCCCATGTCACTTCACCCGCACCTGTCAACTGTATTGGGACAGGGACGTGTCTTGGATACACGTTTGCTCAACAACGACGAGGCACTCTGCATGACAATCGCTAGACATTAGAATGCTACCCTAAAAACTGAGCCGGTTAATAAAAGAATAGAGGTTAAACAACTTCATAGAGTTTGTACTTCGCATCCATTTGCTTGACTGCCTGCTTCGGTTACGGTGACTTTGGTGGCAATATTACCTGTGTCGGGTGGGCTGGTGCCTGAGCCATGCCAGCTGCTACAATTCCTTTCTCCTCCTCGAATATGCGGATTCTGCCCAAGCATTATGCTTTCTTTTGTCTCCAGGGCAGTCTCGGAACGCTACACTACCTCTCTGTTTGCGTTCTGAGGCTACCCAGCTTTCTGCCTGGGATCCTATTCCCCATGCACCGTTTGCTGGCACAGTTGCCATCTCCACTTAGGAACAAATGAGCTAGGACTGATGTATCCCAGACATTTATTCTCTTCTCGTGGAACACGGGATTGGAATAAATGCCCAAGACATTAGTCATATTTAATCCTTCTGCTATGGGTTGTACTTGTATGAGGCAGATATTCTTCGTCTGCAAAGTTAACTTTTTTTGTTTTCGATCATGAAAGTAAGGGACAATACCCCACTGAGTCGGGTTCGTTTACCACTGCTATTGATGTGACGCCTCACGACTTCAATGAAGTGGTAATAGGCAGACAAACAGTACCACCAGGGTGCTTTAATATTCAGCTGAACAAAATACAAAAAGCCTTGCATTAAATGAATAGAGGGGGCGCATTCCTGCTTACAGACCCTCGTTTGAACCCCCCCAACTTGCCGGGGACCCACAAGACATTGTGGTAATTGGGGAGGATCTCATTGACTTCTTCCTCATTATACAAGTAGAAGAGCTTCTAAATGTTTGAGGTCTCCTCAATAAGCACGCTCTCCAGGGTGTTCAGTCTCCGACGAAGTTGAAAGACCCGATTCCCCGCGTTTGGGCACAGAGAAGAGTAAAAGGTGTTTCGTTTCCACTGGAGTAGAGCAATGGTTTTATTAATTACCCTTGGTGATCTGACGAATTTTACTTCACTTAGTGCTATTGCCGTCTGATTTCACTACTATTGCTAACAAAAATCTTTCTAAATTAGAGTAGCATAAATAGGGTTCCTTTTGCTTCTTACAGCATTTCATTTCAACCACTGGAACTGTAATACTTTGATTGTTTCACTGCCGATTTCGCTTACCGACTTGGATGGCCATATTGTCCTAGCCGAGTAGACTGGCCTCTGAGCCATGCCAGTAGCCCCGTTCCCTCTGCTTGCTGAATACATACATATTCTGCCCCAGTGCTATGCCTTCTTTCGCCCTCAACGAAGTCCCACGACGATGCACTGATGGCAGCGGAAATCAGACCCGATTTCATACGCTTCCTATCCTGAGTTATACCGTCTGTGACAAGCTATACCAATGCGAAAGAAGTGCATGTGCTATGGATGGGCGACTCTTGACATCCCACAACAGAAGGGCAGCGAATGACGTCCGGCTTCGGCATCTACCCCATCTCCGTGTTCTGCAAGTAAGCTATTCACAACCGGAGCAACACTAGCCGTGAACCACCTGGACAAGTTTCGTTTCGGTGATTTCTCCGCCACACCTGCTTGGCGTGACCAGTGTTCCAACGTCTCCCTATGGAGACGCTGATGCTTGACAGAACGTCTTACTCTGAATTCGGTTCCCAAACCGGACGAAACTCCAGATGCAGTCGAACTGCCAAGAGGGATCAGTGACGTTGTGGTAGAGCATCTGCTCAGTTGCGTGGAACTTTGATGACTGGTATGGCTAGCTGGTGGGTGTCTGTTTAAGCACTGATTGGGTTTTGGTGGGTGACGCGGACAGTTTACCAAGGAGAGCGTTGAAGACGACTCTCGAAAGAAGAGAGTGGCTATGTACTACTTTGTTTCTTCTGACTGCCGGTTTTGATTGCGGTCTTGGGTGCCCATATTGCCCTCGCCGGGCGGGATCACCTCCAGGCCATGCCAGCAGCTCCAATCCCTCCGTTTGAGGAAGTCTAGGGACTCTACAAGACCTGTGTAGGGATCTGTCTACATCCTGATTGCGTCCTTGTATACCCCTGTCAAGAGTTATTTCCCATTTTGAAGCTAGTTTTTAATCACTTTATAGCAGACTTACAATACCAATTGTAAAGACTACATAAGTAGAGGTTTGTATCATGTACATGGGCAACTTAGGAGCTTTAACCTTTCACCTTTGCCGTATGGCATGACCTCTATGTCCTTATCTGCGTCAAGAATCCATAATCTGCCCAAGCATTAAGGCTTCATTCGCTTTCTGGGAATTGGTGGAGAAGAAGGAACCTGGCCTAAAAGGACCATCAATCCTATTTTCAACAGGTTAGATAATCTGTTCCGACTCCCAATAGAAGGGTTGAATTACGACGTCTACCTTTGGCAACTACTCCAGTGTCGTATCCTGCAAAAAAGCAACACTATCCGTGGTCTTGAGCCACCAAAGAGGATTCTTTATAGAGCTGTCCACCTCACCTGTATAAAGGTATCTGTTAGGCCAACGGGCAGTACCCTCTCCTTCACTTTTCTATTAACTGGATAGAACCCAAGTGAATGTGCTTGAACAGTTCTGAAGTGGAATCAGTGCGGTGAGGAGAAGCCATGGTGAATGCCTTCCTTTACTGCATGACCATACTTTTAGGCCAGCCATTCAACGACTAGCTTAGGGCACCTGTGATAACCAGCACAATTACCCTTCCCTCAATAAATTTTCTACTTAAGATGATACCCCAAGTGCATTGGAATGATCAGTAGCGTTGTGGATGGATACCGCCTCAGTTGCATTGAAATTTGGTGACTGGCGCGTGGGTGACCTAACAGCACTGAGTACCTTATGATGGTGGGCGTAGGAGGTTAATTCAGAAGAGCGTCGGGGCTACGCATAAACCTGTCTATGTAGTACTTTTATTCTTTGGTTAACTTTTGGTTTTGTTGACAAGGTGCCTAGAAATCCACCATTGCACCTACACCAGACAGCCTGACCTCCAAATCAAGCAAATAGTCTCCACATTATGTCTTTATTTGACTTTAAATAAGTCTCAAGGCCGCACTATGGGGCTAATGTTTAAGGCTCAAGGATAATTTTCTTCCCTGCAAAAATGTCAAAATTAACGACTGTGTCACCCTCAATCTCGGTGAGTGCGTGATGCACGAAGGTTAGTTCCATTACAACTTTTTTTAAACTCTTGTCAATGCAGAGTGGTACTTTTCATCGCATATGGACCTGTTTTGTAGATTCATGAGGAAGTGAATGTCTTCCCTAAGTGAAGTATTAACTAGGGCCTGA
Organism: Taenia multiceps; assembly: GCA_001923025.3. NCBI lineage: Eukaryota > Metazoa > Platyhelminthes > Cestoda > Cyclophyllidea > Taeniidae > Taenia > Taenia multiceps. Next base: position 17,987,717 of record CM010313.2, on the reverse strand, counting down.
GGTTAATGATAAATCCACCTTGGCATTGCCGATTCCGATGGAGTGTGTTGACCTTAGGGGGTTAAGGGGGTAGGTGCAGATGAGGTCACCTTCTTCGTCCTGCAGTGACAGGTCACTTGCCCGTGCTACCAACTGGCTAGGCAGTTTATCTTCGCCTCCTCTAATATGCATTACCTACGAGAACACACTCACAGAAGAGTTGTGCTCCTAGATGGAAAAAAAAGCTGTCGAAATTGAAATTGAAAGCTCGCGTAAAAAAAACTAGCTCCCTGAATATCATGTGCATATTGCATTCAAACAACCAATGGCATGTCAAGAATAGTTAATTACAAAATGACACCGTAGAAGCCACATCAGCCAAATCCATACACGGCAATGCCTAAATCCATGAATTGCGGGGTCTTATTGGTACATTACTAGTTAAAATCCCTATTAATGCTAGAACCCGTCAGGTAAGGCTTAATGTGGAAATACTGATTAACATATTGGGTAGTCGAGGGCACTGTCACAAGACCAGGGAGGATTACTCACTGCCTCAATTGAATGGAGCGTGCATTTTTCAGCATCTCAAGAGCAGAGGCACCAAAAGACGTTGTGAAGATCACGAGATCCCCAAAGATAAATGTGCCTGTGCCAATGCTGTGTGGATCATAAAATTACTGCCACGTAGAGGTGATGTTTTCATGCTCTGCACGCCCTACACAATCAATTTCTTCAAATTCTTCATCGAAATTCATTTGGAATGCCTCTCTTAATGATGTGGGAGTGAAAGTGGCATGGCAATGAGCTTTTTATGTCGCAGCAATGAAGCATTTGGTGGTACTGTGAAAGGTCTTAAAATTTGCTATTTTAGGCTCTGCCAGCTTGAATGACAACTTGATGGCAGCATTCCACGCTTGGGACTAATGGCTCATTTGGAGCAAACTCTTCTGCCTCCTTGTCATCCTGGTGCTGCAAACCTCTTGACGGATCGGAAACCATCGGCCCAAACCGGGATACCTCTCTAACCACCCCTCTCTCCTCCCCGTAACAACGCCTCTTCCAGTCCAACCCATCTACTCATTCCAAGGTCATGAAGGCTGTGGGGGAAGAGAGAAATATTGAGTGTGTTGTAGCTAATATAATTAGCCTTGTTAAAAAAAATCATACAGTGTGGGCTTTCAGATACTTCTTCTTTTCATTACGCGTTTGGAGACTAAAAACTGCCAGGCGAGTTTGAAGCGATGGGATATTAAGAATATCCGGTTTAACTATGACCGACAAGACCCCACTCTGCTCCCATTTGTGGTGAGATGGCTTCCAACGTCTCTGTTAGACAGGGCTGCAATTCTGGGGATAACAGAAGTAACTTCTGAAGGAAGATATGATATTGCAGAAGGCCTGAAAGGCTACCGTCAAGGCCTGGTAACCACACCGCTCGGTGAAGGTACAACAGTAGAGCTTCTCAGTGGCCCGTTGCCAAAATAGAGAGGTAAATAAACAATTAACTCTTTACAGCTAACTCATCAACACCGATGAGATTTGTGAAGACTGTCATCTTAAGTTCAGTTACTGGGTCTAAAGACGTGCAAACAGTCACGGGTAATTAATGATGAGTAGTCCCCACTGCCTTAACATTGTTACTTTGAAGTTGAAGCGGTGAGATAGGTAAACTCAACCGGCTGAATCATTGTGCGTATCCTCATTCGCTAGACCTGAGATGGAGTGTGTTGCCAATGGAGGAAAGACCGTGAAAAAAAAGTGATTCTCAGTCATAGGTGACTAAAATCTGGCTGATGCCATTTCCAACCCTACCCACTGACACGTTCATGCTGTCATCGGGCGTGAGTCAGCAGCAAGAACCCACACTGAAGAAAGTAATCAGAGATTGCTAAATGCGCAGTAAATCATGCTGCCAAAATTCGACACATGCTCTGTGTACGATGTTAGGGCTTTGAAAAATGCAAAAGGAGCCCAAAATTCAATCACACTCATCATTCAGCGATCACTTTTCTTCACCTCGTTCCAAGCCCGTTTTATGATTTGTCTGGCAAATATCCATAGCTGACCCAAAGGATGAGATGTGCTCCATTAAAATGCAATCACAGTTGTCATGATGCCTCTGGCACCTTCACTATTGTTCACACGCTCATCGCCAAGCTTACACATGCTTGAGGTGTGTGTTTTTGACAAGCACGCTTTGCCAGCTTATGATGTGCACACAAAATAGCTTCGCGAAGGATTCGGTTGAGCTTAAGGTCCCAAAACTGGAAAATTAGGCTATTTATCTTTTGAGTAGCAAGTGAATTGACAATTGGTGCGCACATAGGGTTACTAGAGCACCAGTGCTATTTCAAGCAAATTCCGCGAAGATGATTGGCCTGAACTCCCTCCAAAGAGTGTACAAGTAAAATAAACTTTCTATGGTATATTATTGTCATAAAAAGGGATAAATGCTCTAAAAACCTTAAAATTTGCACGGGATTACGCACGCACAATTGCGTGATCGTTCAAGCCAATCACAACACGACCTTGAGGCTACTGTAAATATAAGCATCCACTCATCCACGAGGATGATATTCGCAAAGCACAGGTGCATTAAAATGGGTAACATCGCTGATGCTGCTGGAAGGTTTCGTACCGGTTCGGAGCCCCAACGGATAGTAATGCTTGGCCTTGATGCTGCAGGTAAATCAACAATTCTCTGCAGCATGAATTTGGGCAACAACACCTCAGTGAAGCCTACTATCGGATTCAACGTGGATGAGATCCATGTACCGGGTACACGGGTCTCCTTCGTAGTGTGGGATCTTGGAGGACAGGAGTCACTTCGCGTAATCTGGCGCCAGTACCTTCAAGGCATTTCAGGTCTTGTCTTTGTGGTGGATTCCGCCGATGTCAGTCGCATAGAGGAGGCTCGGTCTTGTTTACATGCTCTCGTTCGAGATCCCCACCTTGCTGGAGTTCCAATAGCTCTGGTGGCAAATAAGCAGGATCTCACAGACGCCCTCTCCGTCAGCCAAGTGGAAGAACTCCTCGATATGGGAAGACTTTCACCCCTTCGAAATCCTTACATCGTACGACCAACCATTGCATTGAGTGGTGTGGGAGTCACACAACTCTTCATTGACTTCGCCAAGTTGGTACGGCTGCAGGAGAAGCGCTGGGCTGCGTACAATCGTCGCAACTCCACGGTGAGCTCCGCCTCCGATGAGTCCGGTATTCGTCGAAATTGGAGGGCCCGATTCTCTGCACACGTACCGCATATATTTAGACGCAGTGGTGAGACTCCGTGTGTGAAGTAGTCACAGTGTTCATACCTCACACTTTGTTTTCTTTTTATCCGAAAGCATTTAACCAACACCCCTCCTCTCAGCATTTTCACACCTCGGTCTCACTTTCCCCTCTCCCCCCTTCCCCACTCCAACTGTACACATGACATTTACCAAGTTATTTACGAAACAACACTTTTTTTTAACTTGAAATTGTTTTCTTTCATACCCCCAACTGGTTGTAGACATGAGTCTCGTCTTGTAGACTTACTGTTTAACCTACTAGATGTAGTCTAATCTACCGCATATGCGTAGTGTAGTTTGCTGAATGAAGAGCAGTGACTGGATAAACCTTCATTCAGTTTTTGCAGGCTTGAAGGCAAAGAAAAGGAAGAAAAAAAAGTAATGTAACCTGACAATCTCAGTCCACACGCACAGCCGCCACGCCCTCGACACCATGCCAGGCGGAAGAGGTGAGAGATGCCTTTAACCTGTAAAACTGCCCATTGTGAGAGTGCTGGAGGGGGTTACAAACCTCCCGATATTAATATACACAGTGAAATATGAGAAGAGAGCATTGGACTCGTTTCACTCTCATCTCTGCTTTTCATGAGAATTAATTTTTCGGATGCAACGATTCTCTTGCGGCAGTCATCAACAACAGGGCCTCCATTTTTGTGCCTGTTTAACCTGATGCAACCAAGCCCTAACGATTGTCAAGCTATTCTCCACTTCATGTGTGAAGGCTACCCTCTTGGCAGCTTTAAGGCTACACATGTGTAGTGAGTTCACCAGCTCCTGTGTAGATCACACCCATCTCAAATCATGCATGACAGCTAGAAAAAGACAACTTTTGTCCTAGAATTGATGCATGATATTGTAAATTATATATATTTTTTTTATTTTAAAGCTATCGCTCATGCAGATGCGTTCTCAGTGAAATCTGAGGCGAGAGTTTTGCGTTGTGTGGGATATTTTCGTTTTGTGAATCATAAAATCGGAAAAAAAAATGAGTCTTTCGTAAAGAGTGACTATCTTCATAGGTAGAAAACTTATTTACGAAACATTTTAATGAGAATGCACATCATCGAAAGACCAACTATTTGGTACCCATACAATATCGAGATGCCCTCTTCCATCCCGCACACCCATTAGCGCCAGCATCAAAGACGAACCGGGTTTTTTTTTGCCAAGATAGCATTCAAACAGCGATGTTTTAACCTAAGACATAACCTTTTTGTGGTTCCGATCCTTCTATTACCATCATCTCACCAAATTGAGTTTTCAGGTTCATCCGAGGTGCATTTTTCTCCCACGTGCAGTTGCCCTAGGGGAACCGATGTGTTGGAATGGGCTGAGTTGAATAGGCAATCAGTGGTGAGGCAGTGGATCCATGGTGCAACATCTTGGCTACAATACTGGCTTGTATTGGCACTTAACAAGGTGAGAGGAGCTGAGTGTGCTCCGTGGTCATGCTGCTTACTCCATAGATGCATGGGCTTGCAGAAGAGGGGATGCCTATCGCAGCTCTTTCTTACAACCCCGTAGACGCGGTTATTCCACTCGTAGGGGTGTTAGAGACAGAAAAGGATTTTCAGAAGTTATAAGTCTTGACTAGAGTAAACGGCAAGCTGCACCGACCCCAAACCACAGAAGATCTGTGAGTACAAGAACGGTGAGGCCTCAATGCAACTTGAATGAGAGGAAAATTTAGATTTAACACCTCTGCATAGGAGATGATAAGCACAACAGTGCGTGTTTTAGAAATGATACCCTGGCTGCTCTGTGACGCGCATAGTTCAAAAGTCCAACTCAAAGTGCCAACTTGGGTTAAATCATGTTGGAGATTATAGTCACTTAGAGACGCAGGTATCTAGGCGACACGATTGTGGGCTAAAAATAAAAAGATCTTCTCACACAACAGTCGAGTAAATGGTGGGATTTCGTCTTCCAAATGGGCAAAAGGAGGATAGCAACGATCATTTGTATTCGTCAGGTTGCTTTTGAGTTGACAAGCATAGAGTGGGAACGAGGTGACATGCGAACCGATTTTACCACATTGTCACATGTAGTGGCACTCACAGGTGATATGTTGGCGTTATCGGTGACAAATTTTCTAAAAATGGCTGAATTCACACTTCAAGAGTTTTGGTTTCTCAAAGAATAGTGCCCTCTTACGCTCAAATCTCAGTTGAATTAATATCGCTGCTAGCGAGTTGCTCCCACAGTCTGTCAAAAGCGTACGATTTTGGAAGTAGTTTATGTTTTCAACCCTCGTAATATCCATGCTACCAGCGTCTAAATCGGATCACAGGAGATGCAAAAGATCTCTCCATAGTAAATGGCATTCCACCACATTACCAGTAGATTTAACATATATTTTTTTTCTGAATTTTCTGGAGTCAATTGGTACGCTTAATGCATACAAATTCATCCTCGGAGCTGATGGTGGCATGAAAATTCCACACAATGCTAAACTCTCTGCTTGTGGAATTGTCATTTCTTCTTCATATTTTTGTGTATTTAGACTTTGGAAATCTAAAACTAGCGATTGTGGCATTCCTCAACAGAATCGCTGCAAATACATCGCCTCGAAAATCCTCTGGTATAACCAATTCTATTGAATTAACTAGACAAAGGCGGTGTCAAAAGTTCCACGTTGGAAGGTTTCCTAAAAACAACAGTGTCGTTTCACCTCTTTGCATTCATCTACAACTTCAGCACTTCTATGTGAACGTATGTGACGGATTAAATCACTTACCTATACTAATAACGAGAAGAGCGCCTGAATCTGCGCGCTTCGAATACAATTAATGAGGGGCGTCACGTCATGGAGATGAGTACAATAGTATCGCACTAGCAACGCTTCAAACGTACAATCCTTCCATTGTTTTGTGAAACCGTCTTCACCTGTTAACGGGCGCCCATACATTTGTTCACTTGTGTTTATCTTTTCATCATTTTATCTTAATCTCTTTTTATGCACACAAGTCTTGTGACAAAGTTAACGGCATATGGCTTTAAAGTGCACAAATTATAAAGGCGGAAGCTGGATACATTTATTCTCTTCTTTAGCAATGTGTGCTCAATGCAATCCCGATCTCTACTGGCTATCCTAGATAACCGACTATGTTGGAGTACTAAGTACCTGAGTTTTTTTCAATTGTTTACAAACAGAAACGCATCCTATTGGGAAATTTTGGTTATAATTACTCAGTTCCAGTGTTTTAATTTTAGGGAGTGACATTGACACGTTCGATACCGGTCTCGGAGGCAAATCGAGCGCGACGGAGACTTGGATCTTCTACCATCTACCATTGACACCAGCTTCCATTCCTATTTGACACATTTAAAAGTTTGCTAGTGTAGTTACCCAAAGTGTGGGAACAGTCGGCATTTACTTCTTTTATTTCGAAAAATGTCAATCCGTTAATGACAATTTGGTGCGCTCAGTTGCTGTTAAGTGATATGCAACACATGTTCCTAAATCTTTAATGTGCTAAGCGCAGGTCAAGAAGTAGGAATGTCACATAGGTTCAAGTGACAAAACAATTGCTACGGTTTCTCCGTCCTTGTTCAGAACTTCAGAGCACTTGAAGTAAAGTGGTTGGTCAATGCAAAAATATTGGCTAAAAGTGAGAAATTAGAATCGCCTAGATGAAATTTCACGGGGTATTAGGCGATATTCCCTCCACGATGCAATATTATAAAAACTCAGCAAAATTGCATTGGGGTTCCAACAGCTTCAAGGAACTCCTTTTCCACCATGCAGGGGCTCAGTATTTGTTCAATCGATATCACCTTTGTGCGATGGACCAACCATGAAATCTTTATTATTATTGGAGTAGCTCCAAATTGTCAAGGGTAATTAGCCTTGTGAATCACGCAAGAAGTTCATGTTTTAGCAAGCACGCTTTTGTTGGAGTGGTTAACATTGAATACATCACTGACATCAGCCAACTGCTGCAAACAACTGGCAATTCTAGTGATAAAGAAAACATTTATGCACAATCGTTCACTTGGGCGAATAGAGTACTCTTTTTTAAGCCCGTTTGAAACATTTTGAAAATTAATACAAGACAAGTGCCTATTGGGTCCGTTGTTGAACTAGTGTAACAAATTATTTTGCATGCAGACAAAACAATGTGGCGCCTGGAGTTTTTAAATAATGAACGAAACAATCTATGAAAGAGGCACTTAAAAGACCGCATTTTATTTACTGTACTGTAGCGCTTGTGTGCACCAAATCGAGAAAGCTAAATAACATTTATGGCGACAAAGTGCCGTTCGTGTTTGGTTTAACAAGTAGCGAGAGACACAACTTAGAAACTTGTTACTACATTTCCTGCATTCAATCAACTGCATGAAGGAAGGCCAATACTATTGGAGACACTGTAATGTAAATAAAGTAGGACAGAAAAGTACCACAAACGCTCCTTGTTGATGCCCTAACTCGATGGGCCTATTTAACACTACAAGTGTGGGTCCAATTTGGTGGCCAAACTAAACTGTTTCATCACAAGTGCTTCTCACAAATCACACCTCACATAAACTTGGAATTTCCCATCTACAGTTAATCCACACATAAAAACTCCAAATAGATCCAGCTAAATTAGGAAAGCTTGAAATTTAATCCACAACCACCTTATTGAGGCATTATAACAAAAGTGCACTGTACTTTTGTAACGAATCTGTTGGCAATCACACGATATCCTTGTTAGAATAGCACAAGTTTTGAGGGTCGTTACGGCTCTGAAGGCTAAAAGTCAGCCACATCTGCGTTGGTATTTGCATTCACCAAATACGAAGATGTGAATAACTCCGCATTTCGTCATTTCGAAGCCAAGCATACACCAATCTGCAACTGCACATAATTACCGCCCATTTTTAAAACAGCATTGCAGTTGCGTCAGAGTTACTATCATAAGTTTTGCAGTCGCGTTTGATGCAACGGGGACAACAAAATGCCAATATTTTGAAAACAGAGCCTATCTTTAGCATTAAAACTCCATTGCTTTGAAAATGGATCCTATTTTGCGGTGTCCCTAGACTTCCTGAAGACGGGTGTATATTTCGGACGTGGGGCAGGGCTGGAATTGAATATACTGCCACGGTCCTCAGACCAGATCGCCCATCGAAGGTACGATGTTGGAGCCTTAAATGTTCGAGCAATCAAAATGAAGGATTAGACAAGTAAATAAAGAATTACAGTTGTCCACGATTCCTGCTTCGTTGAGTTTACATCCAATTCACTCTACATTAAGTGTCCAAAACAACGTGATTCAAGAGCAAATATTTGCATTCATGAACCGTCGCAGTGGCTTTGGTAAATACATTAACCCTAACGAACTCAACAAAGAAGCCGCCTTGTATTTACTCATAACCACTTCCATCTACAGCACGTACGATTCACAAAGTTTATGACAAATCAAATAGACTCTCTGATTTGGGAGATGTAAAGGTAGTGAAGATTTTGTATGTGCTTGAATATTACTACTCTATTTTCACCTTATACCGTACACGCCCTGAGACATCCCTGGATTTCATCCCACTGGCAGAGAGGTGAAGAAGGCACCGAGTGTTCACATAATTGATGCCTGCATACAGCTTGGAAACGAAACTTTCCAGAAGGTTAACTGCTAGTGCAGAACACATAACTGTGATGGTTGCCGAAGGTACGAATTATTTTCAACCCCTTCCGGGGCATATGCTCCTCTTCAGTCGAGCTAGGAACCAGCATTCAGTGATTGATTTTAGCGTAGTTGCTCCTTAAGATCGAGTTTTGCTTTCGTCTGCTACTAATGTAACACCTTAAGACTTCTCTGAAAGTAAACGAAACCATACTACTAGGGCAAAAAGCGTTGCCAACTTACAGAACGGGCCAGAATGACCTCCAGCACGACCCAGATACCAGATTTTAAGAGCTTGCGAATTCAAAATTAAAATTAGGCGTATTTACATATGTACGTGGCGTAGTAATACGCTTGTATTGCTCTTCGGATAGCACCCTCCATCACTGCTACCACAACCAGCAAATGAATGTGACGTGTACTGCTAACCAGTTTATGGAATCCGTTAGTCGGATGAAAACAATGACCTGCCTTCTCCAGCAGCAGATCGAATTGGCCACAAAAATGAACTGTTAGCCGTCAAATTTTGATGGGTGCTCATCTACCATTACCGCTGATATGACGTGAAAAGTTTTACAACTTACCTGACTGGCCATTGTTAATAAAGTTTTACAGCCTCTGCTATTCCTACTGAGATATAACCCTGCGATTTGATTCTCCATTCATTTGATTGGGGTTAATGTACCTCAGATCCTCCTATAAGCATGCAACACCTCGCACCAAGGCGGGTAATTACACAGGTCTCAATGCTGTCTTGAGGAATCAAAATTTTTGGATGAAATTATGAGAAAGGATTCATACATTGCATCTACCCTGCACCTGTACTCCCATAGCCCAGCCAAACTGCCAAACTTGTCAACCACAGAGCATAATGTTTGCGATGAAAAAAGCACACCACTTGGACTGTGCTCCAAGAATAGTGTACCCTCTCCTAACTGCCATATATGCTTAATCTAAGAAGGGAAGTGAATCGTCACGACATTTTTTAGCGTTAATTTAAGAAAACCACAAACGTGATTTATCTTAAACTAAAATTAGAGCCCGAATACCGTCGTATGAAATCCGCTTATGAAAGCGTTTGGACTCAAGAACCTTAAGAAGGTGAGAACTCAATCCATCCTCCGATCAGGCAAATCCTTCCGTATGCTTCGTTCTACCGGGATTGCACATAAACCGTAGCAGTCATTAGGCAATTTAATCTTGAAGGGACAAAAGGTTGAATAATTAGAATTGACTTCATAACATGCATCCCTGACCACCAAAAACTTTAAAACTATCAAAATACTGTCGGTTATCACGACCAGCTTGAAAATTTATCAACCAAACACGCGTGAGCAACTTTAACCCTCTAGTGAAGCGCACAAATTCAAAATCTGCAAGTGTTTGTGGTCATGAAATGGACAATAATGGAAATTATAAACAAATAACTATACAAGTAAAAAATTTCATAATGTGGGCAAGTAGCCGTTATTTAATTGTGAAAAAGGTTGGTGGGGTATTACTCAGTACTACTGTAAAGTTAGTCAACCGAAATTTCTCAATCATGTGATCCTAACATGCGAAGGAGTGATTGTTTAAGTGGCAAAGTCTCCGGATTCTCTCATCACTGTTAATGCAACCCTAATTAAGTTGAGTACATTTTAGTTCATGTTATGCTGTGGCCTTGTCGCAAGTGGAACAGATGTACGTCACTTACCTTTCATGCAGAAATAAGGGATCAATTTACAAATCACGTCGTTTGAAAGCGACTGAATTGAAGTGGCGAAAGAAACCCAATCAGTCAGACTCTGCTGGCAACCTTAACAATGTGAAGTCTTGGCTTAATTCTACCTGTAGAATCTTTTCTGGAACGCAATGAAGTCGAGAATCTAGATGTTTTACAAAAAAAAACCAAATATTAATGGAGCAAAATGCTAACTGCAATTTAGTTGTTGGTGTTATATTTTGTTTGTTCGAAGTGCCGGAATCGGTCACTTGGGTGGCCATAGTGTACTAGCCAGTTGGCTGGCCTCCAGGCCGTGCCAGCAGCCCCCAAGCCCTCTGGTTCCAGAATATATGTATTCTGTCCTACTACTATGCCTTCTTTCACCTTAAGGGAAGTCTCGGGACACTACAGTTGGATTCTCACATCAACCCGATTGTTTGCGTGTTAACCCGAGACTTTGCGGACAACGAAAGAGGGCATAATACTTGAGCCAGGGCATCTGACGGCTACACAAAGACGGGAGCCCCATGTAGCCCCTTACAAAACTGAGAGTTAAACTGTAATACATAGGTTGTTTAACAATGACCTTGTAGGTGAATGGCGAGAGAACAATTTGAACATGGTTGTAAGCGAGCAAGGCGGTTGTAACACTTTGTTTGTTCGAACTGCCGGTTTCGGTCACTTGGGTGGCCATATTGTTCTAATCGGTTGGCCGGCTTCCGAGCCGTGCCAACAGCTCCCAAGACCTCTGATTCCAAAATATATGTATTCTGTCCTAGTCGTATGCCTTCTTTATCTTAAAAAAGTCTCAAGACCCTACAGCGGTTCCTTGGATGTGGAGAGATCCTCTTCCTGATTGCTATTACTGCGCTACCAAGCAGCAATTGAGTGATTGTAATAAACACTTTAAAAGACCTTTAACCCTCTCTCATTAAAGGTTGTAAAAGGGAAGATAATGAAAGGGATGAAAAGCCTGCATAACCAACCAAATGATAGCAGTTTGCGTTTTTTTTCTTTTACTTACATTAATCCGATTCTCGATGACTAAGTCCTGCTTTAAAAGTGGCTAAAAACACTGTGAAAGTACGTTGCTGTTACCTTTGTGATTGCTGCCATGTTTATCTTTCAATTATCTATTGGCACCATAGTCTAGACACAATTTTTGCCACACCTGGAAAGCGCCTACAGAGAGATTTATGTGTCTTCTAACCTGAATAAAACACCAATAATTCGTTTGCTTATCCAACACTGTGGTTTACTGTTTTAAGGGCTTCCTTTGCCTCACTATTAGACTGATTTAAACCAAAACTTAATATTATGCCTGAATGCCTGCCTCATTTACTATTACCGACCTTGACCTTATTCATTTTAATTTAAGTTACGCAAGCAATTGCTGAGTCAGTAGTGCCAATGATTCAGTATTTTGGCTGTTTGAAGTAATGACCTATTTAATCAGTTTTTTACACTGCTATTTGTTTAATAGGTCGTTAGTTTTAACCACTCAGCTCGGCATTTTCTAAAATGTAAAGGAAAAAACAATGCGTAAACGGCTGAGGTAATTGGAAACCTTTGGGTAAAATGGTTGGTAGTGAACTTGACAATCACAGTTATTACATTATGGGCGACAAAATGAAAGAAATTATTATAGGAGAGACAAATCGGTCTGTGGAAGCGATGATAAAAAGGATTCGTTGTCTCGGAAGGGCTATTTCCTCGCCTGTTACGACGATGGCTTCTTGCATCGATGTCGTCGTGATCCGGACTGCCCAGGAGTCATTGAAACATGGCGTAGATCCCTGTAAAAGTGTCGATGCATATTTCCCTAACCAAACACGCGACAAGAACCTCGTGAGAGTGGATATCAGCCTTTTGAATAAACAAGAATGGAGCAAATATTCTAACTTTCGTGTTTTTTCTTGCATAAAGTGCAGATGGGTCACCTCTTCTTTGAACTTACATTAACGCCATTTAAACAGCACTAGATTGATGACGCAAAATAAGTGTGAAAGTACTACAGGTGACGGAAACAGTGCCACAATGATACAGTGTGTAAGTTTGGCTCAAATTGCATTTCACTATGAAAAATCATTAGTATTAAAAGAATTTTTCTTGTTTAATACGCCATTTTGGTTTCGCAGGTTCTCATGGCTTAACCACTGTACTTCTGCTAAGAGGAACCGTCTCCTAGGCCCCTAGCAGACTCCTACTCCCCCCGCCCCTTCCACAGTCCCTCTTCCCCAACTCTCCTACACGTCAACAGTACAGACTTAATCCTAGCATTAAGTTGCGTTCTGCACTTAGGAAAGGAGTAAGGCGTGTTTTGGAGTGTTGTTTTTTTAAAGTGACAATCATGCCTGGAGCGCTCAAGGGATGTCTAAAGCATCACCTCCGGGTAGGAAAAATACCAATTTATGCCGACCAGGGTATCACACGCAACCTTGACATGATAGGGAAGGCAATTCCAAAGTTACGAGAGTAAATTGATAGGGATTTTGTCAAACACACCTATTTGTCAAACAGGATAATACCTGTTTACCCTAGTATTAATGCATTTAGTGAAGCGATCGCGTAAGGTGGTGCAATCAAAACCGCTAGTACCCAAAACTGGCACTTTTCGAGGTTCGTATGCGTTTATCCAACATACTGATCGCAAATAAATGATAACACGAGAGTTTATAAGTAAAATAAAACAAATTTTAAAAGAAAAGCCGCATCAGGGCCCATCAATCTCGTGTCACACTGCAACAAATAATTCCCACCACAAAGTTTGGAATTAACAGCATTTGATGAAGCGAAAGCATAATCCCAGATGAACAGAAGCGGTCGGTGCTCCCACATTATTTGCTCTCATTTCATAAAGTGGTGGGAATTTTCAGGATGAAATTGGCATGAGAAATTGCCTGATATTAATCCTCTTCCATTAAGGTGGTCAATATCAGGAGGGAATTAGTAAAATTTGGAAGATTTGTCTTCCCAATCGTTATAAAAGGAAATGTCTGGCTGACCTTTACCCCACCTCAGTGTTTCAAGTTAAAATTAAAAGATTCAAGTAAAAAAGTTGTCGTTTTAAATTTAAAAGTAAACGGTGTGCTATTTGCAGTAGATGATAAAACTTCTTAAAAGATTTGATTGCTTGAAAGATTTTCGATGGTGGATTGAAGTTGATTGACGTGCACGAGCACTTGAAGGGTTGAAAATGTTTGGTGTTTTAAGGACCGAGCGCCTGGTTCATTGGATGACGCAAATAGCTGCCCGCCCAGAGCCACGGCAATCTCAATTCGCTAATTGCACAATCACCTCTACTACGTGAAAAATAATTAATTCCCACAAAACAATTATATTGTAGAGAATTTACTGGTTTAGGTGTAATACTTTGTTTGTTCGAACTACCGGGTTTAGGTCACTTGGGTGGCCATATTGTACTGAGCCGGTTGATCGGCCTCCGGGCCGTGCCAACAGCCCCCAAGTCCTCTGTTCCCGGAATATATGTATTCTGCCCTAGTACTGCGCCTTCTTTTACCTTAAGGGGAGCCTCGGGACGCTACAAAGGAGACTTAATATCTGCTGTTGTAGCGACCTGAGACTTCCTTTAAGGTAGAAGAAGGCATATTACTTGGACAGAACAGATATTCTAGAAACAGAGGGATTGGGGGCTGTTGGCACGGCCCGGAAGCCTGCGAACCGGCTAGTACAATATGGCCACCCAAGTCACCGAGACCAGCGGACCAAACAAACAAAGTTTTAGACCTGTTGCAATTGTATCTGACGGGTTGGTGCCCACTCCCAAGCAGAATACTCAAAATCAACTAAAACAATGTTTGCCTATCGGACTTGTCTATATTTCGTCATTTCATGGCGATCAAAATGGGCAATAAGTGCAATTCTGCGCTTTATCAGTAGCCGTAAGTTAAACCTTTACTTATCGAAACATCATATCCATTCGTTTAGTTTGAAATAATTTAAAATTTCTGTTGCTGCAACCATTATACAATGAACCGCGAATTTTCTGTACGCCGAAAATTGTGCCAAGTCCACTGCCATCCTTGCAAGTCCATGCATTTAACGTACTCGCAATGTCATTTTGCAGTGTTTATTTAAATATTCTTATATTCTGCCTATCCAGCCTTAAAATTGCATTTTTTGGGTTCCTCAGAAAATATGGCCATCAATTTTTTATTATTGTTTTATCTCACCTTTCCAGCATACTCTACTTCAAATAACTTTAAAGGGCCAATTGTCTTGCAAGCGCAATCGTGACAGCAGATGCGTGTATTACTCAGGTTACCCCCATTGGGTATGTCGGGTGAAATCTTTCTTTGATACTCTTATTAGACAAGTTTTTAACCTTATCTAATGTGCATGCGTCATTCCCCGTATTGAATTCTACCAACAGCAAAAACCTGTTGTGTGCTCGATTTTTCTGTAAAACTTTGTAATGCGATTACCTACCTAGGATTAAAGTGACTCCCCACGTACATTGGGTGATTTTATCATCATATCCACCTGGTTTCATGCTTTTTTCCTATTGTCTATGAAGCGCTTCTCCGGCGGAATCTCCTTAGCACTGTTGCAACTACGTCAACTCATACGTCCCCTGTTATGCCCGACCCCCTTCAGACTCCTGATTACTTTGGTCTTCGCGATATGATTTCAGTAGAACAACTGTTTAATGTTCGTGCATACCTTGGTCATCGCTCTATGCTCCGTAATCCCTACATGACACCTTACCTTTTTGGCACCCGTCAGGGAATTGATATCTTCGACCTCGAACAAACGGCAGAACTGCTGTTCGATGCTCTTAACTTCACTGCTCATATCGCTTATAGAGGTGGCATCATCCTGTTTATGATACAACACAGACAGGTTTGTGGTATGGTCACTTACAATTACGAAATTCTGAATTCTCTTTATTGCCTCCATTGTTGGATGTCTTGCTTTGGCGGCCTCAAATTCGGTGTTCATGTCCCATCTTTCCACCTGTAGATGATGCATCTGGTGGAGAAAACTGCTAAAATGGTTGGCGAGTACTCTTACTGTCGACCTTGGGGAGGCGGTGTTTTTACGGATTCCACGAACTTTTACGGCGCCACAACGCGATTGCCGGACCTCATAATTATGCTCAACACCATGAATCCCTTGGGTTTTGACCATGTGGCGGTACGCGATGCCGCCAAGATGCTCATCCCCACAGTGGGTATCGTAGACTCCAACTGTGATCCCCGACTTGTCACCTACCCAGTGCCCGGCAATGACGATTCACCTGTTACTATTCGCCATTGGTGCAGTCTCTTTGCCGAAGCCATCATGCTCGCTAAGCGTCGGGCACGGAGGGATGATGCCACTCGAAAACGACTCGCCTCCGCAGGTGATCAGACACCCTCCTAATTGAACCCACATCTACACTGCCTGTAAATACAATCCGAGGGCTAATTTAAACATCACTACCACCTGTGCCATCCCCCTTACTTTGTCTCTGAGTCGTTCGTCGTCAGCATCGCGCATGAACACTAGTCACTCCAGCTCTTGTTGAGGTCAGTTAAGCCGAAAAAAAGGTGAAGTCCACGGGACGCTCCCAGTCCGATAACAGATACATCCTCATGTTTTTTTTGGGCGGCACTGGAAGTGCCAGAAACGAAGGGAGTCGGTGTCGTCCAACAAAACTACTGACCGTGGTGGTTCACACTTTTCAGCGCTCTCGTCGGCGAATGCACTAAAGAAGCATTTTTGTGAGTTTTTAGGTAGGAATAGTTGTATACTTCTCTAAAAAGGACGAATGGAAGTGATCAAGTTATTTTCATCATTGTCTTCTCAATCTGATCGCGTCGATACTGCCAGTAGTTAGCGCGTATTCGATTTAGTTCCAAAGCCAGGCGATCACAAATGCTCTTGGCACTTTCCGCGATCTCTTTGAGGGTTTCTAAGCTTTCGGTGGAGCTGAAAAATGGGAAGAAATGTATGGAGATGAAGAGTCAATCATGGCTAAGATTTGAGTCGGAGTGCACAATGCGATAGGGGCACGCTTACGGTGTGGGTTGGAGAAGTCGGTGCTGAAGGGAAGTGTGAAACAGGTCGAGAAGGAGAGCGAGAACTGTGGGACTGTCTCCTGCCCCATCGGGGTCATTTTCGGTTAGATCTTCGATTGCATCACGAACCATCAAAAGACGTTTGTGAATCAGTTTTACATCTTTTGTGCAAACAGTGGAAGGAAGAGGGGATATCAAACCCAATAGGTAGTTGCAGGCACACTCGTTGTGTGGCATCGACTTCAGCTGAGTAACAGCATAGTTCATCTCCTGAAAAGAAAGAGGTCAGGAAGACAATACTGAGTTATATCTGCAGTTAAGAGATGCAGGCAATATTAGAACCCGTAGGCGATTGATGTACATCTAGATGGTTTTAAACTGACTAACCCGATCAAAGACGGTCTCATTGAGTCCCTCCCCAACGACCGTATAAAACCGGTGATTCCAGGCCGAATTGTTTAATGGGTCATCAAGTATCATGTGTTCGCAAAACTTTAGTTCACTTTTGACCGGAACTTCAAAGAAGTCGACCAGCCAACGACGATATTGCCAAGCGTGATAATTTTTGGCATCATCATCCAGAACCCCACGAATAATGTCAAATTCCCCCATTAATTTATCATAAATGTCCGAGTCTGGGCGATCAAAAACGGTTTTGGGGTCGTTGCCCTTATCCTCCTTGACAGCTTGCTCCATCAGCCACTGAAGATGATACCACAGTTGGTAGTTTTTCGGATGATCAAAAAGAAGAAACTTAGTGAACGTATACTCATTCGCTAAATTACAACTGAGAGTCGTTAAGACGTTGCGTCGATAGGCCCAAATTGAGTAATTTGCAGCATTCATTCGAAGAGCCTCGGCTGTCAATTCCAACACCCTTGGTGAGCGCTCATCAACTGCCATGACAGCGCGAACGTAGTCATGCACGTCAACGAATGCATCAGAGTAGGCTATCCGTACCACACCCCGGGGACTTTCGTCCTGCTTAAGTGGAGTTACGTCAGACCATTCCGGCCTGTCTCTAAAATACCTGTACGAAGAGCTACCATAGATCGCAGACATTATTCGGCATGAAACTGACCATTCAGGGTTGGACGACCTTAAGAGGCGTCTTTGACTTAAGCTACGCTATCATTCCACACATTTTTTTGCATTTTTCCAGAACAGTCGCAAAAACTTGAATTTAATAACCTTAGTAGGGTAAAGCTACGCCAACAATGCTTCACTGAGTTGTGGACGCAATGGAGAAAATTGACAGTCTTCGCGAACTTGCCGGTAGTTTCAGCCCTTTTTTACATAGATATCATAAATTGTGCCATGCAACTGTGTATTCCCACGACTTATAAAAATCTAAATTCTGCACTTGTTTATTTTATGCTGTCTTGAACGCATCATTTATAAATATGTGACCCACCAAGTTTGCAAACATCAAATTAAATGAGAAGGGCTCTTTGAGTAAAAATTTTAATTTTACGAAACTGTTTGCCTCACTATAAATGCACCATTCAACTCTTGTGCCATTTAAAAGGCCTTGTAAGTAGGAGACTGGAGGACAATTTGAATCCGGTTTTAGGCGGAAAAGCTGTTTTTCCGCATGTAGAGGGATCTCACTCTCCAAGTTACTATTGATGTGCTATCCGCCAATGGTTCAGCTACTATAATAAAGATGCCCAAAAATACCCAATCATCTCCTATTAGGGGTCGTAAAACGTAGGAGGAGGAAAGGGAAGAAAGGCTTAAATGCTAAAGTGCGTTAGGAAATATCCGACTCCATGTAACAGAGTTCTTCCAGAAATTTTCTGTTTGCTCAAATCATACTGTGGCTTCGGGAGACTTCCTTCAAGGTAAAAGAAGGCAAAGTAGTGGGACAGAAATCATATCCTGGAAGCAGAGGGATTGGGGGTTGCTGGCATGGCCAGGAGGCCAGCACCCACCCAAGTGACCTAAGTCGGCAGTCCAAACAAACAAAATATTACATCTACCGTCAATAAGTTGCACTTTAGAAGCACACAGGCGTTACATCGATAGATACATACATGTACATTTAACATGCTTCAGGGAATGGCGTCGCCGACATGGACCGTAGACCGATGCGCTTGGTGATGATAAATTTACGATTGAACATTTTATGAGGGATCCAAAAAAGTTAAAGTCTTGTTTCAATGAGTGCACTGAGCAAACGACACAGGTTCTCATTAAGATATCCGTATTCCTTAACTCCCTACTTCATCTAGGTGACCCAAGCAACATTGCTGCCTTAACATAGCCTGCATGTTCTCCCTCAGAGCAGCCACAGGAAGACCTTGTAAAACATGTGTAATACTTTGTTTGTTTGAACTGCCGGTTTCGGTCACTTGGGTGGCCATATTTTACTGAGCCGGTTAGTCGGCCTTTGGGCCGTGCCAACAGCCCCCAAGTCCTCTGTTTTCAGAATACATGTATTCTACCCCCAGTACTATGCCTTCTTTTACCTTAAAGGGAGTCTTGGGATGCTACAACATGTGTTCTTTAAATGCGCTTTGTAGACGAATGGCAGGAGGACAAAATTAATCTGGTTATCGACGCGCGTGGTTCCTCTCAAAAATCTGGAGATCCCACGTCATAATTGCTTTAATATCACGCTGTTCTGCCTATGTCATAATAATTATGCCTTGTAACACCCAGCCTTCTAATAGCGGGGTTGGAAGAAAGGAAGAGGAGGAAATGGAAGACCCTTATACAGACCTGAGCAAGGGAAACGCTATTTTACAACTATAGAGACCTACATTAAGCCTTTAAAGAGCCCAACCTAACAAAACCGTATTAATAACTTTTAATTGAAAGCCTTGTTTTTCAGTATATTAATTTGGTATTCACGTGCATTGTTACATGAAACCGTCCCTTCTTTCTTGCATCCATGTTAAGGCAAAACAACAACCTTATATGTAATGCGTTGTTTGTTTGGACTGCCGGTTTTGGTCGCTTGGGTTGCCATATTGTACTAGCCCGTAGGATGGCCTCCAGGCCATGCCGGCAGCCCCAACACCTCTGTTCCCAGAATAAATACATTCTGCCCTAGCGGAATGCCTTTTTTACCCTAAAGAAAGTCTCAAAACGCCACACTTTGCACTTGTGGATTTCTTTTAGGCGAGGCGGTACTAGAAGTACTAGTTTAAATAGTCCATGTAACTTCACACTTTTGGCCTAATGAAAACTGAACTTTTAGCATAATACCATTATGTAACAAAATATATATTTATGATCTGTGTGTAAAATGTCAGAATTGTTGGCTTCTTGCTGCAATCTATTGCTCTGTCATATAACCTTTGAAGTGTTTTATTGGATGAAAATGATTTCGCTCTGGCTTTACTAACGCCAAGATATTTTTAAATTCCCAACTGGCGATGAGTGTCGTATCAGGCGGGCATTCAGGCAGGCCTGCTGGCAAGCCTGCTGGCAAGCCTGCTAGCGTTATAAGTTCGCATCAAAGTGGAGCATCAGTGGCGGGACGTAGTGCAGTCGGTAAACAAGTTAATAACTCGTCGGTGAAGAGTTCAAAGTCACTTCCGTTCAATGCTGTCACCATTCCGAATTCAGCGGGGAAAGGACGGATCCTCGGTGATCAGGAGATTACTGAAGAGGAAATGGAACACTTGGCTGATGTTTGTCGACGATATGACATGCTACAGCGTCAGGAGGATGAACGCATAAAGTTTGTTTCTAATCTACAAATTTATTTGCATAAGACATCTTTTTTGTTTAATTGTCAAAATCTTTTGTCGATCCATAATTCAACTCATCGGCTTTTTTAATGTGATACGATTTGGCTTTGCACTGATAGCCATTAAAAGCGATGTTTTTATGCGAAGTAATCAGGATGGCACTTTAATTGTAGCGAAGTGTTTGGCAAGCATATCTAGGCGGCCGAAGCGTTTTAAATTGGAAGGTTTTATGCATAATTTTCAAATTTTGGCACATTTGCATGATTTGCTTCTAAATTTTAGAAACATTCGAGAAAAGGCCATTTCAAAAGAGAAAGCTCGTCAGGGAGTTACTCGTTATGATGACGCTCACTGTGCCCTTTGTGGCGCGGCTTTTATGGTTCTCTTCAATCCCAAATCTTTGTGCCAACACTGTGATTTATACGTTTGCCGCAATTGTGTTCAAAAGAGACTGGACCCCGAGGGCATTATTTGCAAAGTCTGTTTTAGCGAGTGGTATGTCACTGCGATATTTTTGGCGCTCTAATCTACCGTTCAATTGATGTGCTCTACCAAACTTTTTGTAACTCACTGTTTGCATTTGCTCACAATTTGCGCATCTTAAATACACGAATTAAAACATTTTCCATTGCGTAAGCGCCAAATATTGTGACGCGAAATTGACCTGGAGTCCAAATTTTTCCTGTTTACTAGTTTATTCACATTGAAGCAAACGCCACTCAATGCCTCATTAATGTTTTGACAGATTTCAAATTATGTTTCAATTTAATGAGTTTATATGATATGGCTTTCGTGAGACGCTATGATCCCTAAAAAAACAAACCAATCAACTTAGCATCTTTGTCAAAATCTCATTATCTACCCGTAGTTTTAGCAATAATTGAGCTATTATGAAAGAAACCAAATGTTAACTTGCACTTTTCTAATCCTCCTACACTTGACTATTTAATAGGATTTTAAAAGGCAGCACCGAAATGCATGTTCTATTGCAAATTTTTAAACTTTTTTGACATAGTGAGCCTTGTTGGGACTTTCTTTAGTTTGGTCTAACTTTTGTCATAACACAGGGGCTTACAAGTGATGCAAATTCGCCTACTTTGAATGCACTTTTTGCGCTAGACATCTGAACTCGCACCATTTATCTCCAGTGTAAATCTGCTTCAATTTTTTATTCCGGGAACTTGCATTGGCCTGTTTGGTGTCACTTTTTTTGCGCCAGTATAACATCATTCAAGAGGATTATATTCTAACAGCATTTTGGACGGTCTCTTACTTCCACAGTACCTAACTTGAGGCCGATCCCTCCTCCTCCTCCTCCCTTCCAGGGCAATCACGTGCGCTGGCACTTTTATGCCTGTGCAGAGATGAATGCAGCCTTCGTCAGCCACCACCTCGGTGGGGCTGCGTAAATCTCTGCTACACTATGGTGGATTGCATAATTTTAGGTTCTATACCTGAGAAATGACTATTCAGAAGGCTTTTTCTTTCCCCTCTTAGACTACTCCGTTGCTCGAGTTTCCTGACTCATCTATTATTAGGGATAGATTTCGAAGATACATTTGAGTTGTGCTTGTCTTCAGCCTTCAGTGACCCTTCCATTGGGTTCCAGATATCATTTGCACCAATACATTAACGAATCTTGTGTCACAATCGGCATCAACTTATTTACCTTCACCTAAAGCGTTCTTCGTTAAGGCCGAGTCAGCAATTGGTATGCATCACTCACAGCACCTAAAGCAGTCTCCAGTGGCAGTTTCCGTAATGACTGGTTTGGTTAATCTGCCTCATCATTGCTCCACACCTATTTTGGAGTTTCCGCTGCTGCTCTAATAAAAACAGTCCGATAGGATCTCAGTTGCCCGTGTTCTTTCCACCACTGCGTATCCATCCACGGTTTGATAACTTGTTCCGCAAATAGAATTAGTTTTATCCACCTCTTGCAAGTAGCAAGCAACGGATTGGCAGAACCCTTGGGGTAAAGTAAACTAAAAGTATATTTTTAACGACTAGGTCTCGTAGAGCCCATAAATTGGAAATGATGCCTCGTGTATTGAGGGTGTATAATTGGTACGCCTTTGTTACTTCATGGATGATTGTATTGAAAGTGGTGGGTTAAACTGATCCAGTCTGCTCTTCTCAAGCAGTCACATCATTTGCTTGACAAAATCTAGGAGGTTAACTCAACAATGAGTGGAAACTCAGTCCATCTGCCAGTTTTGGATGCTCCGCGGTTAAGTTGTAGATTCGATGCACAGATAATGCAATGCTAGTAGCCTCTAAAAGTGACTCTACCATCGCTTCTCAACCTCACTCCTTCATATGACCAGTCGTAACGGTAAATGAGGCAGCCAGAACCGATTCATTGCGTGCATTAACGTTCTGTTGGTGGGACAAATAGGTGGAGAAGCTGGATTGACCGCTCCCTCATGGCTGCTGGCAAGCACGATCAGTTAACGCCTCCTGACGCGTGAGTGTGCTTGATCGGTTGTGGTGTGAATTCACACGCATGGATTCACATATAGTCACGATACACATGAACCCTGCCGATGTCACTGCAACACTCTCCTCTCCTCCCACACCAGGTGGACAGCCTGCTACTCCAACTAATCTCCGAGGTGGTAACAGATTGTGAGCTTGCCTCTTCACTCAGGGAAGAGAGTCAAATGGAGATAAATGGAATATTATGAAGCATTTGTCATTTTATCATCTTTTAGGATTGAATAAGAATTGTAGTGACTTTTCAATCGCTTAGCTTTCAAAATAGCACACACCTGAGGCTTTTCCTTCTAGCAGTCATGTAAATCAGATGTTTGACTTGCCTGTTAACTCTTAGCACTTGATAAGACATGAAAGGCGCTAGGGTTATGCATGACCGCCTCCCCTTCCCTCTCAGCCCCACAACAGTTAACGTTTGCCGGATTTTATGACTATATTCAAGTTAAGGCCTATCTTTTCGCTTCCTGACCTATACCATTGTCTGTTTTAGCTCAAATAAAGCGCGTACAGGTCTCTGGTTCACGGAGAAACTACAGGTGGCAAAAAGGGACGGTCGTGTCATAGCAGTCGCTCCGACCAGCGCTCTTCGGGCCTCTCTCATTCGCAAACGAAAGGGTAACGGATCTCGTCTTGTCTATGCTGTCATAATAATCGCATTAGTGGCAGCGTGATGCAATCACCTGTTAATAAGTGAAGTCTCCTTCTGTTAAACCACCTCGTTGAAAGGGGCATTCACGTATGCATGACTCATTGTGATGCGACGGTGGCGATGTAGCCTAAAGGAAGGTCATTAACACCACTAATGGACCGTCGTCACTCGCCTGTGTGCGTGTGTGTGGGCGGATGGGTGCCTGCCTGCCTGCCTGCCCGCCTGCTTGCCTTTGAAAACGTATTTGAGTGAGTGATGAGTGATGGAGCGATTGAGGCAATGAGTAAGACCAACAAAGACTCCAAGTCAGTGGTTAGCATTCATCGCCTGAGCTTTCGTGTTTCTGCCCAGGGGCGTGCAACGACCTCTTCCCTGCGCGCATTACGGGGAGGGGAAGAATGATCCTTCGCTCACCAGCATTGAATTCCGCGTAAAGCATGGTAGAATATTTTTATATGACTAGCACCAGCTGGGCGTTTCATAGGCAATCTTAATTACTACAGAGCATTCATGTTTCACTACGGCAATTAATGATCATTTTAAGTCATCCAGTATTGTGTAATAATGTTCCTGTGGTTATGTATTTATCTGCGTGGGTTCGTGTTTCATCTGCTCCAAAGGACACTTGAAGTTGGCCTGATGTAGCAATCGTTCAGTGGCTTGGCATACAGTTGGCACAAGTAGACCGCTTCACCTCATTTACATATGAGCGGAACAAGAACAACTAACCTTTTGCCCAGCAAGTAATCGCAAATAACTGTACAAGAGTTGGATACTTAATGGGATAAAAAGTGTCACAATATTAAACCCTGTTGTGTTTGCAAAGTGTTGTCACGGTTGGCCCCCAAGGTCTAGGCTTGGTTGCCGACATTAATATGTAAGCACGTTAGCTGGCTAATTAAAGGTAAGTTCAGAAAACAAATATTTTCAATAATCACCCAGGGGAATCAAGTGTCCCACAATGGCAAAATTTGGTCAACCGAATTTAAAATAACTTGTCCCGTCCCCATCCCTGTAAAAATTAATAATCAGCTGTGACCTTCAAATGTGGCGGCAAATTGTATCGGAAAATTTTGCGGGGATATGAGATGCAAATAACATCTACCCAAGTTTTTTTCACCCACGGTTTTCTAACAGTTTAGCGCACCTGACACCAAAGTCACATATTCGCACCAAATGCAATAATACTTGTGCTTTACTAAAGTGAGGATATTCGATTTCCCAAATTTTAATCACCACGTAGTTGGGTCAAAAATGCATGACATTTGGTGCCATATTAGGCCAGCAAAACACTTACCTCGTGACAGTTGAGTGTCAAGCACCCCACACACCTCACACGAGATTACGAAATACTGAGAGGGTATAGGGCTACTTCACCGACAAAGCAGTGTTATTTCAAAAATTGCTAGATGACAGCAAGAAGCAGTAGTAGGGTTTTAATGTCTACCCGAATAAAATCAATTTAGAAATACACTTCTCTTGGTAATGCGTTTGCCTCACAAATTGGAATTCGTTTAATGATTACTTTTATTGCTCATTTTAGGGTAGCAAATAAAAAATATTCCTCCCTTAGTTCTGTACTTTGTGGTTGTGTGCTGAGCCATTTGTCCCTGCATTACCCTTCGTCCATAATACCCACCTGTTATTAGGCATCAAGGGTTCTACCACCAGTCACGCGGCTGTTTAGTAAGCCAAATTCTTGCCCACTCTTGGTGTCTGGACAGCGTCAGTGCGGGTCCTTGAGACTTTGTCAAAACCGATTGGAGTTTTCTCCATCCTCAATATTAGCCACCTCAGGTCAGACCAATGCCAACAAGATAAAGTCCTTCTTCATGTTCCCACTTCCCTTGCTGAGAAATAAACGAGGTACAAATCAGGAAGGAATGTATGAAATGGCTCATTCTACAGGCACTTAAAATCTGAGTTAAATGTTTTGTCAGAAAGGAAACCATCTTCCCCAAAATGAGTAAGGACATCTGATGCCGACTGTGTTTTTAGTTATCTTCTGCTTATTTTGCCAGAGCAAAGCGCGGCCTCCTCTGTTGTCGGAAAGCCACAACCAACTCCACAAGGTGCGCCTATTTTCAGTTCAAATGTACGCTTGAAAAATGAATGCGAAATCTCGTTGGACATATTTAGGAGTGGTCATGCGAGTTCCCCTAGGAGGTTAGAGACTGTTCTCAAGTTATCCACCTACTCATGTGTGTTTACTTTTCTTCAGGGCAAAATGGATCGGTCTCCGACGTAAGTTGCATTACGCTCACTGGCATATGCATTTCACTGTCGTAAGTCATGCCAAGTAGCATTATGGGTTGAGCCTCATTTTGCGCTTTAATGGGTGACAATGGTCAGGACAATAACAAGTGGTTCGCAAATCATCGTCCATACAACGATTTATCCTTACAGGCACTGTTCACCGCTTTCGCGTATTTTAAGAGGATATATGAAAGCATCTTTCATGCATCGTTAACTTCCTAAAGGCATTTTGGAAGACTTTCTACTCATGCAATTGTAAGATTACCCCCCTCCCCCCGGAGCATCGAAGTGTTCAAACGCTACTTTAATTTATTTTTCAATCTCACACTGCCACATTTGACTTTGATGGCTTGAAAACCGAGCACCAAACGCTGACATTGAAGTATCGGTTCGGCCAAAAAAGCTGTCACTTATCAACTGAAGTCATAAAGTTCATTTTTGCAAACACTTTCCACTCAAAATGTCTCAGTACTCTCAATAGAATTCTTTAACATTTCAATTCCAGTTCTGAAATTGATGATGAAATTATTATTCTGTCTGGGAACTTATGGTCAGTTAACACTTGAAAGATAAAAATTCTGTTTTGCTAAACTAAATTAATCCAAGTTTGCTACATATGCCTCGAGATTTCATTCCATGCAATGGAACAGGTTTACACCAGGATTTTAAAAATGAAGGCCTCTTAATTTGGATATTATCCACCACTTTTAGCCCGTGAAGGAGGCAGCACGACGACTGGCACAAGAAAACGAGAGAGACTATAGCTTGAGTTCTAGTACTTTGCAACGCCCCGTAAGTGAACACTCTCCTTTTACCTCAACAGTTTTTACTCAGCGATACATGAGTACGCATCTTTAGGAAAAGAAACGCCCATCCAAGCTTAGAAAAGCGTTGGCAATCCGCCTCAAAATATACTTCTTTATTTAATCCTTGCTTTTGCTGCACTACATAACGCAAAGGTAATCTGCTTTCAATCGAGACCAGAGTGTAAGGTGAAGCTACTGCTTGAACAACAAAGTGACCCTTGCTGAGCTTTTATGTATACTCACTTGTGTTGCCCACCTCTTACTCCTTTTACCTCACACATGGGATTCTTTTGTATTTTTCATTCGCGTGGTCACCCGGTTACTCTCACCTTATTTAAAATTACGAGTCTATTTTATGCCTCACTTGTAACTTTTGCCGCTAATTGAAATTTACGCTCCACATCCTGATAAATGGCTGATAAGAAACTGCATCGAATCAGCCGAACTCCTCCTGGTGGTGAAAGGCTTTATTTGCAATTAAAAGTGCTAGTCCCGTGCTATTCAAATGAAACTGGCTTATAGCATTCTTTCCCTGTATATCTTGAGGACTACCTGTGTCCTTTTTTAAATGTGGCAATATTTAAGGAAACGTTGACTCCCTCAATGCGAGGTCACCACCCACATCTTATGAATAATCGTAGCAACCAAAGGCTGCCTAGTACATTATTTAATTTGCAACCCATGATGCTTGAATCAAAGCCCAAGGCCGCTGAGTAAAGTAGGCTAGCACGTTCATTCTTAAAATTCTTAAGCACACATAGTTCATGCTTAGTTTGCCACAATTACTTGAAGCCCGTAATGCTTTATAACTCCATGTGATTGCTCTGTCCTGCAAGATTTATTCCTTGTCATAATATTCGGCTGGCGAATTTAAGTGCTACTAGTAATGCATTTTCTTGGAATGAGGTTTAGTGCTATGGATCTTAAGAGCATCTGAAAATAAGCCTTACTTGAATTCATTTTATTTAACTGCGCTATTTCGTTTGTTTGAAGCAATGCTCCGTCCTTGACGCCATGAGCAAGGTTGAACGGTGATGACCCATTTTCTTCAAAAATGTAATTTCAAGATTCTGTTGGATCGTCACAATTTCTACCTTCTGAGTCAATGTAAAAGTCAACTTTGTTTTCCATAGGATGTATAGTATCGATACCCTGTCTTTGTTAATATATAAAAATATTGGCAGCCAAAACTCATGTAAACCCCAGATTTGTCCTCACAATTGTGGGGGCAATCAAGAACAAGTTACTTTGGCACTACCAGTGCCTAACCGTATTTATATGCGTGGTTATGCCAAAATTGTCTGGTAATAAATCACTTGCGATTGACTTTTCAGTCGGTAACCTAGCAAATACGTCACCTAATTTCTGCATCACCCACCCCAGCAAGCGTTTGAAATAAGTTTCAAGTGTTTTGATTGACATGTACTATCCTAACTTATGTTTTGAGCTGCATTTTGGGCGTTCCCAACTAAACTTCCACTCATTTTAAAAGGTCTCTCTAAAATGATTTAATTTTTGATTTTTGCTGTTTTAGTATTATTTGGTAGGAGAGTTACCAGATTCCTCACGATTCACTTCTGTGTAGGGATCCCGTCTATGGGAATAAATTGGCAATGTACCACGTTCTCAACGTGAACTCATTCAAAAGTTTGCAGAACTTGCACTTAGAGTTCAAAAGTGATGACTATTCCCTTTGTTGGAGCTTGCCACAGAAATGTTTTTTTTTTATTTTGGAGTGCCAACAAATCAGTGCCCATTTTCTCACTCCACTAGTATTATGCTACTTACGATTTTTGTTTGACAACAAACTTAGTCTGTAATACCAATCATTTTAAAAATAGTGCTTGTTGTTTCGCCCACATTGAGGCTTATTAAACATTCATAGTTCGTAGGTTTTTTAGTTTTTTCCAACAAATGGAGCACGAATGTCACCAAATTTAGCTGCAGAAAACTATCCAGGCTCCTCCCTGAAAACTCATAATTTTATTTGTCTTTTGCTTAACCAATGAAGTGAAACCAAGTAATGTAGTAATTTGGGAAACTTGAATAAAAAACAGAAGTCAAGCAAATCCTAATTCGTCATATTGATCGAGAACTGCGAATAAGCTGGTGTTGGAAGCGCTACCTCTCTCCCTATTCCCTCCCTGTCCACTGCTTCCTTGAAAGAAATCATGCCCACCGTTTCTGTCAGCAGTCGAGTTGGGATGTCGCTTACGTCCAGTATTTTACATCATACTGTTTTTATTTCTAAATTGGGCTGCATAAATTTGCAGCGCTCATCAGTTTTCGTATGTGAATGCCTGAAACATCAATCTAGTTTTGGGCGTTACCAATGTAAATGTTTCACTAGCTGGATGAAAAGTGCATTAGGTGCTTTTGCTTTGCCCTATAAGGTTTGAAGGGCATTAATTTATTGTCCTCGAGCAATCTCTTGAAACTCGTTAACAGTGAGATTCATTTTAGTGTCAGAATAATAAAAACTAGCACCACACTTCATGGACTCTGTGAACAATGTCAGCATCGAGGCATTGTCGAAACAAGGCCAATATTACCACTTTAATTTGTTCTTTTTAAGGAATAGCTTCAACCTATAGAATTAATGTATTCAGTAGAGTATGAACAGGCGGCATCTGTTTGAAAACAAGCTCTGTCTGCTCTATTGGAAATGTAGAATCCAAAGTGAAACATTGGCATGTCACAATTTTTAGCCAACTGGGGAAAGCAATAGTCAAGTTTACTCCGGTGCCTCAGGACGTTCAAGTATGCGACGAAGAGGTGGCGCCTCCCCGGTAATGAGATCTTACATCCGCTTCCGGATATGCGGCTAAACTGAGTTCCCCCGCCAAAATAACCACCCTCTTACCCTTTCAGCAAGTGACCGATCTAAGACGTCGTCTAAGTTCCGCGTCCTCCACCACAGCAAGCACTCAAAATAGGTCTCGAACGCTTGGGGTAATACTGCCTCTTTTGGGAACTGCCTTTTCGTTTGCTTCAACTCTAAATAGCAAATCCTTTATGACTCCTTAAAATTTAACGCAGAGCACTTTTTTTAGTTTTTTCCAGACGGTTAAGGCAGCATTATCGAAATAAGTTCTTCAACTAATGGACACCTTCGGCGTGATTGTGTCTGAGAGTCAAGAATGTCTCGCTAGCGGTGTTAGACCACAGAGTAGCTTTTTATTTTCCAATGTAAGCGGCTGCCATTCCTCAGTGAACGGGTGAACTTGTAACCCCGACGTTGGCAACACTCAGCATGCCACGACTCACTTGTTCTTGTCACGTCTTATCCCAGTTTTTTTGGCATACCTCGCCAGTGAAAAAAGCCAGTAGACGTGCTACTCAAGTCGAACGCTTGCGCCATTCCCAAACATTGAGATCGT
Organism: Taenia multiceps; assembly: GCA_001923025.3. NCBI lineage: Eukaryota > Metazoa > Platyhelminthes > Cestoda > Cyclophyllidea > Taeniidae > Taenia > Taenia multiceps. The sequence continues at coordinate 17,957,820 of CM010313.2, read as the reverse complement.
GCCCTTTTGTTTTTGCCGAGCTGGCATGGAAGGGTGGTCGTGCTGTTCGCTCTGCTCTCTCTAATATCCGAAATTGCGCATTTTCGTTGCCTCTCAATCCCCACAGGTTTACCCGTTTACCGCCTTAACTTAGGCCAGCGAGTTTTTCTTCTCTAATTTTTCTTTTTTTTTGGATCCGTAATCTTTAACCACCTCTTAAAACTGTGAAAACGCATTAATTTTACGACTCGATTTTCCTAACAGTTATTGACAAATTCCTGTCAAAAGACTTAAGAGCTTTTATTCTCACCTGAATGTGTGTTTTGGCGTCAATTTTACGAATTGGTCGGTAAGATTTGAAGCCTCCCTTACACGAGGAGCCCATACTCCCTGATTGCATGAAAGAAAGACTTCTTTCTTGTCGTGACCCACTTAGTGTAGAGCTGGGCGTTGCAGCTTCACTTAAATAATACAGCATAGCCAACCTCTGTGCGTTATTACTCTTTACTACTCTTTCCTTTCATCGGGCACCTCTTTTCGGTTCTTCTTTATGCACTATTCACCCTTATCTCATCCTCAATTTTCTCATTGTCTGTGTCTCCTATCTCCGACTATTCTTCGCTTAATCTGGATGCTGGTGCATTCTTCCAGCTAACCCACAGGCACACTTCCCGCAGCTAGTTCGGCCACCTTGCTCAGCATTTACGCGGTAGATTCCCTCTCTGAATGGAGGCGACTTTAACAATCTCCTTCTGGTGTTTTACTAGCCTCGCCCGCTATCACCAGCCACTGGAGCAGAACAACTAGCATTCAATGTGATCTTCTCGGGGGTGGATGACCTACCCAAAACCTTGCCTCGTACAAATTCACAAAATCGCAGCAACTCTGGGTATGCCACCCCAAATACCCTCACCGGCTACTCCGATGGAAACAATTGGGATAACAGGTCTATGATCAGTGGGGTAGGTTCCTCCAACACCTCCTCCTCCTCCTCCTCCATCCTGCAGTGCTTTAAAACCTTCATAAAAGATGTGTTTCACTACTTCTTCCAAGTAAATCACCTAGACGATTTCAAATTTACTGAATTTTACTACTGGGAGGTTTTTAAACCGATCAAGAGTTGTTGATAAGAAACTGCAAAGCTGCTGGACTTGGATGGTAATTGACCAGCTTAGCGGTGGAAGGACAGAATAAAGCGAAAGGGAATAACTTTGGTAGGCGTTTTTAGCACCTTTTATCTCCAAGAAAATATCGCATCTAACTAAACACTTTTGATCCGTGAAAGCGATTATGTGTTTGTGCCACGTCGAATTGACTAACCTCTCTATCCATGTGATTACCACCTCGAAATCGAGGGAGGCGAATTGGAAAATTCGTGTCAACAGCTCAGTGGCAATTCTTGACAAAGATTAGTAGAATAGTTGTAAAAAAGTTTCCACATCACTTATTCTCCTCAAATTACGCCTGTCAACACTGGGCATGGGCGTTGTACGTCAAATCGTCGTCAGCATTCACCTTGATTAGCGGTTGTGGGTAAATCTGAAGCACCCCTCTCACGTCACTTGAAGAGTGAAATTAGCATTAAATTCCGCTAATAAATCTCAAATTTAATTGCAGGACTTAAATGGGAAGCGAAGTACACACAATTTTTATGAGTGAATGAAGAATGCCTTGAAAAGTTTTAAGATCGCCTTTCTTCACAGGAGGTGGTGGGGCTGGAGGCGGTGGGGGAGGGGTTGTGCAACACACCTAAATGCTTTTGACACCAATCACCAAACCAGTGGATGAATAATGTGTTTCCTCCTCCATTCTGGTGTATGTAAATGCAAGGCGATCAGTAAGTGTGGTAGGAATACTTGCGGCTGATTCATCGTTTCATTTTACAAGGAAATGACGTATGATTGTATGAAGTATTTCATTCATACTTTTAAAGCTTTTTATGTGAGAAAAAGTTGTATTCTCCCCATTAATGCCTCCACGAATGACCATCTATTCAATTGCTCGGCTTCTTACATTTCAATTTCCCCTTAGTGGTTTGATTTTATCATCATGATGAAGCACCGATTTCTAGCTTATTGTTAGGCAAACCTTATTACTGAGACGCAAAACGTTGCATCATCAGTGGTAATGCCTCGACTCAGCCCTTGAAGACAAGTACGTAATTCAAATGCAATGAGTGTATGGGGTGATGTGTCATCGGTCTCCACTTCAATGCGAAGCTTGTTTATCAGATGTGTGTAGCACGTTGACACCTCTCTGAAGGCAGAATGTGTACTATCAGCGTACAAAAGGAATGGAGGAGGGTATTTTGACGTGGTCCAGAGGCCTTCCGTGGTACCGATACCGAAATAAATATTTAAACAAATTATCAAGGCTTTCTATAGCTCCTCTCTCCTTTTGGTACCTCCCCTTGGCCAACACAATGGAGTCGGTACTGTAGGAGAAACACCCACCAGTCACTCGCTCCAGTCATCGAATTTGCGCACAACTCTGAATAAATCTCGTCTCGGCTTCCTGTTTGGGAAGTGTATAGAGAGGATAGAATGCAATGAACATCAACTATATCCATCGCCAGTAGTAAAAAATGATGGTGTGGTGGCAATCATTTAGTAAATGACTAGGTTTAAAGTTTTGTTTGTTCCACCTTGCCTATTTTGTTCCCTCTGCATTGCTGCCCATCTAAGCCTATCGGAATTCCATCCAAGTGGTAGAGAAATGGAGGAGGTATCGCGTGTTTACCTAGTTGAAGTCTTCGTGCAGGTACAGTTGGAAAACCACAAGAAGTGTTGTTTCATTTGTTAACGACGTTTCTGGAGGACATGGGCCTAGGATGGATGCTGAAGTTGGACGTCATTCCCAATCCGCCTGTTGGGAATCGTCACAGGTTCGCTCATCCGTATTATACAGTCTTCTCCTACTTCAGTGGTAGGCACCGAAGTAGCCGTCCTTTAGGATTGAGTCATCTTTTCGCTGCCACTAACGCAACACCCTGAGACTTCCCAGAAGACTGGTGTAGACATCTTGCCAGGGCAGAATGTGCACTACCGACGTGGGAAGGAGCCAGGGTCCAGTAGTATTGCTCGGCCGCAATGCTGTCCAGCGGTAGTACAGAAACGAAGCCTCTCCTCCCCATATAAATCGCCACGAATGGATAACCAAAAAAAAAATCATACAAGCATCCAATTTGCTTCATCGTTTTTTCCTCAAAAATGTCCTGCTGAGGGCAGAGAGTTGTTGGAGAGAAAGGGCTTGGCAAACCTAATTACTGCGTCCTGGGTACGCATTTACGAAAACACGCATCGGCAATAACCTGATGTGAATGGCGCTTTGTGTGATCATAAAACCCCTTTTTTAATTCCCTCTTTTATCGTAGGCGAACAATTTTTTTTTGCCTTCAATTCCTGTTTTCATAAATTACCAACTCTTTCATGCAGTTCTGTTAAGATCCCTAAATTGCTCGTAACTAAGCAACAGGAGATTTTAGATGGGACCGGTGATTGCCAATTTAGGAGCAATTAGGATTCTTTGTTTGCATAAAAAATCTCCCGAAAATGCAATTAATGCAGATTATTCTCAAGTGCTGCATGAAATGCGCTTAAACCAACAAGTATTGCAAAAGAGAAGTATTCTTTTGAGTTTAATGTGTGAGAATTGGCATGGGGTGTGAGAATTGGATGACGATCCATTCAAAACATGGTAAGTGCGTTGGTTTCGGAGGCACCGAATTCATGAAATTTGCCTGGATTTTGTGGTACTTCTCAAACTTGTAGCGCCTGTCAATTTGCTTTCAGTGAAGGCAATATGGTGTGACTAAAATCTGTGCATGTATCTTATTGTCTCAAGGTGAGTGTCGGCTCGGTGACAAGTGTCTACAGTGAAAGGGAGGAGAGTTTCACCCATGGCATCGTTATCACTGGGGAGTTGAGTTTCTCCATCGACTACGATGACAAGAGCAGCTCGCTGCGGGTCTTCGTGAAACAGGCGCGCGACGTGGCCGTGGCCGACAAGAAGACAAATAGCTCGAGCACGTACGTGTTTTTCTCATGCTTTTTGAGGGTTTGGAACTTTTATCAGCACGGCTGATTTGTTTACTACTACGCCCAGGTCTGGTGTTCCATGCGGCAATTAGATGTTTGTGGGAATGAGTGCATTGCTGTGGACTGGGGAAATGTCACGATCAGCGCCGTTACTGACGGATGTGCGATCGGCGTTGAAGAGATTGTGACACTTAAGTATTGCGCAGTAGGCAAATTACCCTTTGCTGTTTGTCTCGAGTCCTTTACGTCGTTTTTCAAGGGGAGCTTTAACATTCGCTCTCCCTTTGGCCGATTGACTTTACAATCGGTGTCTAGACTCGGTTAGACTGATCCGTGGTATATGCATTAGCTATTACTTCTAGCAATGCGGTTACTATACCACAGATTTCATGAATTCACCGAAAGGTAATGCTTTTTTATCCTATGCAAGAGAGGTATTGTCTTTGTGATGCAATCGCTATAACAATTGTAGATAACGTTTAAGGTAGTTGGGCTACTTTTAGCTGGAGGGAGTAATAAAATGACCGGGCGAACTTCTCTAGGACTGGAGTATTAAGCAGTCCAAATGACCGTCATCGAGGCAATCCTAAGCGTTCCTTCAAGAAATGTTGGTTGCTATGCATGAATATTCCTGCAGTAAGTCAAGAGCATGCAATTGCATTGGGCACATGCTTCTCTATCTATTATGTTACAAAACAACTTTTTAAAGAATGCGCTGGCGTCAGTCTTGTTGTTCTTCAGTTCATCTGAAAATGCTGCCACTTTCAGTCTTGTTTCTTTATGAATCAGTTTCGCTTCATCACCAAAGTGAAGTGGTGTTTTTGTGCTTTTCCACTGCCAAATCCACTGCATCCGATTTGTGAGAGAATCCTTTTTACAATAAATTGGCACTTGCATTTTGTCAGCCTGCCAATGTTAGCTCGGTGCCATTGTGGTGGTCTCACAATAACAATTTCGCTTCGAATAGCTGCGTTGGGAGTCTGTTCTAGAATGCGATGCTTTGATTCCCAACTCTTTTTTTCATTTTCAGTTTGACATTTGCCATTTTTATGGAATCTTGCTTTGAGTTCATAAGGGTTGCAGATTTGTAACAATTTCGTATCTTGAGGCACGCTACTGAATTTCTTTATCAGTAGCATCCCCACAATGAACCTTGCAAGATTTTGCAAATTTACTGAAAATAATGCGATTATAATAAACATCACACATTTGAAGTCAAAGATCAACTTCACATCTATTTGATATTAAGTAAGTTGGAAAATTTAAAAAGTGCCAACCACTGTCAGGATCGGTTTAATGTGTAGCAATTTTTTTGTTCATGTCGACAGTGGCTTTTGTTTACTTTCAAGAGCTAATCAAGCCTCCAGCGATTGTAAAAATTATTAATGCTAACAGTCTCTTGGGTTGAATAGATTTACGGACTTCCTCCCATTCCTGCATTGCTCAACGAAAGCAGCTTACTTTCACTCCAGAGAGTGAGTACATGAGCTAATTGGTTGTCAGTGCGATCCAATACTTGCGCTTGCGGCTTAGTGTGGGATGTTTACAATCGAAAGTGGGATTACTTTTCTTATCTACACTTTGCATAGCAAAAAAATTGCTCCTCTTCTCTCCCGCAACTGCCAATTTGCGTTTAGGCTCAAATTTGCACTCTAAGCCGTTTTAGTGCCTCCGTTACGCAAGGGAAATGGGTTAATTCTGCAGGAGAACCCCTTAATCAGAATGCTCACAGAGTAAATAGTTGTGTATTCCCTGCTCCCTCCCCATCTCAGGTATGCGAAGACTTACCTCCTGCCAGATAAGACAAAGCGCAGCAAACGAAAGACCAAGGTGAAGAAGAACACCACCAATCCGGTGTTCAACGAGGCGTTAGTTTACAACATTGCAAAGTCGGATCTGGCCTATCGAACTCTTCAGATCTCCCTGTGGCACCACCGTCACATGAAGGCTAACCTCTTCCTTGGCGAGGTGCTTGTCCCCCTAGCTGACTATCGTTTCAGCTCTACGCCGATCTGGAGGGGTCTGCAGAGTAGAGTAAGTCCACAACTTGTCCTCACCTTTTGGGGGAGATTCAGTCTCTAGTAGAATTCGCATAGAGTTGACGTTTCGTTTTGCCTATTCGAGCCCTACATGCATCCTTCATCATTTTAATGATACTCAGTAGCCCAACATCGTGTCACAAGCGGATTGTTTGAGTTTAAAACGCTAGAGTAGATGTGTCGATCGTTGTAGTCTGAGAAGAACGATACATTTTCAGTCGTCGAGTGTAGCATATAAAGCGATAAATTTGGCAGGACGTGTGTTGGTGGGATGCTTAAACTATGAAATCTCGAAGCTATGGAGGTGGCGCTTTTCCTCTGCGATCGCTGGGGCACACGTTAAAAGCTGAATGTCAGACGACTGTAGGTCAATGGTTCGGACTGAGCTTTCCAATGTTCACCGCTCTCGATTGTTTCAATTGCTTCCGCGATTAAATCGGATAATGGGTATTACAAGTTTGCACACTTTCATTAGCTCTCAAACTGACTAAAATTACAACAGATTTAATTAGTTTGGGTGCTCGCCGCTCTGAATGGGTAAACTGGGAGTCTCAGCTCAACCCATTCCTCCCGATCATCAGCTACCGAGGTCGCAGAAGACAATCCACCACCACAGCTAAGGTGTTCCACAATTCTGACATGTTACAGCACATTCATTACCTAACCGGCCTCTTCAGATGCTACTTAATCGGCAAAAATGTGATTTTTTCTTAGACCTTGAACGTCTTACCTAACCACCTCACTGTTTTAAACTCGAACAACCTGCTTGCGGCACGATGTGATGCAATCAGGTAGCGTCAGAATAAAAAATGGATAAATATCACCTATTTGCACCGCCTGGCCTGTGTAGCGCCTCGAGACTTCTCTAAGGACGAAAGAAGACGTATCTTCGGGCAGAACATGTATTGCTGACCTAGGGAAGGACTTGGAAGTACTGGCTTTGTTCCAGAGGCCATTCGTCCGGCAAAGCACTAAGCGCTCCGATATCCAAACCCACAGTCACGCTTGAACACGAAAGTCGGCGCATTCACTCTGTGCAAAGCCGGTAGAGAGTGTGTTAAACTCTTGAAAATGCTTCTCTCTTGTCTCACGTCACTGGATATGACCGATCCTCCAAGTTGCCTATGTACTTGGCCATCTTCATTCTTAATCAAGGCTGAATCTGATACGAACTGGGAAGCAGTTTCCGTTGCATGCAGGAAAGAGTAAACATCAGTTTGGTAGTCTCTACCATTTCTTTTGCTCTTTTGAGGCAAACAACATTGAACTCACTATCTTCTCGATGTTTATGACCAATTTGTATCAACATTTCCTTGGTACTCTTAAGTATAAGTGTAGAAAAGTACATTTTTTGGATGCCAAGATCACTTAGATTACATCTCTCAAGGGAAGTGAGTAGTCCGCCCAAAATGGCTCTGAATTTCAAATACACCATCAGGTCTACTGATTAAAGAGCATACTTCTCCCAACATCATTTATGTGTTACTAAACAAATAAATACGATTGTCCAATGTTAAACTTGTAGAGCTCCCTGCAGGGCAGCTTTGATCACAAGCTGACGAAGGGTCAAATCCGCTTGGGCCTCAAATTCCTTCCAGCAACACAGGGTGATTTGGGTGAACTCCACGTCTACATAAAAAATGCAACTGATTTGAATGTCCCAGTAGGCGCCTCCGGAGAGTCGGATCAAAAGGATCTCAATCCTGTTGTGAAAACGTGAGTGGTCTTTGATTCCGCATATGGCACCATACTTTTGCCCTACTGTAGCCTCGACATCTGCCCTATGGGATTTTAGGTACCTCCTTCCAGACAGACCGAAGGATTCCAAACGCAAAACAAAGGTAGTGAAAAAAACGAACAATCCAACTTGGGAGGAGACTCTTGTTTACAAGGGAATCGCAAAAACCCAATTGCCGTCAATTGGTGTGGAGGTTGTTGTCTGGGATGCCAGTAGGCTGAATCAGTACGATTATCTTGGTGGATGTAATCTAAACACTGGTTCAAGTGAGTTACTTCATCTGTAATTCCATTACTGCTCCACGCCTATTCATCCATCAATTTCTTTATGCATTGATATTTTATAGGGTCGGGCTTTGGCATGGATGCAACTGGTACAGAGCGGGCTCTCTGGGTGGAAATGATGAGCAAACCGAATACTATGGTGGAGGGAAGTGTGCAGTTACGATCAACAATGGAATGAATGGAAGGATGCTACTTGTGCTAATTCAGTACTATCATGTGCCTTCAAGTACTCGATTTATTCCCCCTCAGCTTCGCATTCTCTCCTTGTGATTGAGTGTACCATGTGTTGCAAATCCATGTCTACACTGACAATGACAGCTTCAGATGACCTGCTCTTTGGGCGATGTGACACTGACTCGCTACCCACACACCGCCTACACATTATTTAGGTAGTTTTATATGGTATTTTAACTGCCGCTCTCACTGAACGCCATTGTCACTCCTCTTTGGCATAATTATTATTGCAGATATGTAATCTTATAGACAGAGGTGTAATTGTCTTCCTCTTTTTTTCTACCTGGAACTAAAGCTCACGTAGGAGGGATTTGCACGACCAGTTAAACTCACTGTCGGCCCCGCTTGCCTTATCAGAGGTCGTAGGGAATGCTTTAAAGACACTGAAGTTTTCATGGTGCTTTTATTTAAGCATAACGTCCTAGCACTTATTTTCAGTAAGTATAGGTATTAGTATTTCCACAGACCATTATTCCTTCACCTCCCGTTAGATATTATCATCTTTCAAACATGTAAAAAGAAATACCTACCTACCCTTGGTAAAATCTTGACTTTATCTTTGTTCTTTGGAAGATTAATTGAGAACAAAATGATTCAGCAAGGTCCCACGTCTTTTCTGAATTCGTAATGAGTAACGTTAAAATAGAATGGCCTGTTGTCAGCATAGAGTGGGAATGGGAGACCGTAGCCATGACAAGAAGGCCTTTCTGTGGGAAGAGTGCAAAAACTGCGGAAATTTGGAGAACTTACATGACTACGGGAGTTAGCTTATTATTCTACTTTTCTTGAGTAAATTTGTGCTCTAGAAGTGAGCAATTTAAAGCCCTGACGTTCACAGAGGTCCCAACAAACATGATTTGCATAAGCCGTGCTATCATTAGAACCCGTCTTAACCCAAATCCCACAAATCCTTTTTGCTCGTCACTTCATTTACAAAAGTATCAGTTAATAAATTTTGTGAAGATCATCAAAACTCGTGTGCACGAAGTGGGAATGGCCCAAAAAACGGACCTGTAGTACCATGTTACTCGTCTACAAAGTTTGTTGTTTCGTGCTTAAGTGCAATTGGTGATATTTTTACACTCTTCTCAATCGCTACGAAAATTCCAGACACACCTCTGTATGCTAGTCTATAATTCGTTTTCATTTTCGGTGAGATGCTTTTAGCAAATTGTAGCTTTGTTTAGCAGTGAGAAGAACTGCGCGAGCAGTTAAGTCTTCCCACGCTATAATTTCGCCCCGTAGAATGGCCTCCAGGCTACACTAACAACCAACAAGCTTCGCGGCATGTTAGGATTAGCTGTCAAACCATTGCATTGTGGCTTATAGCGACTCAAAAGAAGGTTTATAAACCATAATCAAGTTTCTTTGTATTCTCTGAGCTACAATTCGTTTTATTTGTCTGCAACTTAAACAGTGATGCGTGCAAAAGATGCGTACCATCGCATTTCCTAGTAACTGTTGCGAGACACTATGGAGGCCATAAAATCCCCAAATTTATGAAACCCGCGAAGCGTGTCCAATATGTTAAGCTAACTCGTTGTGTCCTCCTTTAGTGGAGGGCAAACACGACAGTGGTCACATTCATAAGTGTGCTGCACCAATATCACTTACATGCTATCTTAACTTTGTTATTGTTGGCGGAAGCCTGAACAAGAACTTTTCAAAGTTTAAATCTTTTGCATGATTATTGACTATAGATCAAGGTCGCACTTAAATACAACCTCTTAAAAAACGGTTTCTAAAAACAAAAGCATTCTGCATTTAAATGATTACAACTTCTCAAATATCAAAGTTCCAAAACCCATAAAATTTAAAATAAAATTCGAGTAAATTCGATTCATTGGTTACGTTCAAAGTTCTTTTTCCTTTAAAAGAGTTGTCAAACCCCATCCGTTCCTTATTTTTAAAGCTTTTTGTTGTGTTGTCCTACTAGATTAGCGGAATATGCTATGTAACGGTTTTGAACTGTCTCAGGTGGATGTTTATCTTGTGGCTTCTGTGCTCACAACTCCTAAGGTCTCGACATGGTAGATGTTGCAGAGGATCTTATAGAAGCCACTGAAAGAGACGAAAAGAAACACGATATAATCGATGGTGTCTGTATTAGGCATGAAAAGTCGGTGCCAGCAAAATTTCTGTGTCCTTTTTCCCCAAAAAATGATGCAGAACAGAAAGAGCGGTTTTTGAGACGTAATTTCACACCTCAGTTTGCGTTGTCAACCCCTATATTTGACATCGAAAATTGGTTATTGAGGCAGGTATCGTCCGGCTCCATAAAATTATTTTTCATCAGAATGGTAAAATTCACTTTAATCTGTTTCGTGAAGCCAAACGCATATTGGGCATTGTAATAAAGCGATTTAAAACAATCGACAATTTTGTCGAAGCAAGTTATGGTCCTATGATATCGATCGAAAAGGCAACGGAAAAGGTTATGTCCTATATTAAAACCGCTAGTTTTCCCACCCCACTGGAGGTGATTTGGTGTGATGACTTAATTGGCAGGTAAGTGCATTTTACTAAATGACCTCTTTTTAGTGCCCTGATGGTGAGTTCGAGATCAGCACTACCGTATCAAGCATCTGATCGTCACTTTACTGTGCTCCTGAGATCCAATAGTGGAAATACGTACCTCCGGGAACAAGGAATTTTATCTCTACTAGACCACGAACTCGGAACCCATTATGTAAGATGCGATGCATTTCTCTGCCTTCTTTAATAACTCTGTCCCCTTATGTTTGTCATCCCACTTCTACTTATCTAGTGTGACTAGCTATTTCAAAAATTTCTTTTTCATGCGCTCTCCTCATTGAAGAAGTTGGCGTTAACGTTTAGTGGAGGAATACATTGCGTTTTAATGTCTACTCTGTCTGTCAAAGAGTCGGTAAAATGTTTGCTGCGTTACCAGTACCTCCTATCATATTTTTATGTTTTTAAACAGTGCTAGCCTCATCATCGAAATGCGTGAAGGCAATTTTCGAGAGTCACAATAGAAAATTCTTTATTATTCGTTCCACGCTTTTATTCAATGTCTTTGTCAACGACCAGAAAGCTGGCAAAAACGTGCCGAATGAATGGATGCTTAGTTTCACAACTCAATATTCTTGAGGCCAATTTTCGCTACGCACATGAGATATATATGCATTTGAAGTCGTGTTCCGAGTTTACAGTATCGGCTAAAAAATTCACGAGTGACAGCTATAGCTCCGTTTTTCGAAAGGTTGTGGTGGGTGTAGACTGTAGTAACGGCAGTATGGTGGTTGCTTTGGTCTGCAGTGTCCAACTAGAGGATTAGAAGCCAAAAGCGGCGATAACACAGGGCTGGGTTCATGTGTACTTGGTAGACAGAGTCTATGCGTAGGTACGGTCGACCAATAAGTGAATGGGTAGTGTCTAGGTCGTGGTTGTGCTTCTGTCCCTAAGCCGTGCGCGAGTCGCATATAGTCTAGGACGTCACCTCTCTCTAGCGGGAGTGAAAAAGCGCCTCACTTGCACGTGTGGTCCTTAATTTTTCATCTTTGGTAACATGGACTTACAGGGGAAACGCAGGGGAGAATCTGTCTTGCTGTTCATTTATTTATCATCATTTTTTCGCCTAAAGCATCGAAATTTTATTTGATTAATAATAGAAATTCACACCTTCACTACTTCGAAGCAGATTGTCTTGATGCTCAATTGTTTTGGCCATTCTTACCTGTACCTCCTCTATTATGCTTCCAGTTGCGCTCTTATAATGATGGAACGCAGGCGTGGTACATGAAGCGAAAGGAATTTGAACTCACTGCATCAAATAGTAGCGAACTCATGACCATTGAGGAAGGTCTTGCCTGCCTACACACTGCTTTTCACGGACGCTACCCATACCTTGGGATTCCAGCTCTCCTCTATTGTAGGTATTCTCCTTGCCCAGATCCTTTTGCTCATAGAATTTATGCCGCCTATCTTACTGTCGTTAGCAGCCGTTCCATTCGAAATGTTTAGTTATTAAAATCCCTGTATTTCGCTTCATTGCTTTGTCAATGAATGGAAATGCAGATCTCTTCTCACTTCATTCTGATGTTCTTCTTTCTCCTTGTACCCAGGTGGGTATCCATTTTAAAATCCAGCATTACCTTCAAGAGCTGTTCTTCGTTCCAAACCTTTAGTAACTAATTTGACTCCCATATTATTCTTTAACTAATTATTTAAAAGCCAAACTGTGTATGCCTCTGCCTCCCTGTCTCATGCTTTTCCATTTGTACTCGCTACCACTAGATAGTGTGTTCCCCTAACTGCTTTAGTAACTGCCGAGCTTTTCACAAGGCATTTCAGGCAGTCGTCAATCTCAGAATCAATTTAATGAGAATTTGATAAAATATCCTCTAATAACTGAGGTTACTGTTCCCGGCACTGTACTCTACCAGCGCATTTCGTCGCTTCTCCCTTTTCCAATAATTTTGAACAAATATTTCCTGAATGATTGGTAAATTGAAAACCACTTCCCCATATTCTCCCATCAATACATTATTTTGCATCACAAAAAACGGGATTTAATGTATCTGCTATATCAGCTTTCTAGTTGATACAACTTCGCTAAGGTGGCAGGAGGCTTTGTGTTTTGCCACCTTCCTTTCTATTCTCTTCACTTCTGACCCATCATTTTTTTGTCTAATTTGGAGTGACTTGTCAAATAGTTAACGTTTTTTTATCAACAATCCTGTTGTTTAGGCCTCTGGTGTGTACATTATCATGAATTTCTTCGTGCATAATAGATAAGGAGATCTCGCATCATCTTGTATTGTTTACGATAGCAACAATTGTCTCGTCGAAAGCCTCATTAAATCGAAAAGTATTTTGCTTCCAAGTTTCCCCCTAAATTAGCAGTCAAAATTTGAGTAACCGCTACAATTTCATTAAATCTAAGCTATGGTGTTTGTCTCACAGTTGTAATCGCTACTCTGTGCTTATTTTAACTACCTATCGAAGGCATTCTGACTATTTAACTTCCCATAGCACCTTGAGACTTCCCTAAAGATGGCAGAAAGCATAACGCTACAGCAGGATATGTATTAGCGACGTACAGAACGAAGGGCCCTGGAGGCCATACCGCTATGAGGAGATACCATGGCCGTGCCCTTCAATGCCCTTGTAAGCAAATTGAAAAGTTAAACAAGCATTCAAAGCCCTGCATAGCCCATCTCTTCTTTTGAGCGACGTTCTTGATGCTCTCCTTGGTTAACCTACCGCGTAAACCAACACAACGTAGTTGCCACCTCTGGCAATTCCACGGGATCCGGAGTTTCGGGAGAATGTCCTGGCCACCAAGCATGACCATCACTAGTTGTAAAATCATTAACTCGAAACCAGTTAATTAAAGGATGCGGTTTAGAATAGTTTCTCCTTGCCACTTTGTTCCCACTTCAATGCTACTCGGACTTATCTACTTAAGTCTTATCCAGCTAGTATTAGGGTAGAGGAGGCATCGCGTCTTTATACAGGTATTCAGTGGTTTACGTCTAGTGTCGCTTCAGTTTTAATATTGTTGACATACAACTCAGATCTGGGGTAGTTAACGAATGTGGAAGTCATTTTAATGCTTTGTTGGGGATCACCACAGATTCTTCGTCCACATCATACGTTCTTTCGTCAAGCCAAAATTTAGCCTTTGGTTTCAGAACTCAGGATAATTACTCTATAAGATTAGCTTAGCCTTCCGCTCTTATCAATGTTGCCCCACGATACTCCCTTGAAGACGAAAGAAGACACACCACTCGGGCAGAATATGCATGGCCAACGTACAGAAGGGCTGAGAGACTACCGCAATGACCTCAAGGCCTTGCAGCTGCTGGCATGACAATGGCCATGCTCTTCAGTGCAAAGCATCCACTCAAAGTAGCACAATCCACCTCCTAGCAAATGCTTCCTTATTTTTACTTCACATTCCTCTACCAAAGCAGAACTTCCGGATTTGCATCCACTGAGTTTTTTTTTTTAATTCTGATGCCTGCTTTCTTGCTTTTTTAAATTTTACTTTCCCTTCAATATTCGTAAACTATCGAAGTGGTTGGTTACATCTTCACACATACTCTTCCTGTTCTTATTATATTCGGTGGGCTATACAACTACAACCTGATTTCTGGATTGATGAACTTTTGACCGTATTATCTACCACTCGTCAGGAAGACCCCATCATGGCACTCTGTATTCCCTTCACCTAAATCCTCTGATTCTCTACCTTTGTCATTCACTGAGCCTTGAACTAGCTGTGAGAATTGACGTGTTTAAGCTTTAGACCCACCATCTGTTTCCACAATTTGTTTCCATCCGAAAGTAGGTAAACAGCACACCATTTCGACAGAGATGCGCGTAACTTTTTTGTCCATTGGAGGACACTATTGGTTAACTGGAAAGCTCTCCCACTTGTCACGCTTGATATTTTCACATCTCACTTCAGACGGTGCCTGCATGGCCGAGTATCTGCCCTTCAAGGATCTCTACCAGCACCTCTCCAAGTACGTCAAAAGCGAGGAGCAGCTGTGGAAACATTGCATGCGAGTTAAACGCTGTCTGCCGTGTCAAAATGACTGTGGAGGCTATGGGAAGGATCAGAGGTACTTTGAAGGTAACATACTATATCCTTTGCTCCCCTTGTTTTGCGCGAATAGTGAGAGTGGTTAGGTAAAATCGACAGCTTTTTCTGGTGAGCCTTCATTAGGACTCAAGAGGTTGCCTTTTTTATCTTCTGTAACCACTTCGGCATGGAGTTGGGAGACGGTACCATCGCATAGTTTTGACTGTAAACAAGTATTCGTTTTTGTAAAAATTGTACTTTCCTTGTTTTTGTGGCACTTTTTCTCGATCACTTAAGCCTGTGTAATTTCGGTTGTCCCTCCATTTTCTAAGAAGCATACATACTTGCAATTTCTTTAATCCATTATAAATTACAAGCATAAGCAAATGTAAAACTCATTAAGGTATATTTATCTTTAGCAGATTTTACTGCCAAAATATTTTGTCTGCAAACTTATTAAATTGGGCGACAATTACTAGGTGATATGATTCACGAGAGTGGTGGGGTAAGTCCTCGAGGCTACGAGTATGGCCGCGTCCCTCAGTGGCCGCATCGACCAAACTGAGAGCTAAATAAGTAAACAACGCATCACAGAGTCTCTTTATTTTGAGCGTCATTCCAGACGTTCCCCATTGTCAGCTTTTCACGTTGTCTACCACATCGCAGTCAATGCTGTAAGCGAGAGACCTGTCACTAATCTCACTCAGCAATTCTATCAGATCTTGAGTTTCGTCCTTTTTGGGAACTGCGTTGGGGGGAGAGGGAGTGTGCAGGTTATCTTGTGCACCCATCATTTTGTTATAGGAACTTTGGCCTGAAAACAGAATCATTTAATGAAGGGCAAGTTGAACACAGCTTTGTGTAGGTAGGGCTTCGCACCTGTTCCTTCTAATCACGTCCTTCTCACTTCAGTGATACATTGCCATATCCATTAAGAGTTCTATCCAGCCACTTGCGTGGTAAGAGAGGTACCTAGTGTTTCCTTCATCTTTATCTTCATGTAGGTGCGGTAGACAACATCGTATCAACCTTTTTTTAGGCGGTTACAGCTATTGTCACTTCATTCAGTACTATGCCCTCCTTCAGTAAGCAGGACTGAGATAGCTACCGAAGGTAGACGCCGTTCTCAACCTCTCTGTTGAAATTCGTCATAAACTCTTTCTTCCACAGAACATGCCAATTTTGCGTCACGTCAAGATAAATCATTCAGTTGCAGAAATCGAGATAGTCATTCTTTCTAACTACTTCCGCTTTTTGCTGCTACCAACGTAGTGTGTCCACATTTCCCGATGAGCTGAGGGTCTACCGGTATGGCCTCCTAAGCACGACGCTGAGTGGAAGTATGATGACCGTGTGTTTTAGTGCCAATTTCACCGAATCGCAAAGTTTAACAATCAGAGTATTGCAATAGGTCCGACATTTATGTACTTTCCATTGCGTTAAGACACATCTTCAGTAAGTTGCTGTTGGTAGTCCTTTTTTATAAGAGTTCTTGCAATACCTTTCATTGCTTCAACCTAACACCCATTGAAGGAGTGAATATCAAAATTGAACAGTACTCAAGATTGCAATTTTATTCTTCCCCACTTTCAAAACAAAGAATTCCTTTTCGTGATCATTTTTGGGCTTGATAGAAGTGTTAACCCTATAGTCGTGGTGTTATCGCTACGAAAGTTATCACATGGAACTGCACATTAAATTCCATTCATGTTGCCTTTCTTTTTACTTTGGATAGTTTTCATATTCATTCGCTCCCCCTTGAAGCGGATTAATTTAAAACGAGCTACTTTTTTGAGCGAGTCATTCGTCGTGCTTTGAACCTTCTCTGATTTCCTCCTGAGCTATGGTGTTGTGGAAAAGGTTTACCACCGTTGTGGAGGAGAGCTGGAAGATTGGAGGTATGATCCAGGAGGCTCACTCGATTGCACACGCCGTTAGGCATGGAATCACTTCACATCCTATCGTCCAAGGACTAGAGCAGTTTATAACCCTTTGTCTTCATAGTTTAAAGTGATGCCATCGTGTCTGTTTGATCAAAACTTCCTTGTTAAAGTTTTTGCTTGTTAACAATGGTGTTCCCTGCTGCAGTGTCAAACTAAACGCTGCTTAAATCATCACTTTTTAACACCAGGCTTTCCTTGGCCAATTATGAAGTTGTGTTTGTTTTTGTGTCTAGTACAGCTGTAGTTGCAAAATTTTGCCTATCTCCTTGCTTTGGAGTCTTTCCATTTCAATGTGCAGCGTTTCCATCATTCAAAGACGTCCCTGAAAGCAAAGGCCTTTGCACATTATTCCATCTGATCTATTTACTCAACTTCAGGTGCTATAGCAATACTTCGTGATCAAAACAACATTGACTTCGCCCAATTAATGTGTGGAAAGCTGGCGATTAGTGACCTGCCCCGGATCAAGGATGTTTGTTCTGCGGAGAGAATACATCTGCCCTACTTCATGGAGCCAATGGCTGCTTATCGCACACGTCTCCTTCAAATCGCTCGTATCAACGGGGTCACGGTGATGGAAGTGAACACCGCTCCGTCCTCATTATGGTTCAACAAAACTTCCAAGACTAGTCACATCGACAGTGCCTCAAGGTCCTTTCAGGATAGCAAGAACACACGACCGGTGGTCTGCTCATCAGCCTTTCATATAAGCCTTTCCATCACCTAAATATTTCAATTTTTCACACAAAGGTCTGACATTAATCGTTCCACAGACTTCTTTCAGGTATTAGGTGTTATTCTTATAGTCGAAAAGAGTTATTCAATCCTTTACTTATCGACATAAACGAAATCTCTCATGCAGCAGTAATTCAGCTTGGAGAAGATTGCATTCGTCTCATATTTTGCTAAAAATTGGTAAATTTGATGTCAAAATTTCAAATGTTTTCCAAATGTTTTCTTTAACCTTGCCTCACCTTTTATTTCACACGCATGTTCTTGATAGAAAAGATACACCAGCGTCAAGCTCCCTCCTCACGAGAACACGAGAGAGGCGAGGAATCTCACAGAAAGAAGAGACCGTTCAGCAAGCCTAAGGGGTAGGCACCCCATCAATTCGCGCTTGGCAGCCTCTTCTCCCGTTCTCGAACCCTCATTAGCCTCGGAGTCTCCACACATTGAGGTCCTCCCATCATTCACTAGTTTCTTCGAAGGTTTGGACTATGTCGATATTACACCCGTCTCAGTCATCCAACGAGAACCTCTCCGTGGGCATTCGAATGTCTTTAAAAATCTGGCCTGTGGTGATTGTGGATGCAGCCTTTTCACCAAGGGGTATATTAGCTCTACCCCTGCCGAGAACTCCCCTTTTCACACCGTACCAATTGTGATTGAAATTGATATGCGTCATCCTATACTTGATGCTCATTTGTGAAGTGTGATCACAAATGACTACCCTATGTCACTATTTACATTTTTAATTTTATGGCTCCAGTCTCCTGGAAACCAGGTTGGACTGCCTAACAAGTGTTACAAAGAATTGCTTTAGATGTAATGAAAGCATAGTTATCTTAAAACATGTTTCGTGTATGACTTGAAATACTGGAACTTCGCTAAAGTGATGTCATAGGGTGATGGCAACAGCAAATTTGTGAGTCGATAGGCTAATGATCAATTAGAATAGTTCAATACTTAAGCACACTACAAATTGCCAGATTATTCGTTGTATTGGTGTGACCTTGCCAGACTCTACAGGAGCCAATCATGGCACTGTTCAGAAAAGTTCACTATTTTCTTGTCCCTAGGGCTTGTGAGATACTGCTAATCTGTACAAAAGATCGGTTTAAAATTATATTTCGGTTTTTAGACCAAAAGTTACTATCTATGACCGTACTTTAAATATTTTGAAAGTTGTTTAGTCATGTCACTTGTGCGCGTTTTTGATTGGCCAAGATTAGGCGCGCGCGCATGGTTTGCTAAGATAGTGAAAAGCTACGTATTATGCCTTAGTAGGGGCGTTGCATAGCTTTCCGGTCGACTTAGGCATGCCGGCCATAATTCTTTTTGGGCGTGGATGGCAATTTAGCAGTGACGATTTGGTTTTCTCTTCTGTGTTTATTATTTTTGTACGGATTTTGGGGTAAGCTGACTACCATCAGCATTGAGAAATAGGCTCCTTCTTGCTGTTGTCCCAGTCGCTATATTTGGCTTCAGTGAACCATATCTGCCCTCCAGTATTTTGGTACTTAATTTGTTTGCTTAGATTAACTGCGTTTAGAATGCATTTTACTGTGCAGTTGCGGTTGATATTCTTCAAGTTGTAGTACGCTGCCTCCTAGCTGTTGCAAGTTCGCGTGGAGGTATCGCAGAAGTTGAAAAACGCAAACCTGTTGCATGGATACTGTACCTACACTTCTTTCTTATCGCCTGCGAGTTCCTCGCATATTCACTTGTAATCTACTTCGAAGCGTCCTCGCGAATGTGTCTTTCAAAAGTCTGTTTCTTATTGTGGATATTTATTTATCTGACTTGTACGATCTTGTCGCCTAAGTCTTCATTTAGGCATGCTTCTTCTTACGAAACTCATGTGTCTTGGGGCTGGTTCTTCTTGTGGTCAGCCTCATCTTTATCTTGACCACATTCGACTCTACTGGTCGTGTATGGCGACACCATCCAGGTCTATGGTGCATGGAGGAGGGCGCAGGTTCACGACGTCTGAATCGCGCTCAGGCTCATCGTCTCATAGCACGTCTGTGGCGCCGACGGATTCGATGTCTAGCTTGTCTAAGGAATGCTTGTAGGCGATTGGATTTGGATACTAAGAGAAGTAGTCAGGACGCTATGCTGCTTGTCTCCGATATGGTCGGAACCTATTTCATGGCAAGTTTTCTTTGGTTCATTATTGGTCACTGGCGCACTCTTATTCCGACCTTTTGATGGTATAGTATAACGCTACTACCATTACATTACCTTCCTAATTTGAAATTCTTGTTCTTCCGAACCTTAAATTGTGCATCGTTCATTCGAGTTTCAATAAGAATGAAACCCATCAAAAACTTTCATTTTTTTGCTCCTTACCATCAGACAAATCTGGTTGCCTCCGACCTTCTTGCTGGCTTGTTGCTTCTGAGATGGCAATCGCATCAGTGGATCGGCTGTGAAAGTCGGGTTCCACTACAGCGCGTCCTTGAAGACTCGGATATATATGATCCGGTAATCCTAGTACACATTTCTTGTGCTTGCTCCCTTTGGTCGCTTAACCATTCCATTGCTTCGAATGGATGTGCCATCTGCTTTTGTATTCACTTGGTCTTCTGCATTTCGTATACAGTTGTTTCACATCATATTGGGAATACTTACCCTGTGAGTTTAATTGTATGATCTTAGGCATGGCGATGATTGCGTTGTCATTTCCTACATAAACTTTTAGCTAAATATATTTTCTCCCGATTTAGCATGGTAGTAGTGTTGAAAACGGCATTAATCCCACCTAACCATCTAAAATTGCAGGCTTAATTGATTCAGCCTTGTCTTCAGGCCAGCGTGTTATCGTCGTCAGCATGGGCAGTAGACTCAGTTTTGTAGAATTGCATGCACACTTTTGGGTGCGCGTTTTAGAGCAAGAGAGACCCGATGAAAAATATGTCAGTTGTATGATTTCTATAAATCGCTATTAGTGAGCGATTCACTTCTCTCAAGCGCTTGTTATGATAGGTCAGATAGGGAAATCTCTACATTTCATTTGGATAGTTCATGTCCACTTTGTTTACTTTAGTTTCTAGTCTAGAAATGGCTCATTCACGGCATGTTAATAAGTTAGGCCCCCGCTAATACTGACAACATGAGCTCCCGTCTCGAATTATCTTTGAAGGCGTAATCGAAACAAATACCATCCTGTTGCGATACTCCATGTGGCTCTGGTCTCATCAAGTTTGTACTTTGATTCGAGGTGTTGTTTTGACTTATGTCAATTGTCTTTGTGTGTTCAATTTTTGTCCATTTGATGGGACTGTTTTTTTTCTCCCTGCCTAATTACCTATGGACAACTTTCTCCTTCCCTCGAATCACTTGGCAGAAGGTAGAGGCAGTGCTCTCTGATGTGAAAAGGTGATTGGCTGCTTGTCAATTGCGATATTTAATTCAATCAAAGCAGTGTGCTAGTTTCGGTGGCAGAGGTAGCTAAATCGTCATCTTTGAGATGACTAGTTTGTTACGTCAAATGTGTATAGTTTTAGTTGGGGCTTATGCAGAGTGGGTGGTAGGAACGAATCTTGAACTCTTTAAATGTTAGCAACCGGCGTCTTGGAGCTGACTCGGTCACCTTAAACCGAGGCCTTTATTGCTATTAATGCGGTACCAGTTTGGCCACTTCTCAAAACCAAAAGTACCACTACTTTACTGCTTCAGACAGCCAATCTGTTTGTGGCACATGACTCAGTGCAAATGGTAGTGACCACGTCACATGCAAAAGTCTTGAATGGTGTCTATTTCTCAGCCCCCCTAGATTCGCCTACTTTATGGGAATATTTTAGTCCAATCAATCCCCATCTCTGTCTCTCCAGGCTTTCTTGGGCTGATGAAGTCGTCGCGTCTCTACTCTGCATCACATGACCAGCAGAACTCGTTTCTCCCCGCTCTTTTTTGTCGCTTACTCTGGCACCGAGAGGAGCTCTTTCTCTAATTAGCGTTCACTTTGTGCTTCCCATTCTATCGCCGATATGCTTTGTCTTGTTAGTATCGTGATAGATCCCCATACTTTGATTGATTATGCAGTCATCACCATCCATTTGTCGGTTTTCCTTCGTTACCCTGTAGCGATTAAGGTAAGCCTGTTATGCACTGATAGTCCATCTCTATTGCCAAATCACAACTGAATCTCGAAATCTCACCTTACCATCACAGATTTCAAGCAATCAGCACTCTACTCAAGAGGTTTGGGTGTGTTTAACTACTCCTCAGAATCCTTGATCGCAAGAGCTTGGTACCTGACCCAAAAACCACCAATCCCCCATCGTAGCTCAATTCTAGCCGTCAGCTCCATAGAGATTTCAGCTTGGAGGAGATTTCCTTTCGTTATTTGTCCACTTTGCCTTCCATTGGGGCATCTTATCTAGCATAGACAGAATTCCTTTTGTAACTGTTTGTCCGTTATAAACTGTTTTAACGCTCTCCCTATTTCGAACCCATCATCTGAGTAAGAGGGATGGGTATTTTTAATGGGGCTAATGTTACATGGTCATTATTTTGCACTTAATGGGGAATTTCGTTAAGCTGTTTTAATGAGGTCGATGGTGCAGTCCGGATGCATTGATTTAACTATTGGGGACACTAATAGTACATTTACATCTTGGTGTTTGCTTTTGGGTTCAACAAAGTGACAAAGCACCTTTCCGTTGCTTCAATCCATTGCTTAAAGCTGCTTGTTATCAAATTATGAACCTGGCTTGGATTACTGTCCTACTGTCTGGGGGTCTGGGAGGAAATTCGACTGCCACAACCCATGCTGTTTGCTTCACAAGTTGTCTCTAAGTTTTGGGCCAAATTAACTGTTACTTGGAGGCTAAGAAGTGTAATTATTATCAGACTAATAGCATCCCATGCACACGCACTTGGCTTTGAATTGTTTATGCCACGATTGGGTGCAATCGGTTATGGTAAGTTTATGGGGGCACGTGTCACATGTTTGTGACAGGCGGAACTAGGCAGGAAAACTGTCTGCGCGTCGCATATTTTTCTTCGTAAATGCTGTGTCTTCCATCTATCGTGACTTTTTTGCATTAAATGAGGTCTATGCGTAACTTGTAACCTTCGTCAGGAGAATCTGAGTGTCGCCGATCTCTTGAGTGCTTACTTCCATCCAAGTGCTGTAATATGTCCACACTATTTCGGAGGCCGGGAGGTAACAGTTTCCTTGTTGTCCTCTCTCTTTAAAACCAATAGACTGGATATGAAGCCTTACATAAGGAGAACTAGCCTGTTCATGCCTCCCTAACTACGGAGTAATTAGGCTCCAACGGCAAATGCCTCCCTCAAATCATTTTGCTCTTAATTGTGTGAGCAAGGGCTATCGCGCATTTGTTTCGCACTTGCATAAAATGAACACTCTTCTGTGCTCTTACTTCTGCATGTTTCTTTGATTAATTTAAAAAGGTCACTAACCCGCCGCCACACGCGGGGTCGGTGGGCGTACTTGTTCCACGAGACGATGGGAATCCCTTCAACCGCCTTGCTACGGATTGGCTCAGTATACGACGTCTGTGGGTTTACTCTAAGTACGCCTCCGCCGTCTATGGACGTCTGCTCTACCTCTTCTCCCAACGCCTCTCCCCCCGAGCTGCTCTTCGACTGTGCAAATATGCCAAGTGGGAAGGGGGCCTTGGCTCTTGTTGTCCGTAAGGCCTAGTGGCATTTGGCTGTCGCTAAATATGATAATTGCTGAAGACTAATTGGGACCATGGATTCCACCAAGCTGATTAAAATGGGATGTTACTGTGATGTTGAGCTTGTTCTAGTGTCTACTAATGGCTGGAGTGGATGCGCGTGGTCTGGTAAGCGCAATAACTTTTACCTGCATCGATTACTGTGTGTCATGAAGGCATCCTGCAAACTAGAGACCCACGATAGTGGACAGCAACGATGTACATCAATTATTTTAAAGGCAGTTCTGCGTCCATTCGTAGTGATTGTGGTCGTGTCTAGAAGCAAGTAAGAATTGCACTCATTGAAGCTCACATGTCTACAAATCCAGAGATCGCTGACATGGACGCTTCTGTATTGATAGGCTTGAAGAGCCGATATCTCTGTTGTTACACTTTAGATGTTTTCAGTTTATTATTATAATATTTGGATCCGCATAATCAGTACTGTTCCAAAAGTACTTTCTCGCCTAGTATCGTCATTGTTAATTTGAATATTTTTTGGCTTGTTTTGTGAAGGTTCGTATTACATGGGCAGTGATATTTCTCTTGTAAAAGACAGTCTGTGACTTATTGAGTCAGGAATTCTGTGCTACCTATCTCACAGTTAACTTCCTTGGACTTTACCATGGAGGTGCATCATCGTGCCTATTGCAACGGCATTCCTGAAACCGAAGCTATACGCTTGAATTGTCATTTTTGAGTCCTTCCGGAAAGGTTACATTGCTTTAAAAAGGCAATTCTGTGTCTGGTGAATGCACAGATGGGTTAATCGTGGGTCTTCATGTCTCTGCTGACTTTTTTTTAGTAATGAATATTCAAATTCCTTAAACGAGAACCGATATGTCTGTATTGGGCCATTCCCCTCTGCAGTTAACTTGGAACCTCATCAGCACTATTCCAAAAGCACTTCAATGTTCGGTTGTCTCTTGAGCTGTAACCTCTTTGTGCCATTTCCGTAGGGATTGCCATGTTTCTCATGCTTTCACTTCGACGATTTTGATGTCAGTGTATTCGCCAAATGGGTAATTCACGAACTACATTGAGACGACTAAGATCTACATCAAGTGACGAAATTGTCTTCGACCTTGGTCTATAAAGGTCTCTGCCTCCACTTTCCCAAAGATAGCCGTCTCATTGCCCTAACTACCAATAGGCTTGAAGGTCACTTTTCTCCCTATTCAGGGATAAGCGTCCAGTCTTTTTCTCTGGTGAAATTCCATCAGCATCATTGCTTTGAACATATTCTGGTTTGATGTTATCATTCGACTTTATTCCTTCTCGAGCCGACTTGTCGGGGAAATGTGTGTTATTGAGGATGTGGTTTTACTTGCGGAACCAATCCAATGGAGGCAGTCCGGAGTGTCTAATGAGAGCTCAATGCATGATATTTTGAGCGGTTCTCTTCTGATCATGTCTAAGTCTTGAAATTTGGACTAAACGAAGACCATATGGCTAATTTTGACCATTCTAGACGGTCTCATTGACTTCACTAATTCTCTTTGTGTATATATTACCTCTTGTACGAAGTACTGTGCGTTTGGAAGCCTATGCGTACCATCCTGCTTTATTTCTTGGGTTCATTTCACCACCAAAATGATGTCGGTATCACTGTCTCAAGAGGGTGCTTGAGTTTGTTATTGTCCTTAAAACCTTATCTTGACTAGAAAATTCTTAGCCTTCTAGTTGTGATTTTTCTTGTGAAACTGGTATGTCTGGTGAGGTGTTTTGAGAAATTCCTTTCTGCTGTCTACAATTCCAGTATTGAAAGCGTGTCACGCTCGAGGCACGGGTTGTACGTAAGCAATGACTTACTAAGCCTATGCTAATATGCACATCCTTATGGTATTGTGACTGGACTAGCAGCAACTTTTAACGCAAACATCACTAAAAATAACCCATTTGAAACTAAGTAGCGTTGTTTGGGTTCTAGGCTATTTGGATGAATCTGGCGTGGGGTGAACGGACGGGCGAGAGACGAGACCCGACTATCATGTTGCCTTGCTGAATGATGAATCACGATAGCTTCTTGCTGGCAGCCGCAAGCAGTTAGCCTAATGGTCGGAATGTTTATCGGGATTCATTCTAATTTTGGGAAGCTGACTGTACTTCAGCGATGTTTATTGCATTAGCTCCCACTTTCAGACAGTTGGAGAAAGTTGGCAGAAAATATGTGATTACCACATCAGCTACCGACCATCACGGTCCAGACGGTTCACTCTTCTGGTATCGCATCCAGCACCTCACTGCCGAATTGGCTGTTTAAGCTAGCACGCAAGTGTGTTGTTATTTTTTTTTCATTCCTCTCCAGACGGTTGTCATCTGTCAGTAAATAAATAAGTTGTCACATATTTGTGCCACTGCGAAGTAGTTTTGACTGAACTTGTTAGATTGAGGAAATACTTGCAGAAATCACAACATCACTTGAACTGCAGAGGTCAAATCCTTGGGAGAATTTCGTGCATGATGTGCGTAGATTACTAAATACGTCTACAGACGTCCTTCAGACATCACGTCACTGCTTAACCGCCGATTGGTCTAAACAAATAGTCGAGATGGTACTGTTCCGCATCGTTAGCTTACGCGTGTACTGATTTGCTTGCAACAAACAACTTCTTGATTATGCTCGAAACATTGTTTCAATGACTTCCGGGCGTTTAATTCGATCTGTTAACACTTCTCAAGGCGCTGGAAATGCGCAAAACTACTGAATGGATGTTTGACCTACATTCATGCAGTACTCTCATTACGCTTCACTTTTACACTAACTGAGACTGGTTATCCGTATCGGTACTATTTGGAGTTATACCGGTCTCTGTGATCATTTGGCTATTGTCAGGTGCTTATCTCGCTTTTTGGGGGTCGTATCAAAAGCTAAATTGGTACTTAACAGAACCCATGATACAATCTTCCATATGCTAATTCCAATTTTACCGTTTAACTGATGCTTCACTTTCCTTCTTTGTGGTATTTTCTATTCATTAGCTACCCAGGCTTTATGGGGATGATACTTGGCCGTAGTCGTGCACATGGTAGAAGGCCTGCTTCTAGCCTCGGTCCATCCGAAAGGGTAAAAGACCTTAGGGTATACTGTTGAAAATGGATCAATGTGAACTGGTACGAAAGACTTATTCCTGTGTGTTCCATCGCGCAGTCGTGGGTGATTAGCACATCTTTTTCGGTGCTCCAAATGCGTAAAATACGGTTTAAACAGTTACTTGTGATTCATGTATACGACCAAGGTGGTGGCTGGAATGCAACCAGTTAAATTTACGTTATCCGTACCACGAAACTACTACCACAGATACGCAGAGGTCTAGTTCTTGGAACCCGGCTATAGCCGGTGTTTATGGTCTAACAGGACTGCTACCGTGACCGAATGGGGATGTGTGTATCCCTACTACAAACAATCCTGCAAATTCTCCTGGTATAGGATTCTCTTCGGCCAATGTACTACTTTATCGGTTATGTTGCTTCCTGTTCTTTGTCTAATTCATCATCTTGGTTTTTTTGAGTAAAGTGGTTTCACTCACATCTTGTTGCACTGTTTAACAATTGTCAAAGGTGTGTGAATCCGAGTCTCTTCCTCGGAGCCTGGTGACACATGTAACGCCTTGGTTTTCTCACATGTAGCTAGCATATACTATTTATCACCTTTCCATACCTCTTGATTGCACCCAAGAGATCGGCTGGGCTGAGAACAATTGAATAGATGTGTGGGATTCTCTTGAATTGAGGAAAATAAGTTTTTTAGGGGTGTTTGCAGTAGTGAAAGGGATGACACAAGTTTTGAAGTCACACCGGAAGAGTAAATCGCTTAAGCTGAGATCCTGTTAAGCGCCTGCAGTAAGCCCATATTCAGTCGCTCGCACTGACATTGGCATCCTGTTATCACTGCATAATCCACCAGGATTTGGTAGTTTTATAGCAAAGCTACTGTTTGGTTCCCTATGAATAAGTGAAGTAAAAACGTAAAGTCACCTCCCTCATGTACCTCTCTTTCCCGTCCTATTTTAGCCAAGCAGGAGGGGACGCCGAAACCCATCCCTTCTTGTCTCCCTCGGACGAAATTTCAATAGGTTGTTGCATTTGCAAGCATGACACCTGCAACCTGGCTGTGTATCAAGAGATCACCGGCGCACCTATTGAAAGCCTAGTATACTACTCTTTTGTAAATAACGTAAGTTTTTCCAAGCACCTCATCTTTTAAGCAGTCTCCGTTATTACCCTTGTCGAAGGAGCATTTCTTTCCTTCAACCTAGGTTTTTGCGTTTTTTTTGTCGTTTTGTTCTTGAAATGTTCTAGTGAAAGCCTCCTTTTTTTGGTAGACTTAAAGTAGGCCAACTTAAACGCATTCTTTAGCTTTTCCATAATGATGTGGCACCTTCTATGCCATCTCTTTGGGTCGATTTCATCCTCGAATCATTTGGTTGTCTTCCAGTACAGCTTTATCCAACATGGATTTCCGTCTTGCATTAGAACTATTTATGTGAGTAAATGCGGCTTTTGTAGAATAAAGACAAGTCTGGAAAGACTACATCTTTTCACCTCCATCGTGTATTGCGTCTCCTTTTCCTCTAGACAGGTCACTGCATTGTTTTGTTTGCCTGCTGACATAGAAGGCAGATGGACATCCCATCTGATTGAGAGGTGTTGTTCGCTTCGGTAGTTTAGAGATAAGTTGGATGTTTGCCAACTCCGCCAGCCTTTCAAGTAGCGGCTTTGTATCTGAGTTTAATCATAATTTGTTTTTTTTCAAAATTTCCAATTTTAGGGTCAAATTAACCCATCCTTTCGTGCACCCACGAAAGAACCAGACGACTTTTTTTCGGTCTGGTTTCTAATGTTACCGTTTTAGCACTGTCCCGAAGATTAATGGCTTTTCAAGTTCGGGAAATTTCTTGCTGGGACCCAAATTGTCCGAAGACTTGAAACGTTAGCAATTTTTCTGTCTTAAGAATTCGCTCCTCTAACGCCCACCACGCTGTGCTAGTACTCTACGGTACGTCCGTTCCGAGAATTGATGTTGTAAGCAAATTCCAGGTGGGGAAGAATTCTTCTTTTTATGCTGCTACCAATTGAGTTGAATTGACTACTGTTTCATTGCCTGATTTGTGAGTGTTGAACCACCGCTCATGGGAATGAAAAATGTTCATTTCCAGTCCCTGGGATATCACTAAATCCCCTCCTCCTTTGCCCAACGGTAAGTATTGACATGCAACGCTTTGATCCTTCTACCAAAACTCCGTTGCCTTTTCTGATACTGTCATCAAATAAAGCTGATTATATCCTGCCTTTTGTTTCCAATTTTAAATGTCGTTTCTTACTTGTCTCTACTAAGAGGTTTCGAGTGCGAGCAACCCTTTTTGTGGCATCTCTTAGCACCTGGTCTCAGTAGTACTACAGTCAAAACTTCAATATCGAGCTACCGTAGTTTATTCCTGATGAACTTATTTCACTTCTTGCAATGCATTAGTCTCCACAACATTTGCCATCTTTATGAAATGGTAAGAGGACTCACTGGTTAATTTGGATTGTATGCCAAATATAGTCGCGCTTTGTATGGAACTCACGCACCATGATGACAAGCCTTTGCCTCCTACTGGCTGCCCTTTTTTTTCTCCAGGGGCAAAAGGCACTTCCCATTTAAGCTTATTCCCTGCTCATACACACGCACACACACACACGCACGAGACGCTTTCGAGGGATCCAGTAATGCTAACCACTAAAGTCTCACAGTTGTTTTGGCATTGCCTTGACTTACGAAGAAGGTAGAGGCTAGTGAATGCCCTCAAAGTTTATTTATCGTAGGCTGGAGTCCTGCAGTAAACATAGGTATTCTGTCACCAGACTTGTTAGTGCTGCACCAAACGTAGACGATCCTAGCATTCAAGCATTTGTCATGAATTTTGGGTAGAAGGGAATCAGTGTGGAAGGGATCTGGAGGCAATATTGTCATTTTGCATTAGGCCGCGTTCCGGATGAATTCCCAACGCGCACACGCACGGATTCTCATTTACATCCTGAGAATGAAATGGTTTTTGCACTTAAATGCATTTTGGGTTTCTCTTTAGGATATTGGACCTTTCTAGAGTACTTTTTAAACTAATTGTCACCATTCTGTTGAATGGTGGCTCTGGTAAGTGAAAAAACGTCACCTGTCTTTAGGGCTTCTGCGCCAGTTAATGTTATGTCTTCCCAATGATTTTATAAGGCAAAGTCCTCTACGAAAGTAGAGTTGGACGTTTGTTTCTTGGTCAAGGTTAAAGCACGAAAATTGGGATTGGCATCACTCCTTAACTTGAATGAAACATTTCTTTATATCTATTGGTTTTAGTATTGTAAACATTTTTTGCAGTTCGTCGCGTAAACTCTTCCTTTTTTCATGATACATTCGAGGTCTCAAGTTTGTTGCTCATACTTGATTCACTGCTTCATTTTCCTTTCATTCAGGTGTACCAGTCTCCCTTCTTTGTGGCATTCGACGATGACTCTGAGTCTATCATTATCGCGATTCGTGGAACCCTCTCGCCTGAAGATGTGATTGTTGACATGCTTGCGGAGGGTAAACGTCCCTTGCCAGATGAATTGCCCTCCGATGTGCCTGCTGAGCAAATCCCCGACTTCTATGTGCATATGGGAATCCTCTACACTGCACGTAACCTACGAGACATTATCCTCCGTCTCCAATTGGTAGAGAAGGCCCGTGTCAGGCGACCCTGTTATCCCTTGGTGGTTTGCGGTCACAGTTTGGGCGCTGGTGTAGCCTCTGTACTGGCCTTCCTTCTGCGAAAGTGCTATCCCGAAGTCAAGGCCTATGCCTACAGCCCTCCACTCGGGTTAATGAGGTATTTTTACTTAAATTGTTTAAGTAGGAATTTTTTCTTCAACGATCATTTAGTGCCTTAGTTTTAACTGTTGATGTACTTTTGTGATTAAAATTTTCACACTTTCCTCGATTGGTAAACTTTTATTCACACCCGTTCTTTTGTTTATAGTACTAATTAACAGGGTGGACCAATTAGTAAACACTTTGTCACATCCTGTGAAGTGGAGGCTTCTCTTGGATGGCTGGCTAGCCACGCATTTCCCAAGCCTTGGAGTTAGAAATCTGCGTCCACCATCATATCCATCGTTGATCTGACCCCATACATTTAACTTAATATTTTACTATCCTAAAATCATGCCACTTGCTGTTGTCGGGTGTTTGTAAGCACCATGAATCCCTGTTTCAATTATGGTGCGAAATGCACAGCCATTGCCAAACTCGCTGGGTCATAATGCCAAAATTTGGCTTTAACTACTATACCTGCATTCACTGTTCATGTGGTTGAAAAAGGCTCGGGCCTAAAAATGGCTGTGCTAGTGCCATCTTCTCTATTCCACTCGGGTTATTTTTGAGTAACCACCTACGCTTAGTGTGCGTAATTTTCCCAGGAATTCAAGGAGCTTGGTAGATTTATGGTTTTGCCTTAAAGTACCGTATACTTCATATCCAGGAGGAAAATTCAACCGGGGATGTTCGTTTTCACCATTGTTGATATGTGGCTAGTTTCATAGGGTTAGTGAGTGTGCGTGACTGCTACCTTCTCGTTGAGGTAAATCCCATTCACCCATCGTTGATTCTCTCTACCACGCGTTTCTCCGCAAAAGATGTCCCTCTATTTCTGTGAAGCCAATTTATTTCCTTTCGTGCATACCCAATGGGTGTAACCTTTCTCATAGCTCCACTTTTACACTCCTGTTGCGGAGTTTTCGCGTAATTATTACTGTTTCCTTAAGACAGTTGGTAAGAGGGTGTTGTTTAGCTCTATTCTCAAAATTTCTGGTCATTTGCATGAGCTGTTTTCGTCATTATATCAGCTTATTTCTGACCATTTTCTATAGCTTGTTGTAACTCAGGTCGTTTTTGAAAGGTCAAAGACCACTTTTTACCTGTGCAATTTTCATTAACTTTTATGGCCTCTTCCTCCCTTGTACCAAATCTAGCGCCCGAATGGCTCGCTACTGCAAACCTTTTGTCGTTTCCATCGTCTTGGGATGCGACATCGTTCCTCGCCTCAGCATTCCCACACTCAACGATCTCAAATGGCGTCTCCTATCGGCGCTGCAAGACTGCAACGTCCCCAAGTATCGTATTCTCGCCAATGCAGTTAGAATCGTGGGTCTGAATTGCCTCTTCCCCTCCTTCTGTCGTCGCTCTTCAACTACTATTGGATTGGACACGCGCCTCTTTAGCGCCTCCTGCCAGTACAATCTCCTCCGACCAAAAGTCTTCAGTCCAAGGGGAGCGCCCGCCATTTCGTCTTCCACAGAATACAGTGATTTTGTAACCGGTAGGTTGTAAAGAGAGTTTAAAATTGCCTCTTGATGGCGATATCGTGCAGGAGATGCATTTATCGTGAGTAAACATTATGGCAGAGGTTACGTTCTCTCCTTTTTGAAGTAATTAGTATGCTAGATGATCAAGTAATGACTTGAGTCGTTAAGATTTCGAAGACTAGAGTTGTCGAGTTGGCTTTTGACTTGGCATATCTTTATCTTGCTCTAGACTGTTTGCTTTATTTTGATGTGGCACTGCTTGCATCTCTTCCCACTAGGTCTTGATCTTTGTGTCTACAGGCTCGATGCATCGTCCCAAAATTCTGTCATTTGCCTTCTTTTATCGTTTTAGGTTACATGGTCGCTTGACGCATCTTTTGTTTTGACCAAGAATCACGCGTGTGAGATTCATTAGAAATCCTAAAAAATGTTTTCTTCCTCTTAGACTCACCAAATTGCCTGTTAAAAAATCAACTTCTTGAACAGGCATTGCGCCCTCCTAGACCATTTTCTCGACAGAGTCTTAGACGGTTCCTCCCACACCCTTACTTTGAAATGAATGGATTTTTCGCGTTGATTTTCAGATTTCTCCTTGATTGGACCTCGCCGAATCTCCATGCCCAAAATGCATGATTACTGCTTTAGATAAAACAGCGCCGGCTTTCATAAAATAAATTAATTTGCTATAACTCCCACGAGTTACCACTTCAGAAGGAATTTTGATATGAATTATTGTTTTCATTGTTTTTTTTCCACTGTCTGACCTTGCTTAGGGTGTCAATCACATATTTCTATGCTGCAAGTACGCTCCTCGGCTTCCTGTGGTGGCACAATCTTCTTGTATTCGGTTTCTTTCTTCGGTTCATACATTTGCAGTGTGACACCTTCAATGTGTACATTCTATGCTCTATTTGGTTACTCCGCACTATGCTCAGGTCCACGGTTCGTATGATTAATTCTTTCTGATTGCTAGCTCTTTACAACACTGCTCTGACATCCTCGTTATGTCCTTTTAGGTTCAGTTAAGTTGGTTAAATTTGTAGTCCTACAGACGCTTTTCCCACCGTATTCCCTAGGCAAGTGTGCCTCGGCAGCATAGGACGTACACATCTGTTTACCTTCCCTCTGGTAGTTTTTCATTCCTTCTGCCTTTTTTCATCCCTCCCTGAGTAAACTAAGAGGGATACTGCTGTCTCGGGAAGGGCAATCGCGAGTTGTTCTACCTCTAGCGCTCTCATCGGTAAAATCCTTGCATCTATTCTTATGCAAAGCTCATTACAATATGAAAGCCTTTTACTGTTTATTTAGATGAACTGGAAATGGATAGCCTCGGTAATACTAATCACGGTTTCACTTCTTTTGGTGTTATTTGGCACTACCTGGTTTTCTTGTTCCATCTTTTCATCCGTTTACGTTTGGGTCTTGGTTATTCTCCTTACCCAAACTTGTGATTTGGTTGAAGATTTTATTCGCCCATCCTTTACTTCCTCTTGTTTGTTTGTAACGCTGTTAGTTTTCTTTTAAATTTGGAGGGCGATTGCCATTCACTTCGTTTGGTGTAATGTGTTTACAGTTGAAAGAGTTATTGCTCTGTATACTTTTCTGCATTTCCTATGTAAGGTTTCGTTTTGGACCTCTAATGTGCCTCATTACTTATACATTACTGTCGGTGTGCGTCTACTTTGGTGAATTCAACGTACTTTATGCCCTCCCAATGAAGTGGCCATGTCTAGCGTATGGCAGTCGTGGTCTCGTCAACTGGCAGTTTCTAAATTTGTCTCTAGTTTTGCTTTTATCTAGTTTCTCTCCTAATTGGGTTCTTTTTTAGGAAATCTAATCTTTTTTGTTGCATTTGTCTCCTTTTTACGACTATTACAAGTTTCTAGTCCAAAAGCCAGTGGTGGGTATGCTGACCTCGTTAGCCAGATAGGCGACACCATGATTGAGCCTCTGGGTAGCGTTGAAACGTGGTTCACCCATGTATTAAGCTCAAACGACGACCAGTTTTAAATCCGAAACATTTCATTTCATGTGTGATCGTATTGCCTGCTTTACTTTTTGACTGGCCATCAGAGTGTTCCACTTGCTCCTAACTCAATATTATGCCCTTGTCATCGTCTTACTATTCCTCTGAAGCGCTAACTTCGTGACCGTCACCTCTTTTGGGCTGACTTCAACTTGGTCTCCTTCCAGTCGTAACTTACCTCCACCATCAAGCCTTCCAAGTCACTGGCATATGTGATAAGTGCAGCGTTCTGGGACCCCCCTGAAGACGGAAAGTGGCATAGTACTCGAGCAGAACATGTATACTTGGCATGCAGTAGGACTTGGATCTATTAGCGTTGTCTGGAGGCCGGCCCACCCTGCGAAGGTACAATGGTGGATCACCTGAGTGTCCCCTTTACCAAAGTCCGATCGTTAAGCAAACTCCCAACGTATTACATAATCGTGTTTTGCTTTCCCCACCCTTCTATCGTGCTTTTTGGAGTACTCCCCCGTAGTTTGTAATGTTTGGGTGCTCTATGAGGGGAGCTCATTAGCTATGTGTGTGTGTGTGAGTGTGCGTGCACATTTTCCTAACCTTGCTGGTTAAAAACGAGGGAGACGAAGTCGGTGACTAACGCTGCGAGCAACGAACTACTTGGCAGACAGGCATGGTCAACATTTCTGTCCGTGAGCTAGTTAAGTTCTGTTCTAAATAAGACTTAAATTCTGGTGCACCGATTCTCGTCTCTGTTTATTTGAAAAGATGGTGGGAGGGAGGGGGAGGGAGAGGAGGAAGACATTGTATGAATTTCTGTCTGTCTGTCTGTCTGTCTGTCTGTCTGATCTGCATTGTGTTGTGTAGAGAGTACCGCCTCCTTGCATCGACCTGTGCGATACCTCTCCGAGGATCGGTCGCTCTTTCGATGGCTTCGCGCTAAGACGGATGTGCTTCTGAGGACAGACGCGTTGGGTACAATTTACGTTCCCTTTGTTTCGGCCCTCAGGTCCAGTGAGTTCAGCACCATCACAGCCTCGGGCTCTGTTGAAGTAAATGAACCCATTGGTGCCCATGGCGATTTTGTCTCTATGGACACCAGCGTACGGTTTGCTGGCCTCGTTGTCCATCTTGTCCAAGTTGAGGACACTGAACTACGAACTAGTGCCTCTTTGAGGAGTGACTCCTCAGCATCGAGTCCTTGGTGGTAAGTCGTGTGTATTAGCTACTGCCTCGCTTTCGTTTTAAGTGCAAAAAAAAATAAAGTGGTTTTCCTTCATTTCAGTCAGGATCAATCAGCCCATCCTCCAGTCGCCATATGGTCAAACTCGCGGCAATTCCAGACCATCATTATCCATCCCCGGATGCTCTCTGATCACCTCCCCGATGAGGTTTCAACAGCTCTCCATCGGTTATACACTGCAACGTGCCAATCGGATTCTCCATTACTCAGTGGAAATGTGGGCCCACTTGACCCTAGAGCGCTGATTAGGCGGCTTAAGAAACCCGCACACTGACCCCGACCTCAAGCATACACACACACACACACACACATCTGTTCCTCTTTTTGTTAACTAGGATATTGGCTCCAGCCGTGACAAGTCTTTTTTTTTTGGAATTTACGGTTTTTGTTTAACGTTTTGTGTAAAAAGGGCATAAAAAGAACGAAAATAAAGTTGTTGTTACGTGTCTTTTTTTTACAAAATTGTTTCCCTTCCGTCTTTTTCCCTTCCCTCCCTTGTTATTTGTTCGTTTCCATTCAACTCGACTACTTGGCTCCAGCGCTTTAACACCTCCTGCTACATGTGGTTCCAAATGCCTGTTGGAATGAAATTCACGTGTCAGGTCATTTAAAATGGCGGATTTTGTATTCATGCTATGTGCTTTCACTCTTTTTGCACTATTTACTGCTGCTGTGTTTTTTTTTTTATCACTTGTTATTCACGAGGTGAGGTTATTGTTCGTGTTCATGCTGTGCCGTGTCGTTTGCTCACTCGCTCGTTTCGTCGAATTCGGCTTAGCACGACCGCGAGTCATCTCTCCATCCACGAGCTCATGAGGAACAAAAATAATTATAATTTTTGTGTGTTGTACATTCAACATCACAATCGGGTTTCAGGAGAGGCATTATCGAAGGAAACTGAGGTACCATCGAGTATCGTGACGCTCTTTGAGGGTTGTAGAGTGGTGTTGGTGCCTCCCTATCATCATGTGGTTCAACGACCGCATTGCAACTTACAAGCTCGACGTTCGCACTCATGTTTTGTACGGTTTGTCGTGCCAATAACTCGCCCCAACCGTTTTAGTAAGCCATAGTGAGTGGAATCCTTACTTGGAATCAGGCAACGGCCCCAAATTGCTTCGGTTTAACAGTGGTAAAGTGTACCCATCTCAACCTCCTTCTGAGAGCTGAGCTCGGTGCGTTTCATTTCACCACGCAAACTCGATCACTTGAACCCTCACTCTCATTTCGTTGATCATTAACTTGAAGTTCTACTTTGGGTTAAGCTTTTGCGTCACCACTAGGCAACAATGTAATGAGCTCCAGAACCCGAAATGGAGTTTTATCTATCCTTGAATGGATTACGCTTAGACTTGTTTTGTGTACTTCTCATTCCACTTCTTTGCTACTTGAAGGACTTCTCCGAAGAGGTTTTGTCAAGGTCTAGAATATCTATGTTTGGAAGCTCGTAGGGTTGTTTCGTTGTTCATTTTCAGTGGCCCGCAACGAAATCCCACCCGTTTGGTCCCCTAGCTTGCTCAATAAGCATGACTGCCCGGTATCGGTGGATGGACAGGAGTAGCTATTAAGCGGCCAAACTTAAAACCGATGCCATTCCCAAAAGTACTAATTGCCACATTGAGCACTAGCGCTGTGGCTTAACTGAGGGTGAATCCATCCTATGCGGAGGTTCAAACATCGGTCCCGTTTTAAGTTATTAAGAGAAGACCTATTCAATTTTAAAAAATCTCACTAGACTAAAGTGGTCAACAGTTTTCCTGATTAAGGATAAAAACAAGGCGCAGCAGGCCCGATCGCTCGCCTCAGTCGAAATCCATGCGGATTAAAAATGGCGACTGACTGGTTAGGTGTCACGTGCCGCGTGCGTACGCGCTATCACGACAGCACACACGCACTCCCTCTGAGTGCGCACCAATCACCTCTGCGCGTAGCCTCAAAACTAGCCAATAGTGAGCCGAGAGACGCGTGCATATACCATTCGCCTCCGTTCTCTCTCGAGTGCTGCGTGTGCATGCGCGTACGTGCGTGTGTGTGTGTGTGTGCGTAGGATTGCAATATGGTCCTTCTGTATGGTGGTGGCGGCGGTCGTGTTGTTGTTGTTGTGGTACTCGTTCGTGTGGACACACACGCACACTCTTCTGACTCCTGGCTTCGAGTATAAATACATACATATACGCGCCGTAGGCGCAATGGAACTATGCTCTCTACTTGCTCACCTGCTTATCCTCTGTGATTGACGCGCTTCATGGCAATGTACTCCAATACCTCAACCTCATCCAACTCAGGTGCGTCCACTCCTTCCTAAGTTAGTTCGCTTTGCCTCCACATAGAGAAATGGTTTTGTGTACCTTGCCAACAAAATAATCCAAGTGTGATTTACCGTCTATATACTCATTCAAATCTTGTGTGCCAGTTCCCTGTTTCGCTTGTTGAGGAAATTTCCACTAAGCTATTTTTTTGATAAACTACGGAACAAGGTTCGTATGGTCTGACTCATCGCATTTTATAGCTCCTCATTTTTCAAACTGAGTTGGTTTACTTGCTTCCACCTAACTTTGATAAGTTCAAAAGCTTTCTCCGAGTTCTTTGTTTCAAAAAACAAGCAAACATATAAACCGAGGTATTCGGTTTTATCCACAGTCATTTCATTGGAATGTGTGGGCTATCCTTTTTAAACTTCACTGTTCTCCGTCTTGTACTCTCCTTAAAGTTAATTGTATGCCCGAACACACAACTATCCCTTTGCATCTATATCAACCAGGAGATACGTTGAAGATTCGATTGGCTCTTCTTCGCCTCGTAGATACGTTTCATTTGTTGATCGTTTGCTAACTGAGAAGTGGTCGGCGAACACGTCTATTGCAATCCCAAAACTATCGCTCATCATCCCACCCTTTGAAGCCATCGATTCATTCACACAATTGTTGTGTGGTGAGCTCCAGATGGAAGTATTCACTACAAATTTCTTATTGAATGCCAAACGGTTACAGCTGAGAGTTATCAACTTGAAACGGCATAATGAAGGTGTGGAAGAAAAGTTCCCAAATCGTAAACACTCCCGGGATCAATCAATTCGTTGAAAGGATGTGCTATTATGCCAAGGCAACGCAAGATCGCATATCCCACTCCAAAGGATTTAGCATTTAAGATTAGGGGTTGGGGAAAGACACTGATTCATCCAAGTCCTCCGTGTTGCCTTGATATCAACTTAGATTATTGTCACCTTCCCTTGGCATTGGCCAGCCGCGTTATCCAAACATGAGCCAGATAACCGAGATCTAAATCTGAGGTGGCGCGCCAGGCTCTATCTCGGTAGGCTTGAGAAAAGATTGGCAATTGAGAGAAGCTTGTGCCTAACTAGCCGGGATTAGATTATTTATTGTAATAGCATTGTTTTTAGTGCGCAAACCTTTTAGGGTTTTTTGAAGTCGTTTTATTACAAAGGATCTGCATGAACTTATCCGATTCCTGCCACGAGGTATTCGCTTCTATTATTAGCACCTCCTATATGTCTTCTCCATCTAAAATTTGGATAATGTCCATCCATTGCATAGTTGTGCGATCGGTCTCGTTGGAAGGTCACTATCCACCCTAGATTGAGTCTGAAGTATTTGCAACCACACAAATATGTCACTTAACTGTTGTTGTAGTTCAAAATCCTCGTAGGTGTCCTATTACACTTCTGTTTTGTCGCTTTGCCGCACATCCACTGGGAGGTTTCTAAAAAAAAACGCATTGGGCTGCGGACCCGGCTAGTCGTCGCAAGTCTAGGTACTGGGCTATCCTCCCATCCCCATCGAACTGAGGGCGTTTCTTTAATCCCACAAAAACATCACCGTTTGGTGTAACTCAATCGGGATTCGACTTAAGCCTCAACATTTTCATTTTCACAACAAAGGGTGTGCCTAAAATATGCTGCTTATCCCATCAGTATGATAATAAAAGCCACACTTTGTGTTTGGTTTTGGCGTTGTTTTGATGGAGTGTCAGTGCGGACGCTCTCTCTCTCTCTCTCTCTCTCTCTCTCTCTCTCTCTCTCTCTCTCTCTCTCTCTCTCTCTCTCTCTCTCTCTCTCTCTCTCTCTCTCTCTCTCTCTCTCTCTCTCTCTCTCTCTCTCTCTCTCCCAAACCCTCGACTTTTGTTGCACCCCTCAGCCTTTCTTGCAACAAATTAGTGTGTTCCCGAGGCACTGCGTTCATTCTCGTTCCCTTTTTGGTAGGCTTTCATACTAATTGCCGGTTCATATACCATCAGGGTGATTTCACGTCGGTGTGGAGGGGGGAGGAGGAGATTAAGACCTCAAAGATGAATGGCGTCTTTTTAAAGTTGTGAAAACTCGAGACGCCACATAACCAACGCAGCAATCACGCAATGCAATTGTAGAGATGCCTTCGACGTTACCTAGGCAGCTCCCTCCTATTGGTTCTAATGATATAAAGGCTCTAATTCCAGACAAAGAATTAATGGCACGAGATGCCAGACAAAGATGTCCGTTTTTTCCCACTCCTAATCTCACAGAAACAGGTAGTTCACATCTGGTTGGGGTGGCAATTTCGCTGAGTTGACGATTTTGAAGATTTGTCCCCTTGTCACCCGTCCCTTTTTTGGAAACCAGATTTTTTTCCAGCCAACTTTGGACTTAAGTAAAAGCATGTGTGGACGACGAATTTCTTGAATATGCATTAATCTTGTCCAAAATCCAAAATCTCTAAAGTAGATTCCTTCGCATAGTTGCTTTTAAATGTTGATGACCTGCTAAAAAAAGGCGGCTTCCGCTTGATTTTTGTCCACTTCAGATCTTCTGTTTCACTCCTTGCGCTTCTTCATTGGGTGGTGGACTTTGTGCTCCTCCGTTGTTGGAGGGAGACAAGCTGTTGTGCAATAGAGTTGCTGCACTGTTGAGTTGCTTTCAGGGAGTTCGATAGCATCATGAATTACACTAAAATTACCAACTCTATGCTAAGTTCTTATTCTGGTAGTATTTTTCCACGGATAATCTGACTCCATAATGCGGAATGCACTCACATTACCGGGGAGTACCTCGTAAAAAGTTATCATCTGGATGTTCCAGCATTATCTTTTACGCACCAATTCGGCCATTTTTAGCCTTGCCAATGGAACCGCATTAAATGTATCATTTCACGACTGTTGAGTCGGAGAGTAGGGTTAACTCTTTATCCTTTGATGCCACATTTCATTGGTAAGAAAGCAGATCACTAAATCGTACTGCCGTATTCACTTCTCTTTATGCTTGAGGCACCATCAAGAGCACTCTTAGTCATCCTCTCAGAAGTAAATCAGGGAAGACAACGCATAAGCCACGTCTTTTATTCCCTTTTTGAAGAGTTCATTGGCTCTGAGTTATGCGGTTCCATGGGGAGTTTTATGCTCAGCATGCATGCGTCACCACCACTAGAGATGTTGGTGACAGTTGCCTAGTTTTGGATTCTAAAAGTGTGATTCCCACTTTCTTCAGTTTCCTTGCTTGGTGTGCATTACAAGCTTCGTTGAGGCCAGATTTTAACCGGCAACAAGACACCATCTCACTTTCCGCATCCATAATGTTACAACATGTGTTGAAATGTGATTAGTGACTTGCCAATATGAGTGACAATTTATAAGTGGATCTGGTTTGCTTGCATTAATTTCTCAACAAAGCCCGATTTTTACCATAGCAAGACGGGATACGGAGATGCTCTTCTAGCGTAGCATCGTTGATGCTTAGGGATGGTGCTGTCTTCCTGTCTGACTTGAGAGGGAACAAGTCTTCCACGCATTCGTTTGGCAGCTTTGTCCTTTAAACGAGCCCCCCCACATGCACTTGCAAACAACTTGATTTTATTGGTACATTTTGATGTGATCTCTCTTCCTCTGTGCCTAAGAGTCTATGAAATTCACTAATCGACTACTTTTGGTGAGATGAACGGCGTTTCTGCTTTGCAAAATTTTGTTAAGGGTCCCTTTGAAGTTCTGATTCTCCCCAAGATAGTGCAGCTGCATTTATCAAACTTTTAAGAAGGGGCAAGAAGCCGAACGCTTTGCACCTGAGCTGGAGTTCCACCATCATTAACGATGTGATGAGCAAAGCTGTTTGATCCAGAAGTATCTATTGCTTGTACAACTTACCCAGGTCTGACGAATGGGAATGCGTATCACTGGCAAGATTGATGACATCTCGGCTGAAGATGAATGCATTTTTGAGGTAGCTTAATCCGTTTTTCCAGATATCTGGGTTTTGGATAGTCACTTCTGTCCCGCTTCATGGATACCAATTCTGACCGTATCACTGACCACTAGTTAGAGCACGCACCTCAAGTTTCTGTTAAGTACCACCATAGTTTCTTTGCATCCGTGTGTGTGCGCTATGCAAACCAGATTCGACTTTCAACATCATTTGGAATCTTGCGATACCATGTTTTCGTGCAGACTGCGCTGACAGGAGCTAACTGTTCCAACTATCCATTTGGCATCAGTTGGATATTCCAAAATCATGCGTCCTTATGCCCACATATCAATCTTGAATGATCACACTTTCAAGGCATTGTTCGAGTTGGCTTCATGCTTGCGTTATTTAGCGGTCATGACTTTCATTGACCTCCTTCGCCTTCTGTGTGAAAAAGACAGGACTGTGATTAATTGAAATCTCTAGAGGAACCACCCTACATGGCTAAAAAACGCTCTCGTACCCACATTCCTCATAAATGGATGTACTGTTTACTACGAAATGTGGATTATTTGAATGCGGCAACACAAGCTTCCAAAAGAGTGAACGAGGATGATTCAAGAGGATGGTGTTTTATAATCCGGTGCGCTGTGTATCTCGCACGCTTACCCGGCTGCATTGGAAGGACTTAGTGTCTAATGCAAAATTGGCAAACAAATGTGGTGCAAGAACAATGAGGTGTCTTGAAAAGCTCCTTTTCGGTGAATGAATCACTGTCAATGTTTCACCATCCCCCAATGACTGCGCAGACTTCGTTACACGAGGAATGACGAGCGGGCGGGTGGGCAGACGCATGGACGGAGGGACGGGCGGGTGTGTCATGAGCGAACTCGTGCAAATTAGGCATAGTCTTCTTCATCGGAGTGATTAAATCCTCTTTCTTGGCCTTTTTAGTCTTTTATTTCTCAAACCCTTAATGCGCTTTCCCTGTCTCGTAATGTCTTCGTAAGGCAAGGCGTTAACGTTAACTGACCGCTCACGAGTCAAGACAAAGTAGAGGAGGCATGCATGCAACCAATAATAGGCCTTGTTGATTGGTGTTGCTGAAACACACCACTAAATGCAAAAGTAGTCTTAAAGGAGGCATTTGGCTACCTCTATTGATGAAGTTAATGTCCTTACTCTATCTCCTCAACAATCTGCCCACGGATGCTAGGCTTTCGTTAAGTGTTCTAACGTGTTCAAAGTAAAACGGCATCGTGACCTCAATCTTAAATGACCCTAATGCCTCATTAGAGGTACAAATATCTATTCTTGTGTATAGTAAGGCCTGAAAAAGAAAATTGCTCGTGTTTCTCATTGATTATTGTTCCTGGACTGTTAATGCTCTCGTTTTTTTTTTGTGAGGATGTCACACTTGGCAAATTTTACAAATGTCAGACTAGGTTGCTTACCCAAATGTCGTTGTGGTTGCTATCCCCCGACTCCGGCTTATTCTTTCTTTTAATGTTAGGGAGTTGGGAACGTCCCGCCCAATTACTGGAAAATCCGTAAAATCAAACGCCTTCCGGGGGGGGGGGGATCTATCACTCGCTGCCACAGCATTTAACTCTTCCATTTTGCTTTGAGTCCCTTTACATCATTGGAGACGAGTGTGATTGTAATGGACATTGAGTTTAGGCTAGAATCATCGCGTGAGCTCGTTCAAATCACCCCATTGTTTTGTTACTTACCCTCCTAAGGGGGCATCCCTTACCCAAGTTGTCTTCAGGTCCTGCTTTGTGCACGGTGACCGAACACGTGAAACAGAAAGGGCGCGTTCTCACCACTGATCTGTCCCCGTTTTTATTTGTTTACTTTCAGACATTCCTCCCAGACCGAATTTCTCGTCACTTAGCATGCAGACACAGGGACTTCCGTAAGTTACAGTCTTTTGCTCTGATCTGACTTTTTTTAAAGACGGCTATTTGCATTACTTTGGCGCGGTGCAGCCGATTGTGTTCCCATCCTCGATGCTCTGTTCGAATATTATTAATGCCCGTTACTCTGTTCCCTTGTGCGACCAGTGGCTGTCAGTCATTTTACCACCTATTTAGGGGCAACGATGCTGGTGGAACAAAGCCAGCTAGTTGGCTATATGCCTCGCGTCCAACCGCAAACTCAGTAGGGGTGCACACTGGAGCTGGCGAAATGGGCGGACTGGATGATCTTTATGTTCTGTGTTTTGACATTTCATGTGTCCAAAGTCGCCCTTTTGGATGAATTTTTCCCGTCGACACTAACAATGGCCCTAAAAGTCCCACTTTTATGGCTATTGAATGAATGGCAGAATGATTCTAGTTTTAATAGTTAATGTCTGTGGGATCATCCGAGTGTCTGGGTTAAATGCCAAATGGATGATAATTTGTCTAGAAACGCTACCTTGCCATTGATGACTTCCAAAATCGTCGTTGGTCGGTAGCACTTCCGTTTAGAGCAACTAGGCCTGCTCAGTCCTTGTGCGCGTTTTAAACGGCTCATTGAGCA
Source organism: Taenia multiceps (assembly GCA_001923025.3). NCBI lineage: Eukaryota > Metazoa > Platyhelminthes > Cestoda > Cyclophyllidea > Taeniidae > Taenia > Taenia multiceps. The sequence continues at coordinate 17,914,365 of CM010313.2, read as the reverse complement.
AAGGCAGAATTTTCATCCCCTTTTATGTAGGAGTTTTTTTGCCAATGGTTGCTTTTGGATACCTTTTGATTTTGTCACTCTTTTAGGGAAAATCAACTTAGCCTTCTCTCATTGTTACCGCATAGTTTCTTTTCTGGCATCAAAGTTAACTACTTGTCATGCAAACGTGAATGATTAGCTTCACTTTACATAGCCTTTGGGTGTTAAGCTTCTTTATCACATCTACACAATTGTAGCTCGCATGAACGGAGTAAGGCTCGTTTATGATCGGTTGCACCCAAATCAACTCATCTAGAACCTGTATGTAACTGTGACTGGAATAGGTCAGAGAGGGGAGGGAAGGACAACCTAGGCTAAGCAGCGCACAGGCCTGCCCATGTGTAAATTTTGTCGGCAATTTAAGGTGCACCTAATTTTCCCCACGTCTACAGCAGGCAATACAACCGTGGTGGAACCGTTTTCATATTCACTGTATTCGGAATAGATGTTTAATCCACTACCCGGTGTCTTGGGAAGTAATCTTGTGTGTTGATCTTTGATGCCTGGTCGCTAAAATGAGCCTTCTGAGTCCTGTGCGATTTAAAATGGGCCAGATAATCGCGAGCGCTATGAGCTAGTAAAATTTTAACTTTAATTAACTCCAAAACACCCAGAAGCAGACCATGGTAGTTTTTTATGCAGCTTGCTTTGGTTTTCGTTGGGATCACCAGAGATCTGGCTCATATGCGGCGAAAATCCTCATTGTAACGAAAAATTATCTCGACTCGGATGAACACAGTGTTTTATTAGACTCCTATCCACACGATTGCCGTGAGTCACATTAGCATTTGGCAATGGGCAAGTAAACTTGAAAAAGTTATTTTCTTATTTGTGGTTTTTTTCTTAATTTTTTTGCTCTAAAGCCAAGGTGTTTACGGCATGCACATGGGTAGGCGACCGCCCGGTATGTGGGTTAATTTAAACCACTTTAGAGCTCTTAAATTTGCAGAAGTAGGCAAACAAGCATACATTGTAAGGGGTGGGAGTAGTACTGCCACTTTTATGTGCTTCTCCCAGGGCTTCGCTGATGCTTCTAAAGCATCCCCCATCTAAGCACTTGTCAGTACGGCCGAACCATCCTACGGCAGTTCGCTGCACTTCGCCATCGATACTGAAATCCTGACCTGTAAGGTATTCTTTTATAGATGTAAACTGGTAGAAATTGCTAGCACCAGGCCGAAGTGTAAGCTCTAAGGAGACTGTGCCGCGACCTCTCCGCTGAGGTGCTTTGACCCTTGTTGAGCAATCCCGTCTGTTTCTTCCGTAGACGTGTTGGATCATCATCGTGCCGAACACAAAGCCAACAGTTATTGTTGATGATGACACCACGAAGTAGAGAACCCACATAAATAACGTCATTTGTGTCCAAAAAACACTTGGCATAATTCAACTCGCGCGCTCAGGTAGCAGTCTTGGTGCAGATTGCAGATGCGTGCATATGGTTGCGTTTTCATTGCCATAGGAAGAATTGCCCCTCGTGCAATCTAACCGCACCCAGTTATACGTCAAGCAGACATCCAAGATCAGGCTTTTCACACGCAGGCTGGATGGTCATACGAAGGACTGGTGTGCTGTGAACTGGAAATTGTCATGGCTGGTATCGTCGCCGACCTACAGATGTACGGTCGTGCACACTGTTTAGGTGTCCGACGGCCTGTATTGTGCTCTTCTATGTTTTGGTTTACTATGATGTGGTATGACTTTCCGTCCTGTTCTCATAGCTTTCTGTAGATATGGTATGTTTCCGTGGATTCGGGCTATACGCCTTGGCTCGTCATTACATGCTGAGAACATTGTCTGTCGTCTTTGTTAACGGGGAGGCTGGACTGGCCCATGGCGTACGCACTGGAATTTGGGTTTAGCACCGCTACAAGTCTGACTACGGTGTTTTCTCTCTTCCACTTTCTTGCCTTTCTTCTAAAGATGCTTTACATTCCGATTTTCCTCTTCTATAATCTATCTTTTTCTTGGATTGGTAAGCAGAATAACTGTGAGCGACTACGGCAGCAATGTTAATGGAACTGTTGTGGCGGCCTTAGCACCACCACCACTGCCGCATTCACCATCGTACGATGGTCTAGTCGATCTCACAGCCAACAGTCGGCGCTGCTTCCACCTCGGCAGTAGCCATTTTGAAGACCGCTTGTCTTTCAATTCTGTACCACCGCTGTCAATGCCCCAATTGCTATCGCCACCACCACCACCGCAACCACCCCCGCTGTCATCGGTGAATGCTTCGACAGGAAATCCGGGTGAACAAATTCCTGTGGGTCGGAGCGAGGGGTGCTTGGAGTTCCCCGAACCACAGAGTGGCTGTGCTGTGGAAATTTCAGGTACTTATCCTATTACTTTCATGTTTTTTTTAATTCCTCTCGGAATTTATTACATGAATTCTGAGAATTAGACACTCTCCATTTTTGCTATTATTTTCACTAGAAAAGGTTATTATTTTCATCTTACCTTGATGGTTTAGCCCCTTCTTTACGTAGAAATCTAACGATATTATCAGTAGCTTGCTTTCAATGCCTCAGGACTATTGTTTTTCCTAGTTACCGGAGTATATCATTTTGAAGTCATGTTGTAAAGAGGTTTAAGTGTGGTTCTTTGAGTCTTCCTGGAAGCATTGTGGAAGAACGCACAGAAGAACTGGGAAGTCATGTTGTGGGGAGAGGGGTGCACACGCCCCAGAAACTGGAGTGGCTGAGTATCATGTGCGATTCTGGGGGCTTTTTTTGCACACTTTAAAGTGATTAAAGTACCAAAATCAAATGCCAAATTTGTCTTTGCAACTATGTCAATTGATGCTTAGTGGTGCTGCATAAACACCCCAGATAAGGGATAAAAATAATTTTTTTTAAAGTAATTCCTACACATAAAGTAGATGGAAAGGGTGTCATAAAAAGTAGATGTGGCTGTTAATTCAGGCACAAAAAATGTGTTGCTTTGGCTTTTCATGGGACGATGAAGACAAATAGTTCGATGGGGTGAATTTGCTCTGCATCCCCTCTTTTTTCATTGTATAAGGGTGCTTGATTAAATGCGAGTCCGTTGTGCTCCTCGAAACCGTTTATGCCAGTGCTTAGATCGTTTAAAAGTAATAAAAGCTGTTTCCGGAAATAAGGCCTCTGAAAAAAAGGTTATGATCGCTGGTGGTGACTCTAAAGCGGTATCGGTCACTAAAATCCTAAAAAGAATTTTCCCAAACAAAAACGTGGAGAGGGGCAAATAGTTGTTGCCCAATCATGAATGGTGCGTAGATTTTGGAACAAAGTGAACTGAAGTGTTTAATGGAGTCTCGCATTCATGTGTTGTGGATTCAACTAAGGTGCTCATGCTAGTTCCAACGGTTGAGCTTAGCGGAAGGTCAATTACTGCTTCGGAGCGTTCTCTAATGACTTATTACCTTAGAAATGACATGATGTGGCTCTCAGTGATCCCCACGCATAATTAATGAGAATATCCATTTCTAAGTGATTGTAGCCATATTTTCCCCACTTCACTTGCTAATGCTTATTGTTGAGGTGTACCGGACACTGCAAGAAAGTGACGTTCAGTTCAATAAATCAGTGAATGACTTAACTGAAGGCGAATTTCACATTTGGATTAAATGGCTAGCCTCGTTGTTGTACGATTTCAAGCAAGCAAGGGAAATAGCTTCCGACCCTCCTAATCAGTAAATTCACACCGACTGAAATTCCCATTCGTGTATTACGTGAGGAAGGCTTAGGGTAATCGGGGGTATGTTAGTTTACTAAAAAACAGGAACGCTTTTCAAGGGGTGAAAGTTCCTTATTTCATTCTCGTTCCACTTCCCTCCTTCAGTCACGGCTGCACTTATGCGAACACTTGATTAATACCTAAAAAACTCATGCATAGAACGCTTTGCCAGTGCACCCAAAACGTTCCAAGATAGCCTATTTCGAAATAACCTGCTATTCCCACACGAGGGTTTGCCTTTTGTACAGCTTAAGTGTAGCTGGTTATGTGTTGATCAGATGTCTTGCACCCTTGCTTAATGTTCACACGGAGGGCTGCTGTGCTGTGAAATGGAAGCTCTTATAGCTGATATCTTCATTGTGTACACCTTCCAGATGTGGTGGTGATGATGAATGGCTGATCTGTGGCGTCCTAGTCTTGTCCTCAAAGTTTTCTGTAGGTATGGGTGGGTGTCCGCGGAATTGGGTTACACACATTGGCTTTCAAGATACACACTCCTCCATGCATACGTTGGAAGTCTTGCCATTCTCTGGTGCATTTGGCACCACCACAAGAACATAACTTACTGTTACGCACCTGTAGGATCAAATTCCTCAGTTTGACTTGATTACGCTTCACGGTGAGGTGCTCAAAGCTCTGCAGCCTAATTGCGATGTTTTTTGGTACCTCTTTGTCTGTCAGACACCAATGCTCCTGTAGACCTCTCCACAAAACCTCGCACCACATCGCCCGACATTCCCGAATTTCACCTCATCAGCATTGGTGTTTCGCATTCGAGGCGCTTATTGAAGAAAGTGGAGAGGTTCATTGATGCTGCCGTTAACCTCTTCGCAAGGCCCTCGGACCTCTACACCGCTCCACAGAACATCCCTCCCCGAGGGAACGCGGCGGAAGAGGCTGCTGGAGCGTCGGCGGCGGTGCTGGGGAAGAAGTTGAGAGAGGTGGTGACTGTGGTGACGACCGACAAGAAGGTGGAGGGGCAAGCTACTGAGTCGGAGGTGGCGAATCCCCCGATCATACCTTTTTCTTTGTCGGAATTTTATCGGAGCTTGCCATTGGCAGAGCCGTCATTTTCGCCTGTCCTTCGTCACCTTCTTTACCTTCCTGAGTGGCAAGCTCTAGCCTTTCTTCGCTACCCTACAGCCAGAGGCAAGGAGCTTGCTGATCAATTGGCCGTGATATACAAAGACCTCACACGATGCAAGCGAAAGGTAAGCCTTCGGCTTTCAATCAGGACATAAGGAAATACTACGAACATCTTGATTTCTCGTAGCTCCCTTTTTACATTTCTGGAGGTAGTGTTGTTATGACTCCCTGGAGTATGCCATTATATCTACGTCCTCTGACGTTACTGGATGTTATTGCTAATTTGGATGCATGAGCCTGGTACATATGTGTTCGTGACTAACAGCGCTAGTCATTTAAGATGGATATGTCACTGATTTCCATCTTGGCTGCATTTAAGGTGAAGTCATTACCGTGACTAATGAGCGTGCACTGATTGCGAAAGCTTGACTACATAGTCCTCGAAAAGAAAGTTGTTTTGAAAGTCGCATTGTCACCAATGCTTGAACAGTTCAAGCATGCATTTCAAGGTGGTCGAAAGAATTGGTGATGGTTAATTTTTTGTAATGGGTCGCTTGGGTTTCCGTCATCCTACCTCCGCTGAACGCCTCCAAGCCCGAGTATTATATTTTCTCCCGTCTTTATGGAAGTCTCCATGTGCTAGGTTAGGTCTCTTTCTCAGGTCGATTATCAGAATGTGGATGTGCCAAGTTTTATTATTTGTTGGATTGAATACACTACCATAAGTTTCATGGGTCATTTGGAGAGAATCTCTATTGCTATTCTGCATGGCCTCACTCAGTGTATTCCTGTGTTCCACCGCGTAGACGTTTAGGTGTGATTACCTCAATATTATTTGGCGTGTAGCAAGTCTTCGGTAAACTGAAAAGTCACTCATTTTGCGTCTCTACTGCCTTGCCAACTCAAGCGGTCAAGGCTGAATGTACCCACTGAAGGAAGGATCGTAAATGATATCCTTTTCTCCACTGAAATGGATTCTGATGCTCCTTTTTCTGGATTCCCATGCTTTAAAAAGTCGTTCAGCGATCCGCGGCTTTATTAACTGTGATGATTCACACTTGACGAGATGTTTAACATTAAGGTGTCATTTTCCTCCAATAAGTGTGAACTGACGCATTAGATACACACCTATATAAGACGCATCAATGTGCACGCGCCTGACTCGTAACATGCCCTACAATCAATTGCTGCGTGATTTTGGTGTGATGTCACAGCCAAGTGGAAATTAAAGCCATAAACGGAGTGATGATGTGGGCATTGATCAAATTGCAAAACTGTTGAAATCACGCTTAATAAAAAGGGTGCTTTTTTCCCCATTCGGAAGAAGAAGCATGACTGGATGTCGCGCCCTACCAAACCGACCGACCAACCAACCAACTTGGCGTCGCCGCCCCCATTTCCGGGCGAACCGATTCTGCCTCTAAAAACTGCACATATGCCCTCTTTTCCCTCACACACAAGAAACTTTAAAAACAAGTAAAGTGCGTTGCTACATTCTCGACGTCGAGCTTGCCTTTCAGTGGAAAAAAAGATGACTTCCCCTCTTGACAACTTCGCGTTTTCCTCAGGTCGGTTCCTCCTCCCCTCACATCTTAATGAAAGAGCGTGAGGCCCTATTTCTCCTTTTAATTGCATCTGAAAGGCGATCACTGGCTTGTTTTGAAGAGAACTGACAGGAAGATTGATTCATAAGTTCTATGAGCGAATGCACTTTTTCTGATGGAAAAGAATGTCATGATAGTAGAGTGAGTGTGATTTGATGGGTGAAGCTAAAATAGTGGGGCGGGCAAAGCGCCTCGACCCACGGTCCACTGTCCAGCCAAGATGACGCGCTACTGCCTGAAACAGCGGAGGCGGAGGAGGAAGTGGGATGAGGGAGTGGGCGAGGCAGAGAGGTAGGCAAGCCCGTTAGATGCCTGTGAATCACCCCAAGGTCGTGGGTGTTTCTGGGTTTGTGTATATTGCGCAGTTTTGCGTGGTGTGATCTTCGAGTGAATCAGGCAGTTAATCACATACCTGCCTCTAATGTTAAATTCAGCGCGTGTGGAACCGCTAACACGCTCTCAGCACAACGAGTTACAAAGCTGGTTGGTGGTGCTTTTTCCTACTCTATCCTCACGCTTTCAGAACGAATTCAACTTAAAGTCTCCTTCTTATCGGTTGTTAAGTCACCTCGACAGCCAGTCTCAATGCAGAACCAGTGCTGAGTCACGTGGTCCGATGTAACACTTTTTTTTGTCTTTAAAATAGTTGTTTGCTTCGGGAAAAGACATGACGGGCGGCATAATAGATACTGACAGCACACTTTATTTATTGTTGTTTCCAATGGTTCACGTTACCACACACGAAACTAGGCGTGAACACTTCTGGCGGGCGCGTATGCGAGGATGAACAATTTTGTGCTACCGTTTACGTCTCGATTGAAAATTATGAATCAGTCTCGTCACTTGGAATACCCACTTTGTTAAGCATACGGGTGCATGCTTTGAACTCCATGTCCCTGTTTCATACTGATTTCTCCTGTCCCTTTCATTCTTCCACCCTGTTTTCCACTTCCCAGAATTACGAATGCTTAAGTTCTTTGCATTCTTTTGCGTCCGTAAAGACAGGTAAGAGAGTCTTTCGTCACACGATGTTTTTTGTGCTGCCTTTTAGTTAAAACAACTCAACCTAGTACTGCGACGAAGGGCAGCCAATAGACAGTCGGCAGCTCCGCAGACTGTTAAATCACCACCACCACCGCCTCCAGTGCCACCAAAACCTCAAGAACCACCGTTCCCGAATACCTACACTGATCCGAACACCTGCCCCCTCTCCCTTCTCAGCATGGTCGTCGACCAGAGAGCCACTGAGCCTAATTCCCCTTCTCAGGTGCTGCAAATGTCACCACTCAGTGTGGACACCGAGACCCCGGCGGAAGCAGCGCAAGTTTTTCCTGTAAGTTAGTCGCACCTCTTATCAATGCTACTGCTTCAGTCTGCCGAGTCATTCTTGATAAGGCATACCAAGACTGTAGTACTGAAGGACTGAGAAATTGTATTCGTGGTCAGAATGATATGGCACCGAGGCGGCAACTAGATTTTGGGTCTCGAAGGTTCTGCGGCATTACTGGAACAGATAGCTTTTGACCTCGCGTCTTTATTCTCGCAAGTTTTTCCAAATGTTTTCATCGTCCATTCACTCGCCTCTATGAATTTTAATTAACCTCGTGACAGAAGTGAAAGGCGGTATGATGAATTCGCATCATAAGAGGAGGAATGCCACCTACTTCGTTAGTGAGAGCATATGCTGTAAATTTGGTTGGGATTTCGCATTTCGCGTCTCCCGGGCTTATGGTATACATTCTCCCAAATTCGCTCTATAAGTTACGTCTCTTGGGTTCGCACTCATGGTTTTACTCCCTTGACATGGGGAGTAATGCATTTAGAATGTAGTCATTTAACACTCAGGATGGCCATTATTCATCTCATTAACGGGCTCGATTAAAGGAAACCATTCCTTCACTCCCCCAACAGGCTTTCAAGCCTGACAACCTTTGTTTCCGTAGTGGCTATTAATTGAAATCCATCTTTAGCTCTTGGGAGTTGGAATCATGAGTAAGATCGGCAAGCCGCTGTAAATTGGGTCAAAACATCAACATGCATGTGTTTCAATCCTCCACCCTCTCGTTTGGAAATTCAGAGAATCATCTGATTCACGATTCCACCTGAATAGCACTAATGGAATTCTTCCCTAGTAGATTCGTTCCCGTTTTCTCCTCCCAATGATATACGTTTCACATCTGGTTTGTTATCCCCATTGGTCTGTGTGGCGAAAATGAAAGCTGAACAATAACCCCCATGGTTATTAAGCTGTCCCCATTATGTTTTTCCCCCTTGTCAGGCTCACTTAATACTTCAGTACATCAAATTAACCCTTCAGAAGTGTCTGGTTTTTTCATACTTTGCCTCTTTTTTTAACGGAAGGTTGGATATACCGCCAATACGCAGCCTTGCAACGTAGACTATTGTCTTCCTTCCCGTTTTGTTTAACTATTTCAAACAATAATGCACTAGTTAAGACAAACCTGCATTGTTGTGAAGGGGACACATTTTCCATGCAACTAAATATAGGCCAGACTTGCCTACTCAAATCGTGCAGTTGTAAGATGATTGCAGCATGCCAAACTGTAGTATAACGCGCCACCAGAATAGCGGTTGAAGGCCTCGGGACGCCCGAACTTGAATTGTTAAATGCAAAACAAATAATCATTCTGTCACACATCTACATCTTTTGAGTGTCACAACCTAGTTGCTGCTTTGAGATCCACCCGCAAATTAGGAACGAAGGTCGTACTTTAATTCTTCATCAAAGAGAGAAGACATTTGATTCAGTTTTGGGGGGTTCCGGTCTAGTTTATTGCGTGAATTAACTGGCTTGGTAATGCTCAGTGTGGGTCGGTGTTCTATAGCTAACGTACTTAAACTATCACCCTCTCTTCACAGAACCATCTGTTCAAAACAGACCCACTTAATGAGACAAATTAAAATAGCTTTACAGACCTAGCATCTAGCTTTTCTCCCTTCTCTCTCCTCTTTGATCTATTTGGATTCCACTCAGTTACAAGGGAAATGGAGTGGAGTATCGCTTATTCCCAGCGGAAGCATTTGAACCGCCGAGTCCGGAGTCGTCTTACTTTTTGGTTGCAAACTGTGCTATCGGGATTATTATCAAATGCGGATCCCGGATTTCACAGCGCCTCCCGTTTAAGCCTCTGGGAATTCAGGCACTTGCAAGACATGCATTCTATTATGTTAAATCGAGAGTGGCATTCTAAAGTGAAATACGATCAAAGCTAGAGACGTTTATTTCCCTACCAGCTTTCGGACATTGGACCACGAGCATGGGCGGACACGCCGTTACCTCCGCCTCCACTGCAAGCATCGGGCTCTATCACCATGCGCAATCGCTCCTTCAGTTTTCCCAAGCGCCCCGCTACTCCTCTTACCACTCCTTCCATGGATCGACGCAAGGTGAAGACTCCTATGGTCATTGGTACCGCTACCGGTGTGTGGCCGCCCAAACGCAGGCGTTCTGAGATCTCCCGTAAGCAACTTATTTCCCATTTCGCTTCCCTCACCATAGGCTAAAATGCGTCCCAACTTTTCCCGTCCCCACCCCAGTTATATATGCCAGTGATCTTGTAGCATGTCACGTGAAGAAAACGGTCTCCGCATTATCGCGTCACGTGGCTCTCATTGTAAGAGAACGTCGAAGTAAACTGGCCTGTCTAATCCCCAGTAGTTCCGGTTATTGCACTTTTAGTACTGTTGTGGCAAGAAGTTGATTTATAATGCAGATAGGCGCTCTGCGGAAAATCACATCAGAGTTATAACTTTGTCTCAAAATGTCGTCGCATCAGTGCGTTACGGCCTTAAGGGTGTCGTAAATCTTGGTAGGTTCATCCCCCCACATTTCTCGCCACATTTATTACCTTTAAGTGGTAATGATTTGTGTGGCTTGAAAACCGTCATGCACTATGCTACCACGATAGACTCCATTAAAACAGGCAACTCATTATAAACTACCCCGTTTCATGTTCTTTCAACTGCGGAAGAGATAGAGAGAGCTGTTTGACACTCCAAATAACCTGATCGCGTTCGATTAACGCTGATAGAATTGATTCTCATCACGTTGAGAAGAACCCTCACGCTAACATCAGTATATGGGTTCTATCGGCCACATTTCTTTGTCTAAAAAGGAGTGTTTTCTTTTCTAACACCTGCCTTGAATCTGGACGTGTGAAAGGTAAGTCACGATGCGCCTCGGAGTTGGTGGACTTCTGCGAGATCGTCTCTGACGTCTCCACCTCACCCCTGCATCTGCACGAGCAACTGACAATCCAGGTGAGGGACACTGTCGACCCACAACAAAGCGGTTCCTCTGCCCATCACTCCACCAAGGTGAGTTTGACTCAGACCCCCCCTCCTCTCCCCATTCTTGCTTCTGCCAACAGTTTCAGATTTCGGCGGTGTGCACAATTTCGATGTCACTCTCATAGGATAATACCAGCCCCTCCTAAAAGTTGATGGCCCATGATTTGTGCATAACTGGGTTGTGGAACTTGTGACTCGGCTTTAAGCGCATGGAAGAAATGGGAGTTCTCAGTATGGCAGTCGATTCACAGAAGGTAGCAAAATGTTTACTCAGTCATTATTGAATTAAGCTATCTGTCATCTCACAAAGACTCGCTAAATGCGTTTGTGAGAAGAGGTGGGTGTTGAATAATGCACGGATTACTATGGGACAGTTTCCACAAAACTGGTTGGAACCGCACTAGAAGATCCAAAGAAGCCGACTTCCAGGACTTGAGTGGGAAATTGCGATTGGGAAATGAGTGGTTGAGCAACTTCAAAGATAAGGTTACGTCTGCCAGGGAAATACATTGGAACTAGTGTAATCGTATACAGGAATTGAAGACCAGGTAAATGTTGGCAAAAGGTGAAAAAAAAAATTGCTGCCAATGCGACGCTGATTTGTGGCTGCGTGGGTCGCTCGACAGTAATCTGAAGCACATTTCGCGGGCGTAAACCCAATTGCCACCAAAATTGGTAAATGCGAAATAAAACCCAAACAAATTAACAAGTGCATCATTAAATACCAGCAAGATCTAGGCGATAACCTTCTTGGAATAAACCATTGTGCTGCTGCGATGGAATTGTCACTCGGACTTTAAATTGCCAGCCGTCTTGAGGCTCCCATGAGTCTTTGAAATCGTTGCCACAGTACGACTTGGTTGCGGGTTAATCTCCCTTGGATAGAGTAGTGACTGTTGCACTTGTGAACTGCTATCCAAACGTTTTTTCCCTCTTTTCTCAAAATTTCACATTTAGATGCCACCGCCCACCTGCTCTCGAAGAGTGGCATTTATCATGGGTGATTGAATTCATTCGCTTGTGTTTACTCCAAATGGTGGAAATTAATTGAATACAGGATTTCCCTTTTTTCAATTATGGTAAAAAGTCCTCTCATTAGATTTGTGAAAGCCTGAGAGAAGCTGACTCTCGAGCAGTTTTGAGCTTCAAATTGAAGTAGTGCATTTAAGCTGCCAGGTTAAGGCATTAACACGCCGCACTTCATTCCCGCCTCCTCCCGAACTCTCCTCACACAACTTGAGCAAATAGAAAGGCTGATTAAAGCCGCCTACTTTTAGAACCTCACGAGCTGCCTTAGCTTTGTTTCGCCTACTAACTTTCTCTAATGTTAAGAAGTAAAAATAGCGCTCTTGGGATCATTTTGAAGCTAGCACTCAAGCTTGTCACACCACTGAAAAAGTCTTAGCATTGTAACCGAAAAAGAGAAGGGATTTGCGAGGTCGGATTAGCTAACTTAAACTCCCTCTGTCTTCTTTCAAATCTTGCGCTCCCCATCACATCACCCACAAGCAGTTTGGAAGGACACTTGTACCCTAAAATGCAAATGGGAGTTGCCCATTATCCCACAGCTTCCCAAGCCACATCTCGTTTTGATCTTATCTATATATTACTTCTTTATTTTCATCGAAAGTGTATTTGGGGGGCGAGAGGGGGGAGTGATTGGGATGAGGAATCGGCCGAATAAATATCCGCATTTTATGCACTGCTGAGTCACCCCGAGTGTAGAAACACATCTACAAAAAAGGGCTGGAAAAGGGAGAAATCCAAAAGGGCCTAGAGTGCGAGTGATGTTATTATTGCCATTGAAAGACTACTGCCTCTATCTCACCCTCCACCTCCTCGCTGGCCACGGTCGATACGTCTTCGGTTTCTTCACATCGTCCGCCGCAGCGGCGACCGCCACCGCAGCGGACGTCGACGTCGTCGTCGTCGCGGCGACAGCGCAAAGGCTCCCCTGGGCATTCTGCTGCGCCGCCGATGGCCTGCAAAAGGGCTAGACCAGACGAGGCGGAGGAGGGAATGGAGGACGAACTCCTACAACGACCTCCCACTCCCGATCTCCGTCGCATCGACTTAGATCTCTCTGACCTCTCCGATGGGCTTCGTGTCCTCCTCATTGAGGATACGCATCTACGAGCCGGCACACTCTACCTTGGTAGGTAGTACCTACCGTAGCTCAGTGTTTATAAATCACTTTATGTAACGTTTAGGAGGTTAGAAATGCGAGGAGCGTGACCAGAGATCACGTTCTTTCCTTTCTGATATCAACATCTTCAAATGGTCTACGTAGCGTTGTTAACGGTAGCTGTCGGTAACACCCTACTTTTGATGACGTTGGAGCTTATGTAAGACTAATCTATAAGAGAGCTGAAAGGCTACAAATCTGACTAATCGTGAAAAGAATGGTTATTGTCAACCCACCCATTTTTCACTTAGTCTCTTAACTTCTCACATCAAGTAAATTTTTCGGCGCCGTTGTTTCAGGTGGTGGTAACTCATTTTCCAACAGCACAAACTTCCTTTGCTACATCAGCAATTATACCTTCGTAACTTCCCTTGATGTGGTGCTCAGAGCATATTGCAAATATCTTTTGTTGAAGAAGGATAGGAGGTTTGGACTGAGCGAGAATGTGAAAATACTTCCTGTAATTCGAGGTGTTGTAGAGCTTCGTAATTGCACAACAGGGTACTTTTTTCGTAGCTCCCGGTATAGAAGCGATCTTGTATCTTTCACTGCAAAAAAAATATCTTAGGAAACGCGATCCCATGTTTCCCACCTCCACGACCACGGTATCGCTGCACATCAAAGGCGTTCTCTCTCTCTCTCTCTCTCTCTCCATTGTGGCCAATTTGTGATACAAGCACACACACACACACACACACACACACACACACACACACACGTGCAAGTATGCAGAGAGTAATTTAACTTAGGGCTTGGTTCTAGTCATAAAAATTTATGGACTTGAAATACACATTGTACACTTTAATTTAAGGCTGCAGAGGCGTGCTTACAGTGTTGCCTCCTGCAACGTCCGAACGCGTTTGTCGTTTCCTGCTGGTGAAAAATTTCCCACGACTTGGTGTTTTTGTTTTTTTCTTAGCGAAGGTGGTAAATTTACGGAACTTTTTGGTTCTGTATTCTGTGTTTTCTTGAACCCATCGATCGACGCAATTTGGCAAGGAGGTGAAGTTTTCCACTTCCGAAGGAAGTCCAAGCGGATGACGTGGCACTTACGCTAACAATTTGAACGTGTTTTGGAGTGTTGTGGAGTTCCTTAGACCCACCTACACAGATCACGTTCACTGATACCAAGTATTCTTTTGGTGGCTCTTACTCATTTCACTCATGCATTCCTCATTGCAGGTTTATTGGAATTGCCCACTGAAAAGAGTCTGAATTGCATTACGGTTAGAAGATTTCCGATTACAATGGGTAGCTACGCATCTCTCGGATTCTGATGAGGTTTCCTGTCGAATGAGGGGAGGTAGAGATGGAGCTGTAGGTACAGACTTGTCTTGAAAGTTTTGGTCATGCCTCCCCTATACTGCAATAACCATCGGCCTTCAGTTGGGGCTGTTTTTCAGATTCTTGTAATGTGTAGCGGTGCTGATTCCCGGCGTTTCGCACTCTAGTCCCTGTTTTGATAGGGGATGTTTTTTTCGTCTGTTATGATAGAACCAGAGGGCTCAAGGTTATGCGTTATGATGCTAGTACCATGTCAATACTATGGACTTACACTTTAATGAATCACCCGACCTCTCAGGAACGTGAAATTCGTTTTGTTGTAAGAAAGTAGAAAGGTTGATATCACGCTAGAGGGAGGTTGGGATGGAACCTAAAGCCAAGATGCGTGGTTATTCTATTGCCTCTTCCAGAAGACACATCAACATCCTATTCCAGCGAGAGAGACAACACCCACGACCGTCAGTGCCTCATTCGTCTGGACCAGCCGGAGAAGGTCGAGTCACCACCACCACTGCGCCTATCCCCCGGCACCAGCAACAGCACCGGTGGTAGCGGCAGTGCAAGTCTTTTCTCCGGCGGTGTCAAGCGTCGACGCCTTGGCGAGGTCCGACTCCATGCGTGGCAAGTCCTCCAACAGGCCGTCCTCGAAGTGGTACCCGTCTCAATCAGCCAACTACCTCCTGGCACTCGCGTCTGTGCCGCTTGGAGTGACACCCTCGCCATCAATCTTTACCCTGGAGTCATCTCTGAGTGTGCGTGTAGTGTGTTTCACTAGTTTTTTCCTTGGAAATTTACCGCATCGTTTTTTTTTTTTGCCTGCTGAGATACTGTCACAGACTGTCCCATGTTGATAGTCTGTTTTTTTCAGCTTGGTTACAAGTGGGTACTGGTGTTATTTTGACAATCTTAACTAATTTTCTCGACTGGATTGATGTTTAGCCAGACCTATTCCTCTTAGCCGAACACTATTAACAGTCTGGTCTAGCAGACGTTTTTCCGAAGCCGTTACTAGGCTTTCACCTCCAGAAGGTGGTTTCACTACTATCTACCTCAAGAACTGGAGGACTAGTGGGTCATGGACGTCTAAACAACTGCGGCTGCAGTGATTGCAAGCAGTTTGATCAGCCTATCTGTGATGCTGGATTTGAGATTGGGGCTTTTAGTGAACATCAATGTGGTTTTGCTAGTCCTTCTGCTCTGTAACGCGGGTAGAAATTATATCTCCACGAAATTTGAGCCCCACCACCATCACAACACTGATTGTGCCATTTTTGGTGATGCTAAATTTTGTTAGGGTGCCGTGGTAAAATAATGACAATCCGTTTTGGTGCGTATAGCCTTGCCTGTGTGTGTCATGTGGTGCACAGGGGACCACTTGAGGCGGATCAATGTCTGGCATCGTAATTGCATTTGATTTACTCTAGCCCCAACATAATCGCGACTTCATCTCAAGTTGAATTCACAGTGGTGAGTTCTGTTGACCATTTAGAGAGCTTGGGTCGTCTTCTTTTCTGTGAAAGAATTTTATTCAAATAAGTTGTGGTTATAAGCAGTAGTTACAAGAAATGTCTCCTTTTGGCCTTGTGATTTTTGCTTACAATGCGCGTCTACTTCCACTGACCGCACTAAAGGTAGGGAATCTGTCACGTTTTCAAAATACGTGCTTGTGAGCTACCACCCTAGGGTGGGACCGAGTGTTCTATGGAGAGGAGTGTTTTACGACACTCTTGATGGTCACATGTATTCATTGTACTACTTGATTAGGGAGACATTTTCATTACCTTGGTCCAATGAATTTGAGTGCTTATCATGGAAACGGGCTTAACTGACATAACCCTCTTGGAGTGGCCTTGTCCAGTCCAATCGTTGTTGACTTTGCGTCGCCATTATGCGACAAAACGCGTCTATTTTAGTGCGAAGTTTTATTATTACAAGAGTGTGGTGTCTCCACTGGTTTGCCTCGGCGACCAGAACACCCGGCGAAGGCACAACGGCGGAGCCCCAGGCTGCCCGTGAAGCCCAACCAAGGGTTGAGCAAACAACCTACACATTACCGAGAGCAGCGGAGTTTTAGCATTCAGGCTTTGATCTGTTGAGTTTTATTTAGAACCACGTTTCCCAAATACTTCAGTGCATCGCATTTTAGTCCTTAAAAAGAGACCCCTACACATACAATCAGGCGGGTTTTTTTTTAGTAAGCCATTATTTATGTCTGGGCATGAGGAATTGCCGGATCTGCCGTTCGAGCACCGCTGCTGCTGTCTTTTTTCCTTACTGGCATTACAGCTTTTTTTCTCATCCTTTTCTCCCTCTCAAAAGGCGATCATTTCGAGCCCACTTTTACCAATAAATACCAGCCTCCACAGAGTCCTTTGTTTTAAAGCCAGTTTTTTTTCACTCCATTAAAAGCAATAGGCAATATTATGGCCAGAAGGAATGTCGTTTGACTTGTTGGCAGATGTCATTTCCGTCCACCCTCAAAAGCTGGCTCATTTAGCAAGAGGCCACAATTTTGGTGCCTCTCCAATTGAAAATATGTTGCAGGTTTGTTGATGCTCGTTATGTGCACACAAAGCATTGAAGGTCCTAGCTAACCACATTCTCCACCCAGGCTGACAGCCAACCTTTTTAGAGGGTGAAAGTCCATTAATTCACAAGAGCCTTTTTGGAGAATTGTAGAACAAGTTTCAATGCATGAATTCTAAGGCGTAATTCGTAAATAATTTTTGAAACTGAATCTCCACCCTACGAATTTTCTTCAAACACTCCAACATAGCTTACATGGCAATCGTTCCACGAGCCCTTCGGAATTGACGTCCTGATCTCTTTTGCTTGCATTGCTGGAATTGTAATAGTAGGATTTGTAGACGTGTGTGGTTTTAATAAACTTACATCAAGCCTTTCTTCAGTGCCCCCTACTCCACGGAGGAATTTTAACTCATCCTTGAAACTGTTTTGCAAACCCGTGTACCAGTTGGAAGGTAACGGATGTTTAAGCACTGTTTGCGTTGAAAACACCACGAAGGGTTGAAATTCAGTCGTCTCCTAGTAGACTACAAGCTGGCGAACATCCACCCAATATTAGCAGCGGTAGTAGTACC
This sequence comes from Taenia multiceps, assembly GCA_001923025.3. NCBI lineage: Eukaryota > Metazoa > Platyhelminthes > Cestoda > Cyclophyllidea > Taeniidae > Taenia > Taenia multiceps. Next base: position 17,897,038 of record CM010313.2, on the reverse strand, counting down.
AATTCCACATTTCACCGTTCTTCAGTAGGCCCAGACAAGCTACCACCAGCGGATAACTGTCTCTGCATTGACTTTGACGATGGTGATCACAGGGAGGTGCCTCTGCATCACATTCGTATGCTTCCCGACCACTTTGCCAACCTCACTGAGCTGGGTCGGGCCACCGACGCCTCCATTTCCTGCACTGTCAATACAAACACTATAGAGGCTCGTTGCGGCCAAACATCGCCACAATCGTCGCCTGTCTCACCGAAGTGCAGGAGGATGACCTCTGTCACACGACGAAGTCGTCTTGTCAATGGAGACGCCTCCCCACTGAAGGAGTCCCCTCCAATTGTGCGTGGTAAGTTGTTTTTGACTCGCTACTACTGAAGTTTGATGAGTAGAAATTTTGTGTTATGTGGATCCAAGGCAAATGGGAGAGGGTGGGCGGCCAGGTAGTGGTTGACTTTCGTGTCCCAGCTATTGCAGGAATCGTTGCTTTATTGTCGGCAAACGAGAAGTTTTGGATGGCTTAAATCGAGTTCTGGAGGCTGAAACGATCCGCGTAGACTTACTTCTACTGCATGGCCTCTTCCTTCTTTTGACCGTTTTCAGTGCCTCCTAGACCTAAAGCTTGTTGCAGGTGTTTTGGTTAGTTATAACTCTAGAAATGGGGCCGAAGATGGTACGATGAATCCACTTGAGAGGTGAAACTCCCCGACTTCACTGGCAGTGGTCCATTGTTAGATGTACTCCATCGCTGAGGTATTCTCTCGGGTATTAGTGTTAAAGGCCACCACTACGTCTCGTGTACCCACGATTTTTGTAGGAAGGTTAATCGAAAACAAAGTGGGCGACATCGTTTCACTCCGCTGCTGACTCTTGCGTGGGTCTCGAGATTGTAATAATTGCTAGAAGCAGAGTCGATTTGAACACCTCATCCGTTGTATCCGCACAAACTTAGTCGCCTGTGAATGCCGTATCTCGGTAACATTTCCGCGCACTATTTAGTCTGCAATATTGTCTTTGCAAAGTGAATTTGCTAACGTTACCGAAGGCGTTATGGGAAACAGAAGCCTTCTGAAAGAGTCCCAATAAACACATGAACAGATTATTCTGAGAAAATCAAAAAGCGGATCACCCAGCCAAACAACCAAAACGAAACTGCTTGACAGCAAATCGGCTATGTAATTCCAGGTCGGCATCGTTCGTCATCTTATGCTACTGATATCCGGCGAGCAGGATTCGTTTCATCAGGGAGTTGGGTGACTGAATTATTGGTATAGAGAGGAGGAAAGGTAGGTTTCTTTGTTTTTTGACTGATTGTGTTGAAACACTTATGTGCGCACTAGATTTGGCTGTAAACTGCACCTGACCTCGAAGTGCAACTAACATCGACTTATGACACCGATGTGGGATGTTTTTTTTTTGAACTCAGGCGATGATTGGTTGGACGACTGGCCCACCGATGAGGAGAAAGTGAAGTCCCCTCTGAGAGTCATTTGGAAACCTCATGGACGGGTGAGTAACCGGTCCTCCCATTTGCTTGCTTTGACTTGTCTTAAGCCAAACTGAGATGTATGCGCATTACAGTTGCGAAAGCGATACAACGGGATGCCCTGCTATCGTTCGCTGAAACGCAATAGGGACGGACTGGTGGTGCGACTGGGTGACGTGGTCAAGTTCAACTCGGGTGGAAGTGATCAGGCCTACCTGGGTGAGATCAAATTCATCTGCGCACCACGCCACAGCGAACTCTCACCACTTGTCTGTGCTTCCTGGTAGGTTGCTCTGTCTGTCTGCTTGTCTGGCTAAATCGCTATCTCTCGTAATCTTTAAACCTACTGGAGCTACGTAATTGTATATTGACCTCTTACGACAGTCTACTTTTGATTTCCAGGTTCTACTGTCCAGAAGAAGCAGGAGAGGACGGTAAGCGCGTTGCCAACTACGAAGGTGCGGTGTTTGTGACCGATCACGTGGATGACAATGAAGCCACTTGCATCATTAACCGTGTTCAGATAGCTCGCAACTACGCCGAGTATCGGCTTTCCAGGCAGAAGAAAGTTGCTGAACTGGCTGAGGAAACCGAGAAGCAGGCACCTCCATGCGAGGATGAGCTTACTTCTGTTCTGGACGACAGCGAGGGTGACTCGAGCTCTGATGGCGAACTGCCTACCTATTTTATAGCCGGCAAATTCGATCCTCTCACGGGCCGTGTTCTCGCTTGGGACCCTGACCTCTCGACCGAACTGCATTTACAAGTGTCGTCGCCTCCACCCTCACAGCAGCCATCGACACCAACCCCAACAACATCCCGCTCGCACTAAGAGGGACCACCCTTCTCCCTTGAATTGTACAAGCTCCTGTCTACCGACCTCTTTCTGTGACCCTCACCCACCCCATCCCTAGCGTACAGCGCGAGTCTAGGCCAGACGGCAGAAGTGTGCAAATTTAGACGGAAGTCGACTGTGCCAATCACCTCCTACCCCGTACTATCATAACCACTCAACAAGTTGCCGTGAGGCATTGCCCAAACCGACGGCTGTAACAGAATTTGCTACAGATATCCAGTTAAAATACTTCAGTGCAAATTTTTTTCTCCACGCGTATTGCAAGAATTCTTATTTCATCAGCTGTCAAGAGTCGCTCGTGTGAGGCAGTCGGCAAAGTAGGTCATCGGGTTTGCATTTCTGGTTGGTGGGGTAGGCAGACGTGGCAAAATCCACTCCCTTAGCGAAAGGAAGATCAACATAGGAGTAAGCTGCTTCATATGTACACAAACACTTGCAAAGGGGGTGGTCAACAAGGTCCGGCGCTCGGGATCAGTTGGGGCGCTGTTCCATGCGCGTTTTGGGTGGCTTGAAGCCACCTAAACTCTCGCCTTTCTTGGCCTTCTTAGCAGTGAAGTTACGCCAACTTCTCACCCGGTCTTTTCGGCTTTCCTATAATAAACAGGGGAAGGCTCATACGCATGCAGGTATTGGGAGAGAGTGATCAAGTAGTCAATTGGCTCAACCGCTGATTGAGTCGTTCATTTGGTGGATGAGGCTTATCGCATTACGCGGGAGCGAGCACAAATGCGGAAATGATCACCGATTAGAACTGAGCTGTATGGCAATCAAGGGTGAAATAATCAGTAGATAGCAGTGAGAATCCGAGGCAGTGCGTTCGCACACCTATGCATAGTAATGCCTGTAGGGTTCGCCAATGTGGGAGTAACAAAAAAGTGGGCGAAATTGGTAAGCGAGGCACTAAATAGTAAACCTTACAAAGCTGAGGAATTGATGCCGAAAACCAATCAAAAGGTAGATTTGACAGGAAAAAGATGTACCTCATAATTATCCCGCCACTCCCTGTCGTACTGCACGCGAAAACGATGCATTTCCTCTTCTTCTGCCTTCCTTTTTCTGAAAGTATAAAATACCTTTGCATTGAAAAGAGTAAGGCAATAGTCTCCAGAAGGTATCCACATGTTACCGAAAGTAAAGTGTATCGCATTTATGCATTTCATGAAAATCATTAAGAACGGTCAACACAATGGTAGACAGAGACACGTATTGCATTAAAACGCAAGAAATGGTGAAAACAATCAATAATCCTATGATAAGGAGTCGGTTTACGCAATTCGACAAGACTCCCTCGAAAGAATAGAAAGAACCTCGAAAAAGAATCAAAATCACTGTACACTGTGACAGGTAGTTATGTGACAAAAGATATGAATACAAGAGAAGTTAGGAAAGTAACCGAGCAAAACGATACATACCTTTCATTCTGCTGCTTTGTCTCTTCATCCACACGAAGACGTTCTAGATCTGCAAAGAGTTTGCACGTTTGCACATATACAGCATGTCTGTACTACACGAAGACATTAAAGACATGGTAAATCAAAGTTACCTTAGCTGGATCGTCCTCATCTATAGTCTGGCCTTTAGCTTTGATACGTTTCTCCGAAACCTATTGGGATTGGAAGACAAGTAATGTGTTACTACCATCTGAAGCACACGGTCCTTTGCCTCCTGAACGACTTCCAGGCATTTTCGATAACTTTCATTGTTTTCAAGAGTTTTGTATGCCTTTGTAACGGCTAAACAAACAAAGCAATAAAAAGTAATCATCACATAGATAGAAATGAATTAAACCAAGGAAACTGTTTACCATCAAAGGCCTTTTGAGCCCTCTCAGCGTCATCCTGGTTTTTATCTGGATGCACAAGGAGAGACATCTACGTATGAAAAGAAGACATATGAGGAATACCTGGCGATATCTTGACTTGATGTCCGACATCTTTGCTTCCGGATCGACTTGCAGAACCTAAGAATTAAAAACAAATTAAATTCTATTGGAGATATACATCAAATGGATTAAGGTTGAAGTACGTGCATCCCGGCCTATTTAGTCTGTCAATTTGTTGTTTTGGCGTAAGCGTTGAGTCTCTCTTCTCTATTATCTTTACTTCGGAGTAAAATTCCGAAAACAAGCGTTCTTTGTCGCTCATATTCGACGCGAACTAGCTTCCAAAGCAAAAGTCGCTAAATTAAATAGTGAAACGATTCAAACAACAGACCTTAGTTAAAACCGGGGAACGTCTAGAGACTAAATCGTACAGTAACTTGCAAAATAGATAACTGTTTTTAGCTGTTCGTTTAATGAACAGCAAATTATGCTTGCATATTCTTATTCTATTCTGTCTGATCGATGAAAATCAGCAAAAACCTACATCATAGGCTTGTATGGAATTTCTGGACTTTTTGAGATACCTGCAGCAGGTTTTGCGTGTTTAACGCCTATTTTAGTAAAAAAGCTAGTTTATGCTATCGCTATTGTCCCTTTGCTGAATGAATTGAAATTGGACTAACGTAGGTTTTCTGCTACAGCTGTAGCGTTCTGACTCCCCTCAAAGTAAAAGAAGGCATAGCACTGGGGCAGAATATATATTCTGGAAACAGAGGGCTAGGAGGCTGTTGGCACGGCCAGGAGACCGGCCAACCGGCTAGTACAATATGGCCACCCAAGTGACTGAAACCGGCAGTTCGAACAAACAAAGTATTGCACCAGCACTGGGTTTTCTTTGATCGCCAGGATAGTCTTGAGGTTCCAAAAAGGAGCAAAATGAAAAAGACGTAAGTCACATCAATAACGTACAGAATGGTAGGGCGACTGCTCACATAACTCGGAGTTCATCCCGTCAAGTGGAAGTACGTTGGCGGAGTCTCGCTTGCATAATTTTTAAACGCATGAGTCTGTTCGAAATCATTAAATTCCACCCACGTACGTAATGTTTTAATTAAAGGTGTAATACTATGTTTGGCCTCCGGTCCATGCCAGCAGTCCCCAATCTCACTGTTGCCAAAATGTACGTATTCTGCCTTAATGCTATGCATTCTTTTACCTTAAAGGAAGTTGCGGGACTCCATAGGAGGAATTTAATTTATTAGAGAGAAATGGTTTAGTCGGCAATGTTCACTACATCATATTGCCATCAATACGCCTAAAGTGATATACATGTGATACTTGCTACACAAGAGGTATGCCACGACATAGTGAGGACACACGTGGGCACTTTTTTGTCGCCAACGTTTGAGATGCCCCAAAGTGGTGGCGTAGGGGCGTTGATTTGACGTGTTTCCATCAATGGACGACTAGTAGTAAACCATGCACCTAGGTGCACAAGACCAGAACTGCCCCGCACATCTAACTGTTACACTGCCTTTGCCCCATTGTACATGGATCACCTACCTTTTTCTGTTTGTCGATTGTGTCAACCTCGGAAAGCAGATGCTAAGAAGGCAAAACTTCATGTCAAAAGTATTCTAAAAGAGACGCTTGCCACAAGTTCGAGCAGTACACATCTCTCTAGGTCTTCTCCGAATATGTTGCACGTGAACATGTGCATCTGTCCGCATCTTTAAACATTCGGCCTTTGCGTGTGATAACAACGCGATAACGCAGATAGGATAAAAACAAAATCTGCTTTATGTCATAATTTACTTTAAAGTGCTGCTATCGACTCATTAACTGTTGAACCGACCAATAAATAAATCTTAAGGTGTCAAGAAATTGACCTGTGTTCGGCATCTTAAATATGCAAGAATCCCATATAATTGCATGCATTTTACCTTTTTAAATTGGAACACACTTAAAGCTTGCATTCATGTTTATAGTTATTCGTTTATTAGCTCGAAAAGCGTCAAAACATGCAGTGAGTAGACTTACTGCTCCATGGGAGTAGAACACTCTTAAAATTTTCATAGCCTAACTAAGAACAGCTCCATTTTTAACCGGTAAATCATTGCAGCAGGTAGTGCTGGTTAATAAGCATGCATGGGCAAACACTTCGGACGGGTTTGAAATATTGATTGGGCAATGGGGTGGCCCACATGACTGCCTGTTTGGCGCCTAGTGGAGTTGTACAATATGGGCGCTCAGCCTGCGAAGCCCTCAAAGAAGAGCAAATTGGAGGAGGATAGAACGCGTAGAGAGGACACCTTCGCGGAGGCCACAAGCAAGAAAGGGAGCATCGATGCAATGACGACAGTTGAAGATTGGGATCCTAACGATCTTTGGGAATTGAGTGATCATCGACATGACAAATCTAAACTCTCACCGAATGCTTCGCATCAGAGAAAACGATGATAACACCTGATATAATTTACTTCGTTACAATTGACAATGTAATTTAAGTTGGAAGTTTTTTGTGTACAAAGATTTCTATAATTGCATCCATTTGGATTTTGATACGGTTAAAAGTGGTAAAAATGTAACTAAAATATTATAGTCCTCCACTTAATAGTGCGTAGCACATTGAGGCTTCGCTAAAGACGTGAGAAGATATAATACTCGGCCTGGATATGTATTTCTGGTATACAGAAGGGATCGGGACAACTGGCGTGGCCAACAGACTATTTCACCCAACGAGGATGCAATGGTAGGCCCCCTGAGCTGCTTCTCTTCCAAAACGGAGAGTTAAACAAACAAAAAGGCATTACAGAAGCGGTCAGTTAAGCGTACGCATCTTTGCATGATTGACATCATTTTAAAAATTATGTTAGGCGGTTTTAAGTACTTACAAATTAATTGGGTGCAATAGCTACTGGTTTGACACGATTGTAGCAGATTCGGTGTTCATCTTCACCTGGGCTTTAGTTTACTTCAAATGAGTAGAGTGATTTTATGAAGACCTTCCTTATTCGCAACATTATGAACGGGATGCATTAATCAAGCTTATCCCTCTTTAGAGCACAGTCCTTTCCGTCACGAGTTTCGCATTTACTAAACGCTCTCAAACCAACAAAGTTATATTCAGGCGAGTGTTTATTGCACCATGCTAAATTAAGAAATATGTTCCTGCCTGACCTACAAGTATTGCAGCCTAGGACATGATAGCTAGCTAGCAGTGTAAAGTATCTTTGTACATGGTTGTTCGAATGCATCGTTTAAATGCAAGCCGCCGGGTTGGACCGACTCCCTAAACTTGTGAGGGCCATTGATCCTCACCCCAAATAGTGTATGTAACGTCATTTTCTGAACCCATATCGCCTGCTGGTAAGTGGCTTCGTTAGTGGAAATCTATATGATTTTCAAACTTGTCCCATTTCGACACACCCGAGCAGCCGGTTGACAAATTTTATGCCCTGATTTTTAACGCTAGTGCCAGTATTGAAGATGTGCTTTGCCAATGTCACCATTTAAATGACTCACCTGGCTACGTGTTGCCATGGGGCACCGAAAATAAGTTTAAAGTTGACATTATACTAAGCTATTCTCACCAACGATGTACAAAGAGTTGTTGCTGGCATAACAAACACTAGGGCGCTTGCGCATACAACATTTTAACAGTGACAAATTTAGTTAAATCACCTAATATTAAGTTCTCATTCCCATCCCAATATGGCGTTTTATCTACCATTACAGGCATAGATTGCATCAAAGTATTCTTGATGTTTTGAAATGCTAATTAAAACATTTAAATGGTTAATTCTTCATTTGCTTCAAAGGTAAAATGTTTTAATTCTCTAATGCATCGGCGCTGACTCCAAGAGTTTGCTGCATTCATTTAGCTGCGGTGCTGACTTGATTTTTTTTTCCGCCGTAAGTTATACTTCTTGACAAAGGAGGCTAGGCTTTAATACATTGTCTCAGGTTGCTCTTGTGAGGTGCGCCTTGGAAGTGTTTAGGAGGAGTTGTTCAGAGGCTTTGTCTTGCTAAACATATTTTCTTAGGCATGTGGTTTGTGTATACTGCTTCAGAAGTATTGTTTCCATATTTGTTATATAAACTATTTAAAAGTTTAGTGCATCAACAGCACATTCATGCAAAGTACATCAACCTGGCATTTGAGCTGGAAAAGTCCTGAACGCTGTTAAAGTATACTGTTAGATTTACCTCTCTATTCTCTTTAGGTATAAGGAGGCGCACTCTCAGTAAACATAATTTGATGCAGAGCGGCTCCAAATCTAGGCGTGGGATTGCTCACGATGCCGATACCCAACAACAGCCAGCATCGAAGCCGGTTTATGAAATAGGTTCTTATGTGATGGCACGGTGGAGAAATAACTATGAGTACCTTGCAGAGGTTTTAGCCTACCGCCAAAGATCCCGCGATCATCTGGATTATCGGATTAAGTTTAGTTGGGACGGTATTGTCGAATGGACCCCAGCATCCTCCATCCGTCGTGCAGAACAAAGCGAAATTAACTATGTGTTGAGATTTATTCGACAGCACAAACAAACGGAATCGGTGAAGAAGGAGCTTAATGAAGAGCATGAGAAGAAGTCCATTGCTGATGCTAATGATAGTTCAAGTGATACACCTGTTGCCAAAGGTGATATGCTCTATGATCGCAGCATTGCTCAGTTTCACGAAGCCTGTCGAAAGAGACGGGAGCTGAAGAAACAGGCTGTTTCAGGAGAGTTCGAGAAGTCAAAGCTCGAGGAGTCACTTAAGTTAGAGGACCCAACTGTTTCACTTCCCAATAAACCTGCAGTCATCAAACCAGACCCGCCTGGTTTATCCAAACGATCGAGTGCTACGGTAAGATACCTGTAAGAAAGAGGCTTATTTTCCTCGTCTAGGTTCGTAAGGTGCCCCCTAAACCGACTGAGGTGGTTGACCTAGCCATCCCCTCACAGAAAATACCTCCGACCACATTCCAATGTCCTCACTGTCCTCGGAAAATGCGTAGACAAAGTCTCTTGACTGCCCATCTTCAGAATTATCACAGCACAAAGAGTACTTCACCACCGTCGACTGTGGAATCTACTCCTGCACCGAAGAAGAGGAAGGTAGAACCAGAGGTGGAGAGGTATTTCAGCTACCTGATTCACTTCCAACCATCCTTTCTAGCCAGTCGCTGCCTGCAGTCGCCCAGCCAGAGAGATATGTCTTCTGTCCCACATGCAAATTTAGTGGCTCCACGACAGAGCTCGTGCAAAATCTCATCCAATGCGTTGTTTGTCGGGTGTGGTCTCACAGGGCATGTACGTTGCAGGGTGCAGCCAAAGTAAATAGCCAACACAGTTTACTTACAAGTGCATCCAAGCCAGGTATTTGGCACCTTTTCATCCTTACTATTTCTTCCCTTACTGTAGTCGTGGATTTGTACCTTTTGTCACCGGGCGCCCTCTCGATCCGGTCTCACTGACTGGCCAGTCGAGACGGCGGAAACTGGTGAAGTGACCATGTCGCAGCCAGGTGACAATCCCAGCTTGTCCCAAGTGATGCGAGAGACTGTGAGTCTAATCACCTGGCTGCGCCACCTCAATACGTTGATTTCGACAGGTCGTCGCACGCTCTGCCGAATTAAAGGGCTGTCTGGCGGCTGTGGTGGTGGTAGTACTGATGCACAGTCCACCACAGCCACCTCAAACCCACCAAAGGAGACTTCTGCTGACTCCACAACTGCCGACTTAGCCATGGATTTTACCTTTATTCCTGGACCTCAAACAGTTACTGGGGAGGAACATTTGAGTGGTGAGATTGAATTGATAAACTCATCAATTCATGGTACCCATGTTTGTGAAATGCTTTTTTTCGGATGATTGGCTGATAAAAGTGTGAACGAAAAAATCGGCTACGTTCATCAGACATGGAGACCGCGACGTGGAAAAAAAACGCGACGTTAAAACACTTTGAATAACTGTAGATCGCTCCCAATTTAACCAATAAACGGCACCGGAAATTGCCAAACGTCTGAACTAGTCAGTAAGCGTTAATTAAATGGATGAGATGGCGCAGGTGTGGCTGCCCGTTACAACGAGAAAGCTTTCGATTCCAACATCGTCTAGTTATTGAAATGGAGTGGGGATACTTTACATGGTTTCCTACCACTCACAAATGGCGCAGACCAATTTGAATAAATTGAATGATGCGGAAGAATTATCCGTGTCGGTTGTTTTTTTGCCTTTCTCTTCCATGTCGTGTGATTGTCTTTCTGATTTATTCCTTATCTATTGCGATATGGAGGGTTATATACTCAGGATTTTAATATTCACTGTTTCGATTGTATTTCTTTTTATGTTCGAACTTCATCTACTTGGTTCCAGCTCCGTCACGTTAGTAGCAATAATGATGTGCCGAAAAATGATATGAACCATTTATTCCCAAAAGTTGACTCATTTGCCACCGTCCGCTGCTTTGGGTCTCCTCACTATATTTCCTTGAGCACCTACCCCATCTGTTATTTCTTCCCTTTTCGTATCATCTGTCGAGTTCCATTATAATTGGGTCGGAAAACGATTTGGTCAATTCCCAAACTATTTTACACAGCATTGGAGTCCACAGACATCACACGAATTCTGGCCAACCTCGCAAACAGCTCACCAGAAGACCTACCCGATCTAATGACTGCCATCTCTGACGACCTACTCAACGTGCCGGCCACAACACAGCAGAGCCAACCACCAGTGCAGGTCCAGTCAGGATCGCCGGGTCAGACTGTGGCGCCACCTCCACCTCCCCAGTCGGGCGCCATTTTCGACACGCCGACTAAGGCGCTGCTGGCGAGTTTGGATCAGGTGTTTTACCAGGGCGGAAGCGGAGGGAGTAATAGTAAACCCCTTCCTCCACCAACAGCTACCACAATGTACGTTGTGTACCTTGTACTGTGCTGCTATCCACGTTGGCATGGATTACAGTTCCAATGTATCGGACATGTGCTTATTTTAAAATAACTTAACACGAACAGACTAGGCAAACTACTGGTTTTTGGCTACCCTAAGTTTGATCCCTTTTGGAAATTTCATTACTAATGCGTGAAACTGAGAGGAAGCGTTTCTATCCATGCACCATCCAAATCTAGTTGAAACAATTAGATTGATGGCCTGGAATACCTTCGGCCATTTAAGTGCTATGCAGTGATTGGTCCTCCACATGTTGGTATAGGAAAAAGGGAAGTTGGCTCGTATTCATCATCGTCAGAGGCCTAACCTATCCTTGGTTGAAATTTTTTATCAAGCATAAGAAGACTTACTACTAGGTACCATGTGGTTCCGCTGCTAAGGTGAGCTCTCATTTGATTGAACTCTTTTTTTCGGTTTCTTCACCCGAACAAAAATGAAGCCAATAGTTCTACCTGCTTAGGTAGATGAGATTAAAATTTGAATATTAATCCCTAAGCCCACTATCATCCCTCAATCTCTATTGTGCTAGCTTCGGTCTACCCTTGCAGCGTGGTGCAGTGATTATCTCTCCTTCATGGGTAATTGCGAAATGAATTCATTTGTGCGCTTGTGTTTCAGTGAGGCGGACTTGCAGCGGCCCCTGTCAATTGACGCCGCATCACCCTTCTTCACCACGCCCGTGAAGAGCCTTCGCAGTGCGAGCACCAGTGTCAGCGACATCGAGGCTGCAGCCAGCCTGATTGGCTTCGCCGAGAGCTCCGGTCGTGGCGAATTCGGTCTGTCTACCGCATCCACTACGCCCTCTTGTGGTCTGTTGCGATTCCTTCCCTCCTGTTCTCTTTTCTTGTTTAAAACCTTTCCTCTCATTGCTTTTCCTACCATTTATCGTCACTGGTGCGTTGCAATTATGCCACTTGGCTCCAGTAACGGGGTGTGGGGAGTCTCCCGATTTGTCCAAAACCATAATTCTTTCCGCGTGCTCAATTTTCACTTCAGTTTCCCTGACACGGTCATTCGACTGCATATTTAGGCGCACACCGCGCTACAGAAGCCTCTTTTTGTCTATGTAGACGAGGCCAAGTCGCAGAGGGTATCGAGCGACCTCGACCGCCTGGAATCGGACATCCTAATCCCATTGGAGGATATGATTAGTCTAATCGAGTCAAGGCTTGATGTAATCGAGTCACAAGTTGCCAAGATGCAAGGAAACCAGGTGGCAGCATTGCCCCACTCGAATACCGAGAACCGAGATGGGACGGATGAAGACGATGCTGGTGATGATGACTCAGCATCGGCACTCTCAAGGACGCCCGCCTTCTCGCATTCCTCCCTCTCGCCCTCGTCTTCGCGTTCTCTGTCCTCTACGTCGCCCCAAGAAGGTGGTGCTGCTGACGCCCAGTCAGCCGGAGTTATTTATCCTCAACCCAAATTCGCCCCCAAGCGCCGGACTTATCAGCGCTCACCTTTTTAATCATGCCAATGTCTATAGCCTGTGTGTATATCACATTAGACCCATATACCTCCTGTTCCCTCTTCTGGTACTGCTTTGTCTGAGGATTTTTTCTCATTGGAGTTGTTAAACGTCTGCTGCTTGGACGAATGCATAACCGCGCATCTCTCAGTTAGGAAAATTCTGTGAAGCAGTGGATGGGGCAGAGGAAATTGCACACCATTTTCGTCCTGAATGGGGGGGTTAGCATTTGAGCAACTGAGTTTTAACGCTCAACCTGAATAGTGGACTTGGAGTAGTCCATGCTGGAGTGGACTGTTTGAAACGCTAGAAAGGCGCACTAGAAGTCGGGACTGTCCTGAGTCGTGACCTGGCAATGAGCCGACTGTGTCTGTGTTTATGGTAATCAACTAGTAGTGGTCAGATGGGCACTTAAAGTAGGTTGTTTTCTCCATAAAAATGAGTGGAATGTGGCGTCTCACATTGGCTGAATGGAGTTCAATCCGCGTCGAGTTGAATTACAGACCGAACGCAATCCGTGTGGGAGACTAGAAGAAACGGTGCCGGAATAATTACCACAGAAGTAAATGGAGTACCCAAACAGCCGGCCTTGGTAAAGTTGGAATGGCTGATCCTCAAAATCTCTGCAAATGAGGAAGTGTTATTTTCTAGACTGGATAAATGGGATGACACTAGCCAAGTGGTCCGTAAGCATTTGAAGCGCTTGAAAGGCCCCCACTATCTGATCAGTTAACTTTCTAGATGGGTCAGGATGAAGATACACTTGAAGGCGATCCACTGCAGCCAGAGGTAGCCTTGAACACTGCCATTTCGCCTGCTGATACTGGGCTTCATCCTGAAGAGGACAGCGACATCAATAGGACACTTTCAGCTCCCAAACGCAAACGGCGTCGGCGAAACTGGAGAAGATCCGAGCCTGACTTTGAGGTATGCTTCCATAGGATACTATTAGCTATCCTCTAGGAGGAGTGCGATGAAAAGGAGGATGAGCCATTTGTGGCTATCCACCAGCCATTTCATCGCATTGTGTTTGACGAAGACGGCAATGCTTCTGATGTAGTCCTCCGACCAAAATGTGAGGTAATTTGACCTCTTGTCTTCCTTACTCCACCTCACTTTAGTATCAGGTCAATCGAAAGCACCAAAAGCGTCTGGCCACAAGTAGCTACAAGTGGAGTTCAGACGTCCAAGCAAACGCCAACACAGTCAGCGTGGTGCAGACAGAGTCCAAAACTGCTAGTTTGCTATCAGCCGTGGGACACCCAGAGGTGGAGAACCTTGAAGTGCGAATCCACTGTTTTCCGGTGAGTGGACGGTGCTTTCTGACACAGGGAAAATTACAACGGGCACTTTAGAACGACTACGAGACTGTGGTGAACTACTGGTACACAACCCTCGAGTGGCTGGATAGAGCGGCCATGGGAGATGTGAGTGGCACACTTGACCTTGAATAGACTTGGAGATTCATTAGATCTTGAGAGCTAAGTTATGCACCCGATTCAAATGTTGTCCCCTGCCCAATGTAGGTTGATCAGGAGGTCAATGAGGATGAGGACGGGGCGGAGGAAGAACTCGGTGATGAAGAGAGTCATTCCGATAAAGTTGACAGCGATGAGGATAGTGTGAAGGTATGGCCTTTTTTAAACTGAGTTCATATTCTAGGTTGAATACTCATCCCCAGACAATGACGTTAAAACCAATGCTGTATTTAATCAGGAGGACACTAGGAGTGACAATACGACAATTGTGGAAAGGTCAGACGACGCCGGTGAAATGAACTAAGGGTGAGACGCGTCATAACCACCTCTCCAAGTTCCTCACAACTGTAAATGAAGTGAAGTATCAAACCAACCGTAGGTAATAGAAGTAACCAAATGAGGCATCGTATCAATTGAAATATTAAATTGTACATATTAAGGAGGAATTAGCGCCTTACACAGTTCCCCAGCGTCTGAGTATGAAATCGGCCGGCTCAATGTGGAGCTGACGATAACCTTCTTGTCCGTTTTCAATTCCATAGCGATTTTTTTGGCCAGTAGATGTGCTTCATCCTGTAATGTAGTGAATGGTATTTACAGCGTTCGCATACAAGCCTTTAGGTTGAGGTCGTCTCATAACGATTAAATTTTGCCAAAATGGGGAGATAGGACTCTATCAAGCAGGAAGTCCGTGAGTACGTTTCTGAATGGTCAAAAAGGGACATGACGAAACATCAGTAGTAATAAATCAGGAGAGAAACATGGAGGTTTATGGCGCTGATCATTGTCCATTTCGCTAAAGTGAGCAGCAGTGTGGGGCTAAGAGGTGCATAAGTTGGAGGTAAAGAAGCGCGGATATGATAAGGAGACATGTGTGTGAACGCACAAAAGATGGAGTCGCGAGTGAAATGTGTTGATAGAACTTGCCCTATCACATCCGATAAGCATGCGACTTTCATAGACGCTATCGTCCCTTGGCAAAATCAACCCGGGAACATTTGCAGTTTGACGTTCGAATAGGACCTAGAATATGGTGTTTTGTAGAGTATCTTGTACCATATCTCCTAGCTTCCCGTTAGTTGAAACGATCACAAATATGAGATTGGAGAATTCAAGCTTTACGATATGCACACCTATAGAGGCCTCTGGGAGGGTAATGTATTTCTATTTTAACTCTCAAAGATAATGTGGAGTACCTTGCTCACGCTGGGGAGGTCCATACACAACGAAGCACAGGAACGTCCGATAGGGCAACTTTAATTTTCCGCGAGTGTGGGGGACTATTAAAACGAAACGGTACAGAAACACGTGATGAGCTGGCTTTCTATCGACAATATTTGAAGGTGGAGAGGTTCAACCGGTGGACTGCAATTAACCTCCAAAAAGAAGTCCGAGCATAGTGAGATTTGGAGGATGGAAAGTATAGCGCTCAAATACAAAATAGTTGGGGACCAAAAAATGGCGTGAAGTAATGCTGGGTGTCTTTAACAAAGCTCAGCTATGTGAAGTCGTAACCACTTGAATGGAGGCAACCAACATCATTAGCATGGGCAATGCGTGAAAGGAACTAAATTGATGCGGCCGAAGTAACGTGAGCCGAAAAGCGGATCGAGCAAAATGTGCTTTAATAGCGATTGTCTTCCCAATGCGCTTTTTTAACAAATATGCAAAAGATCGTTTAAGCAAAACAAAGTTTTCAAATCGCACTAGCTTTAATTTGTTGTGAAACATGCATGCATAAGTCAGCACATGAGTTCGGTGTCCTTTGATTTGTTTTGCCAGATAAAGTTTGGTAGGTCGCATGCGGCGCTAACTTGTAAGTTCGGAGATGCCCGATAAGGTTTTTGCACGTCGCGGTGCGTTCAGGCAGAAAAATGTTGTGATTGTCAAAGACCATTCTTTTATTCCTCGTTATTTCAAACAGCCGACTTGGTGTGGACATTGCAAAGATTTCATTTGGTAATTTTTACTCGTACATAATTTTTGATGTCTTATAGGGGTGTTTTGGGTAAACAAGGGTACCAATGCAACGTTTGCCTTTTCACAACGCACAAACGATGTACTGAATTTGTTACCTTTAGCTGTCCTGGTTTGGACAAAGGTCCTGATTCTGATGTAACTGTGTTGTTTTCGAAGTATTTTATGTTTAGTTCCAAAATTACCACAAATTCCAACTTCACACCTTCGGAAGTCCGACCGTTTGTGATCACTGCGGATCACTATTGCATGGTCTTGTTCACCAGGGCATGAAGTGTGAAAGTGAGTCATATGAAATTCTCTGAATTTTCAATTTGTACTTCTAAGAACGCGAAGCCACATATTGCGAATTCAAATCTGTATTACCATGTTTATGGCTTCTGGATAGTTTTTTTAGTTTTATTGCTCCTATTGTGCTTCTTTTTTCCAGTGTTATGCAATACCCATCAGGAGTTTACTATTAACTAGCATTTATTGACTCGATATTGTGCTAAAAATCAGCTCTAATGTGAAGGCTTCGCTTGTAATTTTCATGATGGCAGATTTTATTTATCATACTGGTGTTGGTCGTAATATTTTTTGTTAATCCATAAAGCAGATACAAAGACCCTAATAAATTGAACCTCTTTGCCACACAATTACAATCACTTTTCATTTGAAACAACCACTTGTTTGCAAATTACGCTTAAACGGTTGAACCAACTTTGCTAGAATTTCCGCCAGCTCTTACGATTTTATTTGTTTTACAGAATGTGACATGAATGTCCACATTAAGTGCAAGGCAATGGTCCCGGGCCTTTGTGGTGTTGATCACACTGAACGCCGTGGTCGAATTCATTTGCAAGCGCATCATAAAGGTGACTGTCTCGAGGTCAAAAGTAAGCACAGACTTTGTTTAATCCCCACATTCTTCCCCTCATCACCTATGTTTAGGAAATGAATGAATATTTGATGTTCATACACGGCAATCCCTTGATTACTTCGACTTCCAATGTTTGCACTTTTGCCTAGTGAACTTTTGAGTGATTTATGATTGGATGCATGATTACACTCCTTACAATGAAAGGGCCTTTGAGATAGATTTCGCCGATGTTTTTCCTTTTAATCTCGGACACTAGCAAAAATCTTGAAAATGCGTGCACGATCGCATTAATTAGTAAATAACGGTCCAATTTCCCACGTATTTTTCATCACATTTTTGGAATTACAGGTGACTCAGCGTTCCTTTCTCTTTGTTAACTAAAAGTTTACACTTTAAACTGAACCATTTAAAGTAGGTCACTTTACGGAGGCCGTGTCAAGCACCACTGGGGTCTTAAAACTAACTTGATTCACCTTAAATTGCCTAATCTCAGGGCAACGACGGCTACATGTGCCAGTTTGTCATCACAAACCAACTTGTCATGCAAGCATAGTGCTATAATTCACCTCGTAAATACTTGAGTAATTTTATGCACTTGAAAGCCAAGCCTGGAAGGCAACTGGTCATTTGCATTCCCACTTTTGTCAGCCCACTAGAATTGGGTAGATTAGGCACTCAGAAACCCGGTGATTCGGGCAGAAATAGCCTTTTTTTGCTTGAAAAGTAAACGAACCAACCCAAGAGCTTGGAGCGAGGAGCACGCCCTTGTTGAAGTGGTGTGGAGCTAACTCGAATTAACCGACTTATTGTGCCTGTCAGTTTGCTTGCTGAATGGCTGAATCACTAAATGCTTTATTGCTGCGATTTAATCTCGTTGATTTATTTTATGAGTGCCATCTACCCACTTAAATTGATTGAAGAAGTGGAAAAAAAGTATTACAACAACTCAAGGACTCGGAAAGTTGTTGTTGCGTCGGTTGTCTTGATTCTTCCTTCAAAGGCACAACCTCAGAAATACTTGAAACTACTTTAACCTCGTCTTTGAGGAAAAAAAAACAGTTTTTGTGCAGTGGCCAAGAGACTAATCTTTGAAAGGTAGTGGGAAATATCTTATTGGCAATGAAAGTAACATCCGATCCTTGGCTTATGCTTGTATTGTATTCCTCTCTCCCAGGTAACTGCACCCCAACCCCCTTGTTTATCCAGGCCCCCTATGAAAAAAACGTGACATTATGACACTTGCCTTATATTAAACTTGCTCCAGGATTTTTTTGTGAAGGAAAACGATCTTTTCCTCTTTAGAGCTTAATCGCTCGAATTGAGCCATTTTCTATGCCAAAGAAGAGGCTTTAAAAAGCCTTTCACCAAGTGAAGAGGGTAGAGACGGGTAGTTGAATTTTGAGAAAGAATTCTTCTTACCAGGGCAGATGTTTGAAGTTGTTTGACCTTCTCACTCGCCCCCCAACATGAGCTTTTACTGCCTGCACTTTTAAGACCCCATAAACCAGTCCCTACTTGACCCCTTGCCGCTACCCCGAATTTTTGAAGTGCGTTTTATTGCAACGAAGGCGGATGACAATGGATAAGTTGTGTTTCGTAAAGTGTTTGGCATTCCATGTCACTTCACTTCACCGTGGCAAACTATCGGGGGGGCAACGGAACTGGGAGTACCAGCTTTCATCACTCGGGGTGTATGAATAGTCAGGTGGAGGTACATACTAATCATGCATTCTGAGGGCGTAGAAAACTTAATTGCGTACCCACTCATTCGGAGAAGTAACTTTGTGACCTTGAAATAAACGAACTAGCCATAATTTAGACTGATTATAAGGCATAGCGTCTGTGTGACACCGGGTTCGAATACGTGAATCGAGGCGCTGCACGCGTGTGACACTGGCATTGAACATGTTGACGGACTTACTTGAAGCTGACATTTTAAAGTGTCCACTGCGTCCCTGTGGTTAATCCTCTGAATGTCTTATTTTGCTTTGAGACAGAATTTGTTTACACTGCAAGCTGCCCAAAAGCAAGTCTTTCCCTTTTTTTTCAACGACATTTTCGCCCCTAGATAGTCGCAAACGCTTTTGTTTGAAGCGTAGGTCGCCTTCACTTCACTTTGTTCTGGAGGCATTTTCGTTCGCATTTAGCATATTAGAACTGGAGTTTGTTGCCGTTCAGTTTGGTGGGACATAGGCAATGCTTGTCTCCGCCTGTGGTAAAGTGCACAATAGGCTTTCTTATTGGCTTTGCAATCGACACGGGATCAAGTTCATAGATCCTGTCAGTGAAATTCTGGAGGGTGTAATAGGCCATCTGATTGAAAACGTCCTAACAAAACGTTATATTCTTGTGCAATACAGGTTGAAAGAGGGATTGAATTTTTCGTCATTTATAGAGTCCATCCTCTATAACCTCTTCTGTTGGGCTCTTGGTAGGCGCCTACCACAAAAATTGTAGTATGGGCTGTTTTTAATTTTACGCACTTGTGCATTCTCTTTTGTTATAGTTTTGGGCGCCAAAAACTTGACCCCTATGGATCCAAACGGTTTGGCCGATCCCTACGTGAAGATCAAACTCAGTCCCGCAGATGACAATCAAAAGGTCAAGTTCAAGACGAAGATAATTCGCTCCACGCTGAATCCCTCCTGGAACGAGGAGTTTCAGATGTAGGTTTTTAAATCGGTCAATAGGTGCTTTATGGCCTCAAACACTGAGGGCCGCCTGCAGTTCGGTAACTCTAATGTCGCTGCAAAAAATGTGTCCACTTTCAAAAAGTTAATTATTCAGATCGTCCTTGAAGCATGGCTCTGAACGGTAGAATGTGAGTATCCTTTGCTACATCTCTATCGGGTAAATGAAATACAAAAGTAAGGTTACTGCCGGCGGACCAGCATAATCTCTGTGAGTTGTACCCACATTTTTTTTCCAAAAATCTAGAATCCTTCGTTTTCCAACCCACGCGCATTCGATGCGATAAGCCGACTCTGTGCCTCAGCCTCATACTACTTATTAACAATATAGTAAAGGGTATGCCACACGATCAAGTGACCCCTATTTCTTTTACCGCCCACATTCCTGGTAAGACGAAAGTGGTGTTGGTGGATGCTTAAATTTCACATGCTAGGGAATAATATCACAGATCGAGGGATATTTCATGGATTCCGTTGCTGTCCGTCAAAGGAGTAGGCATATACGCCACACAAGCCTACACTTGTATCAATTCCCTCCCCAGTTTTATCACCTGACTCGGATGTAACAAACATGCGACACTTGTTATTTGACAGTTTATGAAACCCGGTTTCGAAATCAAATTGTATCGAATGCAAATGTTTTCAGTTTAAAGGATTGAAGCAAAAGTGGTGGTTGGTGTTCCTTCGGGACTCTGGTGGCGAGCGTGTTAAAGGTGGATGTGAAGGACACTTCAACTGCCATTCCAATTGTCGCTAGCACACAGGCAGTTCTTGGGATGCGGTACTACTTATTCCTCACTCCTTAGCTTTCGTAATTATACAGTCAATCGACGATTGCCATCGCTGCCGCACATTTGGTTGGGCCTTAGCCCCTTTACCACATGTGTGTTTGCCTCCTTTGGGCCTAGAAAATGGCACTTGGATTAGCTGACATTTTTGCTTGCAAAGTGGCCCTTCACTCGGTCGTGAGAGCCTTGTGACTACGCGATTCCAAATTGCCACTGCGATTTTAAGGAATGTGTGGTGAAGCACTCCAATAATCCTAATTTCCTCCAAGGTCGCATCAGACCAGTAGCGAAAGTAGTGGAACACTACTAGCAGAGGTGACACCAGCGTGTGATTTATCGTCAAGTTCGCTGCAATACCCTGAAACATTTCTCCCTTTGAATCTGTGTCACGTCAAGGTCTATTTGAACAAGATAAATGGGATTCCTGCTTTGCCTAATTCGAAAGCTGCAGACACTCTCCATCAAAATTGATGTATATCATTCGGTGGAGAAGCGGTATGTGATAGTGGAACGCACTGCCCAGAATTGGTTTGAAAAAATGTGAATCCGACGATGAATCACTCGAGGGTGGGTGTACTGCGTTCGGGAACACCAATTTTTGCCCGGGATAGAGGAGTTACTTGCCGCCTTTGCCGCGCATAAAGGACAAGTTGCAGCAATAGTGGAAGCCCCTAAGCAAATGAGTTTCATTAAGGTTCAAAGGCTCATAACTTTTTGTTATACCTTTTGAATTGTCTACTGACTGCCTAATCTGCGATTGGAATGCCCTTTGTGCATCCGTACTGCAATGCCTTTGGCCATTTCCACTCTTCCAAGGCGCACGTCGCCTCGTCCCCGTGCCTTGTGGACTGTGGTAGGTTGGGTTGCAGCCGTAATTGCTCACTTGCTAGAGGCTAAACAACACTTCGAGCTGGGAACTATCCACTCGATGAGACAGAACTGGAGTGTGGGCCAGAAAAACTTCGTCCTTAGAAAAACCAAGGTTTAATCAACTAACCAATTGGTAGGAACGTCCATTTGTAGTCTTGCAAGACGATGCAAGATCTCATACCTCCTACCTCGTACCATAAAGCTTGTCCTCATTCTCAACAGTCCCCTGGTGATATCCAAGTGGCGATTTGATCCCAGAATCATATCCTACCTCTCTTACAGTGTGTGAAAAGACCTTGTCTATCAGAACCGAGAGATTAGTAAAGCTAATGATGGAAATTCGATTCTTGCTACTCGATATAGACCTTTGGAGCCAGAAGACGTTGGAAAACGATTATCTGTGGAGGTGTGGGATTGGGATCGAACCTCTCGCAACGACTTCATGGGCTCACTCTCTTTTGGGGTGGGCGAACTGAAGAAGGCCTCCGCCAGTGGGTGGTTCAAACTGCTCTCCGCGGAAGAGGGCGAGTTCTACGCCTGTCCCTGCATCGACGAGGCCGGAGCCGCGTTGATGGAGTTGAAGAACAAAGTGAAGGTAAGTCACCGATTTAGGTAATTAGCAAAGCATGGCAGTGCAGAGATCGTTGACCTTTTGATAAGCTAGCTGAAGGCTACACTTCTTTTTTAGTTTATTTAATGAGGCATGTGGTCCACCTAGGGTAGGAATGTGGTTTACACGTAACCTGTAATTTACATAGCATTGGCTCCAACATGGACGGCGCTTTGATTGAATTAATTGGTCAGGTTGTCAAATTCTGGTTTCAAATTACTTGATCCTGAGGTCAGCTCACTAGACCAAGGTACAATGGTGGAGTAGCTGAGGTCTTTCCTCGCAAAAACCGGGAGCTCAACAGACCGTTAACGTATTTCAGTCAAATTTAAGCCGAGAAATGGGAAACGATTTTCGGGCATCCAAATATCCAAAAAAGTCAGCCCCATAGGCCACATAAGGGCTTTAAGACGGGATTATTCATCCCAGTATTACCTACCATTTACTCCAAACCCATCTACCTTTTTTTGTTATCAAGTCCGCTTTTTATTTTATAAAATTAATTGAACATCACTATCACTGGTTGTTAATCCTGCAACAACTTAAAATTAACAACGATATTACAGTGTCAGTGCACTTGTTTGTGGTGTCACAAATATGCGACACGTGATAATTGCTTGCACTGTACTGACTTGTGGCATAAACAGATTAGTTTAGTTGAAAACAATGATACAGCTGTAGAATGTCTTTATTTCCAGGGCTAATTACACTTTTCATTTTTTTTTTAATATTGTGGGTCTCTGCCTCGACGACCCAGGTAGCCAGCCCGTTAAAATGCCGGTAAGTGTATTCGACGCTCATGCATGCAAGATTAGGGAAGAAAAAAGACATTTTTGTGCACAGCATCGGAGCATTCATTAGGCATAGAGTGATGGCTCCGATGACCTTGCAATGTACGATGGCATTGGACCAGTAAATCACCAACTCTGGGTCTCCTTGTCACATCCAACATGCCCTCCATCCGAGGTTGACGGTAATCCATTTCCTTCCTTCCCTCCATCCACCCACCTAGGGAGGCAGCAATGCACCAGTATACACGGTGTTCTTTCCACAGGTGGGCCTGAAGTGCATGGTGGCTTGTCTTAAGAAATACTGCCAGTTTCTTTAATCTTCACCGTCAAATTGCGATTTTAGCATTTTGGCGGATCATGATCAAAGTGAAGTCCTGCAGTGCTGTCTATAACAAATGATAGGGTCTGGCTCTGACAAACATTTTTCGAGATTTATGCATAAATTTCACCTTCATGTGCATGTGGATGGACTATAGCCGAGGGACATAGTAAGGAACGACTACTTTCCGTATGAAAGTCTGCACTGCTTATCAGATCATTACTGAAACAAGCAAAAATTGCCCTTTAACTGACAGATCAGTCGTGGTGACAATACGCCACAGAGGAGACATTTACCTCCTCCTCGCTATTCAACTGTTTCACTGCTTAAACTGTAATTGGGCGTGTATGGGTGTAGATGGAGTTAATAATAAAGTATTGCCGTTTGTAGTAGATAAACAGCCTTTATAGCCTTCAAAGTAACGAACTAAGACAGTGTCCAGTCATGCTGGATATCTTCTTGCATTTTCCTCCACCAAAAAAATACATTTGGGTTCTCCAGTGGTACATGTAGCACCACTAGACATGTCTGAAGACGAAAGAAGACACAATTCTCGAGCAGAAGGGCTTGGGGGCTACCTGCATGACTCGCAGGCCGGACCACCCGGAGGAAGTACAATGCCGGAGACTCTAATGGGGTCCCTTACCAACCCTGAGAGTAAAATAGATAAGTAGTGTAACAATAAATACCCTTTCTTCCCATCACTTTGTTTCATTCCTACAATTTTATTTAAGAAATGAAACACTTCTCCCCACCTGAATGAGTGAGATGACAACTTGGAATGCTTTTTTTTTTGCTTTATCTTTCAGCGAAAGTCGGTAGAGAGCCAAAACAGTAAATCGCAGACTCCCAAAGCCTCGCCCAGTCTTCACAAACAGGACATTCCCAGAGCCTCAGATTTCAATCTGCGCGTTGTCCTTGGGAAGGGCAGTTTCGGCAAGGTGGGCATTCTTAAAAGCACTCCCCACTAGTCGGTTAACAGTTGCCATTAAAAAAAAAGCTTTGAAGACCCTCCCTCTCCTCCACTTTTCCTTCTCTCCCTGCCTCAGGTTCTCACTCTCACACTCTTGACAGTCTACTTCCATCTAAAGTGGAATTGCTTTTTGAAAAGGGTTCACTTCTATCACACCGGGATAGGGTAGAGTTGGCTAGACTGAGGACTTTCTCATTGCGAAAATGTCAAGAGGCTGGTCGAGCCTCCTCTAAAATTATATTGCATGGTATTTTTTCAAGCCTACATCACAGCAGCTCACGCAATGGCCAATTCAATGGCTCTCCAGCAACAGATGATGCAGAGAAGGAATTGTTGTGAAAACTGAAATTAACCGTACTTAAGGGGAATGTCATTTGTAATCCGAGTCGAGGTTGACAAATTGCCCCACAAACGAGTTGGTTGAGTTCAAGGCGTGGGCTGTCCTCACTTCCATGGGTAATTGGACCTTTGAATTTTTGACTGTCGTGGTTTTAGTAGGGTAGCAAAATGTTTGAGGTATGAATGTTTATCTCCTAGGTCTTTGAGACACATATCATTTTTTTCAAAAAAAGTAACCACTTATTAAAATAAATTATGTTAGACCATTCAAAAACGTCTCATGATTACTAGACAGGAGGTTTTGTAGTAACGCTTTAATTAGATGAACTGTCAAAACTGGCCACCTATTCATCGCACCTCTGCCTCCATGAAAGATGCACTGTTTTGGTGCTTTCTCCTTTTCTGTATTTTTATTCAGAACAGTAAATCGCCACGCCAAAAAAACTCCATCCATGCAGCACTGGACGACGGTCCAGTGAATTTTCTGTGCATTTTGGCCCCTACTAGTCAAACATGAATTGGATTTACAAGAGGGCGTATTGCCCAGGGTATGCAATTCACAAACTCTTTTCTTTCAAGTCTACTATCCATGCTAGAAGTGATTCACAAAAACGACTTTTTTTCATGCTTTGACCAGTGGACGAGATGGCGCCATGGGGAAATTAACTGACAAGCAGTCAAGATTGTCCTGACGTGATAGACTTGCATGCTACCTTCTACATCTTACTTGATGTGGCAACTATTTTTATCCTCTTAATTGCTTTTCGAAGAAATTGTGTGCTCTGGGCTTAGCTTCTAAACAAAACTGATAATGCTACTTAAATGGTATTTAAGTAGAGTTAGCGGTGCTTCCCCACGGCTTAGCAACGAATTCGGATTATCGTTGACTAGCAGTTTAAATGGTTGAAGCGTTAGCATCCTCGGACTTCAAGGATCTCCTGCATCTAAAAGAATGCTATCCCAAAGAGAGAGGAATCAATTCCATTGTTTTGTTCTGGGGCTCTCATTAAGATGATGGCACTCAACACGCTCAAGTGGCTCCAAGAGCGAATGTGGTCCGTTATTATTAGTTCTAATTCACTCTTTAAGGACCATTGAGAAGGACTTTTACCAAGTTTTACGCACTACGCTGTGGTCTTGTTGTAGTTATTTCATCACGTTCTTCCACTTCCCGACCTTTTGGCATACCTACTTGACTCAGTCACGCTCGACAAACTGGAAGAATCCACCGCAGAAACTCCTTTGCACAAAGCCCTGTCATATAGATCACTGCCAAATGCAGTACTAACATAAGATGGAGCGACACTGGCATCGGGAATGCTTAAGGTCTGTGACTCTTTCAGGTTGTCCTAGCGGAGCGAAAGGGTACTGATGACGTGTTCGCCATGAAGATCCTCAAGAAGGACGTCATCCTCCAAGACGACGACGTAGAGTGCGTAATGATGGAGAAACGGGTGCTCGCTTTACAGGAGAAGCCTCCCTTTCTTGTCAAACTGCATTCCTGTTTCCAAACTATGGTGAGTGGGCCAGCGATGAAGCCGGCCCACTTTAAACACGTTGCTTCCTTCGCTACTTACTTCTGCTTTGATCTCAAAAATGAATGACTTTGTTTAGGTAGAACATAAAATTTGGCACGAGACTCCTCCTCCTAGGCATCACGAGAACCAGGCCACATCAAAGTATTAGCCGAGTAACTAGCTGTTACCCTTTCTCTTCCTCAGGATCGGCTTTACTTTGTCATGGAATACGCAAACGGCGGTGATTTGATGTACCGTATCCAGCAGGATGGCCGATTTAAGGAGCCGGTAGCTGTGTAAGCACTCTTTTACATTACAAGCCGTTTTCTATTTTTCTTGGCATTAAAAATGCAACTGTAATTGGGCTATTCACTTCAGCTTCTACGGTGCCGAAATTGCAACTGGTCTGTTCTACCTGCACGCCAATGGAATTGTCTACCGGTAAGATTGTGTAATTTGGATAGGCATCTACTTTTCATCCTACAGGGGCAAAGCACACATTTGGTCGACATGACTCCTTAAACAGTCTTATGGCGTCTCTTTAAGATTGTATGGGTCTTTTTTTCCACCCAGATGATGACCAAATGTGAATAGCATCCACCGATTTCCCCTTCATTTGTTCCTGGTTTACAGCCGTCTTGAAGTCGAAAGCGCCCTCCGGATGGGCGTGTTTAGTGTCTCTTCTTCCTCCTCTATTATCTTCTTTCCTCACTAAGGACACCGGGTTCTAAGACTTGCTTCAACGGAAATTGGAGGGGGTAGGGGTTTCAACGGATATGTTTCTGTCTTTGTGTCCTGCGCCAGGGCATAGGTCTGTGCCTGCTCCAATAAAACACCAAGCGGATACGATAGAACGGTGTGCCTTCTTTCGTGGTCACTTATACATAAAGCGCTTTTCCCACGTGGAACGCCCATATTTTGAGTGTTTCCAAGTTCGGCGGCTAGTACGGTGCATGGTACTTGCATCTCCAATCTCACCACTATTATTGGTCATCGAATTCATGTGCACTATTCCCATTCCTATGGTAGTCTGACTGGACTGGTCGCGTTATAGTTGGTTTTGTTTCAGTCCTCCTGGTCTGGCACACCATCAAAGAGCCGCACCTGGGCATCCATTTGCCAAGAGGCGATGTGATATGCGTCAGGGGTGTATCCACCGAGTTTGCATCGTGGCAGTACGCCATTCACAACCGTCCCGGTGATGCTTTGTCTTCGGCCAAAGCATGGCATGCTATTCATGCCCCTGTGTGTGGTATTTTCCTGTTTCTCAGGTGCTTTTTTAGGCCGACAGATCTCTCTCAACTGTTATTTCTCATCCTTGTCCTGCATGACCGTCAAAAGGCGAAACCGCGGATGACTACCGGGAATTTGAATGAAGTGAAGCTTGAGCATGATATTGTCGGTACTAGGAAGAGGAGAGCAAATTCTAATCCGCTGATCAAGACTCGCAAACTTTGGAAAAAAGGCGTACAAGGCTGGTTCACAATGCCACCTTGGACGATCTTATTTTGCCCAGGGGAAAATGGGAGGAAAAATTGCTGAAATTTTAATGAGAGCATACTTTTAAGCCCAGGCTACCACTTTGAATGCAGGCTACATGCCGATAGTTGCCATTGCACTAGACAATGAATAAAATTGTACAATTGCTTACTGTATACCGTCTGGTACGTCCGATAATATGCGATTCTCCAAGCGGCACTTTCAGACCTTACCTCAGTGAGTGATTGAGAAAGGTACCAAAGGAGCATAACATCTCAATCCAAGACACCAAATTCCTGAGTTAATTTTTAGCGCACTGAGGCTTCCCTAAAGACAGAAAGGCCATAACCCTCGAACGAAATATGTATTGCCGACGTAGAGTAGGTCTCAGGGCTGTTTGCATGGCCCA
Organism: Taenia multiceps; assembly: GCA_001923025.3. Classification (NCBI taxonomy): domain Eukaryota; kingdom Metazoa; phylum Platyhelminthes; class Cestoda; order Cyclophyllidea; family Taeniidae; genus Taenia; species Taenia multiceps. Next base: position 17,869,362 of record CM010313.2, on the reverse strand, counting down.
AAGGTTGGGCGCCGCCTGGGGGAGGTACAAATGCGGAGCCCCAAAGCGGTCTGCTACCAAAAGCGAGAGTTAAACAGCCAATTTCAGTACTATATAATGCTTCCCATAAGCATGCTCATTTTACAAGCAGTAGTTTTATCTACTTGGTGTTAGCAGTCTCAATTACCACAAGAATGCATTGTTTAATATGGATGAGTGGTTGGAAGGGCTCGCAATTGAAACGCTGGAGGAGTGACTCAGTCAACTTGGGACGGCATGATGAGGATAATTATAATTACCATCCCCTCCTAAGTGCTATGAATGCTGAGGGGTAATTCGTGGTTTTATTCAGTCAAAGGGGCGATATTTTGGCCTTGTCACCACTGACTGTTGGCTTTGTCAGATCTTAATACTGTACGGCAGTTTGTCCTCTAGTTAGGATCTCTCCGAATTGGAAAAAAGAGTCTTGCCCAGTAAAACCGTCTCCACTTTCGGATTTTACGCGACCATTCTTTCGAGACTCATTGTTTTCTGTTTCCATTGTTCCCATCCACTGGTGATACAACATTGACAGCTCAAATGTATAGCGTCTCACGACTTCTTTAAAGACGGGGGAAAACATAAGACGTGGGCAGAATGTATATCGGCGGAATACAGCAGGAGCTGAAGGGTTATAGTCTCTAGCAAAGACTCGTTTGCGGATTGGTAGCCAACGTATTGCATAGCTTCGCTTTCATCTCGCTCGTCGTCGTCCCCTTGGTCGACCTCATTCCCCACCTATCACAACGTGGTTGATGCTATAAGGAAAACACTTACGAATCAGTCACGCTAGTTGTTAATTTTTTGGTCAACTGAGCAGACATTAGGCCGCAACGTCTCAGATCCATCTCGGTAATCCCACTGAGTCTGAACTTGCGGTCTGTTTGAGAATTCTATTGGAGGAAAGAGACACGTGCTGACTATCTCGCATGTCCATCGCTGGCCGAGCCATATCTGCCTAACTGAGTTCCATCCAGTTTAATAAAAGTGGTAGAGGCAGCGTGTGTTCACTTAGTTTGCCTCTTCATTCTGCCACCGTGGCCAGCTCCGTAACTAAGCCTTCAAGATGATTCACGAATAATATCACTCTCGTTGTTAATGGCAGTTCCAGCGAGCACGGCACTGGGCATCTGTCAGGACTAGACGCCATTTTCAACCCCTTTATTAAATGTTCCTATAAACTCTCCCATCCCCAGTATATGCTCTTCTTCTGTCACCTAACGGTAGAAATCAGGGTATTTGTCCCTCTGGATCGGATTTACTTTCCCTTGCTATCAAGGTAGCGCCTCGAGCCTTCTCTAACGACGAAGGAAGGCTGAGGGGCTACCGGCATGCTCTGGAGGCGATGCCCAGGCGCCTTATTACCGAAACCGAGAGCTAAAAAAAAAACAATCAAATTTTTGCAATTCCACATTCAAGAATTCCTGTTTGATGTTTTGTAGAACATTCTGCTCATCACTAGTGAGGCACACATGTGATGACTAGACCACACGATGGTGATTATTTTCGTACTGTTTTATAGGAGGATAATAGTTCTTCCTCCTCCGGTGGCTTGCCAACACACACACACACATTTTATCCGTGAACACAACCTCTTTTCTTTTTCTTTCCCACTTATTTGCCAGTACACCTTATCCCCATCTTTCGTCCATCATTTTGACCACCAGCTTGGTCGGGAGTCGTACTGCTAAGTCGCCTAATTACCTCCTGTCCTAATCACTTGTGACTTTGCTGAATCTACAGCATCACTCTCCTATCAGTTTCACGATGTTCACCCTCCTGGAGAGCTCATTAACCTCGACTTACAAAGTCTCCAAATCCACAAACCGCTTGATGGCTTAGAGGAAGCTGGTCTGGTAGCAATTCTTCAAGACAGAGGTAGTTATCGTAGATTCGAATGGGGAACAGTTGATGCGAAGATGTAGGAAATTGCCTAAGCAAATGAAGGAAGGTGATTTCATTGGCTCATGTCCTGTCATCTGACCATGCGTAAATCACCCTCGATGTCCGATTTGCGGTTTCGGCTCCTCCGAGGGCTTTGCCCCAAACACAAAGTAGAGCCAGATGGTATAAATCTAAAATTTGACCTTCAGTAAGCATGTGCTGCTTTCCTGAGAGTTGTGAACCCTCTCTGACATCCAATTCGTTATTGTACATCTACAGACGGCTGGTTTAGCTGGAGTAATGTGCACAAGAACAAAGCTTTGTTCCCTATTCATAGACCACGGTACCACGAACTCTTACCTCTAACTAGCGAACTTCCTGATTTTGAATTCTAGCGATCTGAAATTGGACAATGTTCTGCTTGACTCCGATGGTCACGTTAAAATTGCGGACTTCGGTATGTGCAAGGACGGGATCATTGGGGACCAATTGACCAATACATTTTGCGGCACCCCCGACTACATCGCACCCGAGGTGGGTTTCTGAACTTTCCTCTGTAAAAACACTTCTAACACCTTTTCATACCTCCCATATGAAAAGGCGAAAGGATATTGTTTGGTTAGAGCACACTTGGAAGGTTGATTTTGAAATTCTAATGACTGGACACAAGCATGGGATGCTGACGGAGGAGGTGAAGTCGATCAGTATGAATATTTTTTTTACAAATCAAGCTGCTGAAAGCATGGAACTTAGTGACGAAGTACCCATTTTACCTCTTCGGGTCGTTGCTACCACAATCGAGTTGGCGACTTCGCTGCTGTACCGTCTGGGTCTTCCCTGAACTCGTTATGAGATCTGCGAGTCCAGTCCTACTCCTCCAAGTCGTTATCCCTACAGTCGAGTTAGATACCTCATAGTCGTACCGTCCAATTTTCCTCTGAACTCGGTATGAGGCCTATAGGTCATTACTGCCACAATCGAGTTGGCTACTTCACGGTTCCATCGTCTGGGTTTCCCCTAAATTTGTTGTTGGAAGTAGGCTAAAAGCTGATGGTCGGAGATTGAAGAGCTCATGTAGGTAAACCCTATAGGTCAATCAAAATACAGTTATTTTACACATTACTTTACTAAAATAAAATAAAAGTGAATAATTTATAAGGCCGTCCATACGATTACGACTGCACCGCTGAACGAGGTTGACCGTTGGCCGCAACTAACGAGGGCGGGCATGGACATTGACGGACAAAACCTTCTTCGATCCACATTGGATTTTCTGGCCTCTTTGGAGTTTGTTTGTGTAGCATTTGTCTGATGCTTATCAAAACAAGATGTAATTCGTTTTATTATATGGCAAGGAGCAAAAAGCCTTGTTTTGGGCCATAGGAAAGGTGATTTGGATAACGCCGTTAACTGCGCAAGTGTTGCACATAACGTACCGTCTGGAATAGAAATGCGGAGCGCTGTAGTAAAGCCTATTTTTTAAAATGTCGGAAGAAATGGTTTCTTTGCTATTTAAATTGGTTTCAAGTTATGGTGGAATCACTCCTTCAGAGGCATTCACCTTATCCACTGAAGTAGGCAGCATTTCAAATCGCGATAGAATGGTACTTTATCAGTACAAATACAACTGTTTTGTGTTCACACTCACTGACTTCATTAGCCTCAAACACGAGGGTCAGGCATTTTCAATGCCACGAGCCTGTACGGTTCGAGGAAGTAGGCAAAGGCTACTGTTCCACGCTTACTCATGAGGGTGAAGGATCTGGTTTTTTTTTGGGCGGGTGAAAATGCCTATCATCTCAGCAGTCAGGGAGTAGTTATTTTGCTCTCCCAAATCCTCTTCTCTGGTTGAGTTTCGCAAAGTCTTACCTCCGCTCCTCAGACCTGTAAAAAAGCGCTTTTAGTGTCCACTGGAAGACCGTAACAACTAAGCTAGGTCCATGGAGCAGTTATTTTCTTTTGCCAACATTCGTTTTTTTTTTTTCCAAAGGGAGCTTTATGTCCATATTATTGCAGTTTAAGCGAGCTGAAGGAAACTTTTGCCTTTGGGTGGGGGTGTGAGGAGGGCGGGGAGGGGGGCAAAAAAACACCCACGCCAAAGTTGCCCGCAATGCTCACTACAGTGGCGGAGCAATGGAAACCTACTTGAGAGTTAGTAATGCTAACTTATAGCAAAAAAAAGGAGGAGCACTGCAATTTTCTTCGTTAACTAGCTTAAATCTGACTGCTTGGCTTAATCCTTTTTGCCGTTAGTGAACTGCGCCATCTCTGTTCCACTCGCGTTTAGTGATCATTCACCCGAATGTTGCGTTGAGCTTATCCTGTAGGTCAAAAAAATGTTTGTTTGAAGTACTTTTAAGGCTATTTAGTTCTTACACAGCTCGTTCCCTTTTCACAGGATTGGAGAAGGGTGATTAGAGGTGGACAGCGCGTGTATTGTCTCTTGATTCCCGAAAATATTGAAAAGAATTATGCATTACCTACTCAGGAAAGGCGTCTCTCTTCTGCTTGGCACTTCAAATTTCATTGTAAGATGGTGGAGTTGACAGCTGAGTCGCCTCAATCCTCCGGCATAGCCCCTTTTAAACTACTCTGTTCACCTGGGGCCTTAAAAAATAACTTTTTCTAATGCTTATGCGCTTTCTGCCTTCAGATTATCAGCTATAAGCCCTATGGGAAGGCAGTGGACTGGTGGGCGTTTGGCGTGCTTCTCTATGAATTCCTTGCTGGTCAGGTATGCTGACTACTTTGGTGTATTAAAAAGTACACAATCATACGCTCCCATACCACCCTCGCCTTAGATGTATATCATTGAGTTTAGGGCTCCAGGCTCAAATTAATTGTGATGCTGTCAAAGTAGCTTTTGACTTACTTTGAGGGTAAGCAAAAAGTTGACACGGGCTAGGCCCTCCTTCTCAAAGGGTATTTTAGAACCCACCTTACACTAAAATGCCACCCTAACAGTGAGAGAGCTGGGAGGGTTGTAAATGAAGCTGTAAAAAATATTCATCCCACCATACGCCTGCATATTTATGGCCACAAACGGCTAATGGAACAATGTGAGGAGGCCCGGATGTGCTGACGTTTTGGTAAATGGAAGGTACCGACAAACGCAGTGATGCCTAATTAGAAGAGAGGAGAAATAAAAGTATACTGCGTGCGCCTATTTCGGTGGTTTCAAAGGTCAGCACATCAGAACTGTCATTTCTGCTTAATGAGGCTTGCGTAAAACAAGTCCTCATGCGATAGATCTAATTACCTCCTTCTATCGCTGTAACTTCTTCGCGGGTGATTAACTAATTTTAAGAAGACATTCGACAGAAAATAGACGAATATACTTCCTACTTCTTATTACTGTTTGATTAATTCCTCCTTTCTATTCACTGATGGCTGTCATTTTCGGTGCGTTGATGAGAAAAAAAAGGAAATAATGGCTTAGTGGATTAGGTTTTATTTTGCATAAAAGGTGGCTATTGAGTACCTAGACTCAGGGAGTCTCATATCGGTGCGTCGAGTGAAAGAGGTGTAATCTGTGGAGGTATGGAAGCGGTATAGTTCCATGGGAGACTTTTAAACATTGCTTAAATACTGGAAATGGAGTAATTAAAATACATGCAGCATGAGAATGCTACTTGTTCAATCTCCACCTTTCAATATCAACGTGTTCAATACTAAGTTGTCAGGGCAACAGAGGCCCTAAATGGTTTCTAGCACTTTATCCGTTGTTTTTTTAAGCCTCCTTTCGATGGAGATGATGAAGAGGAGCTTTTCCGGAACATCGCTACTGGCGAGGTCTCCTATCCACGGTCGCTATCTCGTGAAGCCTGTCTCATTTGCAAGGCCGTAAGCATAGCTCTCATGTCAACTCTTAACATCACTCCTCACTATGTAGTGTTGCAGCGCCACACCCTCACTCCCCTTTCAATGTTTGTGTGTGTGTGTGTGTGTGTGTTTGTGTTTGTGATCTTTCGCCATTCAGCAGTGCTTTTTTGTGCTCGCTTACAAATTCTACTGAAATTAATTTCCAATTTACTATCACGAGGTGTTAATAGTGAATGCATCTGGTGACTTCAGAGGATAAGATTTGGTGCTTCATCTTTGCACAGCTGCTGACTCGGGATCCCAATCAACGGCTGGGCAGTGGGCCCAACGGTGAACAGGACATTTGCGAGCATCCCTTCTTTCGACACATTGACTGGCGAAAAATTGAGAACCGAGAGGTCCAACCGCCCTTTAAACCAAAAGTCGTAAGTTGGTCGGATGGTTCACCTCCTCTTCACTAACACCTCTCGTTAAGCTTTTTGGAGTGTTTTTCACGACAGACATTGAACTTTTACCAAAATACTTCATTCACAATTGGTAGTTATTTTCATTCATGAGTTCACAACTTGCCAGACTGTTACTAAAAATATCAGCTATTGTTTCTCTCCATTAAACGGTGCTAACTTCTGCACTTTTTTTTCAAAAGATGTCATCGTTTTCGTGTTTTGGCTTTAATATAGCTCATGAATATTTACTTTATTTAATAATGCTGTCTTCTTGAATGGCGGTGAAAAATGTCGAGTCTTTTTTCCATCGACACAGACGCTTGGGTATAATTAAACAAACGTCTAGGTAGTTGGAATGTTTATTTGAGTACTTGTTCCCGTGCCTACGTAATTAGCTTTCTTGATTTTTTTGAATAAAACCCGTAATGGATATACTTTTAATCGAAAAAAAAGGCTGCGAAGTAAAAGTGAATTAGCAAACCAATTTCATCGGTCTTTCGTTTACCGCCGATAACTTTTTTCGCATTTTTTGAAACTTTATCACCCTGCCAGTGCTTGTTAGACACAATCACGGTGAGACCTATTTAAATGACAAATTTGTCTATAGTTGGACAGGAGGCCTAAACATTAGGCAAATTAGTTAATTATACAGGAAGGACCCATCACTGCTGTTTGTGCGCAAACAATCCCACTTAGCAACGGTGATTTACAAACGAGGAACGCAGGGGAGTTTGTGGTGTAAGTGTATGCCATCCACTTTGGGAATCACTTTCATGTAGAAATCGTCTGTTATCCTTTGGATCTTCATTGAAGAGGCGGTACAAGCATAGCTGATCCCACTCTTGTGTGATGCTTAGTTTGGCTAAAGAAGTTAAATTACCGTTAAACTGTGTGTATCACGGTCGAAAATCCTTCCATTTTTCCCTTATTTACCAGATACAGAACCCTGTTTTTTCGGAAATACGGAACACAGGTGTATGCATGTTAAAAATATACCATAAACTGCCTATTTTCCATGAATTTTACCAGACTTGTCCAACAATTCATTCTGACAGTAACACATGCAAAACAGACGGTAAAAATACGTTACTTTCCCAGAAAAAAAACAACCCCATTTCATGGTCCTGCTGATAACAGAGGATTGAATGTAAAGATGTAGGTTTTTTTAGAACCTCGGTCAAACAGCAGTGCGATTCATCAGATTCGCCGAGCATTCAGTGACTTTTCCACCTCAACTGGTGCTCTTTTATGGCCCCCCACAAAAACGTTTTCCCCCAAAATCAGTGTTTACCAGGACGACAATGTAGTCATCGATACCGTCAGTCGAATCTTGCAATAAATGCATGCGTTCTTTCGGTTCGCTGGGACTCAAGTTGTATACCAGAGGGGAGAGCACTCCCAACTACCAATCAACCTACTTTGAGTGCCTTTCTTGCTCTTCCTTTGTTCAGTGATTGTTCGGTTTAATCAATCATTGCTTCGAGCCCTTGTGAGTCTCCAAGGGGTAGATTCTTCCCCCTGTAACACCAGTCTTAGGTCCACGCCTTTTCCACATAGGACAGGCTTCTCATTGAAGATGAATGTACCCATGGGAGATGCATCTCCCTTCCCATTTGGGTCACATTAAGGACCAAATTGCTCTCTAATGCGCCGTATGTTAATTAGCCACACTCTAGAACTGGCTAAGTGCTCCGATGGTGTTTCGAACTTTTGGCATCGCATCAGTTCTAACACGAAGCTTATCTTGGAAATCAAGTTAATTTTCAAACAGTAATAACGCAAGCTAAGAGTGGTGAGAATGAAATTTTGACCAAAATTTCCACCAGAGGATCGTAGAATAAAGTATTTTGTGAAATGAAACGGTTAATGTCAAATGGGAATGAGTCATTGGCAAGTGACAGTGCAGCCAAGGTGAAATACACGGAACATTTGGATTTAGGATGCTTTACTGACAAAGATGGGACAAACAGTTTTATCTTCCCCCCAAATTAAACTAGTCTCTCTTCTTTTATTAACTCTGATGAACGACTTGTTTTTTTTTTCTTTTCATTGTAGAGCGGTCCTCGGGACATTTCCAACTTCGATTCTGAGTTTACCAAAGAGCCACCGCGATTAACGCCCACTGACAAACTTTTCATCATGAATCTTGATCAGACCGAATTCCCTGGCTTCTCCTTTGTTAATCCTGAGTTTGTGGTCGAGGTGTAGGGACGCCCTTGCCTTGGCTCTCTCCTCACCTCCTTTACTAACTCAATGTTGTGTGTACACACGCACGCGCAGATCATGATAATGATGGCGACGATCTCTTCAGTGCTTCTCAAAAATGCATTCACCCATGCACGTACGCACGCAAGCATCTGTGTCTCTCAATTTGTGTGCTTTCAGTTCTTTTTTTCCTCTCCTTTATACATTTGCAGGACGAATAATATGGATATACATGTATGGCTACCTTTTGTGGGGAAAGGAGGCATCTCATGCGGTGGAGATCGTTTATTTCCCCACCTCTTGTTATATTTACTCGTATCGGTATCACCGTGTTTAACTGGTCCCGTGGGGACAGCCGCGGTAAAGAGGAATTTGTCACATCTAGTGTGCGGTAGCCCCTCCAAATTGCAAATGTTAATGAATGGTTTTGTTACTTACTCCTACGGCGATTTGACTTCTGTGGAATCTCGGGACTAGTTATGTGGCGCACACTTGGGACCAGGACATCCTCATTGCCTAGCACCGCCACGGTACTGTCCCAACCTAAGCCTGTTTAGAGGAGCTACAAAGTATCCACTCGGAAGAGTGGGATTGTTAAGGTTGAATGGGGATTCGTCCAGTTCTTTTTTCCCCAACTCCTCACCTATAGAGGTGGGGATAGAACGTCTACTGACTACATTTATTCTACGAAAAATTTCCGGTGGATGAAGCGGTAGCATTGCGGGTATACACGATTCTGCTTAGTAGCATCATCTCGCTTTTTTCTAGAAGTACACATCTAAATATACCTATGGTCCACATTCGGCACTGAATGCGCAGTTGTGAGATCTGCGTCAACAATCCAAATGAAGGATTAGAAATAGGAACCAGTTGAGGTTGGACATCCCCTTTGCCAACAAACACCCTCACCATATTCACTCCTCTCACAGGCACACGCATGGAAAGACACTTTTTCATTTATGTATCCTCAGTTCTTCGCCTCAGAGACATGTCACAGCGCAACTTCAATGATAGTTGGAACATCCATCCATTTCTCTTCCTTTCAAACAAAAGATCTTACTTTGGGTTTTGGCCAATTTTCCTCCGACACAAATGTGAACTGGACACTGACGATTAAGCCAATCCCAAATGAGACATTAACTTGAGTTTAAAAATAAAAAAAGGTCTAATTGGTCACTAGAAGCAGGAGGAATGCCCCTTGCGATTTTGCCTACTACGAACCAAAAAAGTGCTCCCTAAGGCAACATGATAGATAAGGCACTTTTGATACCACTGAGACAACGATCATAATCGTGCGTATTGGGAACTCGAATTGCAAAGTACTTGTGCCTTTTCATTATTCATTATCATAGTTGAACTCTTGATTCCCGCTCCGCCTTTGTACTTCCATTAGGCGGAATGACTTCTTAGGCATGCAAATAGCCTCTCGGCTCCTCTCTACGTCGCTATTACACATTATGCTGCAGTATTATGCCTTATATCGTTTTCAAAAAAGTCTTGAAACGGTAAGTTGGTGGTGAACAGAAAGCAAACCTAACTGTAAAGGTCAACTACCTTGATTACCATTCCTGAATGCTAGATCTTAGCGCGACATAGGTTGCATATGGGAGAAGCTGTGACGACCTCTAACAGCGGGGCTAATAACCATCCCAGTTCCGTGCCATAAAAGAATGCCATTAACGGAGGAAGCGACACTAGTCGTGAACCATCGAAGGCAGCTTGTTATGGAGGGTTCGACGCAACCTGTTTAAATACGGCAAATAAGTAAACACGGAGGGCACCTCCTCCACCTCTCCACTGGCTGGATGGAACCCAGACAGATAATATGGCTGGGAGGCATTGAAGTGAGAACAAGGTAACAGGAGGGAGTAGACGTGACACCTTTGTTGTCACTGCTTTTGGATCAATGCTTGTACAATTGGCATGATGGCTAGCGCGGTGTGTTCGTTGTGGTGGCTGACGCGAGAGGGACTACGAACCACTCCAATTATTCGGCTCCATCACTTGCCCCCACCTTATGGCAGATCCTCCCTCTCCCCTAGCTTTCAATACGTCAGTAATACCTGTTCAACCCGAGTATTACGTCTTTCCTCTCCAGGAAAGTCTTGGACGCTACATGGAAACCCAAATCAGAGCATACGTGCACATTTACTTGCGTCTTTTAGAGTCCTGCCTTCACACTACATTCCCGTAATTTCACTTGGCACTCAAACAGAAGGTGGAGACTGCGGACGCGCCAAATCATGCATAACTTTTGTTTGTGAAAGGGAGGATGGCCAAAAACTTGGAGAGGTGGGCAAAAAGAATAATTTACTTTCCACTCACAAGGGTATACGTCTTTGTTCCAATCTCTGCTTGTTTACTTCGTTGGTGAAACCGCATGAGTGGTTCCAGCGTTCCTTCGCATACTCACTGAAGTATAGCCCCAAGCCAGGTAGAGGAATGGACAGACCACTTGATGAGGCTGATTAGTTCTTGGCTGTATATAGACATCAAATTCTGGTATTCTCGGTGTATGGAATTAGTGGGGCATTAAAAATCTGGAGGGATGGATGGAAATGATGAACTCCTGGTTCCATTTGGAGGCACAGGTAGATATTGAAGAATTGACTACATATTCCCCACAAACACCATTAAATCTATCACATTACTTATTCCTGCATGACAATTACTGAGTAGGCGCTTAAGAGAAACACCTCCTTCCGCCGCCTAAGTTTGGCTATTCTTCACAAACACCATGCACAATTCTCAGTTATTGCATTTTCAGTGATTCTTAACGTAAAACGGTAAAACTAAAGCTCTAGAAGGAGAGGTAGTCCTATAACAAAAGCATCTACTTCAAACGTTTGATTTTACAAATAAAAGTGGGTCCATAGTTGGCGGCTAGACAAGGAATGACCATCGCTCCGAGGGGCAGGCCGGTGGCAGAGTAGGCGGGCACCACCCGCACGCCAAGTGCGGGACTCAACTGCGAGGCACAGAGTTCGACAAACACGGTGGCGTCTACCACCGCAAACTTCGCGTCATCATCGCTCTTACGACTCTCGAGGCAGAACTCAATGACAGCCTGGTTCTGAGCCGTTGAGAGGGTACACGTGGAATAGACCACGTAGCCTTCCACCTCACAGAGGGACATCGCTAGCCTAGAATAGTCAAGAGGGAAAAGATCGAATGAGGTGGCTGCAGCTTAGACTTCACGTCTTCAATAACACAGTGTCTGCACGATACCCAACTACTTCACTAGGCCTTACCAAAAAGGAAGAGCCTGCTAAGATTTTTGGATTTAACGAATGGAAGGACGTCTAGAGTTGGCCAACGACAAAGGGGATGGATATTAAATGCCTGCTAATTGGAACACTGAGTGACTTTGGGAGGCGTTTGATATCGAGCCCATTCAAACCCATTTGTGTCTCTCTTTCCATCCGCTGGTTTAGTTTCAAATTTACATTCATCAAAATTCCATTTGATATGGTATCTTCAATGGGACTTGACAACGTCAAGACCACTGGACCTACCCTGTTGACGCTGTTTCTGACCTGCTTAACTGGACCATGTGATTAACAGAGTTTTGGGTCAGCAAAGGTCAAGTCGTTTATCTCTGTTAGGTGAAACAAGGACGAAGGCGTAAGTTCGTGTTTGACTGTCACCTGGTAATAAAAATAGCAGTCAAGCGCATCACTTTCAGGAGGACCCTCCATCATTCCTGCCTAGAATGGAGGGGGAGGGGGAAGATGGGGGGTAAGGAGCTAAAATAAGCGAAGGGTGTCGTATCCAGAGCTGATTTGATTAAGTTTAATGTAGATGATGATGGCGAAACAATGGGTTCAAACCTCCATAAATTTGGGAAGAGAAAGTCGTGATGAAAGCTGCCCAACAAATGGACCTATAAGCATGGATTAACGGATGACAAACTTCAAAGACTATCATGTACTACCAAGATTGTTTCTAACTCCCTCTCCCCTTCAAAAAAAACACCTTCAAATTAGGGTTTCACCCTTTCGTGTTAAGTTCTTTGTTTAGAGAGATTTGATGCTCTTGCTTGTTCGTCTAACTGGCCAATTCCACGTGGTCATACACTTTATGTGTGCTATTTCCCTCCCTTAAGTCGAGGTCATTAAACAGTTGTGAAGAAGCGAGAGATGTAACCATTTGCTGCACCCCAAAACTGAGACAATGAAACATTTCTGATCTGAGACGTTCGAATTCTTGTGGAGTGAAAATGATCAAGAGTGGCTAGTCAACAGCGTCCACACCTACGCATGACCATATCACGTGTCTCACTAGTCTTCTTTTTGGATTGTTTCGCGCTTCAACGTTCTTTTAGTGAGAGAATATACCTTTGAACTTTTATTCATTGCCCATCCCATGCATCTCCATGCTTTTCGTGATGTGGTAGGCTAGACTGTGGCTGTAATCCTTCATCTGTTGAAAGTCAAATAGCAGTTAGAGTTGAGACCTATCCACTTGGTACGATAGAACTGGAAGGCGCACCAGAAAAACCCAGACCCATTTAACCTTACAAGACAACGCAAGATCTCATATCTCCCACCGTGTGTCGTACTTCATTTAGAATGAGAGAGAAGGTGGGAGGGAAATATTGCCTCATTTTCATCCTTTAATAGGATCCTTCCAAGTCACAACTAGCGTGCTTTCTTGACATTCGACAAGAACACAGAATAGGCAGTAGTAAGGACAAAAATTGGGCAGAATAAGAGGTGATTGACTTGTGCTTCTATAATGGTGGCTATCTCAGAGGGAACCTAGTAAAGGGTGTCCCAGAATTCACGCAAGATTTGAATGTTGTGCCATTTGTGCAGTGATGTGATGCTAGCACAACAAACAGCCTGACAGCTGACAGGTTAAGGTTAGTAAAAAAAAAAAAGGGGGGAGAGGCACAAGAGAGTACAACACGTTTTCTTCGTTGAACGTTGGTTTAAAAATAATGGAGGATTTGCAGGTACAGCTTGAAATTTTGGTACAAAGTAGAGTCGAAATTGTGATCTAGCTTCCTTAACTACGAAGAGATTAAAAAAAACTTACGAAGACTGGATCGTCCTTCAACAAGCCGTGTTGCTGGGCTTCCGGGAACATCGATTCGGCACCGTGGTCCAGAATTGGACCTTTCGGACAGCTTTCTACAGCGTGTTCTCACAAGATTTGCATCTTCATGCTTTTCAAGTTCTGTTGAAGCTCTACTGACCACGCACAGCGAATAGAGGTGGTTGAATGGACTGTGGACCAACAAGAAGGGGATGGCGATTTTGCGAACAAAATCATCCTCAGAGGTGAGGAGACAGAGAATTCACGATTGAGTGTTGAGATACACTGTTGGGTGTGAATGTCTCCAAAACTACACCTAGTCATGCAATAACTGCTAACATGGAAACCCTTTATTTGAAGTCGAACACCAAAATAATTCTGTCAAACTCTAAATCTTTCAATAGGAAACATTCTAGCAATTTGTGAATTTACATTGGTCAAACACCACCGTTGGCCACTTCCAACTTCCATTTCCCTGATCTCATTTGGAGGCCAAATTTTTCTCAAAAAATTCAAGCAAAGGGGCATCGAATGAAGCACCATGGAATGGGGATGAAAAGTGACAAAAGATTTTGACCACTTTGTCATTCTTGCTTATGATTAGGAATTTGTGAATCCACTGAACTCGCGAGGTGTTTGTCCACTTCAACTAACACGTGGAATCGCGTAGACCGTTTACTTAATTCAGCACTGCACATTCTTTTTCCCTGTGTCGAGATACCGAATTCAAGGGTCATAGAATGCACAAAAGCGGATTAAGATGTGTCACATGAACGCATCAAAGGGGTCCAGTACCAACATCCTGATTATTGCCGACTAGACCGCTTAGTGGTCATGTAGCCCTGAACTCACGACGGTTCCTTATATTTCCATGACATTAACATAGAAGACTGGAAGAGACAGATGGAGCATTCAATTGCACCTTATCCCATTCCATATCTTCACAGTTCACTATTCCTAATCTCATTCGCTGGCTGTTCAGGGCACTTGAAAAACATGGAACAACTTAATTGACCTCACTTCACCTGCGCTACAGACATGAATGGACACACTTCGCCACAAGAAATCGCCCCACCGAATGGGAGACTTTCCAATGTCCAAATAGAATCACGACTTTTTTCATCAATTCACATATTTAAAGCCCATTTTGAAGCCAGACAAACACTGTCCAAGTTCTTTACCATTCCAGTTTATTTCTTTTTTTTTTCCTCCAGATGCATTCTCCTGGGAATAAAAAATGATAGTCACCAGTTGGTGCTATTCATCTTGACGAGACAAAAATAACCATCCAAATGGGAAAAATTACCTCATGCGTCACATGTTAAGCACGATCTAGTGTCTTTCCACCATTGAAGCATTACAGTGACGGTTTCGAAACACCTCACAATGTATTCCAACCCTTACCACTCCACAGCCGACCTCGTTCAAGGAAGAGACGAGAGTACCACATTTGTCCGGTGTAGGGTTGGTTATTCATGTTAAACTGGGAAGCGCTACTCGCCCCAGGCTGGGGGAGAGGCAACCACTCCCGAGCCGCCATACCGTTGCGAGGCAAATTTCCTCCCTGTTAAAAACGGCTTTTTTATGGTGAGTATTTCCAAAACTCTTGCGCCGTATGTCTGGCCAACGTCTCGACTGTGTTTAAGCGCTGTAATTCTAAATCACTACACCATTAATTTGGGGGAAAAAACGGCTGAAGGATGGGTCGTAGACGTATAAAGACAGTATAAAGAACTTAAGGACAGCAAGAAAAGTCACGTAAGATGGATGTCGGCCTGCGGTCGTTTGGATCCAGCCAGGAGACTACGGAAACGTAGAAGGAAAAACATGAAAAGACCTCAACAATAACAACAACAACAACAACAACAACAACTGGCGAATGTATAGACCATGGGAACAAGTCAAAGGCCACACTTTGACATACGAATGTAACAGTTCCCTTAGCTGTCAGGTTTCGTGGGGGAGGAGGGATAGGAAAATCTGTGTTGAACTTTGAGGGCAAAATGCTAACCACGAGTACGGGTTAGTCAGAGGTGTAGATGAAGAATTTAAATTGAAATCCTCGCAATGAGAAAATCAAAGCAGTGAAAATGAAGTGCGTCAAAGAGAGATTGCGGGAAGTTGCCCATTTGCCTCAACTGGCCTGTACCTTTAGTATGATATAGCTTCAATATAGCTTCAGAGACCATTTGAGAGTGTCGAATTTTACTTTAAGGGTTTAACACAACTTATTATTTCCTTTTACTGCTTTTTTTCTCCTCAAATAGTGGGGAAAAACAGTGTTGCACTGAGGTGTCTCAAGAGATCCTGACGGGGAAAAAAGCTCTCAATGTAACACAACTTCATATTTGTTCAACCAGTCATGGTAAGCATGTGATTAAATGTTTATGGACTGGGAGCATTACCCTTCACTTTCTACATCCACTTATGGAGGGGGGAGAGGAGGTCTCGTCGCCTCATCTCCGAGCCAGAAACGAATTTGTTGACGACGATGACCTACACGTAAGGTCAGTGAGGGACAGTCGGGGTGACTGAGGCAGTCAGGAAAGAAGTCTACCTCCAACCTACACGCACTTGGGCATAAAATTTTTTATATCCTCGGTGTGAACAGGTCTATTTTATACTCAAGTTATGCATTCTACTGGGTTAAGAGGCCGAAAACACAAGCCGCTTTACTGCTTCCATGTTTCCATAAACAAACTAATTTGATCTTAAGATTTACAAATTTTCATGAGTACATTAAAAATCAAACATCTACATCAAAGGGCGGGGGGTTGTGGGGAAGACAAAGATTATGCATAATTGAAGGGTTGCGTGCGTAAAACGCCGCTTCTCGTTGCGATTGTACTTCCTATGGCGGCAAAAACTCTCCGAGCGCTGTATTTGGAGGAGGTTAATGCTCTCCCAGTCTTTAAGCTATTAAAGCAGATTTTTAAAAATGCGCAACTTGAGGTTCACCTTGAGACCGATTACGAGAGGAAGGAAGGGCAGTGATCGGCTGTGCCAAGAGACTTCTTTCGTTTGACAAATCAGCCAATCTTACAGACTAGTATAAGGATTGTTGTGATTTCGTCCAGACGTGGTCTGTAATGCCTGGCGTGGTAGAGGTAGGGTTTTTCGACCGTCCAATTAAGGCCATGAAGGATAAGGAAAACTGAGGACGATTTGCGAAAACACACTGGTGCACGACAGCCTAAAAGTTAAGAGTGTCTTTCAGGTCACTGCCAAAGCAACGGAGCCAGAGACGCTTGGCAATGCAATTTGACGAAGCTACCACTTTAGATAAGCTAAGAAGCTAATAACAAGAAGGAGTCACGGATCTTATGCCCTGGACACGAAGGTAGAGGGATTAGCGTTTGACCATGTCATGTGACTGAATGTGTCCTGGGAGCCCGGCTGCCCTCGGGTGGGTAGACAGAATGGGAGGCGGGCGCATTGGTTCATACCTGTCGATGGAGTTATTTTGCGTCCACAATCATGGGAAATGAAAAAAAAACACCGAGTTTGGAGACGATGGAGGACCCCACCGTGTCTGTCTGTGCCCTGATGCACGCGCGACAGCCTTAAGGACAGCGAAGTGCTCCCGTCCGTCACTTGACCCATTATCATGATGTTGGGAGTTTCTTATGGCAGTTGGTCACCATCCCAGAAAGCAATCATGAGGGCTTTGGGAGCTCGAAAAAAATTTACAGTCTTCACCATACCGATTTAAATAACAAGTTTACCGAAGCATTAATAATAATAACAGCTCTTGAAGATAGCAATCAGTAGAGAACCGTATTAACGAAAAATATGGGAACTGTGCCTTAAAATACCCTCATCTATTAATTAAAGCGAAAGGTCTGTAAAACACTAAGGCGGATTGCTTAACTCTTCGCCTCCAGGCCATGCCGGTAGCCGCTCAGTCACTTCTGTATGTTGCAAATACGCTTTATGCTCCAGTGTTACGACTTTTTGCACCTTCAAGCAAGATTCGGGAACTAAATTAGCAGAGGAAAAAAAGTGAACCCGATCCTAAAGGACGAATACCCTGATTCTTACTGCTGAATGCTAAAAAGGAAGCCTAACGGAAAGAGAGCATATGCTGCGAATTAGTGAATAATGTAAAGAACCCTAACAGAAGGATTGAGAATGACGTCCACTTGGGCAACTGTCCCGAGCCCGTGTTCTGCAGGGAAAAGATTAGCAACTGCAGCGACACTAGCTGTAGCCGCGAACCATCTGGAAAAGTTCCCCACACAGCTGTCAACGGTACCTGTGTGAAGATGTCAACTGAGTAAACATGCGATACCTCCGCCACCCTCCCACCATTTGGATCGAAACCCAAATGGTTATGGCTAGGCAGCACTGAAGTGAGTTTAAAGCACCGAGAAGGAATAGACGTGACATATCCCCGACCTTTACGATTGGCAATGAATTTACGAGATGGCTATCATATTCCCCCTTCCACCCATGCAGTTCTCAAACAGGCCAAAATTCCAGATCCAGATCGGTGACGATGTAGTAAGATATCTTCTCAGTTGGATGGAAATTCAATGACTAGCGCGGTTGTTTGATTCGTGGGTATATCTCTTACGGCACCGACTACTTTGTGATGACCAACGCGGAAGAACGGTTAAAAGGTAGCGTCGGAGACGACGCTCAAAAGGTGAGTAGCGAGGTAGTACTTCGGTTGCCTGTTTGACACCTCGTTGTGATTTCATGGGATACTTAAGGTCCCGCTCTTGTACTTCCACTGGGTAGCAGAACCTTTGGACCATATCAGTAGTCGAAAACACATATTGTACTCTACCACTGTGCCTTCTTTCGGTCTGATTACTCAATCCGTCAAATGGGACCAACCAATGCACATACCTCCCCTGACCTGTCTGAATAGGTCAAATGGACAGAACGAGATGGAAAAAGCCTTGACATTTTCGTGATGGACAATAAGGGACATAATTATCCCAGCTGAAATGTTTCAGCAAAACGCTAAAAATCACGATAACTTTCATTGGCATTTTAATAGCACTACATTTAGAAGAGCCAGTGGTTGAATTCTTCTACTTTACCAGTTTTTTTTTTCCCAACAGGAGCAAATTTATCATGAGAGCAAAAAACAGACAACTAGGTTTCAGAACTAAATGACTGCTCCCTAGAAGGGCAAGTGAAAGTGCAGCAAAAGGAAACCTTATGCTTTGGACCCAGACACATCCTCATTTCGCGCCACAGTGGATTCAGGTTAAGGCGTTGGGTGAACAAATTTTTTTGCCATTACAGTTTGAAAAGGTGGGTAGACAGGTGGAAGAAATAGTCGTCCCAAGCGTTATGGAAACTAACCGCTTCACACAAGTCCGCATTATTAAACCACCTTGTCGCGTTTGTTACTGACATCTGCATCTTCAAGGGTATGGCGAGCTTTGGAGCGAATCCAAGCGAAGCCCGCATGAAAAAATAGACAAGTGTAAACGGGACCACTGGATTACAACAAAATTACAAAGCGGTGGCGTACTGTAGGCCCCAAAGCAAGGTATGCTAATGAAGAACGCATAATCTTTCAGGTAGTAGATACAAGGCTATGTACCGAATATATCAGTCCATTAAACTTCCAGCAAATGGCGAGTCATTAAACGCCTTGCGCCTTTGTAGTTCATTCTGTCCTTTTGTAGAAAATGTGCCAAATGGGAGGCAACGCTCAATGAAATGGTCGCAAAAAAGACTACCATGACCAGGTACTAAAAGAGAGCATTCTGTCCACTCTGCACACACGTTGGTTACCTGAATATCGCATTGGCTACCGGACAATGTCTTTTTAGAAAACTATGGTGATATGGTATGAAATGGGTGAGTCCACCCGGTTACCCAATAGCCTGATTGATTACCAAAGCACCGGGAGGTGTCAATACCCGTTTTTTATCGCCTTGAAGACGTTTATTTCCATAGAAGCTTTGAGAATAGACGAGAACGCACTGGGAACCACTTCAAAACAGAATGCATTTAAATTGTAGTCGAATTTTACAACAGATTAACAGTGACTTTGCGTGAGCGCCTATGACATGCCTGTGACACAAAGCGCCGTTCACATCACTCACGCCACGTCGTACTTTGCTCTCACGCATTGTCAAGTCTTCTAAAATGACATCGGTACTACACCAGTGGTCCAAAAGGACAATTTTGATTTCATCGAATGCAAGAACTTACTGCGGTTGACTGGATTTGTGTGCGAAATTGAAAGAGGAATGAAATCGGATCGAACGTTTTAGAAATGGGACTCGGATCTAGGTATCTGCTCCAATGGAAGGTGTTTGTCACACAGAATGCGTTCTTTAGTACTACCTCCCGAATGAATCCGTCTCAAGGCGAATCGTTTAGCAAGGAATGAACAAATTACCAAGATCTACAACCGATGATGGAATAAGAATCCATCCACTGCAAGTTAACTCCTGATAACTGCAAAGAAGAAGCAGTAGTCGTGATGAACGATTGGCAGATCGACATCTCCTAATCACTCCCGCCCCCTCCACTTCACGTAACACTTTCCCCTGGGGTAAGGCGGGAGGGCTAATTAAGTGGCCAGAGAAGCGACGCGCCAAGGGAGTAGGTTCTCATTCTCGCTTAATTTTAGAGAAAAAAGTGAACAAAATAAATTAGTGCTGATTGAATTGACAAATTTCGGTTTGATCGACAGCTCAGGTATCACTACTTCCTGAATCAACGAATCTCAATCCCTCAGAGAGCTCAAGCGGCACCTTTCTTATCGCAACCAAGACTTTAAGGAGAGGAACAAAACCTATTCAGAATGTCCTCATAACACAACGATTGGAACCGCCTCCACAATGAAAATTTATCAACCAATTATAAGAAGGGATGAACTACATTTCCCTAATAAGGGAGCATTTACTGTTTCAGACAGGCCAATCCCCGTTAATCTTAAAGTGATTTTTTTAAAAGGTAAATAGTGTCTATCACCTCTTCCTTCTTTACAAGAAGGAGGAATGGCTGTTCTAAGCGGGTTGCTTCAAACCTAAGTTTCAGTTATCTGATGGCTTCATTACAGGCTTATCAAGCGAATGTGGGTGAAATGACGTACTGAAGAAGCGCTCTCTGCTTCTCCACCAGCCCGACTCGTGCAGCAGCCTTGCCCCGAGCAAAGTAACCTCCAGCTGGAGTAGTGAGAGCATCACGATCGGTAGAGCAGGGCACATCGACGAGAACGCGAGAGAACCGTTCGCCAGACCGATACCGCAAACGCTGCAGCGTTGCAGTTGCGGCCACCTTCACGTCAGGTAGTCCGTTACGTCCGCTCCCCACACCCCAGGCGAAGCCCGCGAGCACCCTGTGCAGGCGCTCTAGGCGAGACGGTGAGACGTCGGTGCATACTAATCGTTCTGCCATGGGGTAAAACGATAGAGAACTAGAACACTACCCGAGTAGGAGGATACAGGGTGTTTAAGAAGGAAGTGGATGATTTCAGTAAGTAGTAAATGTGGAAAATCAATGCACACCAGCTACCCTGCCAGACAGAAGGCTGAAGAGGCAGTAGTTGTACACCTTTGGGAAACGCAAAAGGACGCTGCCTGCTGGGAAGGTGTTCTTGTGATGGGTATATGTTCCGAGTAGTAAGACAGAGGATCAGCAACCCTGACAAAAAGTTTTGAATTTTCCTGGCTTTCAATTCGCTAAGAGGTTGTTTTAAAATCATTTCGAGAGGTTTCCCATCACTACTAAGCTTCTATGCTGGCAAACAGCTTCAAAATATCGGATTCTCCAAGTTCTAATTCTGAAGTTTCATGCCCTGGTTCTACAATTATCAATTATAATGAATCTTTGAATTCGTACTTACATGTCTAACTACCATGAATGTGTTAAATGAACCGGAAGAAAATTTTTCAGTGTTGGATCGGTTTGAAAAGTGTTGCGTCTTCGAGATTGAAATGCCTGATGTTCACAAGCAGTAAGCCTAAGGCGTCAGTGTACACCGCACACTCTGCGAGGATGAGAAAATATGAACTAAGAGCTCCGAAACGACTGGTTTCTATAGGCGACAAGTTCGAGACAGTGCATCCTCATCACCCTGTGAGGAGGGCTGAAGTGTTGAGAATTCGGAAGAGTGAGGAACGGCGGAAATGACACCTTACGACATTGTGAAGTTTCAAAAATAGTGCATAATCAAGTCTGGGAGGATTAATTTCCAAAAGTACGAAGTGTGAGAGTCCATACACCCTGAGATGACGCGACAAAGATGGACTTTGTTTTATCTCCGCCAACTCCAACACACGTTTGGTTTGGGGTCACATATTAAAGTGTCTAACTAGGAACAAAGTTTTAAACATGGCTAAAGTACATCTGTGTGGAATTTCCAGCATGAGTTACAGGGCCGCAGTGAAAGCACACTTGTGGAGAGTTCTCAAAAAAGTTGAACTTCAAGAACATCAGGTATACACACTAGAGCTGTGTGGGTGGCAATTCTAGGATTGGACGCTGACCTCCTGAGAGAACTTATCCAAAATTAAGGCATGCATCGATGAACCAGGGCAAAAAGAAGACACATCGAAGCGAATGTGAGTCTATAACAGAACTTGACGCTGAGAATAATCTGACAAATGTAATGGATACAAAGAACTGTAATAAGTTAATTGTTCGCTCAACTCTGAGTTTTGGTAACGAGCCGCTTAGGGGATCCGCCGGGCGGCCTGGCCCCCAGGCCATCCCAGTAGCCCTGTAAGCCCGCCCTAGTGCTGCCTTCCCTCGTCTTCGGGTAATTCTCGGGACGACGCAGAGTCAGCCTATGGAGATGAAGACAATCTAGGGCAGAGTTCTTGTTGCCACACATCACCAAAATCAAAAACACATCATTGGAGAAGAAGTCAGGTATCCCGGGAACAGCTCAACATCACAAACAATTAAGGCCAAGAATTCAAGACACGATTTGAAACAGAATTTTCACCAATAAGCTCTGAGTTCTGCATAAAGGAAACGCCAAATCTTGAAAGGAGCGAAAAGTGCTCCTTAATATGCAGCTACATTAATAAATTGAACAACCGCCAGATTTGTCACTCATTTGCACATATTCCAACTAAACGATTGTTCCGTTCCAATGCTTTGGGCAAGAAAAACTGTTTTTTTTTCGGAATCACAAATCGTCCTAGAGATAAACTTAAAGAACTGGTAAGAGTGAAAAGAAGCATACAGTAGGGAGCAATTGAGCTCCGCACCACATTACCTTCAGGAGACAAAACTGTTCTTATCACAGAGGAATCGCCAACTCACTACTACGAGACGCAAAGAGGGGAAGAAAGAAGCCCACGTCATTCAGACGCACCCAAGTCTAAAAAGTACCTTGCGTGCGGTTTAAAATGGTTATCGTATTTAAAAGCAAACACTTATTGTTAAGACAGGGCCATTTATGACCAAAATGCATCTTGGTAAAGCTTAAAAGATTTTGGGGGCTCTTGGCAAGGCAGAATTCCTTTTACTGGACGACCAGCTATTACCAATCCCAACTAACCTACCCAGATTAAGTGTCTGCAATGCAGTCACAGCCTTGCCGCCTGGTGCGGAACAGAGGTCCAACATTCGAGTTCCCGGTTGCACGTCCAACATCAACACTGTCAGCACTGATCCCAAGTCCAGGGGATAGAAATCTACCGAAGAGAGTGAGGACATAAGACTTAACATCTACAAGGTAAAGCATAGCAAAATAAACGTAAATGTGATAAGTTTACTCAAGGCAGCATCAACAGTGTCAACATGACAGTTCTTGATTCAATGGGCCACATTTCTAGCGATGAAGGAGGTGAAATTACGCCTCATTGACAAACCGTAATGATTGAGTAGGTGAGACATACAAGAACGAAACAGAGACTGCAAAAAAACGCATTTCAAATTGAGCAATAATGATACGGTGATTAGTAGCAACCAGTGTTCCGTTGGATCTTAGTTTGGGCGATTAATGGGGTGAAATTCAACACCCCTCCCACCTTAACAAATCGTCGAAATAGTACTGTAATAATTGAGTAGACATGGCATAGCGAAGTGTCAGTCGATGGGTCACCAAAAGTGACATTCCGTGTACAGATCCATGCTAGGAGTGATTTAGACGTGGAAGCATCTAGCGTGGCTATGACAGACCTAAGCAAACCATGAGACAATGGTTGGGGATGATTAAGGATTGAAGGAGCTCAGCGCAAACCCACCGAAACAGCCATCTGAATACGTTGGTTGCGGGAGAGCAGAGAACATTCCACAAGGCGGTGCAAAACACCTCAGATTCCTGAAAGATTTTACTAAATTGGACTCCTTTCCATTGTCCTCCTCCTCCTTCACCATCGGTAAGTCAGGTGCCTGCTGCAGAAGGTCGGATTCTGGATGTATCAGAAAGGCTTGGTCTGAGTCTCGTGCATACAAATCCCTCTCGCTGACTAACTCAGTGGGAGGAAGGAATTCCGACACCTGGCCGAGTGGAGCTTCCTGTTGCACGAGGAATTTTCGACCTGCAACGGAATCCACGCTATCCGCGTAGTGCGGCAGAGGAAGAGAGTTCGTCTTATCAAGGATTCTCGCATTCGGCTTGTTCAACTCGCTAAAGAGGTCAAGATAGTTATTGGAGCGAAGGTTTTCGGCGCACTCGCGAAGGCCTGAACTAACGGAGTTAAGAACGGCGACTTTGGCAGGTGGGGTGAGCAAAGCTACCCGGATGCCACTCCAGGCGGCGACACCGAAGATGTGCGAGTAGTACTTGTCGAAATGATTCAAAGCTGCTTGATTAGCCGGTGTTAGAGGAACTTTCTAAAAGAGAGGATGAAACTGCGCCAGTACTGATAGCAAGTTGAAAATAAGCCGAGATTTCACCATGAAAAGAGAATATACTAGACAAACTTGGAATATTCCGCGCAATATGCTGTGAAAATAGCAGTTCAGAAGCTGTTAGGATTTAAAATAAATTCACCCTTCATTTATCCATTGGAATGTGTAGGTAAATAGGCGTCCATGGGAAGTAGAAGACGAAGATAAAATATTTAAGAAAATAAAGCTTTTACTATGAAAAAGTGTTCTGTTCACTGCAGGAGGAAGGTAGCTCTCGAGAGAACTCGACAAGGACATTGTAGACGCAAGAATTGCTGGAATGCTTCACGGGATGAATCAGTGGTAGAAGCAAAAAAAGAATTTGTGCAACATCCAAATGCTACTTACCTTGCATTTTTTCGACCACCCCTTTTCCCGTTGAATGGAGAAAAGAGTTTGAAGACGTGCCTTCGCCTCGTTCGAGGAGGCACGCCAGAAGGTGCGCAAAGTCGTCTGTAACGGAGGAGGACGCCGATCTAGACTCAACACAGTGCCAATTTAACTAATTTCAGGAACAGGAGCACGTCCCAGAACGCGTAGACAAGATGGTGGGTTTTCTCGAGCTTCAGAACTCAATTTAACAACATTACCTCTGCATGTCGAGATGAGGAATCACCACTTGATTCTAACTACCAAAAAAGGAGGACCACCCGACCTTGATGAAAAGCATGTCGCGACTAAATAGGTTCACAAGCGCTAGCCACAACACCACAAGAAAAAGACAAACTTTGAGAGTAAGCAATTCTAATTATTATAAATGGATCCAGCGACACAAGGGTTAAAATCGGTAGGGTTTGTTAGTGAAGCCGGGAAGGAGCCGTAACTCATCATCTGGGAAATCTGATGTCCAGTCGTCGAGACGAATTTTACGGAAAGTGTTGGAGGGCGGTTTGGTTGTTGTCTTTGCATCCAATCGCTGATAAAGAAAGATGCGACACTTAACGGGCACGGAAACTTTGTTTTCAATCTAAAGTGGCAAAATCACAAGAATATATTAGAAACTCAAGAATACCAAGAAACCAGTGACAACTTCAAAAAACTAACATGGATAAAAAATCGTGACATACATACAAAAGAGAAAATTCTGCAAGACTCAACATCACAGTGCGAGAAGGACTCCAGATAAACCAGCAGTCCTGGTTTCTTTCCCACATTTGGGGAAAGTAAAAGTACTAAATTTACAAGCTCTACCAAAGAACAACTTCTAAGGACTAGATTGGACTTCGGAGCCACTTTAAATGTAAGAAATGACAATTGGGACCATTCACAATGCACGTATACGCAACCTACGTTAACGTTTACGATGAATTCCTCCAGCGTAGACGCAGTTACAGGTTTTTCGGGCATTGTAATGTCCCCTTCTCTGACAATTACTCCCTAGAGGATGAATTGAACAATTATTCCTCCGGTCAAGAAATTACCTATTTTTCACACCGACTCTACTTACGATTCTACGAAACGCCACCTTCACATGGTTCGGTGTTAAAGTCCAAGGGATAGACGGGTTCATTGGTATGTACAAAGTCATATTGAGGAGACGCTGTTGGGTTTCATAGGAGTGACCATAGAGGATGTTTGTATCCTAAAAGAGGTGCATCATGTTGTATCAGACATCAAGATTTGCAACAGCATATATGGTAAGGGATTACAACATGCCTCTGATCTAAGTTCATTTATACGCTCTAGAGTAGGAAGCTCTGCAAGATTGCGCAGGTAGAGGTTATTCCAAAATCTGTTACGATGAATTTTGACCAGGCTTCCCTTTGCTCCTAAGCCTAGGGAAGGGAAACCGAATGGTTATCAAAGGGTATGTTTTAGCAGTGATACCTGTGCAACCAATCAGAATCTACACCTCGTAACATAAAAGATTAAAATAAGTGACAGGATGTCTCAAATGAGTTTCCAATATCAAAGTATACTTTGTTTACAAAACTACTAAGTGGAGTTAAAGCAAGAAACATAGCACGCTGACTAGGACACCTGACACATTGTCCGTGAGTAGAACTTCGATAATTGGTTCCTCTTCTTCCTTCTTTCCCTCAATATAAATTTGCTGCTCAACTGTGAGCTCCTGTGTACCACCGTTTATCGTAATGTATTGTGGAACCCGAATTGGATATTTTCGCCTAAGATAAGTGAGGTTCTACGATTCTGTGATAAAGAGGGTAAGACACGCACTCTTGACAAACATGATGGCCGTAAACATGCCCGCTGCAAACAAACGATGTACCTAACCACAAAACATGACATGCTATGTGATGTTTGAGGCCAACAGGAGCAGGCTAATCAGCTCCGCAACATCAAAAGGTGGCTAAAATTGTCCAATGGAAATTGAGATTTGTATAAAATGTACGGCGCCTGATAGCTACTAGGTGAAAAGTCCGCTTTTGCCATTAATTGCACAATAGACACACAACTTATAGGTGAGAGTTAACGAGTCTGCCAAAAGTTACAGATTGTTCGCCTTATCATTATTACAGGAGGAGTTGAAATGGCGTCTATGATGGAACCTATTTTGTTTCCCCCATGACTTCTATTTGTCCCTCAGACCAGATCATGGTTCCTGGTAAATTTTACGTTTTTGTCCATTTGGTGAACAGTTTTCTTTCTATGTGGGACTTGAGTTACCACTTAATAACATTGTTACCAGGATGTAACTGCGAGGCCATGGGAAGTAGCCATCTGCAAAATTGGTTGATTGTGATGGAAGACTAAAGTAAAGCAGGCAAATTGCACATAAATACAGAGGAACGATATGTGAACTCACTGTGTCCAGACTAATTATGCTATAGTCTTCTATGCGAGCTACAAAGACTTAAGTTGAGCCCGCATGAAAGAGGATGCCACCGTAGAATACAACACGCACTGGTGACTGATATCCAGTTATGCACAGTCGAGGCCCATTATGCACTATTCCAGGCAAGTAGTGGTTGCAGCGCCTACATGTGCGAGGAACAGCGTACAGTAATGACAAAAGCTCCTTTTGAAAGAAATCACTTCATCGAGAGCCAGTAGAGAGCTGGGACTTTCTGCCGAAGTAGGACATTTGAATTGTTTCAGCGTGTCAAATAACGCTGTACATCTGTCAGTGGTGATGGTAATTTCACCTTAGCACAACAGCCTCAGCAGTCATTCCCGTCAACATTTCATTCTGGTGGCATAACCTGTACGCCATCATTTCATAAGAGAACTTGCAATTTACGGGGTTAGCTTGGGCCTCCGCAGTGTATTCTACAGCTCATCAACGAAACCTTTCGACAAATAAAAAATACAGCAAGTGTGTAGAACCCTACCAGAACAAGAAAAGGCACAAAATAATGCATTGTAAACTGTACTTAAAACGTGGAAAAATGGGAATGGGCTGTGTTAATCGAAGCCACAATTTCATCCAGACATGGTCTTCGAGTAGAACTGTTTTGGGACAAGGGCTAACACTTCTCTTTCACCTTACCAAACAGACGTCATCTTGTGAAATATCGATTCGCCTGTCCCCTAGGGATAGCTCGTAAATGTCACTTAGACCCTCCCTTCTGATACACTCTATTAACTCCGACCAGATGTGTTTAAGAATGACAGCAATGCATTTCCTGAGATCCTCATCCTGCGACTCCAAATCAAGAGGAGTCGTATCCGCTTGTTCCATAGTGAATTCAACATCAACAGAAGAAAGTTTTGACTCATCGGTACAGCTGTCTAAGTTGGAATCAATGACAATCTCCTCCTGAGGGTTTCCGAGTTTGTCTGTTTTGCACAAGGGTATTAATGACACCTTTCGTACATTCTCTAAGTCCTCCAGGTAGATTCGAATCCGCCTCTGAGTCGACAAAGTAGTGATGGGCGAAAAAACTTCTTCCGTAGTGAACTCCTCAGTGTTGCTGAAATACAACTTTGTAGAAGAAGATTGAGATAGGGGCGCAGTGGAATAGACAGATCCAACAGTACAGTGTTCATTGTAAAACGGCGAATCAGGACCTCCACCTTCGACAGAGTGACACAAGCTATTTTGAAATGACGTATCAACAGTAAGGTCAGTAGGAGGGATGGTTTTTTCAAAAGGACCCACATGAATCTCAGAGGGAAGAGTTGAATTACTAGTACACCTAGAAGGAGCCTCACTAACTTCATTACATACGACCTTCGACTCTTCAACAGGAATAACTTCATTTGCATCGATGTCAGAGTTGATGCCGGTGCCTTCAACAAACTCCTCAATTAAAAGCAAGTTGCCATCACATTGACGAATGTAGTTTGCCAAGCAGGGATAAAACTTTTTAGCAAATAAAAGCAGACACTGCTTAAGGCGCTGCTCCTCGGTCGTCTCCTCACCTTCAACAGAGTCGTAAAAGGACGGTTGAGAGTCATCGCATTGGCAGATGTAGGTTGCCAAAGTGGGATAATGCTTTCGGGCCAACAGGAGCAGGCCCTGCTTGAGACGCTGTTCCTCACCGTTCTCCTCGTCTACATTACGTGCATTAGAGGTGGATAGATCGTCATTACTGTAGTGACTACAGGTTGCCGATGGGGTTAAGTATTCTTGGGTGTGATGGCGCGGACACTGATTGGAGTCTGTATCCGCCTCTCCGTCAAGGGACGACTGACTGTCCTCACATTTACGAATGTAAGTTGCCAAAGTGGGATAGAATTTGTCAGCGAACATGAGTAGACACTGTTTCAGAAGCTGTTCTTCTGCCTCCTCCTCGTCCACATCACGCGCATCATGGGACGACTGATCGCCTTCACATTGGTGAATATAGGTTGCCAAAATGGGGTAGTATTTCTCAGCAAACAGAAGCAGACCCTGCTTTAGTTCGTGTCTAATGTTGTCCTCCTCGTCTGTAACACACGTCTCAGTGAGCGTTTGATCATCACCACATTGGTGACTACTAGTTGACGAGCTTTCCTTTTCGTTCTCTACGTTCACACCACGCACCTCATCATCACAGTGGCAAATGTAGGCTGCCAGAGGCGGGTAGTACTTTTGAGCCAGTAAAATCAGACCCCGCTTCAACCGTCGAACCTCATTGTCCTCCTCGCCTACACTGCGCACATTGCAGGTAGATTGATCGTCATCCCATTGACGAATGTAGGCTGCCAAAGAGGGATAGTAATTTTCAGCGAACAAAAGCAGGCCCCGCTTCAGACGCTGTTTCTCTGTCTCCTCCTCGTCTACACCACCTGCACTAGACAACGATTGATTGTCATCACATTGACGAATGCAATTTGCTAAAGAGGGATAGTATTTTTGGGCCAAGGAGAGCAGACTCTGTTTCAAATGATGTTTTTTGGCCTCCTTATCGTCCGAACTACGTCCAACAGAGGAGGATTGATCGTTATCACAGTGGTGAATGTAGGCAACTAAACGGGGGTAGAATTTTTGAGCAAATAGGAGTAGACACTGCTTCAGACGCTCTTCCTCGTAGTCCTTCTCGTCCACGCCATGCGCCTCAGAGGAGGATTGATCGTCATCCTGCTTCTGAATGTAGGCTATCAAATGGGGATAGTATTTTTGAGCAAGTAGGAAAAGATACTGCTGTAGACGCTGGTCTTCTGCGTCTCCCCCGCATGCCTCACTCTCAGAGTGAGATGATTGATCATCAGTACAGTGGTGAAGACAGGATGCCAAAGAGGGATGGAATTTTTCAGCGAACATGAGCAGGCACTGCTTTAGAAGCTGGTCCACATCGACCGTCTCGACTACGCTAGGAGTTTCACAAGAGGACTGATCGTCATCACAATGGTGAACGTAGGTTGGCGGATGGACATAGCATTCTTGAGCGTTCAACTGTGGGCAGTTTTTCGCATCGGTCGCCTCAACTGCATTACGCGCATCAGAGGATACATGATCCGCACTACAGTGACAAATATGGGCTGCCAAAAGGGGATAGAATTTTTTAGCACAGAAGTACAAACACTGCTTCAGAAGCCGTTCTCCTTTAACCTCCTCGTCTACATCACTCGCTTCATGAGAAGTTTGGTCATTGGCACAGTGATGAGTACAGGTTGCTATGCAAGGATACAATTTTTTAGCAAAAATGAATAGAGCTTCTTTCACCTCATTTACACCACGAGTATTGGAGGGCGTCTGATCCTGCTCATACTGTTTAATGTAGGTCGCCAAAGAAGGGAAGTATTTTTCAGCAAACCAGAGCAGACACTGCTTTAGAAGCTGTTTTACATCGTCCTCATTGTCCGCATCACTAGCATCGAGGGACGCTTGATCGGCCTCACGGTGATGACTACAGGCTCCCGAATGGACAGAGCACTGTTCCCCTGCGGCCTCCTCGTCTGCACCACACGCATTGGAGGACGCTTGATTGACTTCACAGTGGTGACTACAGGTTGGCGAATGAGCATGGCACTGCTGAGCACATGAACACGGACTATGATTCGGACAGGATTTTTCATTGGCCTCCTCCACAGCACCACGCACATCGGAGGACGCCTGATTGACTTCACAGTGGTGACTACAGGTTGGCGAATGAGCATGGCATTTTTGAGCGCATAAACAAGGACTGTGATCTTTACAGTGTTCACCATCGGCCTCCACTGCACTATGCGCATCAGAAGACGCATGATCTGAATCACAGTGACAAATAGAAGCTGACAAAGGAGGATAGGAGTCTTGAAGCTGCTTTGAAAGCTGTTCTCCATCGATCTCACCATGGGACGCTTGATTGTCCTCACAATGGTGACTACAGGCTCCCGAATGGACAGGACACTGTTCCCCTGCGACCTCTGCGTCTCCACCACACGCATTGGAGGACGCTTGATTGTCCTCATAATGGTGACTACAAGCTCCCGAATGGACAGAGCACAGTTCCCCAGCAGCCTCCGCGTCTGCACCACACGCATTGGAGGACGCTTGATTGTCCTCACAGTGGTGACTACAAGCTCCCGAATGGACAGGACACTGTTCCCCTGCGACCTCTGCGTCTCCACCACACGCATTGGAGGACGCTTGATTGTCCTCACAGTGGTGACTACAAGCTCCCGAATGGACAGAGCACAGTTCTCCTGCGGTTTCCTCGTCCGCACCACGTGAATTGGGGGAAGCCTGATCGTCGTCATCTTGTTGCATACATTTTACTAAATGGGGATAGTACTTCTGTGCCACTGAGAGCAAGTACATTCTCAGAATTCGATCTTCATTATTCTTCCTCTCTCTTTCATTGCTTGTTGTATTCTCAGCTTCATATGATTGGCTCAAATTTCTTTCCTTTTTCTCGATGCATTTGCCCTTGTTGATCGCCTTCGACAAATCTTGCAATCCTTCTGACAACTTTTTGTGTGATTTCTTCTTCATTGCAGGCTCGTTCTATTCTTGCAGCAGTCATAAGCCTTTTCTACCTTTTATATCGTATCTTTGCCTCGTGACCTTCAAAATTTATAGCGGCTTTGTGTTTTTGCTTTGTACTTTTATTCACCATTACCTCTATTCTGTTTCATTTTGTAAGTAAATCGTTTTCGTGCTTCTTAAGCTTCGCCTTCTTGGAGAAAAATCTTGTAGAATTGATTCTACTTTAAAACTTTCATTTGCCCCTTGAGTCACCTTCACAATGTAATTGTAGCGGAAAGAAGACAGTACATGAAGGCAGAATAGGTATTTGTGATGTTCAGATGGGCCGAGAGGGTTTCGTCATGGCACTGGACTGAATACAGTCTTGGAGCCTGCAGTGTGAAACCATGAGGAAGAGTTAGACACATGACCCAAGCATTACCTAGCCACTCTGTTCCTTTAAGGGTTGACCTCCATCGCAATGAATGCGGTGCAGTGGTGAAAACATCCAGAAATCAGCCAATCACGTTGGTTAAAAAATTTCCATGTAACATCGTCACTGATCTCTCTTGATGTTTTTATTGGATGTGGATGTTCGTTCTGTTTGGGAGCTGTAGTAATGGCCGTTCCGTATACCAGCCTCAAAGCATTCATTTAGCAAAGGATGGGGATGAGATATGGCGTCTGTTCCTCCCTACTGCTTCGTCTTCACTCCATTACAGCCTAAAGAGTGTTCACTCAGTTGACATCATCACACAGGCACCGTAGGCAGCTTCATAGCTAACTTTTCCAGGTACTAGTGCCTAGTGCCGCTTCAGATGTAAATGGCATCCCGCAGGATTCAAAATTGGGGTGGTTAACGAAAGTGAAAGTCATTTTTAACCATTTCGTTGGGAACATTCAAAAATTCTTTCATCAGCGGTACAGGTCGTTCTTCGTTCAAGCTGAGGTTTAGCATTCGGCAGTAGAATAGAATTTGCTTGCCACATAAAATAAATGAGCTAAGCCTTATCTTCTTCTTTGGTAACTCAGAGAGATCATCCTTTCACTCTTGATGGTTACCATTTGTTATAAAGGTCATAGATTTAGGGAGGCGAGCATTTCGAAAAATATTTTAAAGATGATGAGGCGGCTTGCGGGATTGATTATACTGAATAATATTTGTCCACCTCCTTCAAGACACCTCTCGTTAAATCACAATTTTGGTAAGTTGGCTACAGACACAGCACCCTCCAGATCCGATGATTTTAATTAGTTTACGGATTGCGTGAACTGCGTTGTGCTATTCCACTCACCTCTGTCCTCTCATATTAACATAGGTGAGCAGCCAGAAGGGCGGCGGAACTGACGTTGATTGCATGGGTATGGTGAAAAGTTGTCGAACTCCAAAATTTCAACGCTGTTTGATGCTTCAGAACACTACGGAGGGACAGATTTGTTGAGCTCGACATTTCATCCAGGAGTTAAGCGCATTGTGATGTCTGATTATTTGTTCAACTCTCGGTTGGGGTAACGGGCCACCTGGGGACACCGGCATTATACGTCCTGAGGTTGGCCCGGCCTCCAAACAAGGCCATTAGCCTCCAAGCCCTTCTGCAAGACAAACATGCTTTCTACCCGAGTATTGTCTTCTTTGTTCTTCAGGGCCATATCGGGGCGCAAGCGTATTTAAAATAAATGTGGCCAATGCGTATTCCTCAGTTGGCCTCGTGAAATGACGATAAAATTTTTTACGAAGGTTTGTCCGCAGGTTGTTGACATTGAGCTTCCGATCAGTGATGGCTGTGATAATCATCAACTACACTAGTTCGTTTAGTAATTTAGGTAAATAAATAATTTCATACGGGCGATTAATCTTCCGCTTTTTTCGAAGAAAGTCCTCAAAAACAAAGTAGTTTGTACAAAATCGTGGGCAAAATCGGAGCTATAAGTTCACCTTTACTTTGCCGTGTTCTTCAAATTTATAGTGACGGTCAACAATCACATTCAATGCATAAATAAATGCTAGCTTAGATAAAATTCTTATTTACTGCAATGCAAAGCCTGACACTATCACGCATTGGCACCTGAACGCGGATAAAAGTCTACGCAACCAGCATAAAACTGAACTAATAGTACACACTCCTTCATAGAGTCGCTAATTTAATCCTTACTTTGAGTCCTGAAAAACCTTTGCAGAATATGAGGTCACCTGCATATTCATTCTTTCCGACAAATTATAACACAAGCGCATATGTAAATTCATGCTTCTATAAATGATTGCTTCCAACTTTGGTTTTCACGGGATCATTTTACATGATTAGTTTCTGAGTTAATTGTTTAACAGTGCAAGTAACTCCGAACGACCTCAACGCTTTTCAAATTGCTTGCAGAAGCTCCGCTAGGTTTTTTCTGCCTTTCACTGGTCGTTTATGGTGGAGGGGGTGGAATGGGGCGGTCAAAGTGGACATAGGATTTAAGGGTTATAGGAAAAATAAAGTTCAAGGGGTGGGAACTGGACATTTTTCAGACATACCTCCTTACTACATCATAGAAGTCCACAAAAATGGTCTTAGTACTTATAGTACCTACGCTCTCTGAAACATCGGCTGAGCATAGAAAGCCTTCTTTACCAGTTTCACAGATAAACTTCTCTCTTATGCAGGAGTTCTACGCGGTGGTCGGATGCCCACAGAAATAACCACTGTGGTTGATACCGTAGCAGCTGTAATCACTTCGCATAAGAAAACCCGGGATTGAGCCTCCTGTAGCGTCCCGAGACTTCCCTTAAGGTAAAAGAAGACATAGTACTGGGGTAGAATATATATTCTGGGAATAGAGGGCTTGGGGGCTGTTGGCACAGCCCGGGGGCTGGCCAACTGACTAGTACAGTATGGCCACTCAGGTGACCAAAACCGGCAGTTCGAACAAACGAAGCATTACACTCCCATCCCCAGGCTATATATGAAGCATCCTGGCTTTACGAATTAGTTTACAAGAGTTCTATTGTTGCCTGGCATCATGATTCACTGCCTAAAATGCCCTGGATATGTGCTTTGACCTTAAGAAGTAGGGCTGCGTTGAGTATGCATGCGTTTTGAGTGTGTTTACTTTTTGCATTTCCCCTTTTAACGACAAGGGGTATCTTGCCTCCAGGCGATATAAACCGGCTTCTCAAAACCAGAACTTTCTTCGATAACTAGGAAACACGCATCACCGTGCCTCTGTGTACTGTACACCAAATATACCAATTCACTTCGGAGATGTAATGAAAGTTGCGATCGTAGCGATATTTCGCGTCGATTACTGTAATTGGCTTTTCATGGTGTAACTTGCACAACTTATATAACTAATATATTTTACCCTGAGTAAAAATTGCAAAAGGGTAATTGTTGAAGTTTGCTGGTCCTTTGTAAAAGTCATGATTTGTCCCGTTAAAATAGGATTATGCAGAGCCAGAACTTCGTTTTCAGGCATTTGTAAATAGGATTGTGTGAAGTACTGGTGAGTTTGATTTAACTGGAAGTTTAGTACGATTCGGTGGTATGTTTAATCCTACATCTAGATGCACAGGCAAAAATCTCAGAGTAGCCTGTGATTTAGCTTCATGGCCTGCCTTTTGGGCTATGCTAGTAGTCTCTTAGTGCTTCTGCATGTTGTTCTCTATTTTCCGCGACACTGTTGCAACTTCTTGGGATTTTAGAGACGACTTATGTAGCGTCCCGAGGCTCCCCTTAAGGTAAAAGAAGGCGCAGTACTAGGGCAGAATACATGTATTCCGGAAACAGAGGACTTGGGGACTACTGGCACGGCACGGAGGCCGACCAGCCCGCTAGAACAAGATGGCCACCCAAGTGACCTATACCGGTAGTTCAAACAAAGTATTACAACTTAGGCACTACAATACCACATGAATAATCCATTACAAAGAAAATGCATCACTCAATGTAAAGTATGGAAACCGCCTTCATTACCTATTCTAAACACATGCCAACATAATTTGCTGAGGCGTACGGTTAAAAATCAAGCCAAATTTTCCACTTTCACGATTTGTGCAACGTAAGAAAAAGGCAGTCCTTGAACTAAATAGTAGTAAAAAAATTTCGAGTATTTTCCTAACTTCTTTCTTTAGTGAACCTCCACAGCAAGCTTTTCGCCCATGCTGGGGTAATAAATAGCAATTCTAGTCTATGCTTTTACCGAGGTAACCCGACTGCTCACAATTGCGGTCCATATATGTTCTCGACACACCGTGATTTATATGGACTCAGGTTTTGACAAGAAAATGATAGATTTAGATTACACTACAGATATAAGCAATCGAATGCAGGTCCCAAATAGGCTCTCCCTTGTACTTCCCGACTTTTCTTCGGCTGATAGCATCTCAAGCCTGGGGACTGGCAGCCGAGTTCTTATTTCGGGTTCTAACAAATCCAATCACCTGTATAATCCGTATGGTACGCTCCTACTATGTCTCTCTAATATTTTTTTCTTTTTGTGCTTGAAGTAACCTGTGGCGTTGAGCATGTTGGGCTTTTAGACTTTGAAATTACCCATCGACTGACTTTTCAATGATTTAGTATGTGTTCCGATTCTCAGGGTCACTTGTGTTTAGTCTCTCATAAATGTGGCTACGGTCTGGTGACCTTTTGAGAAGGCTTTTTAAAAGTAATCCCAGTGTAAAACACTCTTTAGTTTTCAAGATAATTTTCATTTTTGTAAGCAAAGCACTTCATGGTAATTACTCTTTCCTGCTCGCTTAGATCTCCCTGTAACTAGCCCAAGTCTAGAGCCCCCACCAGAATCCTTAGTATTGGGACAAGTGGATTATCCAGACATCGATCGATTAAGCAAACCTCTCTGCTCATCTATCGATGGCAACAAGGAGAACAGTAACCTCAGTCTTTTTCAGTAAGTCTTCATTATTTCTCTCCATGGAGATGACCTTACTTGGGCGTGATTCACTACTATTTATGCGCGTCAGTGTAGCTGCTTGGAATTTATTTGTTGATGCCAAGTCTTGTTGGTCTTGGAACGTCCTCGTGCCAAATGATATTAAGTATACTTTGCAATCACATGATCCAATATATCAGCACCGTTTTGAGTTCATCGTTCTATTAATTCACTTAAAGCTAGTTATGCATGCCAGTTCAAATATAGATAATTAGGTTAATTTCCAAAAGCTTGCTTATGTTGGCAGCAGAACTGTTTTATAACCAAATTGTTATTTGAGCTACGCATCGAAACAGATACTTGGAGTCCATAAGTTGTGCGATCGTCAGAGACTGGTAGTGTGTGAGTGTACCGTTTTCTGGCAGTGGTATTTAACATCGTGGTTGCGCACATCAGGTAGTTTGCATTTGTTTGGGTTGCTCATCGTGAGCTTGGCGAGAGAAGATCCGTCAACTCGGGTAATGTATGCTTTGCAAGCCTGTAATCATGTCGAATGCGACTTAGGTTGTGATTTCATTTCGTGAGTGTATTGCTGCTTTGATCGCATCTCAACATTGGTTCATATTTCGAGTCTGCTCAGCACGTGAGCGTGACTTTTATAAAGTCAGTCTCTTGACATACAGTTAATTTTGAGACCCGGCTCTCTTCACTTGCGCATGCCGTAAGATGTTTCATGTTCATTGGTCACACAATAGCTCTCGCCTCGCTTCGTAACAAACGAAAGTCATTTGTGTACGTCTACTTTAATTCCCATTATAAATTCGGATAGTGTGGATAGAAGCGCTTGAGTGTAAATTCCAACTACCGGCATTTATAAGTTCATATAGTTGTGCCGCACTAAGCCTACCATCAGGAGAAATTCACACCGGTTAATGAAATTATCGTAAGATGGGTACGGTTTTCGTAGCAGCAGCTTTGCGACCGGGATTTCGTCGATTATAACAGCTCTAACTCAATCTAACTTTGGGTCACTTAGCTGTTCAATGGTTCAGTGGGTTGGCTTCTAGAGGACCTCTCCTGTGAAACTTTGTGGTGTTACACTCGGCTCACAATTTGCGTTAACCCAATCGCTTAAGTGAACAGGAAGATGCTAAGGGGTAAGGGTGATGAGTTTACCATCATAACGAATAGCAAATGCAGTGCAAGCGATTTCGGTGGTGGTGGTGGTGATGGTTTTAGTAGTGAAGGCAACTATAGTGTTAGCTTTCTACCCCTTTGATAGTGACCTCTACAGCCCACCGGATGACGACCAGACTCTAATCGAGCAGCCCCATCTGAACGTTTCCGCAGATGACTGTAAGGCCTCCCCGGCTGTGAATTTGGAGGGTCAGTTGGAAGAGTTAGTGGTGCGCGTGGCGGCGCTGGAGGAGGCTCTCGCAAGGCAGAACCGCCGCGAACTCTTCGTCCTCATCCTCCTTGGTACCTATTTTCTCCTCAAGTTCGGCCGTTCCTTCCTCTGAGGCGGTCTTGCGGTTCCCGCTATCTCCTCCTTTGTGTACAGATATGCAGACTGAGGGAGTAAAAGTGAGAGAATTTTCCGTCTTCCCTCGGTATTGTCGTTCACCTTTGTGTTGTTATCCTGTGTAGATGAATGAATGCAATCTTTCCTCACTCACTGTATTTATCTTATTCTCTTGAACGTTGTGGTTGCTTTTTTGTAGGTAAAATGGTCTTAAAATTGGATTTTGCCGTTTGGCTAATTATGTGTTCCTTTTTCTACCCTGAGAGTGATTTGGCTGAGCAGGTTATTAGGGTTTTTTTTGGGTGTTTTAGAATAGGAAAAGCTGTAATCAAGGTTTATGAACTTTGTAGTGTTCTTTGCGTGATGAAGTCGAGGTCATGTGACAACCCAATCGGATCTCGACTTATTGTATGGAGTGGGGTCAAGGTTATGGAGTATTATCAGTAGCTCAAGTAGGGCGTTATGGCAGCCCAATGGTTGGCTTGATGTAGTTTATAGGCGATCTAGCAGGTTTATCAACAAAAACTTGATTGTAACGAGTTCGGTACAAAGCGAGCGCCAAGGTAGGCAAAAACACAGTTTAAAGCTGCGTGATAGATGTTTGTCAGGATACGTCCTTTAAGTAGCGGGAAGCTTGCACCTTTGACAAGGGTGGGGACCCCAATTTCTCAATACACCACATCTGCTGCAAACAAATCTCGCTCAAAAGGTTTGTAACTAGTGTTAGGTTGGAGAGACGGCAAAGGTTCTAGATTGGTGGTATGACTAGTTAAACTCGCCTCATTCACAACGAACATGGACTTTGACAATCAATTCCGACGGATTAGGACAAAGTTTTAGCCACACCGTCAACGACACAAAATCCAGCCGATTTTACGTGTAATTTTCCGAAACCTATTCTCGGCCAATTTTATGGACTTTAAATGATCCATAAAACCAGCCCAGCTATAGTCTCTCAGGATGAGTGAGCTCAAGGCAGAGAAATATTTACTTGAGAGAGAAGGATGGAAAAGGCGGTAAGGATAGCGCAGGGAGCCTAAGGGCGCGGGGAGGAGAGACATTCAGGGACTTGAAAGGTGGAGGGTCGCCTGGTTCAGATAAGGACACCGCCCAAATATTTTGGTCGACATGTTCCATGCCATAAACGCCGAGGTTCTTGGCAAGGTGGTGAAGTATGCAACGAGGAGGGTTGGCTATGACACCTCATCCTAGCAATGACAGTAACCATCCATGCACCGATGTCTTATAATACATTGGTAATTTATCTCCCAGCTTCGGTAAAGGAGCACCTGGAGACTTCAGCCACTGGATCTTCTTTGAATAAAATTGGCCTCCGAGTCATGCCAGTACCACTTATATACATTTGCCTTAGTATTGCCTTGGGTGTAGCCACGAAACCCTACAGTATCGAATCACTAGAATAAGTACTGCTGATGAAGAAGAGATGAGAAAGAGATTTGAACTCTTGCAGGAACATCATACTCCATCACATTAGAAAAACAGTATGGCAAGTAGCCATACCAATACACATCAGGATGATCAAATGGGGCCCCATAAACATATTCCAGCCCTAATATATCCCTAAAATTTCATTATCATTAAAATGTCTCATGAAATGCAAAAATTAATTTTTTTAAAAATTATTGCATTGGAAAAATTTTGCACGTCTTCGACACTAGATGCCTGTATGCATTAATACAACTCCGCCATGAAAATGGGGAGGCACACATCCTAAAAACTGGTGTCGAACACAGCGAGGCATCCCAATTGAGATTTACAATAACCAGTAAGCAAACTAAATAATTTTTACGTGTTGACTTGGCTGCAATTTCTTTGTGAGTGGACAGTTTTAAGCTTTTGCCTCGTTGGCCCGCTACTTTTGAAGCTCTAAACGCTATGCCCCTTTCTTGCCGTTATTATGAGAATGAGTTTCCAGCAGAAAACGATGTCGTAGTTGCTGTTGTAACGTCAATCACGAATAGTGGAAGTTATGTTATCTTGCCTGAATACGACAATGCGATTGGCATGATACTCCATAGTGAGCTTTCCAGGCGTCGTATTCGGTCCATAAACAAGCTCGTCCGTGTCGGTCGCAGTGATATTGTCCTTGTCATTCGTGTGGACCCTGATAAGCGTATGTTGTGTTTTTGGTTATACGTATCAAATAGGCTACATTGATCTGTCGAAACGGCGTGTGCCTCTCGAAGAAACTCATATCTGTCAAGACCGTTTTGCAAAAGCAAAAGCAGTAAGTCGCCTCCCATCTACTATGGCTTTAGGTAAACCAAATTGTCAGGCATGCGGCAGAAAAATTGGGCTACACTGAAAAGTCACAACTTGAGGATCTTTGCGCTAAAACGGTGTGGTTTTTCGATAAGAAATATGCAGGTCAAGGTGGTTCTCATGAAGCGTTTAGAAGGGCTGTTCAGTATGTTTACTTTACTTGCTGCTATATTGGTAGTATTCGCAGTAGCCAATGTATCTTTTTGCTATTTTCCATTGCTACTTATTTCCCCACCTTTAGAAACCCGAGCATTTTGGACGCCTGTGATATTGATGAAAAAACCAAGGAAATGTTACTGCAGGACATTCGCCACCGACTTATGCCTCAGGCAGTAAAACTGCGCGCAGATTTTGAAGTCTCCTGTTTTGCTT
The DNA here is from genome assembly GCA_001923025.3 of Taenia multiceps. Lineage (NCBI taxonomy): Eukaryota > Metazoa > Platyhelminthes > Cestoda > Cyclophyllidea > Taeniidae > Taenia > Taenia multiceps. The sequence goes on along the minus strand of CM010313.2, from coordinate 17,828,798 downwards.
ACGAGGGAATTGACGCTGTCCGTCGTGCTCTTCACGCTGGCTTGGCTCTTAGCACCGACGATCTTCCCATCAAGGTGACTTATCATCCTCAAACTAAGATTTGAGAATGCTTATTTTAAAATTAAAATGCTATTTGTCCCAGAATTTATTTGATTTGTGAGCACTAACGCTGGCAAATAGTGTCTATTTGTAAAATCGTCAGTCATTTATGTGGTTATTTCTCAGTGAGACATGGTTTCTACTTCTATGAAGGATGTTTCTGTCAAATAGGTGGTGGGAATAGTTTTATTTTGGTTTCAGATAAACCTCATCGCTCCGCCCTTGTACGTGCTGACCACGCAAACTCTTGAGTGGAATGAAGGTCTTGTACAGCTAGAAAAAGTCTTGGAGGCCATCAAGAACTCTATTGAAGAGCAAGAGGGCTCATTTAAACTGCAACAAAAGGTGATTCTCGTTTCCGTGCTTCACAAATTTGTCTCACATATACGTTTAACTGCACCAGTTTTTGGTCTGGGATTTGTCACTCCGTGAGGACCATCATGGATTAGTTTCTAGGTCCACTTTTGCTATTTACCGGTTGAGAAGCCAAGGCGGTGGCAAGTTTGTAGTCGATTTATTCTGCTACTGTAGTTGGACCTAATTACAGCCGGATCAAATGATTGCGAATTAGCACTTGGAGTACTGCGATGATGAATGTTCAAATTGCAGAAAGTGGATGCTGATTAAATATTTGTATATGTTTAGACATTTCGAGCCATCAGTTTAGTTATTTTGATTATCTTTTTCTCGACGATCGGTACGGGACGACGCATCGGCAATCAGACAACTTTCAGTTTCAGCTATGATGTGATGTAAATTCATTTCGGTAGTTTTCACCCACTGAAGTCTAGTAATAAGTTGTTTGTCCTAACGACTGTTCTCACCAAAGGTAGCACATAGCGTCAAATCTTCCATAATGCACTTGACGAAAACCCGTATATCACTGGGGAGCAAGCAATATTTATCACTACGAACACTAATGAGTTGTGAATTTTGTTTATGATCAAAACCGTTTTTTTTGATCCGTATTTAAAAGGTGGTTCACCAGTAGAAAAGGCGTGCCATCCCATGTTATTTTGAAATAATTATTTGCCTCTGTAGCGTCTTGCAATGGGGGCAAGATCTCTTTATTGTGAGTAGTGACTTGTTCGTCCTGCCTAACTTCAAAAGTGTGGCCTTTACGAATTGGAACTCCCACAGGGTAGCATAAGTCGGTCTGGTATCGCTAGCATTTGGACTTGGAAGTTTAAAACCTTTTTTGTACGATAGAGCGTGTTCCTGTGAAACGCTGTCTCTGCGCTTTTATGCTGGAATGTCACTTCAGCGAACCTCAATTGGGAGGCATTTTTGTCACTTATGCTCTTTATGACTACTCTTTGCTAGCCACGCGTTGTCTCCGACACCGAGGAGGCTGACTTTCAGCGGCAGTTGGAAGAGCTGGAAGACGCCAACAAGGAGGTGTCTGGTGACGAGGATGACGAAGACGAGGATGATGGAGAAGACGAGGACGAAGGGGGCGAGGAGGGACAAGACATGGCAGAAGGTGCGGCTGAAGGAGGTGATGATTCTGTGGAGGAGGAAGAGGAAGACCAGAGGAAGAAGAAGAATCCTCGCAACACCAGCAACGCCAAGAAAGGCAAGAAGGGAGCTAAGCAGCGGCAATCGAGCAGTGAGGATGTGGAGGAGGAATAAAGCGTCTGGTGTCCTAGACAGCCTATTTGGCCCTCTCTTTGCTTTCATTGTGTGTGTACAGGAGGGAATAAAAGTAATCAAGTAGGAAGCACTGTGTTTATCAATAGCTTTAAGTTGCCCAAACCTGCGGTAAACTTATTATGTCAACATTGGCTCTCCAAGGAGTGTTTGTTGTACATGATAAACGAACGAGTCATCGCTCAATCCCTCCACCCACATCAGCTAGGAAAACTGCAACATAGGGCACTCAACTTTTGCCGAGAAGCTATTGGCTGTAGCCACATTTCGCCTCGCCAAGGTACGGTAGTGTCGGTTGGCAAAACTCTGATCCTGACTCCGCCTTATGCAGGGCAGCAAAGCGACCAACGCCCTTGAGTCATTATAGTATCCAAGCCCGAAACCGGTCACTGTTCTGGTGGCAACCATTAACTAACTCAGCCGAGCAGATGTACTCCACGCCTGCGGGGGCGGTGGAATAGGCAGTGCGCATCCTTGTTGGATCCCGAAGCTTCTCTATTCGTCACTAGCAGACGGCTAGTTATTGCACGAAACCGGACATGGATTTGCCATCCTCCAAGTTTAAGAAAATTAACGCTCAATAGTATTTTGTACGCATGGATTGATATGGTTTAACGTTATTCGTTATTATGACAGAAGAATGAATGGGATTAAATGCATGATAGGGGGAGACTTCACCCACTAGTCTTTGAGTCACTTGCGTTTCTTTGGATTGGGTTTCTTCGCCGGTGCGGTTGACAACCTTTTGTTGCTGTTTACCTCTTTTTTCTAAAAACGAAAGGAAGTAAGCCAAAAATTCCAAAATATCATTTTCAGAGGAACAAAATCGCGCCATGGAGACTCAACCACAGCTCAAAGTCAAAACGGTGTCTAGGCAACTCACTGAAACTCATGGTTTCAATATGCTAATTTAGAAACCGCTGATAAAATGATAAAGTCACCGGAATGACTGACAAGACCCACCTTATCTGAGGGCGCCGCAGGTTTGATTTGGAAGAAATTGTCGATTCTGCCTTGCGTTGAAACAGTTCGCGATTTTTGTATCTTCTTCACACCATTCCTTATTCTCTCTTCACTAAAGTGGTTCAGGCAGGTGTCAAAATGTCTCCATATGGTTAAAGCATTGTGCTCTTTAAAAAATGACTCACTTGAAACCATTTTTGATGCACATGAACTCAACAATGCCATCCTCATTGGGTTCCGTCCACTTCAGCTGAAAAAATACGCACAAAAGAGGTTAATTATCAAGTACGATAGAATCGGTATTACAGGTATTAAGGCTAACCTCAATTGATGCAGGATCAATGACATCTGGCTCAACGAAGAGACGAACAGCCTCCTTGTAGACCCAACCCTCCGGAGGCTGGTACTTCTTCGTGTCTATGTGTTCCAGGATGGAATCAAGCGACTTATAGCGCTGAATTAGCTCCACCGATTTCTTCGGTCCAATACCTTTGATACTTTCGCAGTAGTCGCAACCAAGCATGACGCAGAGATCCACAAATTGGTTCATTGTTAGATCCATTGAATCCAAAATCTTTTGAAGATTGAACTCTTGGATTGGCATTTTGCTGAAAACAAGAACAAGGCAACCTTTAAGTTGTTCAAAAGCACAATTATGCAAATAGGACAATGGAATCTTAACACTGTGAATTCCTAGACAGAAAACAACGGAACACTTTTACGTCAAAATTTCAAGCATACCGAGCCTCGCTAAAAGTGAGGTGACGAAGCAAAACAGGTGCACCAAAGGCCAGGGCATCCATATCCTCCGTGCCGACTGCAAAGACTTTCCCAGATTTTGCCAACGCCGCGCATTGAGCCTCTGCTTCACCGGGTGCCTAGAAATGTGCAGTCATGTATGCGAGGCTTCGCTATGAAAGACAATATATCAGTAGAAGACACTAGTATCCTCACTTCGACAAAAGGAATACCCATGAGCCGAAGGAGCGTTTTGCAATCCTCACTGTGCTGAGCGGTGATTTTGACCAATCGTCTTGTGTATTTTTCGATCGCTTCCGTGTCACCGACCTCCTTTGCTTTGCCCAACTCCTTGGCGTTCTCTTCTCGACGCTCTGTGCGTTTCGCCAGTTCTCCGGACTTGAGGTACGGCGGTTTGCCCTCAAACACATAAACCGGTTTGAGCCCACCTTCAAGCATACGGATTGTACGATAAAACATCCCCATAAGATGGCTGCGGAATGGTAAAGTTGGCACCGATTACTCACTTATTATGCAAATCATATGAATGCAAAAATTATAGCACGGATTTACCTTGTGGATTCACCAGCTTCATTTGCTAGATTGCTGCCTTCACTACGGACAGCAACCAAGAACTGATATAGGCAGAGCGAAGCGTCAATAGCCACTTTTCTGCCAAAATATGATTTGATTTCCCCATTCTTTATGGCCTTTGGCGCAAAATCACCAACAACCTTAGTCAGCTGATGTATACCCATAGCAGCAAAACAGCGCGTTTATTTGTGATTCATTAGCTCACAAAATTTTCGATACATTTAAACTAGACCATTCTTGATGCAGCAATCTGTCTAAGATACTCAAAGCTCTTTTTCGTGCGTGAACACCATTTATGGCCATTAAAAGGGCAGCCAGTTCGTGACGCACGCTTTCATTGTCTAGCAAGTTGCTTTCAGGAACCTTCTCTTTTTTAGGAAATTCTTGTCCTTACCATGGAATAGTTTTGACTTATTAATTTCTTATAAATGGTATCTACTCCCTTTTCACCTTAAAAGTTGCATCTAGCTACCGTTAAAGTAAAGCTTTAAATCTTTCTAGGTTCTGTTTTAACATATAAAACGCACTCATTCCGTACTCACGTGAGAGTTCGGTTGTGATTCTCTATTTTCGTTTTGGATTTCTTGATGGCCTTTGCGGCGACAAGAGGTGCAAAATTTCTAAGTATATGCGTTTAAGTATCAGTCACATTGCAGCTATAGAGACTTGTTCCCAAAATTGTAGCATCTACTTCTGAATAGACTGGCACGTAAGAATGAATTGCTCAGGTTTGCATCAATTAACCGACAAAGAACAAACGGCTTCCGAAAACATTAAGAGACTTTCGGTTCGTGTCATGCAATTGGAGTCACTGGTATCCATTCAAAGTGAAATCATAAATTACTTATCGAATAACGAACATTCTGATAAGAATCATCCTCTTCTCGAAGTGAGTAAAAGACTACAAGAATCATTAATCTCTACATCAAGCAAATACAAGTCTACCCTCGATAACGAAACTTATCAAAACACTCCTAAAAGTAAACTCACAGTTAACATTTTGATCCGTTATTAGAAGCCATTGGAGCCGAATACAGTAAGGCGTCGGGACAATTACAATCCTCCGATCTAGGGGTCTCAATTCAACCAGAAGACAATGAGAGCAATGGCGATGCAGAATTGGCACAATGTAAACCGCCAGCTATCAATCCTACTTTCGAAAGAAATTCAAATACATGGGAAAATCCAATGGAAGTGCCCCGTATGTTACACCTTCCATTTTCCTCTATCTTCTTCTACACAGTATTGTTGACTGGTGAACACGCTGGGGATCACTTTGCAAATGGAAAATTAACTTCGAAGAAAAGGTATATATTTTTTGTGATTCTCATTAGTCAAATGACTTTGTGATAGGTGTATCTGAGCAATTGAGTGAATTGTGAGTGTATGCCATGGTAGAAAACCTATTTAGGCGTGAGTTTTATGCATGTAGCACTCAAGTTTAAATTAATTTATGTTATACTGATCTGACGATATAGCAGTTGTCATATGCCTACTTAGGTATACAACACATTTCTCTTTGCCCCGTGCAATCACTCCCAAATCAACCGTTGAGATCTCTCAACGCCTCGAAAATGATAGAGGTGACAGGATCATTTCATCAGTCTCAACGGATTCTGATAGCGCAAGTTTAATTTCTTCGGAATTCGAAATCGAAGTTGTGACTCCTCCCAAACAAATTACAGGGAACGGTGCTCATCAATCGGTTATGGAGAAAGAGTTGCCAAGAATGACCGAGAATTCCAATGTAACAACGCTCGCGGATCCAATAGCTAAAAGCCATCCTTTTTGTGAATGGGTATCTAGCCAGAGAAATAACAACAAAAGAGTAGAAGGATGCGGAGCAATAATTGAAAGAGCAATGCATCAGTCGCATCCCGACATGCAAGTCAGATGTATTTCATATATTAATGGTAGACTTTGCATGGCACATGCAATTGCTTTTGAAGTTTAGTTCATAAAAGCGGCGGCTCAAATTATTTAGCATTGCTGTTTTTTGATGGGAAAAGTGTTGTTTTTCTAAGCCATTCTTCCGTTTTTAGCAGAAGGGACACCTACAACTATAATCTTACTGATTTTATCAAGGCATGCCATCTCCTCCAGCAGTCGCTTGAGAGTCCCAAATCTGTCTCGCCTTCCAAAATGGTAAAGATTATAGCTTCAAAGAGCCCCCTTTTCTACGAAAAATCTAAAACGCTGAGTGATTTTTTCAGATGGATGCCATGCCTATTTTGCGTGAATACTGGTTCCATAACACGACATCGTCTGACGTCACAGTTGAGTCCTTCGAAGCCCTTCTCTCAGTGATTGCACAATTCCCGCCTTCGGTCGCTGGTCGAGTCGTGAATCAACGAGACAAAGAGGTGAGGTTGCCAGTTACTGATAACCCATGCCAATGCCATCGGTAGATGCCTCAAAACTTCGAGATATTTTCCAAACAAATTTTGAAGAGGGAGCATTGAGTTTAGTCAGTAACTAGTAATCGTTTAAATCTTGATCCAACGTGAAAAATTGAAGTCTAATTTGAGTCGTTGCGCACATACGAGTTAGATAGAGAGCTGCATCATGAAAACAGTGTCAAATCATTTCAGCTATGCACTTAAATGTGCCGTGCAAATTAATACTTACTTGGATTTGCCACCTTCGAAGCAATTCCAACTTACAATGTTATGAGATTATTTTATTTAACAATTTGTCTTTAATTACTTCTACTTCAACCTTATAAGTAAAGGCAGAAATTGAGTTTTAACATCCTCGCCGCTAGTTTTGAAAAGTTCCACGCGAAAACTAAGACAGTTTGGGAAGTGATGCCAATTTCTCATTTATATGCGAAACCAGAGTTAAAATCTAACTTCGTAGGAGGGAGAAGGATAATTAAAGACGCGTTGCATTAAAACTTCTAGGGTCGCACATTTCTGCACATTGCGGTTCGCAATCGCCTCTGGCGGCTGATTGAGACGGCCCTCGAGGAGTGTCGTGAATTTGACCTCGATCGAACCGACGCCTGTGGTCGAACGCCCCTCATTTCGATGGTCTTTTATGCCTCTCAGGTATGCTTCCTTATGCGTTGTAATGGTTTGGTAAACAAGTATCAAGTGTCACTTCGTCGTGATGGCTGTCAGTATGTTTGACACCTCTAATTCGGTGGTAACTATCAGCAGCATGCATGACAGTGGCATTATCTTTTGCATCTGATTGATGGGACTTTCGTATATTTGCTATACCATTTTCTTCTATGAAATGGTAAAAGGTGGGTGCTCACGTCCAGGGCATACAAATGCCCTTCTTTTACTCCGTTGTGCTATTCTCTACGAGTCTCTCCTGATTTACTTAAATGTCAAATGGTCCTACAAAATAGATTAAATCTTCCAGGGTCTGCTCATGGTAGGCGGTTATTAAGACGACGGAGACGCAAAGGAAAGCAGGGTTTGACAATTGCAAGCCTTCATCTAATTAGGCATTATAGTACTTTTATATACCAAATCATCTAGGCTCCTTTTATCGCTTCCTGTTTTAACCTAATTTAATAGAGTTGTTGTTGAACATATGCTCCAAGATCTGAAACACTTCTTTAAAATGTCTTTATAACAAAATTTGAGTAAAAATAAGCACGAATTTTAGGTACAAGTATGGTTTTCCAATAAACAACTCCAAATTTTTCTCGCCATTATGGAACCTGCCAATTATCTCAACATTAGTTTGGAAAAAAATTATCACAGTCAAACCTGTAAACAAATTAAGCATGGAGGACATGTGGCATTCGCGCAGGGAGAATGGCTGTTGAACAGAGGACTCTATTTTCCGAGGAAAAGTGCATGGAATGCTAGCATCGAACAATTATTTTTGTGTGGATTCTTCATGTACAGCTTTGCCCATGTACACTTGCTATGGCATGTACAAGCTCGAGCTAAGGTTCAAAGTTCAAGCTTTTAATAATTGCATGGGCTCATCGTTTCAATGCCTCTCACAAAGCTCACTTTTGGATAGACCAAAGTAGCGCTCCGTGTCTTCCCTGAAGGCGAGAAAAGGTGTAATACCAGGGTGGGATACGTGTCACCAACGCAAGAGAAGGTTGGAGAGAGGCATGATGCCAAGCATAAGTAACGTAACCGTAACATGAACAAAGCATTCAACAAAAGGTGAAAGAATTACATAACGCTTGCCTTCTTTTGAGCATCATCTTCGGCGTCCTCCTTGGCAAATCCCTTGCGGCGGCCATCACAGTGTAGTTGGTGCTGCAGGCAATACATTCTACAGTCAATTACACTGGTCATTGAATTTCCATGTAAATGAGAAGATGCTTGGCCGTTTGGTTGGATCTGGAGTTTCGTTCTTTTTGAGGGTTGTAGTGGGAGGAAGGCCGACTGTGATGGCTAGCTTGTATACCCATCACTAGTCGTAAGAACGCTGGCCTCAAATCGGTAATTCAAAAAAGGACGATGTCTAGCATATTTTCGTAGAGATGTTTCGAGTTCCTTCCTCCTTGCCACTGTTCCCATTCCAGTGATGCCCAGCCAAGTCAATCTGGTGTTGCGTGTTCACTTTATTAAAATCTTCACACAGGTACCGTTGACAACTCCATTACGAAAGCCAATGTGGCTCCAGTTTTCAAGATCACTCCTGCAGAACACAGGAGTGGGGTGGTTGTTGAACGTAGACGTCTTTTTTAGCCCATCATTCATGGATTGTCACCAACCCTCCTATCTGCAGTCCGTGTCTTTCAATGATAACAAAAATGTTTAACAAGCAGGAATAAAAATCAGAATAATTGCTCTTTAGTATCAAATCCGCATCCGCTGCCACCAATGAAACGCCTTAAGTCTTTCCTTGGTAAGAAGGAAGTCGCGGTACTCGAAAAGAAACTGTATTGCCGATGAAGAGATGTGCCGAGCGTAAGTGGCATGACCTGGAGGTCATGATGCCTATTGGAAGTACAAAAGCTGAGTCTTAAGCTACTACAAAACCAAACCAAAGAGTCAAAGAAGCAATCAAAATAGTAAAACTAGTTCAAGTTCAAAAGATGTCATTAATGGGTTGGATTTGAAAAATCATGTTTCGCAATTCAATTACTGCAGAATTAAGCACTTGGGCGCGATGTACTTTCCTAATCTAATCTGAATGCCCGTTATGTAGTCCTAATTAGGTCATGTCACCGAGATACGACTAATCAAATGTGACAAGCTCAGTGCGCTCTAATTTACTTCGCCTTACTAAAAAAGTACACATGTCTAGGAGAATGGAGCATATTTCTTTAGATCAGTGCAACAAATTTCGTCACCTACCTACGTTTGCTTTTCCCTTTTACTTCCTGACTACTGCAATGGTTGCCTGCAATCTGCGAAGGATAGATTTCATCATTCTAGCGCTAGTACTCCATGACCGACTTAAAGGGGACTGACTCCCACTAGCAATCAACCCACCTTCCCTTGTCCACCTGCAAGGCTGCCTATAGCTGGTAACTACCGTTACTTACGTATCACCGCGAAAGATGAGAATTTTAACGACTAGGTACAGGGCGACTGACTCTTCCAACTACCAAAGAGTATGAAGAAGTGGTTTTTTAGCAGTTGCTATTATTTTCTCGTTATTTGCTAGGAACTAATTAACGCATTTCTCCAAAGATCCCAACACACTTCCAATCGTGTTTTTTTTGAGAGCAATGCAACAAGCTAATTAGCTGTGTATTTCTTGGATTGTTTAACTCTGCCATTATACCTCTGCAAGGCGGTATGGCCTGCGAACCATGTGAAATCCCCCAAGCCCTTCCATAGGCTCGAAATACATATTGCCCGCGAGTATCATGTCTCCTCTCGTCTTCAGGATAGTCTCAGAGCGCTATATCTGACCTCTCTCCACATGCGCCACCTCTGAAGTAGCAGTTTCATCCATTGAAGTTTGAAAAAAATGAGAGAAAGACAGCTTGAGCGGTATGAACAAGTCCATTGTCTTGGAGACTTGAAGACCCAATTTAATCAGCCTAATCACCTAGTTAGGCACTTCTTTATAATATATGAATGCCCCTCCTTTAGAGCATCTCCTGTGATCAATTTTCCCATTTCGTCCTTAAAAAAATAAAAAGGTATGCAGCAATCACCCGCAAGACGACAATAAAGAGCATCCAATTGCTTTTCACCTTCTTGGAAATAATTTTCTTCAAGGACTTTTAATTATCATGATTTTGTTTTGCTTCTATGGTCGGCACTTAATTGAATCCCGTATCTTATGCGCCTTCCCAAATTCGGTCATTTGTAAATCAGCTTTCCCTATGGTACTTAGTACTAGTGTTTACTTAATAAAATGGGAGCCATTTTTTCTGGGGTAGAACTCCCGAAATTGCCGATAATAAAAAAGTATGAATAGTGAACTAGGTACTTAAGTACCTCAACATTAGCCAATGGGAATGGAGGAGCACGCAGCACTGGACAGTTTAGTGCGGCGGAGCACGGAGTCTACGCGGACGGCAGCGTTGCTGGCGGCCGTAAGTGCGACGGAGCGGGGCAACTGCGGAGCCGCAGCCGTGGTGGCGCGCCTCTGCGCCCGTGGTACACGCCTTCAAAAGGATCGACGTGACGCCTCAGGCAACACCGCCCTCATGCTTGCTGTACGGTACAATAACCTCGCGATCACTCGGCTTCTTCTCCTCCTCCGACCTGACCTCTGCTCTCTACATGCTCGTAATCAGGTGACCTGTCTCGGTTGTGCTCCTTTCCATTACCACTGCAGAGAATTTAGTTTTCTATGACTCTTTGAAGAAATTATTAGCCGTTGGAAATGAAATACAAATCTGTCAGCTGAACACAAGACAATTATAGGCACTGCTTCCCTCTGCTTTGGTCAGAGCACCGTCAATAAGTTTAGTCGATTCACTTTTCCATTTAGGCGCATTTTGACTGTTAAATCGGCCCAGACTTTGTGTTTTAACACTACTTATTGACAGTCAAGGGTGAAACTATTTCAAAAGTCCATTTTTTCATGCCAAGCCATTTGATCCCAATTCATAAGTTAGTTTCAGTTTTCCAACTCTTCCCCATCTGATCATTCTGCCTATCCGCAATCATTTGGTATTTGTCATTGAGCCGATCCAATTCCTCTCATAAAAAATTGCATCTTTTCCGTCCCATCAAATGGGAAGCGTAAGGTGGAGAAGCTACTGCCTTTTATGCCACTAGGTACCAACCGGAAGCATATACACCTTCGCTTCGCCTGTAACTTTATGAGAATCCTAACTGTTTGGCTAAGTGTTATCTTACAATTCTCGAATTATCGCTCAACGTCAAACATAGCCTGGTCCAGGCAGGAATTTGGAAATCTAGCAGAGAAAAATTAGAAAATAAAACATCACGAATTTAATGGTAATTATAATACCCTGTTTGTTCGTCTTATAACCTATTGGTTTTTAGTTTCAAGCATATTTGCTGGATGGTCTGGCCTCCAGGCCATGGTAGTAGCCTTCTCCAGCCTTCTGCTTGAGCATTGTGCCTTCTTTTCTCTTCAGAGGGGTTGAGGGAGCTACTTTTAGTAAGTGGTACCCTCGATGAAATGGTTAAAAGAGATGCTGCCATTATTCCATAAACCTCTCGTGATTGTTCAGAATGGCCATGCTGTTGGAACGATTCTATGTGGAGTAGACTGGTGCGCATACTGGTTTCGTGAATCCGGAATACAATATTTCTATTGCTGTCATCGCCTCCTTTTCAGACGGCCAAGTTTTGCCCCATTATAGCTATACATAATTAATCTGTTGACCACGTGCCTAAAGACCCTTTCGTATTCAGAAAGGTAATAACTAGCGCTGGGCACATCGTAGATCCCCTCCTTCCTCTGTTGTAGACTTCGCACCGTGGCCGTTCACCCTTAGTTTTTAGCACATGAACTGAATCATCATCGTCAGTTGTAAACAGTTTATCATTGGGTTAGTAGTAAACAGGAGATGAATTTACGTCCGAACCTTGTTATTTGTAGTTCATGTGCTAACCACAGGTTGTAGTGACTGAATTACAGGGCGAGTTGCTTCCATTCTCCCTGGTAATGGCATTACTTGAGCTCAAAGAATAACCCAACTTCCTAGCATAAAAGATGCCTCTTTTGACCGCTAACAAACAGAAAAGGGAATGAAGTGAATAATTTCCATAGCTAATTCAGACACAAGGAAGTTGCGCAGCTCCATCGAGACTGTCCTGTAGGCAAAAGAAGTCATAATATCTGGGCACAATGCAATGGCGGGGCCTCTAAGTAGCCCGTTTCCGAAACCGAGAGTTAAGCAAATGGTCAGCATGGTATATACCCCCTCTCTCTCTCTCGGTCATGGACCCTGGTGCTACTCTTTAAGCAATCTCCCAAATCAGCCAATAGCAACGCAATCAATGCTGTAAGGAACAAACACCTACCAGCCATCCATGCCGATCGTCGAGTTTTCATGCAATTGAGGAGATACTCGATCGCAACATCACTTGGTTATCTTAGTGATTCCATTGAGTCTGGATTTTTGCACGGCATGGGAGCTGTTTTAGGGAGGAAGGGGTCGAGAGAAGGTGCTGGCCATCATTCATGCCTATCGCTGAACTTAATAATACTAAGCTAAAAGCACAGTCATTCAATAAAGAGGAGGGCTTGATGCATTTCATAGGGATAGGAATCTCCATCTGTTCCATCCAGCTAGTAGAGAGGGGTAAAGGTGGTGTCACGTGTTAACTTCATCAACATCTTCATATAAGTACAGTAGACAGATCCATAGGGCAATTTTTTTGCTGATTTACTGCTACTGTCCTTTTTTTTGCTAACAACATTCCTGTGGAACACGAGGCTGGAGTATTTGTCAGAGGTAGGTGTCATTAGCAGCCCTTCTGTTGGAGATTATCGTATCCAGAGCACGTGCCATTCTTTTGTCACTCTATGGTTTATCTTCCAACAAAATATCTCTCCTTGCCACGATCATTCCACGAGTGGAAGCGCTGATATTAAAATGTATTAGACAATATAAAGGTGCACAATTAAACTCACAATCATTTAAATCAGATTGGTCAGAATGTAGGCAACCTGATGACTATTTCCTGTTAACAGGAGGGAAGAACAGTAATAGATCTGGCCAAGATACACCACGTCTCACCGGAGATACTACGCCTTCTGCAAGCAAAGGCTGTATCTGCACGAAAGTAAGGCTTTCTTTGTTTTTTCTTTCTTGCCTACCATTTGCAACTACTCCAAATTTATCTCTTCTTTGTCTGCAGAAATCTCTTGCCAACTCGTGGGAGGGGAAGGTATTGAATGCGCCTTGGAGAGGCATGCCAAATCCTTACATCGGGCTTATGGGCGACAAGGCTGATGAAGTATTAATAAAATAATAATAAAATGTCAGCAAACATTTATGCACACTACTCTCAGTGACAGTTAGTGACGGCCTACTTTATCCGTGGGCCGTATTTTAATTTGGGCACATTCACTGCCTTGCACCAGGGGGTGATGCCTCGACCTGATGTGCATTCTAAAGGCAGGTTTACATGTGAGCTACCATTATTAGCTATTTATCTAAAATTCAACCTGTTTGTCACCAGTGTCTCACATACGTGACGCACTTTATCCATTAGTCTATATCAGTTGTGAGTTCCCCAAATCCCAGATAAAATCATAAGAATAGATGTGAGAGACTATTCTGCCTTGAACACACTCACAAATTCGTTCAAACAGAGTAGTAATGAGTCTAGAGAAGCAAGTAGAGAATATTAGCATCGCATAAGAATGTGGTGATGGAACCTCTCATTGGCGAATAGGTAAGTGTTTGGTTTTCCAATAAAGCAAGTCATCATCCCACCTCCAGCTCTACTTCATTGTGAAGAAAAAAACCAACTTGAAAGGGTGGGCATTACCTCCACACATTTCCTTGCCACATCAATGTTCACATCCACATCTATCCCACAGTTTGATAGATGACACTTGGAATACCTCGTCTTAGAAGCATCGGCCAGCAAAATACTGACCAACTACTCCACTTCTTTGTCTTTGCCGAGGCTGCACGACTGCACTGCCTTAGCACCCATTTCAATTCAACGTAGCAACCACCTCTTCAACACCCACCAACAACAAGGTGCTGCACTGATGACACTCAACGCATGGCAACTTCCCCCAAATCTCACAGTTCCACTAATTATGGTCTTGCCCATCCCCTCATCAGTATTCACTTTCTATGCCTCGACCACACAAACACTCAGGATTGGGGGTTCCATCATCATCCACCAACTCCTACATTCAATGCTCCCTTATGGTTTATACAGCGTATTTCTACTTCTCAAAATCTCACAAATTCACGATTTATGGTCTTTCTCATCCCCTTCACAATATTTACCTCCTATGGGGTTCCATCTCCATCCACCAAATCCTACATTCAATGCTCCTTCATCGTTCATGCAAGTGGCAGTCCAGGCGGTGGACCGCAATGGGCTAGCAATCACTTCGGTCTAAGATGTTGCTGGATTACTGACGCACGTCTGATCATGGTCACCTTCGTCCCTAAAGTGTTGAAAGAGTTCTGCTTGCTTTCTGAGCCTGACTCAGCCGTCTACTCAACACATCAGGCTCCAAGTCCTTTGTACGCACGGATAGCTTATAGCTTCACGAAATCGTCCACTGAACACCTCGTTGAGCAGGACACTTGAACTTGCACACACACGCACCACCGTCTGAGTCCGTTTCGACCATCTCACTTAACAAAGTTTGCACGGACTCACGACTTACGAAGTGTACGCTGGCCATAAGTAAAAGATCGTGCCTACCACAATTTTGTGATGATATCTTCGCTGTGGTAGGCCCTTGAACTTACACGTCTGGGCGTGACATTTCGCAAAGGCTTAAGTCTCATGTTAAAACTCATTTCACAAGTGACTTCTTCTTGTTATTTGATGAGTTATTAATACTAGAGACCTTGAAGTATCTTTCCAATATTTACACTTGCATAGCTCCCTGCCTTCACTTCCATTCTACCAAGAAACAAAACAATTTGTGCTTATTAAACATCTGATTTGATATGACGTCGGAGCAGCGGAGAATATCTAGACAAAAAATTCAGTCGTCCAAATAGAAATCGCAAAGGATGAAACTAATTGGTGTTTTGCCTGGCTAAAAGGTAATTTATGGACTTCGACGACATTTATGTCATTTCTTTTTCCAAAAAGTATTTGCGTTTATTTTTGGTGCTATTGTGGTGCCTGGTGACATTCCACAAATTGCAAGAAGACGTAATAGCATGACAGAATAAATGTTATTGGCTTACAAAAGGGGCAGGCAGAAGTAAAATGGCTGTGTCCCTTAGTCTCAGCCAGAAGAAAAACAGAGAATTAAAAATTAATAAAGCATTACATAGCCTCACCTCCCTTCGTGACTATCAGCCACCAACCAGGAGTCAACTGCGGCAGTTATGGAATTCACGTACAACAATGCTCCTTGGCAGCATAGTCAATAATATCTCCTAGCAAGCCTTCCAGAGTTCGAGTCCCATCGTATTTATACAGACTATCACGTATGTCCATCGTTGATCATCGGCCATTTAATAAGGAGCGGAGTTCGAAATTGCGTTCGTGGGGATAAGGTTTTTGCGTCTTTTCCGCCTTGCCACATTGTCCTCACTTCGGATATATCTATCCATCCAGTGGAAAGGTGAAGGCGGTATTGCGTATTCACTTCATTGACACCTTCATTACAGGTGTGTAAGGTAGCTCCGTAGCAAACTTCTCTAAATGGTTTACAGTTAATGCCGCTTCAGCTCTTAATTCCCCTTCTGCAGAACACAGGACTAAAGTAGATGCCGGGGGCAGACGTCATATCCAGTCCATCTGTTAGGGATCGTCACCAATCCTCCCACCCACAGCAAACAAACTTCTTCCGTCCCGCTAAGGTTTATCCCGCAACAGTTGGAATCAGGATAGCCACCCTTTAAGATTGAGTTCACATTCGGCTGTTACTAATGTAGCGCGACAAAACTTCTCTAAGGACGAAGGGCGATAATAACACTCGGGCAGAATGTGTAGTATCAACAAGGAGAAGGACTTTGAGGTCGAATCGCTGGGCGAAATTACAGTGGTCGTGACCCTCAGTGCCCATGAAACCAAAACCAAGTCCATGTATTTGAGTTCCGCTTCAAGGAGCGTAACCTGATCTCTCAACTGACCCATAATTGTGTGAATGCAGAAATAAATTCTCTGGTTCAAGCTCTGCAATTATCCAGTCTCAGCTTCTCCATTCAAGCATTCAATGGGAAGGACACTATGCTACTCTTTTCTCCCAAAAGGGTTAATGTGGAGTGAAATTATTTAACATCTGACTCGATTTTATAGCCCCATACATTAGTTTTAGTGATTAAAATCGGGATACTAGCCTCCTCTTTGTCTCTACTTCCTTACCAAGTGACAGTACGGTAAGAGGAAAGTGACTTGCTTCAGGCCGACAACTGTGCTACTTACCACGTAGACTTTTTTGAGCTTTAAATCGCTTTAAATGCGCTCCGGTCTTGTGTGCTGCGTGTTTTAATACCATCTTAGATGCCCCAGAAGATGTGTTTACATTGTCACCCCGTTCATCTACAGTCGTTGCCTTTTAGACATAGAACGTGGCCTTAACAAAGTAACATGTCATGGAAATGTGCATCAATGAATGCGGAAAAAAGGCCCATGGAAGGTATTCCAGGGGTGGAAAGAGAACAATTACTTGTAGTTGCCCCAAAGAGGACTAAAAGTCGGGGCTCCCTGACTCCTAATACAATGGGATTTCGATGGTGGGCAGGCAAGTAGGCAGGCAAATTCAGTACAATCGAGCCATTTGGACCCTCAGAAATGCAAATTCAGATTATTAGGATGGTGCTTTTGAGGGTTGAATTCCGCGTTTGCTAGCAAGTGGCTTATCCATGAAGTAGTGCTTCATGTAGTAAGGCAAAGCACGAACGACTCAGAAGGTTACACTTGGCTTTGTCCACTCCTTAACCCTCCACCAGTAGTACTTTGATCATCCGGGATTAGCTAAGGCCTAATAAGTTCAGAAGGTTTTGCTTTAGTTTAAAAGCTTTTGAATCAAAAAAAAGGAAAACTCTCATTAACTTTTTTAAACATTACTATTTATTAGTGGAAAAGGAGATGGCAATGAGAAAGTCGTAAGTAAGTACAGATGATTGCCATGTTGACGAGGAGACGCATCTGCAATTTCAATCTGAAATGATTATGCTACGAGAAGTATTGTAGCCTAATACATGATTGCTCACCAGCCAATTGTTTTGTTTTAGATTATTTGACTCGATACATCAGTCAATAGTTAAAGTTGTGCTGCTCTGGAACTGACAAATGCTATCGGCCTCAAACCATGTACAGCCAATGCACAATCTAGGCTTCTCAACTCAACATAGTCTGATATTCGGTTACCATAGAACAATGGATACCTTCCTACACGCTTGATGCTAGTATGTGACGCCCTAAGGTTTTCCTTCAAGACGGAAAGACTTGAAGTTACCGCTATGGCCTGGAGACCAGCCCATTCAGCAAAGCAGAGCACCTAAGTTACGCCTTTACCTAAACCGAATTAAACCAATGTCTACAATTCTATATAAGCCCTCTTCTCTTTTGAGCGTCTACTCCAGCTCTCTTCTTGGTCTGATGTCACAAGGTAGTCGGTGCTGTAGGGAAGCATCCATGACCCACCCGTGCCAGTCATCGATGTTTCGTGCATTTGAGATACTTGATGGCAATGGCACCGAACCCACTTAGCACTTTTACTGGATCTGGAGGTTCGGTCGGTAAGGAAACTGGATCTGAGGACGCCTATCGATGCTCGAAAGGAACATTAACCTAAACGCATGGTTATTTAACAAAGTACGAGGTTGAACCTAATCTCGTGAGAAGAAATTCTCGTACCTTAGCCTCTTCGCCATATTGTTTTGCACTTCAGGGGTGTCTAGCCATAGCTGCCTAGGTTCTATCAAGCTAATAGTGAAGTGGAGGCAATACACGGCCGCATCATTTATTACCGGATGCAGATACGGTTGACAATGCCGTAATGAAATTTTTAAGGCCAATTTTTGCAGGAATTGATGGTAGCCTTCCTGCAGAGCGCAGTACTGGAACAGTTGCCAAGAGTAGACTTCATCTTGAACTCATCACTTCTTCCTTTGCACCAAGGTTGGCTATTCAGTAGTAGAAGCCAGGGCGTCATTATAATCATACATCTGTTATGTGGCAACAAAGCAGTAGTAATTGAGTGTAGGACCTCTCGGTGTCTGGATAACCGCCTTGCTCGTCCAAGACCAGGTTCAAATTGTCCTCTCGCCTCTCACCTTTAGGATTATTTTTAAATACCATAAGTATTACACAGCCTCCACGTCTTTTGAGTGCCGTCTCCGATGCTATCCATGTTGATTGCCCTTACCTAGGCTACTGAGTGGTTTTCGTTTTTATACTAGTCCGTAGATTCCATCTTCGTAACCAACCGGTGGACAATTAATGCCTGGGCACGGAGTTGTGCATTGCGGACTAGGTATTTGGTGGGTGAAAGAACCTTCAATACACGAAAGGGGTCTCTGCTCCAAAGGAGTAAAAAATTACGGTACTTCCCGAATGGAGGAATTGGCCTATCTATTTCGACGAGATCTCCTTTCTGGTGGACGTTGGATCGATTGTGCTTGGCAAAATGCTTCTTTTGTCTACTTCAAGGCATTCGCATTCAAGGCATTCCCTGAAGAGAATACATAATACTCTGGTAGAATATGCACGTATTCAACATACTGCAGGATTTGGAGCTAATGTCGTGACCCAAAAGTGAGCTCTTTTTCAAAACCAATAGGTAAAAATACAGCCAACGTATTACGAATCTTATCAGCCAGGATGATCTTTCCTGCCACATGCAGTAAGTTGAACATCTTTTGTCTGTAAATAGTACAAATTTCATTCAGTCATCGCTGCAGCCTATGCTGCTTGCCACCATTCATCAACCACAAGTCACAAGGTTGGTTTACCTTCACCCCCGTCCCAGTACTCTCCCTTGTCCCCCCGATTGGCCGAGCACCATTCAGCCAATGGCAGCTCACGAGGCTGGCCGCATTTGCAATACCACATTGAGTCGTCTGTCAAAAGGTAAATGCGATTTGTTGGAAGCTCACGAACTATCCTCCCAGAGGACCCAAATTGGCCCTACCTTGACTCCCCTTGGGATCTGCTGCGTGACTGTCACGACTACAACTCGGACGCCTACAACGCCTCCAGTCATTTGAGCGCTTGTATCCTCTCCCACATGCTCGGCTTTGTCTCCGCCTACATCTTTCCTTTTGTTGGCCTCTTCGGCGTCATCTCAAACATCTTTGTCACCTACATCTTTCTCTTCGTCTTTCGTAAGCCCTCGCGTCAGATGATTTACCTCGCCTGTGTAGCAGCCGCTGATGTTATCACCATTGTCCTTTTCGGTTGGATTTGGATGTTTCCTGCTAAAGGTCTACCCTACGCCACCGGCGCGCGGGTCTACTTTTTTATCCTCAACGTCAACACCTACAGTTGTAAGATTATGCGTTACCTCTACTCCTTCTCCTCGTGTCTAAGCTCTTCCCTTTTTCTCCTTACCGCCTTTGATCGCTGCCTGTGTGTTTATTTCCCCCTCAAATTCGCTCGAATCTCGCGAAGAAGAGCATGGGAGGCTGTCGGTGTTATCACACTCTTCTCAGCTCTTGCAATGCTACCATTTGGTGTGTTAGTAGGACATGGCTTCTCGAATGGCAAAATAATCTGTTGGGTGCAGGTAGGGCCAAACGCGCTGCAGATATACCACGTCCTTCTAGCCAACTCCAGTTTGCTTCAAACCATCCTCGTGATTATCATCAACATTGCCCTACTAATTCGTCTTCGTCAGAGTGCTGTACTCCGTGAGACCATGTCAAAATGCACCAGTGCTAACCGCGAGATTGCTGCCTCCATGCTGCTGGTCATCCTCTCCACCATAGTGGTCATTTGCACACTGCCTCAATCAATTGCCTACATCTTCTCCACGATTTTGGCCCAGGTGCTCGATGGAGATACAGGCCGCACGGCAGTACGGATAGCCTACAATATCTCTGACCTCGGATGGCAACTCCTTTTTATTCAACAGGCCTCCAATTGGGCGCTCTATATGAAGCGGATGAAGAACTTTCGCAGAGCTACTCTGCGTCTCCTTCGATGTCACTGCAACACGGGTAGAGGATGGGTGGATGATGCCTTCGGTTCCCTTCACTACCTTTCTACAAAAGCACGCAATTTCACCAGCGAGCTCCGTTTCACTCGTGCTGACACCTCGAAGACCTATGGCATACGCTTTCCGACTACTAAAAAGGGTGGTGTCTCCGACTTTTGGAAGATGAAGTATTCGGGCGGTGTGATACGCACGAGTTTTGGGAACTTTCGATACCAGGGCAAGAGTGGAAATAACAGCATCGACAACAAATCGGAGGTCTGTAGGTACACTTACCGTGGAAGCATGCGACATACGACCACCATGTCAACAATTACGCCTGCTACCGTCTACGCAGACATCGACACACCAACTGAGCCTGCCCTGGAGTCGGGCCGAGTATTGACTAGATTTTGACGCACTGAGGGACAAATTTAACGTTGTTATTTTGGCACATGCAGTCCCTACCTTTAATACAATTGTTTTTTTTTGTAAAAATGTTAATTCTATGTAAGAAAAGAAATATGCACCCATACTATTGTCCTGACAGTTTTAACAATCGAATGGATAGAGTCAAGGGGGACCACTGAAAGCTATCAGGATAGAAGCAATGAGCCAGAGGAAACCGTGAAATTGGTCTCAATTTTTTCCTTGCTTCTTGGGCTGTTGTCACCAGAGTGAAGATTTGGCCCTTTAATCAAACCCATTATTACAAATGTGAGCGGCCGTGAGTAAAATAAAAATGTTTCTTTGGTGTCTTAAAAAGTGACAGTTAATCATAAAACCCCGTAGCTCCAGGGATCAACTATCATAATTTGGCATACGAATGTTAGTAAGTGCCTGGATAGAATTGAGTGTCACAATCATATGAAAGACGATTTACTCACTGATACAAGATAGAGCAAGTGGTCAACCTCGTCAGGTAAAACCTTAACTGACCGGATAACCTCGGGTACTGACACATCTGGCAGGAAATCTTATATTATATGCTTCTTAGAAGCTGAAGGAAGACATCCGTTGTGGATCGGCAAAAGGGATGGAGAAGAGAGGGGCTACTGACATGGGCTATGGGGCTTGACCATCCAAGGAAGGTGCGACAGCGAAGCCTTAAGTGGCCTGTTACCAAAACCGAGGGTTAAATAAACAATTTAAGCGCTACTAATTTCTGTAGTCCTTCGGGGCTTTCAATACCACCTCATAACTCTCCTACAGAAAATTAGTTAAACTTGATGGATTTAAATGGCATATACTCTCATTCAAAAGGCATTATTTGGATTTGACAGTTAAAAATCGTGAACGTCATTCCACTCCACACTGGTATGCAGCTGACCAAACTTAATTAGTGACTTCAGCCTCGACACATACTACACTGTTTATGTGTTGGAGATGTAAATTTTAGATGGCAACCGCGATTAATTTTATGTGGACATTCTCATCCCCTTGGTTAAGTCATAGACCACATGAAATTCGTTCTCGATGTCGCTTCTTCGGTTGTGGAGGCTAAGAAGGATAAAGCCATCGAGAGGTGTCTTGAAGTCCACAATGTCTGAACTCACTTAAAATGCACCAACAGCATCGGCATTGCGCTTGAATCTGCCTGAAAAGGCTGATAAGTAGTTTTGCTTAGTCCTTAGTCCATCTAAACGAGGTTGAAATAAAACGAACCTTGGCCTACTTATTGGTTAATCAGTAGTATACAAACCATATTCCCTTAAATTACGAGGTCACATTTGGACTTTCTAACACTTT
Organism: Taenia multiceps; assembly: GCA_001923025.3. Lineage (NCBI taxonomy): Eukaryota > Metazoa > Platyhelminthes > Cestoda > Cyclophyllidea > Taeniidae > Taenia > Taenia multiceps. The sequence continues at coordinate 17,806,841 of CM010313.2, read as the reverse complement.
ATTTGTCTATAACGACTTATCTCTTTGTACTAAAAAATAATTAATCTAAAAAGAAGGAGGTCACATGGCTTTAATGTACAGACCTCGTGATCTTCCCACAGCCTTTAATCCACGGGCGGGCACAACGCCCAGACTGCAACCGGCTGTACCTCGGGCGGGGGTAATGTTTAAAGCAAGGTACTCCCCTAGCTCATTTTGCATTTTATGAGGGGTTATTATGTCTGCACTGCTACCTACCGGTTTGCGTGCGCCCCATCCCATCACACAGGATGGGACACGAAGACATGCCCCATAAAACCGGGTAAATTACGCGGCACCGAGGGTGGTGGCGTGTGCCTACTCCTTTCCCTCCCCTCAAATGTCTTCACGACACGGTAATGCATTAAATCCCTAACACACACCCTTGTAACCAATTTCACTACAAAACTGCTCTAAATCATGAAAAAGAGTGTGTATGTGTGGATCTTGGGAAATGGAGATGCCTTGAAAGGTTGAGGCGTGAAACAATTTATGTGTGAGTCTAATGCGTACACCTATACACACTTTCTTGCACATACATTGGGTTCTGACCGGGCTAAAAAAAGAGGCAATCAAGTCTAACAAAAGGTGAATAGCATCGAATACTACTGACTGGAATGACCACTGTGCCCCGACTCACTGCAAAAGGCTATTAGACGTCTCGATCTTTCAAGATGACTAATTTTTCATGAATTCCATTCTCTCAGTCGTTTTGAAACACTCCAACGTCCTCGCATTCCCACATCAATTTTTCACGAGGCCTGCTCGTCCAAACGTTACGCAGCGCTGCATACTGTGACACCTCAACTTTCTCAACTGAACCTGGCGCAGCACACCAAATCATGCTAAGAACGAGTTTTTTGAAGAGGACAGAAAAAGGCTAACCTAGGGCGCCCCTGGTTCAAAAATCGCAATCCTGCTATTTTTGAGCAACACAAATGAGTGTAGAGGTCGACCTCTTCCCGGAATCGTGGCCACAGATGACACACAAACACAGTGACAAGCAAATTGAATGCGACCTATCAATGCTACTAGCAGTAACCGATGCTAGAAAGATCTAATTTAATTTCGCGTCAGAAGGAGGCACAAAATAAGAATGGAGTTGTTGTCTAAAGTACATTTTCTGGTGCACTTAAGGATGCAGTTAAAAACTATGCCCACGACGGGAGTTTAAAAAAAGAACAATCAGGTAATGGGGTCTCTCAAAGTTAAAGTCTCATTTACACAATGCAATACAAATGCACCGGGTTCAGCGTTGCTTCCTTCCACCTTTGCCCTTGTACCCTGGAAATGGAGAAATTGAACAGTAGAGGGTAGCTTCCATTTGATAGATAACGTAAATGAGTACAGGGGGCAAGGGGTCAGAGATGTGGGCGAGGGCCAATGGCGTCCGTTCAGTCACGAGGATCGCGTGCGCTGCTCACGTCTTGTCTAAAAGGATACGTTCTGACAAATATGTAAAACACAAGAGCTCCAATTTTGTCCATCACATGACCGGACCGCGCAGTTACTTACCTATCCGGAGCATCTTTAAAACGCCTCCACTTTTACAAAAATCTATTCATTTTAGGGAGCAAAAAGTGGCTCAATGTCTTGCTGTTAAAAGCAAGAGAAGTAGGATCCCATTATGACAATACAGAAAGTATCGAAGGAGAGGGAGGTGTGCAAAACATTGAGTAGTGTCTTTAAGGAGCAAATCTCACGCCAAAAATTAGTCCCTCCAAATTTTGACAGTATGTATGCGTCGAGTGACACCCTCCGTTTGTGCTCTCTCACCGAATTTGAGCATTTAAGAGTGGCAATACTTTCAAATAAATAGGTTATCCAACTCGAGTTTGCAATTGGGTGGACCAGTCTTAACTAGAATAAGATAAATACTATGCATCAGGGCCCTCCGTGTACAAATGACTACACTAAAGCGAAGGATGGAAGAACCATAACCAACTGCGCTGAAATCGTAATGTGCGTGAGGAGCCTTCGACGCAAAATAGGGGTGCTTCTATCCCACATCTCCATTGCACAAGGCTCGCTCACTATCATGCTATCATGCAAAACGACTCACTGCAAGACTGTAGATACTATCACAATAGACGCAACTACTTATATACATTATAAGTAGCCCGACATAAGATGCGACTTGGACCTCATGCATTTGTCCCAAGCTTGTCCGCTGCTTCGCCAGTCGAATCTAACCCTATCCCAAAGCTGTGGTTCCGGAATCACCTCGAAACACCTGCTACATAGCATTTGGAGAAGGTGCAGTGGACGCTGACGACAGTCATGATTTAGTAACTTCCATCCTGCTGATGGGAGGCAACACCTTCATAAAGTCATTTGTAATACTCTCATTGAGTGCCTCAACTCTTGCTATATGCATCATCCAAAGACGAAAGAATGCATAGTGCTGAGGACCACCTTCCCTTCTTGTTCCAACTGTGGTGACGTGTTGCCACTGGATAAAACAAGTCTGCAGCATACTAAGCAAATAGCACTTAGTAAGATTTGAATATAGCAATAGCAATCAAGCAGTCCCCTTGCATTTACATCAACTGGACGGAGAGCGAGCGAGCGAGCGAGTCCTATGTGCACTGACTTACAGATTGGCAACATAATTAAGAGTGGGAGGAAAGGGGGATACTATCCTATCCTCTCTCTCTACTCCCCCCTCCCCCAAACTCCTCTTCACAATTGTTAGCCAAGTTGTGACTGGCAGCGCTTCATGACGTTCAAAAATCACATAATCACATACGAAATGGGCGAAACAGGTTGAAAGCCGTCTGCTTCTATAGGCAAGAAGCCTACATCGCATCGGGAAAGGAGCATAAATCGCGACAGTGGTTACGTCAATGGACAAGGCGTCTTAAAAGGGTTACTGCAGTTATTTATTCTTTGTCACAAGGAACTGCTTAGACTTATTCTTTGAAAATTGTCTAATGTGGATACATTGTGCCTAAAAAAACAGTGATTTCCTTGCTCTTCCTCAGCAGCGCAAATAAGGGAAAAAAGTGTTTGTGGAATAGGATCTATGTTATTCCGCAAAAAGAGGAAACACTCACTAAGCATAGAAAAATAATTTTGTATGAGCGCGCCTCATGCTTCTCTACACATTCTGAGGCAACTCGAATGTCTTGGCAACCGGTGTTAATTTGGTGAGCCAGTAGAGGTACGACGTGTCGATCTGCCGATCCGGCCTTGGTTCACCCACCTCCTTGAGGATTTGCGCAATTTTCGCCTGGAAGGAGAAGGAGGCAAAGTCAGTACTCCATACGTCCCCTCACCCTTCCGACAGAATCGTTTCCGATGCAATCGTAATCTGCTGTGGATACCAAAATCGTTGAGATGCGATCACAACCTCCCAGCGATGGAGAGGAAGCAATCATATGTGTTTTATGGAAAGAATTGACCACGGAATGGCAGGAATCATTTAATAAAACGAGGTTTTGTTGTTTACCTGGTCCAAGAAAGATAAAGAGGTTTACCAGAAGGCACAAGATTTGCCCTCTTTATGCAGTAGCATGCAAACTCTATGCCTAAATTCACCAAGATCCATCTTCTAATGAAGTTTAGACATCAACCTTCCCTCATGCGATTTAGTCTCATGATCGGCATAAGAAATTCACTCGGCACCAGTAACGCCTTGGTGAAGTGATTTCTATGCATTCGATTGCGGATTTGACAATGCGAAGTTCTCCGGTTCCACGCGACTCGGTTCACCCGGTAGTGACTCAAAGCTTCGCCTTGCCCTACAGCCTCAGCAACGCCTCTGGTGCTACGGTAGCAAACCCAGAAAATGAAACCTCGACTTATCCAATGGTACTTCGGATTCATTAATGCCAAAATGTTCACAAAAAGCTCATTTCGAAAGTATCTAAGACGAAAGTGAGAGAAAACCGGTGCTGCCAAGCACATGATCCCGTAAAGATGGCATGTCCATCATTATGAGACGCGAATTTGATAGTTTACAGTAAACACACATAAAGACAGAAAGGCTGGGACTAATTAATACCCCTCTCTTGCCATCTTTCTCTCTCTCTCTCTCTCTCTCTCTCAACCTGCCTTCCTCCGAGCGAAAAAAAAAAAAGAAACACTGCGCAGAAGGCATAATTGCATTGTCCCATTGCACAGGCATGAGGACAAGCAAAATGCCGTGTCCGCCAAGTCACTGGACTTCGCACTTTGGTCACGGCACAAAAAGCTGGGAGGTCTTCCCTATCCCGTGATTTGGCCAAGGCGTTCCTTGGAGCAAGATTTCTTAATAACTGCGTTCAATGGGATTCAATGGAAAAAGGTCACATCTCAGTTAATACTTTATACCTAATATCAACAATAGGCTAGTAGAGACAATATTTACATTGAAAAACTGAACGTCTCGGAGAGGCCTATGCAAACAAGGTGTTAAGATGAATTGATAACACAAGAAAATCATTTCAAAGAGCGGCTGTTTTGGGTTTAGGCTTGAATGAGAAACGGTGATGAGATTTAATAGCGCAAATTTCAGTTAAATCTGCCAATAAACTAAGAATGTGGAAGAAAATGATTTGCTGTTTCATGCCGATGATGACAATAGGGTTGGGCGGTTGGAAAGGCAAACAACACCGACCTTTTGAACGTTTACTTATACTGGCTGCAACAGGCACTGCAAGTCTTACTACCACACCTCACAATAGCTCCATCCGCATAACATCTCATCTTCAAGGAGCGTAAAAAGACATCAAATGAATGCACTGTCTACCTGTTCAAAATAGCCGTGGTTTAATGAATAGCAGAATAGTTGGGATAAATTCGGATTCAGCTAGGTGGTATTTTTAGCAAATAAGGAAATTTTGAAAAGAACCAAAGACGCAGAACACCCACCTTATCGTTGACAATGAAGTACTTCGTTCGCATGTACTTGAGCATACCCAGATCGAGAAGGGTTGTAATAATGTCCTTTGTAGTCATCCCTGTTGCTTCGCTGATGACTAAAACAATCGGCAAAGATTTCGCGTTTAAAATCCTAGACGATAGAAAGCATGAAAGGCAACAACTACAGGTGGGAGTTGACTCGTCTCAAATCATATTCATATCCAATCCTCACGACTTTACTTACGGCAAAAGTGGATTCCTTCTGGTGGACAGTATGGTGAAAAAAAGAGCTGAGATTGTTCACTTGATATCATTTAGTACAAAAGCGTGTAAGTTAAGCACTTGATTGCAATAGACCGGTCTCCGATTGATAGGTCAAAAGAAGTCCGTGTTTGGGGGAAGGGGACAGTGATGCTGGTCGAATCTTAGGAAACCGAACTGGAAACTCGACATTCACAAAACTCCATCACTTTTGACGCCATTTAGACGATAACTAATCGCTTGTGGGAATAAATCTTTGCATCCTTCAACTTCATGCATGATTTTATTACTGTACTTCAGACGTCTTCGCTGACAGATGGTTCAGACGACCACCCATCGAATCACAGTCGGACATTTAAGATTAAAAATGAACAACGGAGTGGAACGCAACGAACCCTCAAAGCAGACGTCCCTGTTGTGGTAGGGCTGGAGAAATGAGAGCAGAGCCCATCGCCAGTAGCGCCTGTACACCAAGAGTCCCTGCTCCGAGAGGGGCCTCTCCGGTGTGCCCAAACGGCCCTCCAGGCGACTTAGAGTGTAGCCTAAGGAATGTAAAACACTTCAATTGTCAAAACCAGAATTTGAAGTTGGCATACAAAACGCAGAATTAACAGTTCAAAGGCTTTTCAAGACACACAATCGATCAGTATGGGTTCACTAATAAAGCCACTGTCATGAGGTAGGGACAAGTACACCAAGGGTCTAGAGTGGAATGGAACCGCTTCTCTGGCTCTGAAAACCATAAACAATCTCTCAAGATAGTAGAAGAACCCGTCCATTTGAGGACGCGTCTCAATTCACTTTCACCTGCTCTCAGCAATGGCTAAATGGCGCCGGCAAAGAATAAAATCTGTTGACAGATGGGGTTTAGGTAATCAAAATTCAGGTGAATGAGATATTTCTCGTCAAAATTCTATTAATTTGTAGGAAATGCATGACTAAAAGTTTGTAAGCGCAATCAAAGGGAAAAACCTTAGCAGATGTACACAATACCAGATGATATTCACAGTACCTTAGAAAGAAACAATGAATGAAACGCCGATCAGATTTCGGTAACTGTGTAGATTAGGTTTAACCAAGGACTCACGATAAAATCACAGTCTGATTTACAAACTATTCAACTAAAAAGCTCAGCCAAAGGGAAACATAAATTAGTAAAGGAAAAGAACCAACCGGAAGAAATGAATACTGCCTTCTCGCCTCCACTTGTTATTGGGATACGTCTGCATTCACATCTATATCTGTCCTATAGTTTGACACATGATATTTGGAATATCCCGCCTCAGAAACATCACCCAGCAAAAAACTGACAAACTGCTCCACCTTCTCGCCTTTGTCGAGGCCGCACGACTGCACTGCCTTGACATCCATTTCGATTCCGGATATTAACCACCTCCTTGACACCCACTAACGACAAGGTGCCGCATTGATGACACTCAACACAAACTTGCTTCTCCAAATCCCATAAGTTCGCGAATTATGGTATTATCCATCCCCATCCACCAAATCCTGCATTCAGTGCCCCTTCATCGTTCATGCAAGTAGTAGTCCAGGCGGTGGACCGCAATGGGCTGGCAATCACTTCGGTCAAAGATGTCACTGGATTACTGACGCACGTCTGATCATGGTCGCCTTCGTCCCTGAAGCGTTGGAAGAGTTCTGCTTGCTTTCTGAGCCTGACCTAACCGTCTACTCAACACATCAGGCTCCAAGTCCTTTGTACGCACGGACAGCTTATAGCTTCACGAAATCGTCCACTGAACACCTCGTTGAGCAGGACACTTGAACTTGCACACACACGCACTACCGTCCGTGTCCATTTCGACCACCTCACTTAACAAAGTTTGCACGGACTCGCGACTTACGGAGTGTACACTGGCCATAAGTAAAGGGTCGTACCTGTTATAATTGTTTAGACGTTTAAAATCACACATCCCGATTCGACCTGGACGTCCCCGTATTTGCAATCAGATTCCATTAGTTAATAACAAACAAAAACGAGATGGCATACATCTCCCACGCAAAACCATTCCATCAAGCCCTATTGGCGAATTAAAAGAACATAAAAATGGGAATACCCTTGTGCCTATGTAATGGGAAGAACGTTTTTTGTTTTGACAAATAGAGACGATTATAAAGAAGAATAACAGCGGCAACACCCAAAGCAGTTCTCCCTCCGTTGGCGTGGGAGTGAAAAAGAAACTTAATTGGGAGAGAGACAAAGATTACCCAAATTTATTGTACTGCATAAAACTAGAGAAAAAAAGTCTACTTGCGGCACGAGTGGATGCAGTCAGTTGTAATAGAGGAAACACACCAGATACTTGCGATGCCGAAAACTCAGGTAAAAAACGGGTTGTAAAGCCAATGGCTTGGTCTTTTTGATGGATTTGCCTTTCAAATGTTGGTAAAGCCGACACTTTAGCTTGAAGGTGGATTCAGATGCTTTGTGAACATGTTGACAACATTGAAGGTTAAATTCCTCACGCATAGTCACCCCCAAGGCATATTTTGATGGTTTTTCCTTCAGAGCTCTCAATCCATAGTTCATAATTTGCGGATTCCTTTGCAGTCAATGTGCCTCTTCCCCTCATTCAAGAGTAAATGTCCTGTGAAATGTCGTAGCCGAGTGCATTGCATTGAGTGACGCCAAGGGAGTCGATTTAGGCCTTCAAGAAGGTGATGGAAAAACCATAAACTTTTCAAGGGTACTTTGGTGATTAACTTTCGTGATCATGCTGAAAATACATTCATCTTCCTCAAGCACAAATATGGCTCGTTGAAAAGTTACATTGAATATGAATGAATGCCTAGAGAAATAGGAATGAGTTCCCTGTGGCTTTGTGGTTCAACAATTGAAGAGACAAATGAGCAGACGATTCGAAGTCGTGGTAAGGAAATAATGAGATTTGGTTCAAGTAATCAGGGTGGATTTCAATCTCCTTCATTTGTCTTGCAGTAAAAGGAATGCTCAAGGGGATGAAGGAAAATGTTGGAGCGACCATATGTCGAGCTAAAAACGACAGTAATGACAACCCCAAGAAAATAAGCAGTGCTCGTATGTGGTTTTTAATGTAACTCACATGAAGCCTTGCTCTAACACACTCAGCACCTCATTGCTGTTGGGCATCATCTGGATCCTTGAAAGAAGGACGCCCATAGATGGAACAAGAGAAACATTTTTTTTCCCATCAAAGTAAACTGATTTTCTGGTTCTGCAAAACTGCACCGGAGACTTGGAATACACGTAATCGCGAGATTTGTATGATTCCCAACATAGCACTATAAGTAGCCCAACATTGGTACTCCTTTTCATCTTTATATCATTTTCACCTTATTTTAAGCCTTTTAGAATAAAATGAAGTTTGAACTTCATGACCATGTCTCACTTGTACGTCGCTCCACCATTCCAGTTTAACTGAGCCCCAAAGCCGTGGTTCCAGAAGTGCCTGCTAGCATGCTCAACGTAAAGCATTTGGGATAAGGCCCAGTATATCGCAGTGACAGCACTGATTTAACCATTTCCATCCTGCTGATTAATCATCCAGAGGTAAGAGCATCACCCAATGACAGATTGGCACTGTAGTTGGAGTCGGAGGAGAGAGGGGGTAAGGGAGGGAGAAAGATACCGTCGTATCCTCATACCCACCCTCATCTGTCGCACCCTCCCTTAACAATACCCCTCCAAACCAGGATTGGCAACTCTTCATGACTTTTAAAAGTCACATGATTACAAGCGAAAGTGGTTAAATAAGTTGGGAATACGTGAGGTGGCTATGAATATGTTATTTGTTTCTAGAGGCTTAACCTTCCTCACGAGTGACAATCGAAGGCTTCTCTTCGAGGGAGAATCATGGATTATAGTAGAGGTGATTTCGATGAACATATAAAGCAGTTCGGAATTGTTAGTTTTCAAGAGAATCATATAAGCTTATCAAATCACCTTGGAGTCAGGGGAAGCGAGAAACCCAAACCGAATAAAACAGAAATAGAACAGAGGTGGTTTAATCAAAGTAAATCATGATTCAGAAACGAACTCCTCTACGAATGTGCATTTCATGATAAAGGCGGCAATATTTATCCTCCCTAGAGTGCATAACACATAGGATGTGTCGGGAATGCAAGAGTCCTCCGAACCTTAATTACATGATATCCGCTACATAAATGCTTTGAATCAAAAGAAAGAGGATAAAAGGGTCTGCACTCCACAAAATCAGCTGCTAAACAGAGGAGTTTTGAAACGAAACCCTTTTCATTCATCTGCGTACCTTCTATGTTCAATGTAACATTTCAAAATCAATTGCTAGGTGAGTTATTTAAAGGCATCAAATTAAGGTTCGGCAGCATGGAATGATCGCTTGATTCACATGAAGCTTTTCAGAAGGAGTATTCAACACTGAGTCGGCCCCATTAAAGTTACCACTATTGTGCCCCGATTTCTAGTCTGCCATGGTCTGGAATAGTATACACCTGGAAATTGGGGCAATTGACAAGTGGCGGATAGAGAAATTGGCTCAGAGAAGGTGGTTCATGTTTAAGCGCTATGGTCTCCTTTCATGTTCAATAGCTCCGTGGATTTTGAGCTATTATAACTGGAGAGTGTCGTGGATAGGATCCACCAAGACGCCTAACCACACCTATTGATGCATACGATTAAGGAAGTCTCAGCTAAAATTCACTGGAGCTGTTTGGAAGAAGACGCACATAACCATTATGAAAACCAGATCTGGTTAAACAGAAACGTCATTCAACAGTAATTCCCGGTGGCTTCACGATAACATGCATAAAGATGCCTATTATTAAGTTTGCTTAAAAAATGTATTCTCGAATGCCTACAAAGCCCTGTGTAATTAAAAAAAAAAAGGATATACAAGTACACAAACAATGACCGACGGAATGTTAATGACCGCAAATCCAATGCAGTCGGCTTCCACCAGCGGTAAGTGAAGTGTTAGTTAAAGGCTAGTTCAAGCAAATGGAGGTGCCTAATTGAGAGCTCATTGCTGACCCACTCTAGTAAAGGAGATACTTCATGACCAATTCAATGAGACCGCTTTCATTGGAAGGACTTTGTATGATAATAACTTCAATAAATACTCTCGCAGACCAAAGAGTGAAACCAAGCAACTTTTTACGAAATTACGAAATTGGCAAAGCTTGCTTTTATGAAGGCGAATACTAAGGCGCAGACAAAGTAATGGCATGCGACATCTATTTGTGTTTCCTAGTCGTCAATCAAGTATACATTTGCATACTAATAGTATCACAATAATTGTACTTAAAAAATCATACATAGTGAAGGAAACGTCTCTTCGACATGGGCACAGTAACAGAATCGTGCATAATGCAACCCACACGTTACTGGTGAAAGTAGGAGCAATTTCATCATAAGCATCGAGATGCATGATCAAATCAAGGCGGCCCTTCAGGGCAGGGTTGAGTAGGGATAGATTATCGTGTGAAATACTGATAGTCTATTCAGTGAACTTGCCCCAGACTATCAGCGTTAATGGCCTGGTTTCACGAAAAGTGCACATTAAATAATTTTGTGATTTCGTTAATGCGAAACACTATAAGGAGTGGAAAGTTGGCAGGGTGCCCTAAATGACAGTTAACAAAGTGACGTACTGAATTCAATAAGCATGCGACCGAATCCCTGTCTCTGATAATGTGGCATCACCAGAAGGCAGGAGAGATTGTTGAATGCGGCGGGTGGGAGATCTTGTTCTTCCGCCTTGTGCTGGAGACAGCAAAAAGGAGGAGGGGTTATTCCATTTATTACAACAAATTAATTGCATTCGGATTCTAAAACGACTCGGAGATGAAGTAGGAACGAAAGACTTTTTGGGGTGGCTGAAGGGGCATTGGTTTCACTCCTTAAAAAGCACAAATGAAAGCCTACACGCCAAACTAAATGATGCATTGATCAAGAATGCATCCAATTCCTAAGAGTAGATGTTAGACAAGGAGCAAGCGAAATTACTTAATAAACAAGTTTTCTTTCATGCGTTGGTCCATGGGAGCTATTAATCAAAATCATTCAGTCGTTAACGGTAATCTACACAGGAAGGCATGAAGAGAGTAATCCCAGGACAAATTAGACCCGAATCGAATACTACATTAACTTTCTCTGAAAGAAGGTGCGGAAAATTCGACCTTTAGTTCGCTGAACGATCTTCCACAATTAGTGCAAGCTCGCCTGGCTGACGAAATTATGCTGAAAGGCTATTCACAATGAATCGACCACAAGGAGTCAAATGCAGCTATTAACGGCAAATTAACAGGTATAGATCTCTTACCCGCGAAGGAAAGGCACGGTCGTTTTCAAAAAAGTTACCGTCTCACGTTCCCAAACCCTCTTCCCGCAAAATCAAACTTCTGCATTGGGAGAAGGACAAATTAGCACATCCTTTCCCAAACCAATGACAAGCCTTCGAGACTTTCACCCAGTTCAGGGATAGTGGAATCAGGTAGAGAACTAATTGGTTGATCAACAAATGTTGACTTATAAAACCTTAAGGGGCACACAAAGGAATCTGCAAGAAAAGCACCAGAAAACTTCACGACCGCGTAGGCAGAGAGCTATAATGAATAAAACACGAATTGATTTTATTAACTTCACAGAGCAAACACACGTGTTCACCGGACACAGCGCATGTTGAGGTGATGAAGAGACATTGGTGTGATTTAAAGCCAACGCCGAACCCACTATAGAGGAGAATAAAAAGCGCCCCAACTAAGAGCAGCGAAAAAGAGGGTAGCAGACGGTAGACGAACGTGAGTAGATAGAAAGATGAGGACTTCCTTAGACGTTGTAACGTCCGTTTCATATGAGGCTATAGTTAAGTATTGACGACTAGAGTGATAGCATTTGCCGTTAGATGGAAAAAACAATGCGAGTGACACCGAAGAAGGGCAAAAACAACCAAAACTGAGGTTTGTGCAGCATTAGTAGACTAACAATTGGAAAGAAGCTATGCAAAGACCCAGACTAAATTGCTCGCAACAGCATTAATTCTAAGTAAATACTTTAATAATGACGTTCAGTTTGATTTATTCACAATGGCGGTTGATTGTAGAAAATATGCGAATGAGATAGTCGAATGCGTTGAAGTTTTTCTAGTGATCGACCCTAAAAGTGGGAAAATTTTCGAGCGTCAAACAAGGATAGCTCAGTATTCCTCATTGAAAATGACGACTTAAAATCAAAATGCATTGTTAAGCAAGTTACGAATAGAATGATTTTCCACCACTGCAAGAAAACCAAATAATCAAGTGGAGAAGGGCTAGTACAAACATTTCAACCGAAATTTAAACAACATATGACAGGAATAGCGCTGAATTCAGCACTAGGTTAGACATGAAAAGCACCTTGGAAAAGTAGCCAACGATGTGACATCCAGATTCATCAGCTTCGGTAAGAATGTAGAAAAGGAACGCTGAGACCTGATCAATCTCGTGGACGGTTTTCTGCTTCAAGTACAATTTGGCCAGAAGACACAGATTGTGGCAGTACTCCTAAGAATAGAAACGGTCTACTGAATTACTGTAAGTAAGGTATGCATGAATAGGCATGAACACTTAAGACTAATAAGATCATCGGCAGATTAACATTTGACCGAAAAAAAAATTTGCGGTTTCCAACATGACCAACTGCAAGGCTTGTTGTGCATTGAAGATGATAGGAAAATGAACGCAGCTATTTTTATGCACTGTAAAGCACAAATTACACTAATTCAAAATGGGTAATCTTTAATTATCCCCTTCCCACCAATTCTCCCCCATTCCAAACCGCCTAGCAAGGAATGTGGTTCGAATCGCGTGAATTCTTCTCAAGCTTGTCTGCTGTTTCAAGAGCTGAGTCTAATTCAAATCTCAAAACTAGGGCTTCAGAAGACCCTAGTAGCACTTAGTGCATAGCGTCTAGAAAGGCGTAGTAAGCGGCAGCGGTAGCACTGGTTTAACCATTTCCACCCTGCTCATAAATCACCCAAAAACGGGAGAATTGCCCGAACAAAACCACCGAAAACAATGGATCTGTTGCACACGCCCTCACTAAGTCCTTTGGATCACTCAAAGGCAAGAGTTGTATCGTGTTCAGGAAAACCCTTCTTTCTTGGCCTAGCTGCAGTTACCTGTAACCATTGATTAGAGAAAACCCAATTTCTCATGCCAACAGCACCCAATAGGGTCTAATTGGCGAGAACAACTGAAAATTGTCCTTTAATTAGATAGCCACGGGAAAAGGATATCGTGCTGAGAGCCACTAAGCAAATGGGTCACATGAGTGACCAATAACAGGAGGAAGACGGAGACACCGCCTCATCCTCCATACCCGCCTGATGACGGTTCTCAAAGTCATGAGCAACATCTTTTCGAATAAACAGGTCGGGGACAGGTGGGATAGAAACGGAGGCAGCTACGGTCATGTTTGGGAGGGATTTATGGATTGCAACAAAGATGGTTTTGCTGGGCACTGCTTTAAAAAAGCACTCTACAGACATTTATTTGTTATGTAAAGGCCACACGACCCCAAATTGCTACTTTTATGCCAAGGTATAACCAGTATGGCTCTGGGAAAAATTTACCAAACCATAAACTTATCTGAAGCGATAGCCAATTACGACTCCAAAGGTGCTTCGTTATAAACTGACCTTTTGTAAAGCCCCGTTGACTTCGAAGAAGGACAATTTGTCTTTTCGATATATTTCGTTGCCTGGAGGGAATCTTCGCTTACAGCGGAGCTATAGAAGAACAAGTAGCACACCAGTGACAACAGCAACAGAATTTAATTAGATCGCTTCGAAGTGTTAAAGTTATGGGTACAACTACACCCTCCAACTAAACCCAGAAAGCGCTACATTTGCAAATCGACTTATGCAATTAAATATTTATCCCTCGAAAGTGCTTCAATCTGCCTACCCTATGACGACGGTAGCCAACGAGATGTGGCACATAGGAGAGACAGAATTCGCAGATGTAAATGCGAGGAAGGCAGGCAATTGTGGGCGGGAAGACACTCCCATACCACGTTTGCATTTCCCAGTCGCCAAACACAATCTCCTTGATGTTATTTTCCGTGTATAAAGGGGTTTCAGTAGTGGCACTTGGCAATGGTGAAATGAAAACCTGCGATGAAAGGGGTTTCTTGTCCTTCTGCATCCCATGTAACTTCGCCAGGGTAATAAGATGATCAGTGACCTCCTTCTTCTACAAAAACAGATAGAATACACTGAACAGTTGAGAGAACACGGGCAATTTGATGAACTGCGGTGTTGAAAAAAGTTAAACAACCGCCAGACCACATTCTACAGCAATTGCATCAACAACAATCTTTAGGTACGAAACCAAATTATGAAAGTACTTTAACAAAAGGTCGCCCATATTACCGAGTAAGAAATCTGAACAAAGTACAAATCTCAAACCTTATCTGAGGCTAGTTTTTGCTGAGCCCGACGGAACAGCAGGATATCGGCATCAGAAGCAAGACCATCCAGGCTAGGTTCATGAACTTTGATGAATTGTTTGCCGACAACTATTTCCTCATCCATTTCTTCGGAGGACTTGAGATCTTGGGCGTGGTCTCGAATTTCACGAAAGTACCTCCCCGCATTATTGTGATATTTTGGGCAACCAGGAAGAGTTATATGACTGCTTCTAACCCCATCCACGTGCCCGCGACTATCACATCCCTTAAGAATGCAGTATTTCGGAATAAATACGGGGGCTACATACAAAAAATTAAAAGTTATGCAAGACTATACGTAAGGGTTCAAATAGCATGGAGGCGCGGAGCATAATGGCATTGCGCCTTGCAATAAGATGAGCTTTCTTGACTATAGTTTTCTCTCTAGCACCATGCGATCGTGCGAATCCTCGACGATCTAGCGAACTCAGGGAACAAAGCACTGCTTACTCTTTTTCCGCGGCATTACTACCAACTCCCGAGTACAAAAGACACCCAGACGAATTAATCTGCAGTCTAGACATTTGGGTTGGTAAAACAAAATGCGAAGCAAGCGTTTTATGCTTAACTGTAGCAACACATTTTTATGTTCTTTTAGTTGCAACAATACCGACCCTGTTTTTGTTACCAAAAATTGAACTGCTTTGCTTTGGGCATAAAAATCAGGCTTACGCAAGATTACGCTACAAGTAAAGATGCCATTATTGTCATCGTAAATTCCTCTGGTCGACAAATTACATTAACATATGGAATCTGTCCACTCTTTTCTTTTTGTGGCACGTTTATTAGTTCTGTGTTTCAATTGGTCTTAATATTGCCGCAGTGAATGAGGCTTCGTGCTGCAGCCATTTTTGGTCGTTTTCGGGCATGTTCTTGTACAACTTAAGTCTGCAAAAGGCGTCTGGTATCACACATGCTATCAATGGTAGCTTCTCTGGAACAAAGCAACAAGAAATCGTGGTTGCTAAGGGGAAAATCCTTGAGATTATGCGTGTCGATGCAAGTTCGGGTAAACTATACACCTTACTTACAACGGAAGTGTTTGGGATCATCCGCTCTTTGATGCCATTTCGTTTGACAGGTGGTACAAAAGGTTGGGTTAAATTTATATCACTATATTTGTTCAGATTATATTGTAATTGGGTCGGATTCCGGCCGCATTGTTGTACTGGAATACATTCCTTCCAAGAATGTATTTGAAAAGGTTCAACAAGAAACATATGGTAAAAGTGGTTGTCGTCGCATAATCCCCGGACAGTACCTTGCAATCGATCCAAAGGGTCGGGCTCTTATGGTGGGGGCCGTCGAAAAGCAGAAGCTAGTTTATGTGATGAATCGTGATTCTCAAGCCCGACTCACCATTTCATCCCCACTTGAAGCCCACAAGTCAAATACTCTTGTCTATCACATGGTTGGTGTTGATGTAGGATTTGAGAATCCCACGTTCGCCTGCATCGAGATGGACTATGAGGAGGCTGATCAAGATGCGACTGGTGAGGCTGCAAGGTCTGCTCATCAGCTGCTCACCTATTACGAATTGGATCTCGGTCTCAATCACGTCGTGCGCAAATACTCTGAACCGCTAGAGGAGCATGCTAACTTTTTGATCACGGTGCCAGGTGGGAATGAGGTGCACTCTGGGATTCTTATTTGCTCAGAGAACTACATCACTTACAAGAATTTTGGTGATGAGCCTGATATTCGTTGTCCCATTCCTCAGCGTCGCAATGATTTGGACGATCCAGATCGGGGACTTTTGTTTGTTTGCAGCGCTACACACAGGACTAAGAACCTCTTCTTTTTCCTTGCCCAAACTGAACAGGGCGATATTTTCAAAATTAATCTTGAAAAGGACAAGGAAACCGTTACTGAGATTCGCCTAAAGTATTTTGATACTGTGCCTGTGGCCTCAGCGATGTGTGTATTGAAAACAGGATTTCTTTTTGTTGCCTCAGAGTTCGGAAACCAGTAGGTCAAATATTTCCACTACAACGTGTTCCATTTAGCCACCTATATCAAATTGCTCATCTGGGTGATAATGACGATGAGCCTGAGTTCTCATCGGCTATGCCTCTGGAGGAAGGCGACACCTTCTATTTCTCACCCCGTCCACTGAAGAATTTGATCGAGGTGGACACCATTGAGAGCCTTTCTCCCATCACTGGTCTTCATGTAAGTACCGGTTGCTAGTCTAGCACTGGTTTAGATCGCTGATCTGGCCAACGAAGACACCCCTCAAATGGCTGTACTTTGTGGCCGGGGTCCAAGGTCCACATTTCGTCTTCTTCGTCACGGCTTAGAGGTTACTGAAATGGCAAAGTCTGACCTACCCGGCAGTCCAAACGCAGTATGGACGGTGAAACGCAATTCTGAAGGTAATGATTAAGCGTTTTAATGCTCACTCTTTAGAGGAGTACGATTCCTTCATTATCGTCTCTTTCGTCAATGCAACTCTCGTTCTGTCAATCGGTGAGACTGTGGAGGAAGTGACTGATTCGGGTTTTCTGGGCACGACGCCTACTCTTACGTGCTCACAACTGGGCGACGATGCTCTCGTACAGGTTTACCCCGATGGTATTCGGCACATCCGTGCAGACAAACGCATAAACGTGTGGCGTACCCCTGGCAAGAAGACAATCCAACGATGCGCTGTGAATCGAAGGCAAGTAGTCATCGCACTGACCGGTGGTGAGTTGGTATATTTTGAAATGGATGCCACTGGTCAGTTGAATGAATACACGGAACGAAAGGAGATGCCCGCAGATGTAATCTGCATGGCTCTCGGACGTATCCCGCCTAATGAACAGCGCTCTCGCTTCCTGGCCGTTGGTCTGGCTGACAACACTGTCCGAATCCTCTCGCTCGACCCTTCTGTAAGTGATCTTTCTCAACTTATCATCCGACTAACTGCTGTGATTTCCTCAGGATTGTCTGTCGCCTCTTACAATGCAAGGTCTCCCGACAGCAGCCGAATCTCTATGCATCGTTGAAATGGGTGCCACTGAGTCGGAGAATACAGCTGCTGGCGGTGGTATTCTCTACCTCAACATTGGTCTCAACAACGGTGTTCTCTTCCGTGTGGTGTTGGATCCAGTGACAGGCGAGCTCTCCGATACTCGAACTCGATACCTTGGCACAAGCCCTGTAAAACTGTTTCGTGTCGCCATGCAGGGTGGTGATGCGGTTTTGGCAGTGTCTAGTCGGTCTTGGCTTTCCTACATGTACCAGAGCCGTTTCCATATCATCCCCCTCTCCTATGAAGCCCTCGAATTTGCCTCAGGTTTCTCCTCGGAACAGTGTCCTGAGGGCATCGTAGCTATTTGTGAGAACTCTCTCAGGTATTTTTGAACTCGGCTTCACGCCTCTTAAGCGCCTGTGCTTGCATCATATTAATCCCTATCCCTCACAGAATTTTAGCCTTGGAGAAGTTGGGCGCAGTGTTCAATCAGACCAGCACTCTCCTCCAGTACACACCGCGAAGGTTTGTCTTCCATCCCGAATCAAACAACGCTTTCATAATCGAAACCGATCATAACGCCTTCACGGACGAGGTGAAGGAGGAGAGACGCAGAGAAATGAATGAGGTGTGTCTCTCTTATATATATGCATAGGCAAGCCTAAAGGGTATGTATGTTGAGTGATTCAAATGTGCATGTCCTTACAGTTTGACTTCCCTCCACTTATAGCGAATTCTCGCCTCATTTGCCGATATGCGCGAGAGGGAGAAGGCGGCAGGCTTCCTGTCTCGAGCATTGCCAGAGGATGTGTTTGGAGCTCCAAAGGCTGGTCCAGGCATGTGGGCTAGTCTCCTGCGTTTGATGAACCCACTCAGCGGGGAGACTCTTCAGATATGCAGATTTGCTCAAAATGAGGCCGCGCACGCTATCACGCTGGCTACGTTTACTAACCGGTGAGATTACTAGTTTTAGACTTTTTTTGGGTCTATTCTGTCCCCGTATTATCTGAATTAAGGTTGGAGTTGAGCAGACAAATTTTGGCTATTACATAAAGTACTGTTTGCGCCACTTTGTCCTAAGCTTAAGCCTCTTCACTTTACCACTTGCTACTTTTTCTGTTTATTCCTTCCTTCTAAACACCGCACTGGGAGAAAGATGGAAACTCCTAGTGTCATTTTGTAACGTTGTTGCATTATTGTTGGCCCAATGGCATTTTTGGTGAAATTGGAATCATAATGTGGCATAATTTGCTATTTTTGACATCTACATGCGATTATCCTAGGTTTTGATTTACTTTCCATGTGTAACTCAACTCCGGTGTAGGGGTTTGGAAATTCTTATCCACCCGCGAATAAGTAGTAGTCATCGATTTTCTTTACCTCTGATAGCAAAAGTTTCGCTGATTTTTTTCATAAGTGTCGTTTATTTTCGTTGAAATTTTCTGCCTTTCCCATTGACGTCCACTAATGAGCCGTTGATTTTCAGTCCATGCAGTAGGTTAAGTGCTGCTCATACTTACCCCTTTTAGACCTGGTGATTACTACGTGATTGTTGCCCTCTCCAAGGAGCTGGTGCTCAATCCTCGCAGTTGTTCGGGTGGATTTCTGCGCACTTACCGCACAACACCTACGGGGGACTTCCTTGAGTTTGTCCACGACACATCCGTGGAGGACTATCCTGCTGCCCTCTGCGCCTACCAGGGTCGTCTCCTCGCTGGCATTGGACACCGTCTGCGCCTCTACGACATGGGCAAAAAAAAGCTTCTCAAGAAGGGCGAGAATCGCGTATGCTCTTATCCTTTCCTCCTAGTGTTTCGTGCATTAGGGCTTCCATGCCGTTCTCACATTCCCAAAGCTATGTGATATTTGGTTATTATCAACATGGAAAGGCGGGAAAACTGGTAGTATAGGTGACGTGAACGTGTGGTGTCAACAACGAAGTAGCTCTTGTGTCATTTCAACGCCCTATTAGGGAAGAGCCAAAATTTTCGGCAGGAGCGTAGTCTCTTTGAAGGCCTATGCTCTGCAGGGCAATGGCAGTGGAGGTGAGTATGGATACGTTAACCAGGGCTTATATACGTGGGTGTTCGATCGGCTATAGGTCAGGCAATGATCCGGAAAACTGGGGCGCCCCTGTGCACTGCTGCTCCTCATCTCTATTTGGATTTCTTCTAATTTGGCCACGACGAAACGCGCATATGTATTCATGCTTCCTTTTCGCCTTCGAACATGCACCCAAACAGCAGGTGTGGTTCTGTGGTGGCACCAGGTGTGCGTAACTTCGTGTAAAATTACTCGTTCTTTAGGTTGAGCAATAGTTAGTGCTATCGTTCCTACGCGTTGGCGCGTTTTTATTGCTAGTCAAATGCTTGCTCATCAATTGTAGCACTTCCCAAACCTTATAAACGGAATTTACGGCATTGGACACCGCATTCTGGTGACAGACGTACAGGAGAGTCTTTTCTGGGTGCGCTATCGGCCACGAGCAGACAATCAAATGGTAATATTTGCGGACGATGCCAGTCCGCGATGGATTACCCAACTGGCGGTCTTGGACAACTCCACCGCCGCGGTGGCCGACAAGTTTGGTAACATCATCATCCTTCGTCTGCCGCCTGATGTCAATGACAATGTGGAGGAGGATCCCAGCGGGAATCGATCACTGTGGGACAGGAACGCTCTTGGAGGTGCTAGCCAAAAACTTGAGGTGGGATTTTGAGCTACATGCTTTATTCAAGCTTGGATTACTGAACTGCTAAGGGAAACCGTGTGTTTGAAATTGTGCTATTCCATCTGAGGGGTAAAGTTCTCCCCAAACCCAAAGCCCCCCTTTTGAGTGTTTGGTAGATGATGGTATTGGGTAGCGATTATTGATTACGAAAGGGGTCAACGTGGAATTGATAAAAATCTTTGTAGTGTGAGCACTTTTTGGACTTATTTTTTGGCAAGGTTGTCTACGCATTCAAAATACCTGACGTTGACCAGAGATTGGTGTTGACTGGCGAAAGGAAGTCCAGTGGTACCATTTGATCACACCGGCACTGCACACTTGATCTTTTTCCAGATGGTGTGCCACTTCTACGTGGGCGAGGTGGTGACATCCCTCCAAAAAGCCACTCTGATTCCGGGCGGTTCAGAGGGTCTGGTGTACGCTACGCTCTCGGGCAGTTTGGGCATCCTCATTCCTTTCGCTTCCAAGGACGCCTACTCTTTCTTCCAGCACCTTGAACTGCACATGCGCACGGAGAATATCTCCCTCGTGGGTCGTGATCACCTTCACTATCGCTCGCTCTACTACCCTTGCAAGGTCAGTCTCTCCCTCCTCACTCGCCAGATGCTTGTGCATCATTGTGTATTCCTGTGTAATTTGGTCTTCTCGAAACTCCAGGGTCTCTGATTTTAGATGTCCTTGAGTCACTTACCCGAAGTCTCGTTTGCGTCCTTGATGTCAATTGTTGGGCATATGCTCTTCTAATTTTGGCATTTGTTGTCCGAATTGTTATTTTTCACTGATTTGAGCTTTCTGTTACGATTATTATAGCAGTTTTTTTTCAAAAAGCACGAAACGAAGTGGATTGTAATTGTGCCGCATCATTCTGCGCAGTTACCTTGCATTTCTACCATTTGCCCTTGACCGTTGTGTCTATCCTCAAGTAGAATTCAAATCACTTTATGTCTGGAGTGGGTTTGAGCTTCATGAACTGAAGTCTTTGAAGTGCCTACTGTTGAGGAGGTAATTTTGTGCCTAACGCCTCACGAAATTAGCAAATTTTACGACGTGTGTGAAAAGTTGTTTGGCTTATCTGCCCGTGTTGCCTGAATTAGAACGTAATCGACGGGGACCTCTGCGAGATGTTCAACACTCTAGATGCTGACAAACAGCGGAACATTGCGGAGGAGATGGACAAGATCCCCACTGATATCGCCAAACGTTTGGAGGACATGCGCACTCGCTGCGCCTTCTAAGGTCGTATACCCCATCGTTTGTCTGCTTCCCTCCCCCCCCCTGCAGTTGTTGCCTTTGTATTGTTTAACCCATCTTTTCCTCCACCCGGAACACACTAACCGTGTAAATAAACCACTTTTGATAATAATTAAAGTGTGCTTTATTTTTCCCAAGTTCTTTTCCATCACGTTTGAGTCCAAATGAACGGCATTTGTTTGAGTGGAAGAAGTAAAACCTCTGCAAATTGAAAGGAAAGAAGTGGTCGCCATTCGGCACTCTGTTGGAGGGCGGAAGGATCGGTGCTTTGCTTTTACGACTGTGGTGACTGCTGGAACAAGGCAGAAAGTGGACTTAAATCAGTCAATGGATATTTGGTTAATCATACGTATTATAAACGCAGTGGTAACCTACCACGCCTATGTTTTGAGATGTCTCGGTGCTTCGTGGCTTCTTGTGATGGAAGAGAGATGAGAGCGCTCTGGGGCCGTTTCTTCGACCACTTGGCAAGGTCAGAGCTGCGACGAAGCCTAAGGAAGGATCAGTGCTTTGGGTTAGTCACCGCTTGTACTGACAAGGCCGATTCTTGTATTTCCCTCCTCCTTCGGTGCTTGATTTTCCTGATTTGGTATTTATCTCTTCATTAAATGGGTCTTTTTTTAGTTTTGTGCAAAAAGCGGAGATTCTCCACTACTTAACCCCTTAGCATTGAGACTGTCATAAACTTTCACTACTTGGAACTAGTTTTTTTTTGGCTCCATGAATGAGTCGCGGCTCTATCTCTCCCTAGAATAGCTTTAAAAGGCGATTCGCATAATTGCAGTGACATTAGGAATTTATGAAGGTAGTTTTTGCGTGAAACCGGCAATTCCACCTCTAGACATTTCTTCTCTATGGATTTGGAGATGACGCTCCACAATAACCAGCGAGACGGCGTGACGCATCATAATTCACAAAACTTTTTATTATCGCTTGCGAAGTCTATTGTGTCACCAAGAGTTAGTCTGTAGTTGAATACCAGGTACTTGAATGGCTAGCCAGGTAGAAAAGGGCCTCTTCTACTTACCAGCGAAGCACGAAGCAGCACAACCGAGGCAGAGATACACGACGTGGTGGTGAACATTCGCCGTGACCGAAATCGCTGAACCCACCATTGCCCCTGGCAACTACAAAGAACAATAAGTCAAACAAGGTCTCTCGCTCTTCAAACTGGCAAGGGTTGGGTAGAATAAAAATACTTGACCAATTTTTCAATGCATTTCAATTTTAAAAGGAGGGACCGAATTCGCAAGTAAATATTTCTCACTGATTATACATTATGCCACGGCCAAGGTGGTTCAAGTCCTTCAAATCCGCCAAAGCGATCAAAGGTACGTTGTACCGCATAATCTCGATCTTTGTCGCTGCTTTGTTGATCACGTTAGTGGGGTGTAGGCCTAGTGCCAAGACCTTCAGTAATTAAGCTGCAGTTCCCATGCAAGGACGCATTTTGAAGCACCAAGAATGGAAATTTTTCAAGTATTTATTAAAATCCATGAATAAAGTTTTACTCCCAGGAAATGTGTTTTTATTATCAAATCATCAGTCTTGGTCTAGTCTAGCATGAACACTTATTGTATGAGCAACTACTTATATGTGAATTAAGTAGAGCTGTAATTGCAGTCTCACCACAGCAGAGAAGATGAGGCCAAAGTTGGCGGCGAAGTACTCCTGGCCAAAGAGTTTGCGCGCCGCGTAGGGAGTGAGGACAAAAAGGCCGGCGATGCAAATGAAGAGGAGGATAACAAGGATTGCAAATAGGTACATACCCACTTTGGGAACGTGGGGTGAAAAAGGCAGTACGAGGAAGAGCAGAGACCAGACAGCGTACACAATTGCGAGGAGAGTCTACAAATTTAAAGCAACAAAAATTATGGTTTTTATACTTTGCTTAACTACTGCTAATGAAAGCCAACATGGGGTATCAAGTTACAACCGTGAACAACTTGATCCCTCGTGTGTTCTCAAAAATACTCATCCAGATTTCACTTTTAATCTTTGTAAGACACTAAAATCACATTTCCAAAAGATGCTACAGGGTACGGATTCTTTCTCGGTAAATTTTTTTAATAAAAGGCGTTTTAACTGATTAATGATCAGCACCATCTCAATTGGACACGTCTTTACTTTAAATGGGGGCTAGGTTTTAGAGGTCTTTGAATCAATTAAAACACGATTTTAACTTCAAAATTTGCCCACCAAAACCTTGCCTTATAAAAAAACCGATCAGCCAACTCGCCCCACATCAGTCGGCCGAGCATGTTGGCCACCGAGCCTAGAGTCCCCACGGCTGTCAAGAAGCGGTCGTTTTTTATCTCCTTTTGTCCTATTATCTAGAAGAAAGAAAGGAATGAAGGAGAGCGGGTAATCATGGATGGTATTTCTAGGTTTTTTTAGTGCTAACAACTTCATGTGAGAGTGGAGGGCTTTATTTGTTTTACCTTGTACAGCGACATTATCATGATAACGGGGAAGATTCCACAGAGCATAGTGAGCCACAGGACATAGAAATCTGCCGTCCGCAACACCTTCAGCGGTGGGTAACTTTCAATTCTAAGGCAGAAAAAATATGCACAAGTAAGTCGTCTGACACTCGGTTACTTGACACAGCGTGTCCAATTCCTCATGCACCATTCTAACCCTAATTTCTTTGACAGCTGAGCTGTTGAATAGTGATAAACTTCCACTATTGAGTAAAAACTTCCTGCCTATTCCGTATGAACGCTTGCCACGTCAATGCATTTGCAATTTGATTTTGTATAAACACTTTATTTAGTGTCTGTTTGGAATCCACCGCCTCAGCAAAGCTTGCAAATAATTTGAGTCACTATAAAGTCACTTACTGGCCTTCTGCATTCAAGACCTCGTCCTCTGCCGAAACCAACTAAAGCGGAAAGAAAAGTAAATTGACCCAATCCTCTATTGCTGGGTTGCCGATCCCCTTGTGACAAGTAGTTACAGATCACTGTCCTGTGTGCATTGAGAATGTAAATTATTATGTTAATTCTTTTTGTGTCTTATAACACGAGTGTACTTTTTAGAATGTAACACAGTTACATTTAATGTTAAGAGGCTTTTACTTAGCAGAAATTTGGGCAGAAAATATTACAAGTTTATGCGGATGAACGAAATCCTTCAAAGAACAATAACTCTATCCTTTTAACTTTTGTAAAAATCCTAATAATAATCCTAGATCATATCACTATTTATTTAGAAGTGAACTTAGTCGTAAATTCTCCTGCACGCAGTACAACATAAACAACCTACTCCTTGCGAAAAAAAACGGGCAAATCCACGCAATTTCCTTATTTTGAAAGACCCACACTTTCACTTGGCACCCTCACGCAGATCCATCCGATGAGTTGCAGGGTGCCCAATATCGACCCAAGGACAAGAATTGAAGGAGGCACACGGAAGAGTAAAACTTCATCCTCAAAAAGGCTGTGAATCGAGTTTTAAACATGAAACCACATTTGTGGATCAGTGTTGTGGGATGGATCTCCAAACTATGAGAGGAACCTACTGACTAACGTTGTTCGACTTTATGTTAGTGGGGTTGATCAGAACCGTTTGTATGGGGGTCAAAACTATCGCACCAGCACCAAACATACAAGTGCAGAGGCCAAGGACTAGACCTCGTGCATTCGGCATCCACTAATAAGGAAAAATTGTGTTTATTATACAACTGATAATAGTAAGAAGCATTCTCTACTAGTTTTCAAACGCATAAGCAGAGAACTAAAGCACAATTTTTGCTCAAAACTGCCTCAGTTTCTGTGTAGACCAAGCCACCACTTCCAAGTCTACGCATTGGTAACAACCCTGGACGCTGTAAATTAGGGTATTTTGGTGAATAATGACACAAGCAAAGCTTTAAGACTCTTATTATGTCAAACCATCGAAGGTTTATCGATGTTTGATGCTTCCCCGAGGTATGATCTAGGTTGGCTAATCACTAGCAAATGGTAATTTAAATACACTAAGGCACCCTACAGCAGTTGCTATTGAAAGCAGCACGCTATACGAGACCGACACGCCAATTCCGACCATAAGAGAGTAGGTCATCACAAACAAGACAAAGCCCCATTGTATTGATACATAAGACAGCATGACTCCGAAGCTGTAACAGAAGGAAAGAATTGTCAATTCCGCTGCCTCCGTGCACAGTGTTGCAATTAATGTGCTACAACTTTCACTACTGTCAACGAATTTAAGCGCAGCGCTAAAGAAAAAGTATGCTGTGCATTTTCCTAGATGGAATGTGAACTGTTGAAACCCCAATTAGAAGGTTGGTTCACAAATTACACATCGTAAGGCTCCTCTCAATTGGTGTATGCAAGCATTTAACCAGCCAGAGCAGTTTAAACTAATGTAGCTTATCAGAATTGACAGGAAAATACATTTACACAGCTAATAAACTGTAAGATGAACAAAAAAATTAATGTCTAAGTTATGTCGCGTTATTACAAATTCTATCATTACGTAAAGCTTCTTATGCATTAAGTCATATTAAGCTGATAAGATGCATAGACACCGGTGATGTTCAAGAAAATATCGTACCTGTTTAATAAACAACTCATGCCGACAATGAATTTGACCCCTGTTTTTAGAGCCAGTAACCCAGCTATTGGCATGAATATCCCTTGAACGCCTAGACAAACGCCGGACAGCCAAATAGCATCAATGGGTTTGATGTTTTTGTCAACATTTTTGCGAATGTATGATATAATATATGGCGACATGTTGCCTAGCTAGTTCACATGTAAAAGTTAAGGTCATACCGATGGAATAAAAGTTCCCAAAAGTAAATATGATTAAAACGCAGCCAGTTATTGCCCTAACTGCCTGTAATCTGTGTGCACGCTCTGAACCTAGTGGCATTAGTTACATGAATCAGTAAAACATGTGTCCCTCTTCTGTCATACCAGAATAAGGTCAGAAAATTCGTGCATAGTAGATTCGTAAAACAAGCCTTCTATTCAAGCACAGCAACAAAGTTAAAAATTTGTACATTTAAGCAATATTCGTCTCATGTGTATAAATTTAAGACATAGTAGCGAAGTAAACAAATTGGCCAATAGATTATTGCCTCAATAATCCGGAAACAGGATTTTAAAGATGTTATAAGAAATTATACAAATACCAAAGATAAACGTTTGGAATCTAGTGATGCCAAATTTCACTTGCATGTCCATAGTTTATGATTTATTTGGTGATTTATCCTTCCATTTTTAGTAAGCCTAACATGTTCCTATGGGCTTGATCTTAATTAATGCCTTCGAGAGTTCTCAACCCTGTTAATGTCTCCGAAGGATAATTTAGCTTGATTTGCAGGCCGGTATGTAGTAATTTGATGGTAGACTCCTTCTCTCTCGGTCCATCAGTCCCATCACGATCTAATCTCGATGCATGCGAATTCTCTAAAGAACCGAGAAGCTCATTCAAATGTAAATTAAGGCTTTGGCTAACAACAAATTCCTCCTTTTCCGCTCGCAAAATATAGTGGAATTTAAGCCGGTGGCAGTGACCTATCATCTTCTACAGGAAAGGATTTGCTAATTTATCATTAATTCTCTTTACTAAAAGCAAGTGAATGTTATGACTAAAACAAATGACATGCTTGTCCTTAAGATACTAGTAACCTACGTCTTCCAAACATCTTCCCATATCCTATCGATTAATAAAATAGTTACAAACTTTTAAGGTGTCGAGTACCAGTCTTACGAAAACTTGACATGCTTTCTGTGAAATTTTCTTGTTTCAAGGAATGCTAACATCATTACAGCCATCTGGGAGACCATTTTGGCAGGAGCATATCCTTGAAGGACTGTAGTATTCCACTACTCCCTCATAGCCAACGCTTCGAAAGGTAATATGGCATGCGAAACATACTAAATTCTTGCATTTGCAATGTGGATATGCAAACACGCTTTTCACCCACTGATTAAAATCTGCAATAAACTAGCGACACTTCGTGGTAGATGATGCATTAATACCTTATTCCAGCGTTTTGAAATGCAACGAAATTCTACCTAAACCTTAAGAATGTCTATTAAGACCGGTCAAAATGGGGAAATGATTGTGGGCACTTTAATGCAATCCAAAGCTATTGACAGTGAATTAATGAGAGTTACACAAGGCCTGCTAAAAGATACACACAAGTATTTGTTTGTATTTTTAGACAAGGGCTAGGAGAGACTAATGCTGAGCTGGGTCGATAAGTCACAGAAATAGTTACACCTCTGCTGCAGGCAGGTGATGGAGGCCTCAGTTGGTGGTGGCAGTAATTTGCTCAACTTTCAATGAACATTGGGGAATATCATCTGTACATTTCGCTGTACACGTGTGCCGCTATCCTGTGACAAAGTGTGTACAAATGGTTAATTACGCCACTTTTCGATGCAGTTAGTAGTATGTATGAAAGCGTACTTGTCGATTGTGTGCCCTCACCAACATCCCTGAGGTAAGGTGTTAGCTTCGGGATGGCAATGAATACGCCTCTTCTCGAGTTTTGCAAAAGATGGTGTTAATAAGCATCCAGCATGATCCTACTCACCGTAGCTACACATGCTAGGTGGTGATGCGGTGTGATCTCACGCAATATCTGTACCACACACCAGACATGGATACTCCGATCACGAAATCGTAAGGTGTGTCCTTCTGCTGGTATGGCAAGACTTTTGTGCACCTGACAGCCTCGGTGTGTGTGTGTGTGTGTGTGTGTGTGTGTGTGCATGTGTGTATGTGTAGGTGTGTGTGTATGGCTTTAAAGGCCACATGTCGGGGCTGTAAATAAGGCTCTTCGTTACACACACACACATACAGTGCTTATCTGAAAGAAGGACAACTGAGATAGTGCCCCACTTTGTCACCTCGACTCTCAAACGGTTGCTGTGACCGAGAAGGGGAGGTGTACAGAGAGATTGAGGGTGAATAAAGGACTTGTCAAAAACCACTTGTCAAGGCCAAGGACGCTGTTAGGTCCAGCCACTAATGCAGAGCTAAGATCCGTTTTGTGTTACTCGAATTAAGTGCCGTCGATTGCGGTACACCGAAAGCGAACACATGTCACACATTAGTGACGCCAGGGTCAGGTAAGAAAATTGGGGTATTACATTCACGCAATGTTAGCAGTTGAGGTGGTAAACTAAGATAGCACTAAATACACAACTGTTGTTCATAACATTCGCATGATTATTCAGTTGACTGATAACATGATTATATTAGTCACCACCTCTATTCAAACATTGTTGACATCTCTTTCTGTTCGGTGAGCATACGATTTTCTTGTAAGCTTAATCGTCAGAGCTATCCAGATTGCAAAAATCATAGGACTGGTGATACTGATGAATTATGCCTTCTTACATGCAGATGAATTGCTAAAGGTAACATTTCCAGTGGCATCCTGGTCACGGGAGTGGCCTCATGGACATCATATGGCGCCGGAGGCACTGCATTTACTGTGTGAGCGATTTTTTTAATCCTATTTATTCGTTAATTTTATTCTGCAGTCCATTCGTTCCCTGCAAAAGCCACCGAAGGTGGAATTGGCCTACGTATCCCCCTCCCTCTTTCCGTCCACCTAATCAGACATAGCGCATCATCGAAGTGTTTATTTACCTCGTTGTTTTAGTTTCAAGGTCACTTGAGTTCCTGCTTTTATGCTTATTCTGGGTGGCACGGCTCCTGGGCCATGCCAGTGGCCCTCCCAGACCTCCTGGATGTCGGTGATATGTATTGCACCCGACCGTTATTTCTTCCTTTGACCTTGGGGTAGTCCTGCAGCGCTACCAGCTCAACATTGACGTAAAACTGCTCCATTAGATTAACGAGGTAAATTGAGTAACTCACCTTGTGAATGAAAGATGGCAAACGCTTCCCCTCGTTTTGGTTTTAGGGTGGGATTAGCCAGTTCCCCATAGAAGCCATCTGTCGCAACCTTGTCTCATTTTCCTTTTTTGTTACTAGGGCTACAGAGTAGTGGGCACATAGAAGTGGTCGCTTGAGAATACTCCCTCTACTAAGTGATCTTTCTCGTTGCAAGCCCATTCTTCAGTTATTTGCGGCTACTGTGCATCATGTCCAACAGCTTGACCGACCAAATGCCTTCCTTTGCACAGCAAAAAAAAGCATCAATCATTAAAATCGGTATTGTTTGTGCTTTATTTAGCCGACGTTCTAAAAGCCCATTTTCATGTCAAACCATGAAGTTGAAATAAAGACTACTTTTTTATTGCTCTCATGTGCCTCTAAGGCCACATGAAGTGTCAGAAGACACTCACTAAGGTGGCGCACATACACATGCATGCAGACATGGAGACATGCACGTAATGTATCACCTGCAAAATCCTCGTGGTTACACTACGCAATGTACTTTCATTCTATGCACATTTTAATTGTTTGGTAATTTTTTTGATAGCTAAAAAGGGCAGAATTCCAATTTGCTCACACACATGGACGCGCAATGCGCTCCTTTTAACACGCTGTTTACGCGCCCTCAATCGAAACTCGATGAACGCTGATTCGCCGTGACCGAAAATCGATATCGATTGCTAATAGACAAATTTAAAATCGATCATCACTAAGTTATATTGAGCAATAGTTGAGTCATTTTGCGTGGGGAATTTTGTTACACGGTTAGTTACCTTTAAAGGCCTTTTTAAAGTCGTTTTACAACAATAATTTTGACAAAAATACCATTGGATTTTTCAATTACTTTCCATTTTCAACGTAGTTTGACCGGAACATTGATTTGCAATTCATCTTTCGGTATCAAAAGACTTCCTTTTTGTACCTAAAGTACCTTTATGGTCGACCTTCAACCCAGGTACAAGAAGTGACAGCAATACTGATGTCGATCGAGTAAGCTGTGAGTATAGAGGCAACTCTGATTAGTTAACATTCTTGAACCGATTGGACTTCAGACAACTGATTAGCGTCGCATATACCTTCCAATGGATGCTATGCTCTCAATTCTGCATTAAAATCACACTCTGCTATTAGCCTCTAGTCTAAGAAATACGCGAAGCTCTTTATCCAATTGCTGTTGACGCTCTGTTGGGTAGTGACGCGCATACACAACTGTGGTGTGGCCAGGAGGACAAAATTCTCCACCCGGTTGGCTAAATGATTTGGTAATAAAGTAAGCCTTAAAGGTACTTAGGTGTGGGATTTAAGCCATTTTAAATATTATGGGATGATACTACTCTTTAAATTGACTATTAGCCAAGTTTTCCCTGACATTATTTTGTCTTAAAAGGTTTAAGTAGCATTGGAATGGGGCTTCTCGATCTTTTTATCCCTTTCCTTTGATGTATAAGTTGTCAAGCTAACCACTGCTATATGACAGACAACATCTTCGTTAGAATCTCATGTCATGTCAATACCACTGATTTTTCGTTTAGGCTTCAACGTACGCACAATTTTGTTACTTGCAACTTTAATTGCTTTTTAATCTAAGAACACACACTGACTTGTATTGAAAGGGAATTGTAAGGTCAAGGAAGTCGTTTTATCTAAATGAATTGACCTTCCTCACGTGAGAAAAGCACTACTTCTGGTTTGACACTTAAGCGAATAGTCTATTTCTCATTAACGTATTCTGCCCTCGGTTGTCATTTCTAGTAATCCGTGATCAGCGTTGTGATTTCTATTAAATTGCTACTACTAATACTGCGGAAATTTTGCAATTACACCATGGCCCCAAATTTCATTTTCATAAGGCAACTAAAGTTAGCTTTATCTCCAAATCCTTTGATCTCAAACCATTCTCTCTACTCGAAATCTGCTTTAGAATTAATCTTAACCAATTGACACAATTTAGCTTATCTTATTTTGATCAATTGAGTGCACAAAGTTCATAAGTTAAGTTGCCTATAGGAAATGACATTTATAAATCGAAGATAATGATATTAGCCACCGTAGTACCCCCTTGTGGTGTCTTTTAAATATTTCAGTGGAGAAGGGAAACGAGCATGTGGTTTTTCATATGGAACCATTGCCTTCCACAGGAAAGGCAACTTTGATTTCTAATTTTCCCTTCCTCCTTCACTGTAGTCCAGTTGCTAACTGGAGAAGGGGAGGCTGAGGCGCGTTCAGTTGTGAAACGCCTCATGACGCAACCTGTTCTCTTTTCTCTAGGTTGAAGGAGTCTTTCACCAGCGCCTTAGGGCAAAGGAAAGCCCTCCTTCCGACTCACAGTAATGTTCACTGCCCATGGCAATCACAGCTGTCACTACTTCCGGTTCTTGCATGCCTCTTCTGTCTTCACCTTTTGGCCGTAACTTCGAATGATTGTGATGTCTAAAGTGGAGTGAAGATATTTTAACAAATATTAGACTTGCCACTAAAACGAAATCAAGTCGTAACTTCAGTAAATTTTGCTGTGTTAATGGGTGTGCAGAAGATAAGCCTCTTTCTGATGTGATCATCTGTCAGGAATGACTGATAGATTGTGCCGACTTGGCACAATGATCTGCTGAAATTATGCTAAAATGTCAGTCATTTTGTTTTGAAAATGGTGTTGTAATCAAATTAAATTATTGAAATGAGAGATTGAGTCAAAGGCCAAGGTCCACTACTGCACTGGAAGCCAGTCTTAACTGGTTTGCATTGTCAGTGAAAAAGTGGCGCAATAGCCTTAGTTAAGTTCAGCAGCTACTATTTTGTTTTATAACTGTCTGAGGAATTCAGCTAAGGAAATAAAATCTGAATTTCTCCATTACTCTTTCCCACAGCTTTTTAGCTCTCTTAAAAACATGGCCTACTGGGTGCCACTGCTGATCAAGGACGTTAGTAGACAATCCTCCCGGTATTATTCACCATTTGGTTGCTTATAAGCGAGTTCACATTGATTAATTGCAGTTGTAGGGGCAACAAACCCCTCCCGTTGCATTCAACAGTGTCCCCAAAATGATCTAGGACCCACGTGTCTTTATGTTCACATATGTGCATATATATGTGTGTGTGTATGTTTCTGTGACTGCTGTGTCTCCTTTTTTCTATGGTAATCAGAGCCACATTTTCCCAAGCAGAGATAGTATCCAAGTTCCCCCAATTTACCCCTGTCTCAATATTGTATGCTCAAGGGGCCGCCGGGGGTGGGGAAGAGAAGGGAAGGGGTGTCAGCAAACACACACACACACACATGTGCATACTCATAAACCCACTTACTCATCATCATCATTCGGCAAAATGTAAGCGAGACCAAAGTCCGCCTTCTCGGGGGAAATACTAGAGCAGGAGGCAGAGATAGGGAGGATGAATGTGGTGGGGGTGAGGGTGGTGCAGTTAGTGGAGGGGTGTCGACAAACTGGTAAATATTTGCTCTCAAGCGATAAGACACGAGGCTTGACGACTACCGCGTACAACGAGTCAATTCTCTACCTCTCTACCTCTTGCTACAAAGTCAGCGAGTCATGAGTCAGTGCAGTTTCAGGGTCAATAAGACCGTATCTTTAAGTAGTGAGCTCCTAACCCTTTTTCCCCTTTCGATTGCTCTTTCTCCCCTTGCGTGAGGCAAAAACAGAAGAGGAGCATTCCAACTCGTGTAAAAGCAAAAGATAAGATATAATTTATTGCCTTCATCTCGAACAATACAGTTGAGATACAATACAGTACCCGTGTCACGTATACGTGACGCCAGTAACGACAGTTAATAAGAGCATCTTGATAATTTGTATCACTCAATTGAAACAGTGAAATGACGTTTGGATTTATTGCCACCATTGTGCGTATATGAGAGACGACACAGAGTTGGCTGGACTTTGCCTAAGCCAGGTGCTTTTGCCGTGTGAAAATGCATGTCTGTTGAGCAGGTGCAGAATTTGCGCATAAGTTGCTGTTGACTTCTCCTTCTGGGAAGAAATCGACAATGGCGCAAATAAACTGTTCCTGGCTGCCTTTTTTACTGTCTTTGCACCAACAACAAATTTATGGCGCTTTTTGTAGACAATGAGAAAATGTTAATCAACCTCAAAAGAAGTGAAAATTGCATTAGACTCAAACCACTTCTAGAATTTACACATTTGGTATATAGAGAGTGTGTGCTATCATGCAAAACGGTCCAAATTTAATTTTTCAAGTTTTGGGTTGTTGGAACAAACATTTGCACTTACTTTACCATCAAAGAAATCTTCGCAGCAAGTTGGATTAATTTTCTCTCCACTTATCCCACTTTCCTGTTAAAAGTCATCGTTCCAGGCGTTCCCTGCACACCTAATTGTTTCTAATTTAGCTGCGATAAGCCATGCAAAACGTGGGGCAATTTGTCGTTTTCACGACCTTAAGATTTATGTTAAAGAAGACCATTCTGTCTCTCCCACTTTCTTCGTCCTCTTTTTTTACACTGCTAGATGGAATTCACTTGCTCCGGTAACAAACTTGCTTAAGGCGGTATCCAACTTCGCCCTTTAAAGTCGTCTTCGACAACAATGTCAAGGCTTATGATAGCTAAGTTGTTCAAGTTAGACATAACAATAACTTGTTTAAAATGTGGCTTTTAGTGAAGTCAACCATCGCACTGTTTGTGCATGGAAAGTCATCTTTGAAGTTGCCTGCCTTTTTGCCAAACCAACAATAGCACAACAACCAGGAGACCAAGGCCCCGATTGCATCGATAGTTTCTCCCCCTCTCGCCCTTTCCCCCCTCTTCTCCTCAATAAATCAGAGCGAACAGGAGGGCGACCAACCACTCACGCGAAAAAAAGGAATGAGGCGAGAGAAAAGAAACTTCACCAGTTGTCAAGCCATCCACCCCGGCTGGCCCCAATGAGGGAGCCGGTGTGATCTTGTTAGCGCAACCACAGGTGCTGGTGCGTGTGTGCGTGTGTGTGTGTGTGTGTGAGGGTGGGTGTGAACACACAAGAGGGTGATGATTTAATAGACACAGATACACACACAATGCACTACATTGCACTGCACACATGTGTCCTGGTTCGAGCCCACCCTGTCGACGCCTTTTGAGTGTGTGTGTGTGTATATGTGCGTTGTGTAAGCGCGCGCACGCGCACGGGTGTGTTCACAAGAAGTGGCGCTTTGATTTACTCTTCACTTGCGTGCTCCCTTTCACCTAACTTTGGAGGAGTATGTTCGAACTCCTAAAACCAAGGCTACTCATCGGTAAGCCGAGCTTTTACTGTTTCAAGATGTGACACTCGACAACTCGACAATTGTAGCTTTTAGCTCAACTACTGTGAAAAAAGTTTGTCTTTGTCAGTTCTTCGTTCTCCTCATTCCTTAGTAAGGGAAGATGGTGGTTAGCTGAATCTAAAATTTCGCTTGACAAAAAGTTTCATTGTACGTTAATGGAAAGCAATAAGGTTTCGCGAGTCCACTTTCTATTGTCTCAGAGGAATACTAAAACTTACGGTGTAAGTAATCACTTAAACATCCCAAATCCCTTGAACTTGAATGGCTGTTACCACCAATGAAAAAGAACCCTGCAATTTAAATCTAAACAAATAGGAAACACAGCAAAATTATGCAACAAGTTTATGGATCAATTCAACTTGAAAAGAATAGGGTCTTATGTGGATACAAGGAGCACACCAAGCTCCTTAACTTGAAGCACATTGACTGGACAAGTTGCAACAAATAGTGTTATCCTTTTTCTGTGAATGGCCAGTGCTATTTGAGAAATGCGAATCAACAGATTAAAATGTCGCTATGAGCAGATAAGAGCACATTTGGAGTAACCAATTGAATGCACTGTGACGCATAGGGACGGGTGCAGGCAGACGGCAGTCCAATGTTCACTGTAAACAAAGTAAGCGCCATTACGCCCTCTGTCAGTTCGGCTAATTGGACTCGGCGGATATCTCAATCACTGCTTTATTTGCATTGGCCTAGTCTCCATATAAGCACGTCATAATTGGCCAAGGGGATGGATAGCGGGGGTTCATTCATTGTGTCGCACTGTCGGTCGGTCCACGTGTGACAAAGGCGAGGGAGAGAGAGGGAGAGGTGGGGAGAGAGCAAGCCATAGGAGGAGAAGGCGAAAGAGCAGATTCAACTGATAGCGTTAGTTAAACCTCTCTTAGTCCATTGTCCTTCGCACGCCTGAACAGATAGTAGTCTCACTCGTGTTGCAAGTGATCTTATCTTGAGCACACACACGCACACACACACACACCCACATACTCATGTGAGGGTATAACAAAGGAAATTAATCTCCTCAGACCAAGATAATTTAATCGTAAGGGAAAATTCACTTCTTTGGTGTAATTAAGTTGAAACTAATAATGTTTTGCCTCAATGAGGCTAAGAAAAACAGTTAAAGATAACTCATACTCAATGCCTTTTTGTTTCAAAATCGAACTTTTACCATCGTAAAGAGAATACCAAGACCAATAAAAACAGTATATTCACGAGCGGTTAGCTACCTAAGTCTTTTATTTCAAATGTCAGTTTGCCGTCGACAATCCGAAAATATGCTCATCAGCTATAGATATCTTTTAAATAATCCACTTGTAAAAAAAATTCCCCACTAACTTTGAAAACATGTAGCAATCTAAGACGGATGGTAATCAGGATAAAAGTGCTAAAACACAAGGTGCTAAAGTTAAATCTACAAACATTTCTTTTAAAGTCCCCACATTTTTACTGTTCAGTCCTTGGGTAAGCGCAAATTAATACAGCGATCTCGTCAGAACCACAAAACAAGAGCGTAATAATAAACTCGAGCTGAGCAGCAGAACATATCACTCAATACTGGCCTGTTATTAGTGAGCTCGTTTCACCATCCGCCCTCATGCCAGCATCCATTCGCAGGACTTCACACCTATCTGTCGCACCAAGCTAACAGAAATGTTATGCACAGCCAGTTGACAGCCTAACCTACAGCTAGTTTGCAAGCCAAATAGGGAGACATGATCTGGACTGAGACAAATAAGGTAGTTATGAATGAGCAGCCTGGTGGGGCTTCCTTCAGTCGATAGCCTTGTGTATCCTACCTACTCGCCTTCCTCAGTGTAGGAGCGAACCAGTTTGGCCAGGCGCGCACGCCACCACGATTGGCCGACGTCGCGTCACAAGTTGGTGGATGATTGGTCCACACTACAAGTAGCACAGTGCACGTGTGCGTCTCACGTGAGCCAATAAAAACTGAGGCGCGAGCGCGTGACTACTGTCCCACCCCTCTGCATTGCTTGATTGGTTAGAGAGACATTGCGCACATACACACACGCACCCACGCGTTTCGTACGCGTACACATACACATGCACATGTTAGCTAAGCTCATTGCTGATCTGCCACGGAGACACAAGAAAGAGCAAGTCCAGACATCGTTACTGAAAGTAAGTCGCCATCTGTTGGGTTATTTCTTGTGCAAATAAAACTCTTTCCCTGTTTATTGACGCGTTGCCTACCCATACTGTCTCAGCCTTTTTCATGCTTTTATAGTTGATTTGTGTGGAGGCGTTACTGACAATCACTCTAACTTGCTCGGTTATCTTACGATAAACTAATTTGTAGAACAAGGGTATCATCCAGTAAATGGTGCTATGGCGTGATTTCTTGAAAATGGGGCAACAAAATAACTGCGCACAACCCCATAAATCACGCACATCTTAGCGAGTTCATCTGTCGGAATTGAAAAGGCTTATGTTTTATCGGAGTGATCAAGGGGTTCTCAAATGAAAGTGTTGCCAATGCCTGTTTAAGAAGGGTGAAATCAGATTCGACTATTTTATCGTAGCCATTCAGTATTACATCCACACACGTGGGCCTAACGAGCCAAAATGACGTCGAGGTGAGGCATATCAGTTAAAGGAGAGATAGTGAGCTAACACATTACCGCTCACATCCGAATGTCTATAAGTTGACCACTTTGGAGACTGGTTGATGCAATGCAATGTGACGACCCGGCTGGGTGCTTGCGGCTGCTCTAGCCCTTACCACACACCATTTGATGGTCAAGTACACAAATGCGGAAAAGTTGGGCACACGCATATTCTGTGTGTCTAATTCTGTCAGTAGAGGAGGGCATGTCACGTCCACCTCAGGTCTGTATTTAGTATCGTTTATGGTATTTGGCGTCAGTAGGTGTGTGTGTGTGTGTGCTCACGTAATCGCTTCACGCACGTTTTCCGCTTCCATATGCTCTAGTTGCTACCATCGTAGTGAGCGGTTAAAAACAAGTATCATCATTTGCACCACCATGCATGCCGCTACGTAGTTGTGTCTTTCGGATTGTGCATAGCTAAAATGCGTTCCTGTCTATCACCCATGACTCTAAATTGTGCACACATAAAATTCCCAATTCACTCGTCTTCCCCTCAGTGGTATTTACCTCCTTTTCCGTGCAACATCTTCCGTCTCGTATACTTGCTTTATAATCTTTTATTCCGATAATACTAATGGTTCTGGCGACT
Organism: Taenia multiceps; assembly: GCA_001923025.3. Taxonomy (NCBI): domain Eukaryota; kingdom Metazoa; phylum Platyhelminthes; class Cestoda; order Cyclophyllidea; family Taeniidae; genus Taenia; species Taenia multiceps. The sequence goes on along the minus strand of CM010313.2, from coordinate 17,768,942 downwards.
TTTTTACACAATCGCAGGGAGTATCGACTACAGTTTTAAGGTTAATCATTCTTTTTCTTCCTCCATCTACCGACCTAGGGGAATGAATGGTGATTCAGTGAGTCTACTCCTTAACAACTTCCCCCCGTGGAGGTCAAAAGTCGTGCCTCCTTTGCCACCTCCATTCTCTCTGCAAACAACACCGTCGAGTCTTGGGCAGTCCCCATGGTTCGGGAGTCGAGAGTGGTTCCATTCCCACGTCCCTCTTTTACCTCTACCTCCTCAGCCTCCGCCACCACCACCACCGCCGCAAACACAACAGATAAGCGATCTTTGCTCGGTGATGGAGAACGCTGCGAAGGTGTCTTCATTGCACTCACCGTCGGTGCAACAAAGTCCCGGTGAAAGTCTCAATCTTTCCTCGAAGCAATCAGTAAGTTGGAATCCTTTTCTTACAAGAAAGTCTCAATCTTTCCTCGAAGCAATCAGTAAGTTGGAATCCTTTTCTTACAACATTGAAGTAGTATTTTGTGAGACTACTACTTAAAGGGATTCGTCCATTGAGCTGTCAGTCAATCTTGATTGATTGAAGGAAAAATTCTCAATATTGCTTTAACTGGTACGGATATGTAGGATTAAGTTTAAGTTTAGCAGGGTAAAATCTGCCATGTGTCGCAAAAGCGGATTCAAATAAACTGGCACATCATATGGAAAATGACAGACAAACGATTTGAGCTCTCATGACCGTAGGTAATAGAAAACATACTTGACCTTGATCTTAGGAAAGGCACCCAACTTCTGCATCAGATCTGCGTCTTTTATTAGCACTAGCTCGACAATAAGAAAATTTATGGGAATAATATAATGCCTGTGGCAGGCAGAAACTCCCTGCGTTTAATTGATGATCTCTGAGTCTGAATTCTTTAAATAAGGACATCAGGAACCTAATTGCACATCCCTTATCGACTTGCAGAAGTGTCTTCCAGTTTAGGCATTACTGCAGGTGAAGGCTACAGAAAACGTTTTGCCTTTAGTCCCTTAACATTTAAGACACCATTTAGATTTGCTGTTATAGCATTACTATCCACATAAATTTACACCGTTAAGGAAATCCAAAGGCAAGTTCTGTATCACATCACATGGAAAAAGCTAACCGTTTTACTCTTCCCCTTCCTACTATCCTTTAGCAGACTGAGGATTTGGCCGTTTCCCCAAACCCGGTGTCCTCCTCCTTCACCCCCAACACTTCCACACTTTCCCACTCAATCGATCGCCTCCTCGCCGACTCACCGCCTCCCCCACCGCCACCGTCACCACCTCCGCCGCCTCTAGAACCCAATCCACCAAGCCCCTCCATGTTTTCCTTTGATCTATGGATGCGAAATCTCTTAGCTTTGCGAAATCCCCTCCTTGCCTCTCCTGCATCGCTTCAACCACCGCCACCACCCCCGCCACCAGTACCCCCACCACAGCCATCTCAACCACCGATTCAGGGCTCCTCCGCGAAGCCACACACTTTCAGACGTCGAGAGGGTCGCATGACCTACGAGTGCTCGGTGTGTGGAAAAACGTTTGGACAACTCTCCAACCTCAAAGTCCATCTGCGCGTGCACACGGGTGAGAGACCCTTTACATGCTCCATCTGTGGAAAGGGTTTCACTCAGCTGGCCCACCTGCAGAAACACCATCTGGTGCATACTGGTGAACGACCACATGAGTGTCAGATCTGCCGTAAGCGCTTCTCCAGCACCAGCAACCTGAAGACGCATCAGCGTCTTCACAGTGGAGAGAAGCCATTCAGCTGCAAACTCTGTCCTGCGCGGTTTACCCAGTTTGTTCATTTAAAGTTGCATCGCCGACTGCATGCAGATGGAGAGGCAAAGGTGTTTGGCTGTCCTGGCTGCCAAAAGAAGTATGTCACGCCAAATGGCCTAAAAGCCCATTGGCGCACGGCCGGAGGCAAGGGATGCTGTATGTCGACAGAGGAAAAGCAGAAACAGAAGGAGGACTTTTAGAACCGAGTTTCGATGAGACAGAATGCCATAGGGTGGTAAACTTAGCCACGCTGATGGTGATGCTACGCTTGTTTCGGTGCTGTGTACAAATATTGCAGATATGTTTATATAAAGCCTTTATTAGTATTATTAAATGAATATATCATAGCTATTAATATTTATTTCTTTACTTCAAATGGAAGGGCATTTGGATTGTGGATTACCAGACGTAGCTGCTTAGTCTTTCCATAAATGCGTGTTACTGTTCTGTGCTTTAAGAAATGGGAAATCTCTTCTCACTTTATCCTAAAATCTGTATCCTTAAAATGACAATTTATTGGTGCCATCGAAGGCTATGTAAATTTTCAGAGAAATGTGAGACTGGAGGAGATTTAAGTCCATGTAGAGATACCTTACATTCGCTTACAGTAGATGTCAGATAAGGTGTGCCTCTAGGTGTAGACACGCCGGTTCATTGGAATGACAAATGTTGAGGATGACAGGTGTGAGCACTAAAGTACTTTTGCATCATCTGTGCCATGTGAGAAGCGACAAAAATGTGCAATCAAGCCTTGTTTCCATAAGCAGGGTTAAAATCATTGCTAGTTTCACTTTTTACTTGGCATAGAAGTTGTGTTCGAAGTGAACGTCAGCCAAACAAAAAAAGTCGGTACGGTGATGTAGCGCATAGGGACTTAAAAGGACCAATTGGCTGTATGTGTGGATTACAAAGAGTAGATGTTAGTTATGGTTCAGTCCATTAATGCTCCTTGATGTCCCGTCCACTAATATTCCTTACGTTTCAAACGCGCCCACAAACCTTTAAACCGGGAGTAAATGGGATATTTTGCTTAAAAGAGGAGATAAACTCGGTTTTAAAGCTCTGGGGGCCTCTGGTCAAGCATTTGGAGAAAGCGTTGTAGAGGAGATTGGTTCCTTAAATAGTCTAATGGTGGTGATGAAATATCCAAGGGTAGGCGCCTAGTACCGAGAGAAAACTCCGTCCTTGATCGAGGAGCATTGCATTTTTGCTGTTGATGAGGATAATTCAAAATAAACCTATCAAGAACCTTAAAATCATGCTCTACATGAGTGATGCAACTGTCAGTTTACAGTAACCGAGGGGAAAAGTCACAAAAGCTGCCAGATGAATGGCTCCCTTATGCATTAGCGCACGATAACAAAGACCAAAGACTCTACCTGCTCTTCATTTTTCGATGTATCGACAGACCTGCAATGAGAAAAAGCTTCCATAATCCAACATTCGTCATCCTCAGACGGTTCACTCGCAACCCACTTCACACCACTTCAACTCAAAGTCTATATTTCGTAAGTTTGCAGTAAAATTTTAAACCCAGCCATTGGATTAAGGTCTACCTACCTACTCTGTGTTGGCAGAAGTGGGTCATTTGCAAGAAAATTGGACCTCTCCCAGTAATTGCAAGAGCGCCTTATTTTTCTCAGTCCTCGTGATAGGGTGGGAGGGATGAATTGCAGCCTCATCCTCACCTTCATCCTCAGTATTTCCCCGATACTAATATTCCAAGTTGCAACGAGCAAACTTTCTTAAAACTTGAGAATTATAAGATTACACCCAAAATAGACAAGATGGTTGGGAAGTGAAAGTGAGTGACGTAGTAAGAGTTGATATAGTAGACGGTATGGCTAAGTTAAAGACTACATGAATGGGGCTAAATTGTCCTCCTTATAAGTAGTATATAAACAGGATAGTTGATCTTTGATCTCTTCTACATAGAAATAAAGGCTTTTGCAAGGCATTTAAAATGATTTTTTTATGACAAAGCCTTTAAGCATTATACTATGTGTGCTTCATCTAGGCCCTACGTAACGTCGACTGCTCAAAACACGGCCAACATAATTTTTCGCCAAGGAGGCATAATTACCAATTTTATGCATTGAATTAATAAAATAATTCTTTTTAAAACCAACTATAGGTGAATCTACCAAAGGAGAAAGTTAGTCAGCACAACTAGGTGGGTGTATTTCTTCAAAGGACTCTTAAATTGAATTAAAATGTCATGTATGAAATATTCATCTAAGTCGATTCCTGCCTAAAGTGCCATATAACATAAGTACACACAAGGGTGTGTGCAGACATTTTCACCACCCATGTAAACGTGGTAATGACGTCGGCTCCAGTCATCGTTACACCTGCCAAGAAAGTGAAATTAATTAAATTTTGGGTATTGTTACCAGTGTTACAATTTCGACAACTAATTTTCAGTCAACTTTTAAATTATGGAGGTGCAATACTACCTTGAAATTTATAATGTGAACTCTTTACCCCCTTTTTTACTCCCACACACGTCTCACTACTCCCATTCAAGAATATTTGGCGGCTGCCGATAAGTTGAGTGAATACTTTCAATAGTCTGCCTTTATTGTAATTGTACCCGGTCAAAAAGTAAAAATTATTAAGGCCGTTAAAATGTGCAAATAAAGGGTCAAGTTAATGGCATAATGGCAGACCACTGTTAGAGGATCAAAAACTCACCCAAAGTCACCTTACCCCTCTTACCAAGTACCTGTTGAGCACAAGGTTTTGAAGTCTCTTTTAATGTCGGTTCAGTGAATCCACCTTTGGAGAATGTATGGCATCTCAGTATTGAGCTAATCATGGAGCTTAAGCCACTAGCCCTACCACCGCAATGTGCCCACGTGACGGCTTGGTTCACCTGCCTGAGCCAGACGTCACGACTGTGGCATGTGTTTTTGATCTGTCGATGATAATCTTTTTTTTTTACAGTCGCATATGCCGAAAAAAAAAACAAAGAGTGATTAGGTTTAAAGTTAGAAGGCAGATGTTTCATGCTCTGAGTGTAAGTTGTTTAAATTTCTCAGTTTTGAAACAAAAAGATTGTTTAAGCAGTGATTGTAGATATTTTCACTAAGACCCACCAATGATTTGACACCACTATCAAAAATACACGTGTACTACAAGTTTTCCTCCTTCCAAGCACATAGGCGCTAGTCTTAGAGGAGCCGCCAAACTCAACTAAAGTGATGCCAGGGATGCTGAGTGCAACTGTACTTAATTGAGGTAAGATTGTTACAGATATCGCAAGCAACTCTGGAACAGGGTCCACTTCATATGAATGCAAAGTGATAGCGGTTATTTGGAGGATCTGTTGAACAATGAGATCAAAGCTTAACCATCTTTCCCCTCTATCTCACCTTGAGTACGATCAAGATTTTGAGTAAGCCAGCATCTTTCGATATAGCGGTGGTTGTGGCGGCAGTACTAATTGATTACTAATCATCACTAACAGAAGCAGTAGCATGTGGATTTGAACCCGCATCTACCTCCTTGCTCACGATTTGCGATTAGTGACAAAACCACCTAGCATTTCCGTACAATGAGGGTACACATCTCCACATTTCAACCGGGTTATTAGGGAGAGTGACTGGCTGGGCCTAAAATACAAGTACCTTGTGTCTGAAGCATAGTACTGCTGAAAATGGTCTTGGAGGTTAGAGATAATAACTCACATGATGTTTCACCACTCTTTGCTGTCTGTTTCATTTGCAGCACCAGTCAGGTGGGTGACGCCCATGCCAAAGAAAATAGTGTGAAAGTGAAGAATGGATACCGAAGCGCATTGCGATAGAGCTTCAAAAGTCTAGAGGCATCCCATGACATCTTGACTACAGTATTAGACAACAAGATAAATCGATGAAGAATTTCAAGGAGCCCTACTGAATAAGCCAAGCAGGAGGCTTAAAAATTACCCAATTCTATTATCAGGCTAATTCTTCCTTGCAATAGATTCGAGTCAAATCGCGGAAAAAAAGGTAAAGTAAGGGGTCTCTACAGCCTTTTTTTGCCATGAGTACCATTTTTTGGCAAAAAAGTAGTCACTTTCTTCATTCCCAAGGTCTCTTACCTTTGTGCCAAGCGTCACATATGCGTGACGTCCCAATTTTTATCATACTACAATGCTACAAATGCTAGAATTGTAGCATATAACGTCTCACAAGCATATTAGCTATGAATGGATAAAGTAGTCTACAAATGGTTCCAGTTATTTGTTTTAGGATGTCATAAATGCATCTCACAAAAGTTGATGACAGTTGGCATCATATTATGAACAGGGCAACATCTGGGCTGTGGTGGTCGATATTCCTCCTAGACTCCTGTTTATTACTGAGGCTTAGAAGTCTTAACTACCGATTTAGGGCTTCTTACCACTTCTCCGATAAAGAGACAACCAGCCAACCCAACTTCCCATTCATCACTCAGCGCATAATTTTAAACTTATTTCACCAACAAATCCGATTTAAATGAGATGAGAGAAAAAAAATATTTACTTCAAGCAGCAGTAGATTTCAGTCTGGGTGGCACTGAAAGGAAGGCGACCCTACAGAGTGGAACACCTGTTAGCGTCTAGACTCTCGATGCCTTCCTCCTTCCAAGCTTAAAGGAATAGACGAACAAACAGCATGGCAACCACCCTTCTAGCCTTAATCTTATAATCGTTAGTGGAAAGCCTATAGACCAGATGTATTCTCTTTCTCTTTTTTTTTTGCCACAATGACAGAAAAAGTTTGAAGTCCTGACAGCTCATTCGCTGACAGCGACATGACGGCTGCTGTGGTTGAATCGATAAATGACTGTCTGTTGACTGCATTCTCTTTCTCTCGCTCTCTCTCTCTCTCTCTCTCGAGTGAGTGAGTAGATAGGCGAGTGTGAGTGAATGAGTGCATTGTTTAAGTCGGTGAAGGAGGTGTGGTGGTGGTGGTGGTGGTGTGTCTGTTCAAACAGCACACCGAAAACAACGTGTTTGCACTTGGACAAAGTCCACTTCAACGTCGAGTCGGCAAAAGGGATGTGGAGAGCCAAGGTAAAGGGGGGGGGGGGCCACCCACACTTGTCTGATACTTGGGTGAGTGCGAGCCGACTGTTGGTGCCCCCTAAGAGGTAAACTTGTGCGTTAAAGAAATGTACTTTTAACACAAGTGCACAGGTAAGGTACTTTTAACCATGGACTTTGACGCCAGACTAACCCATTGTGGCGTGTGAAACCGAATTTTAGGTGACTAAAACTCAACCGCTACATCACTCTCTTTCCCTTGGCGGTCCCAATGTCCACTCTTTTTGAAAAACAAAGGTGAAATGGTGAATGTATTCAGTAGTGAGAAGGATCATATTAGCATTAATTGAAATGGAGATCGTGGAGAACTGTAACTCAGAGAGGAGTTTATTCGAGCACTGTCAATGTATTCTCCGAGTTGCCACTGAAAGTGTCATTCAGCTTGATTGAATTAACACAAATAATGTGAGCAGAGACGCATGCCAGTGTCGTGGTTGCCAAATTCCAGATGGTTAAAGGGAGCTGCTTGATCAAATACATCATTAAGACAGATATCATTCCAAGCTGCCTATTTCTCGCGTCTGAGGTAGAAAAAAGAAGAAAGGGAAAAAATACAACTGTTGGCGGTAATAATTATGCCCAAAAGAAGCATATTTACTGGTAAAAATACCTTCTTATTCTTTTCCGGTCATGATCTTGCTTTGTCGACTACCACAACGTAGTTGGGACTCTACAAGTTAAATACGTTTCTTATAAAAAATCTTACCCCAACGTCACTGATAAATTCCGGCAATTCTCTTAAACCTGCAGTTTTGTCCTGATCAGGAACTGTATTGGGGGAAGAAGAATGTGTTGACCATTATTTATGTTCCTTACTGGTCGTTGGAACACCATCTCCATTGCCCTTACTTCAAGACCGTCTAGCCATAATGCATTTGAGTGCCCTCCAGCCAGTAAAGAGATAGAAAGGTATTGCATGAACATTTGATCGACATTTTCATACATATACGGTAGATAGCTCTGCAACAAACTTTTCCAGATGGTTCATGACTAGCTTAACGTCACTTGTTAATGACGGTCCTGTAGAACAAAGATCCAACGCAGCTGCCGAAAAGATCGCCAATTTCAACACTTCTGATGAGAGTCATCACAGACTCCCCTAATCACGGTATATAATCTCCTCTTATCGCTTTAAGATTTAGTAATTAGGTATGGAGATCAAGGTAGTTACTCTTTGGGATTGGGTTTGCGACCCACAGCCACCAATGCAGTCCCCCAAGACTGTCCTAAAGGCGAAAGAATCCATAATACCAATAAAAAAATTGCATTGCTGACAAATTGAAGGGCTTGAGGCTACTGGCTTTGCCCAAAGGATACGCCGGTGGAAGGAAGTACAGGCGAAACGAAGCAAGCAAAGTATTACACCTCCACCATTATAGTTTGATGTTACTTGCCTTGCACAAAATCTCGAGGACGACAGGTTCATGGATGCATCCAATTAAAGTTAATAAGTCTGCCATCATCCAACCATTAGTGGGAGGGGACTATTGTGATGACCCCACTGAGATAGTGAACTGGTGAGCTAGAAATCTAATTGAAAACTTTATTTTTTAATCTAGTTTAGATAGCATTTTCGCCTTCACTCTAAGAAGTGCTTGCCAGATCCCTCTGGTGTTAACCAAGAAGAACTCCCTATCCGCCCAAAAAAAAAAAAAACCAATAAATTTTAATTTTTCATGAAAACTGTAAAGCAAGTAAAGAGAGCAGTATTTAGACTCAAATAGATCTAATTGGAGTAATTACTTTTTTTTAAAGAGTGAGCTTTCGACAAGAAGTCGCAGCTTCTTGAGCACGCCGCCTATTGTGTTTTTTCTTACAGCACTTATTATGTAAAAAATCGTAAATTAATTACGGGGTCATTAAAAAAAAGAAGGAGGTGTAAAAAATAAGGCAGTGAAATTCATTGCATCCGGTGGATGTTTCTACCGCCCCGATTGCAACATTTATGGAGTGCCCCGGTTTGCATGATCGATGGGCTAATGTCTAGCTATAGAGGCAAACCGGAGTTATTCACAAGTTGTGTAACTTTTTTTCCGTGATAATAACCAAATGCATGGTCACTCGGAGTATTGTTGAAGAGTCCGCGTGTCATTTTGAATTAAAAAATTCCGTATTTTTGATTTAGAAGGGCAAATATGTTGCAAACTCTACAACTTAGGTGCACGGGTACTTAATTCAAAACATCTTGAGCATTCTTGGCATTCCGTGTAGGATTACGTAAAGAGCACTGCTAAATCCAGAGAATAAAAGCCTCTGCTCCGATTTTTTTTCAAGTCCAAGATACAACTGCTGCTGCCCTGATAATCAAGATTCAATTTTTTTAATAATCACCATAGGGTAATATTTTTTGTCTTGACATTTTAGAATGCTAGACTAAACTTTAAGCTTCTAAGTCGCCTTTTTCTAGCCCCTATAGGAAAATCATGGTTTCAGACAAGTGCAAGAAAATGAATAAAAATTTAATTTTACACTTTTAATGTACTCTTTGCTAGTGAGATCTTCTTTTCTAAGGTTCCATCACAAACATATATAGCGAAATTTTTGTTGACTATGAAAAAGAAAATGAAGTAGACTTCTAAAATGGTATTGCTGGGAAAAGAAAATCTTATTTTATGTTTTGTGAGTAGCTGTTGGTGTGGTGATCAGTATTAGGTATTAGGTATTAGGTACCTATAACTGTCACAATTAGGATTTCCAAGATTTATCATAATCACCTTGCGTACCTTTTTGGTTTTTGACCCAACCATGGTAGCGTCATTAATCCTGCCACCTTTCTCGGGAAAGTGGAAGAGATCCTCTTTTCAGACATTGGCTAAAAAGAGGATTTGTTCATACTCTTTGCCCTTTTTAATTAATTAAAGACATCGCTTAATGCGCTCATCCATTTGATTTTAACGAGTCCTCATGGTGAGGCAACTCTATTCCATTTCAATCATGTACAACTGGTTACCTCATATGATGAAAGCATATTTCATTCCCCCTATGTAAGTACAAAAAAGATGGCACATCAAAGGAAACAATCCTTCATCTTTGTGGTTGTTAGGTACCTATAATCTCCCGAGAGTAAGTTATTTTATTAATGCTCTAAGGGGAGGCTCAAGCTTGCCTTCTGTCGGAGTTCTTAAAGGCTCTTAGCGTATTCTAGAGGCAGCTTGCAACTTAAGGAACATTGTGTTACTGGAGTAGTGTATCAATTTTTGGATGAGACAAGTGTCCTTGGTAAGAATTTACTTTCATCTAGTCAATTTGATCTCTCATTGTGTCAGATGAGATGACCACCAACCTGTTTTCGTTTTAGGAGGTTCAACACATTGACATGGCAAGAGAAGAGATGCCCAGTAGTGAGCCACGGAGAAAAATGAGGTTTTAGTGGCAGCATACCACACTGTATAATCTAGTAATGAAAAAGATGAAAGCTTTTTGGGTAAAAACCTTGACTGTACTCACGGTGGCTCGCTTAAATACCATCCTGGTGTCGCCTACTTATTTCCAATTCAGTAGAATTCGGATTTCGACGTACTCAAATAACGATTTAAAGTATACTGGTTAAATTATTATAACTTTGGTTGAGTTGAAAGAAAACATTAAAGGAAAAGGGTTTGTTGCATGATTAGTAAAGGATGATAGACAGAGTTAATTTCTTTTAAATTGATTTAAGAGAAATTAAATCGTTGTAAAATTATGCTGACATCAGTATTTCATGTTGAATTTATGTTCAACTAAGTTTGAAGTCAGCTAGTATTGCGTTAAAATCATATTTTTTTAAAAATTTGTTAAGTTGGATTTTCTTAGATTAGAAAGATAAATTTAGTGGCATTATAAAAACCTTAAGGATCTGGGCAGTCGTGCAATGATTATCCACAGTGCGGCACTAAAGACTTTAGATTGTTTAGCTCAAAGAGTGTTATTTTTCTAGAGCACCATTAGAACCTCTATAATAATCATTGCAGTGTGGTTGAAGAGCGATTAATTGCATACTTTGAGCTGGAGGGTCGCTATAGACGGCTGATCAGCCAGTTACAAGATGGGATTTTTACCTTACATCATAGAAATTTGAGATGACCTAACTTTATTGTTAGATATTTGCAGAATTAGCCACCAAGACTACATGGTGGGCAAATGCTGAGTTTTCTACCTTCCAAATGGGTCTGCTTGCCTTCAACAATGCAGCACTTTGGGTGGACAGTTGTGACCTTGACATGAGCTGGAAAGCTAGCAAAATAGACGTCATTGAGGGAACTTTATGCTCTTAGCCTAGTAACAGAATAGTGAGAGGACATGGACCCGGCATCTGCGTCTGAACCCTGATTGTACAAATGACGTGCACCTGGGTTGCATTGGTCGTCTAGGAGGTTCGATTCTTTATATTAGGCAAGGAACTACACAGACAAGCTCTCTTCCTCAGTAAAATGCTTGTTTAGTCAAAATATACCATGAGACAGACAATGTCAATCGAAGTACTTTTAACAAAAAATTTTGAACCGCTTCTGCTGCAAATGCATTACTGATTCCGCCAAGCCCAGAGAAGCTCTTTGTATTTCTTCTCTGCCGTATAAATAAGTGCCAACATCCACGACAGGTGTAGCTTGCACCTTGGCTGATGGAATGCGGTGAGCATAGTCTGGGATGCCAAGACTCTCAAGTACTGTTTAGTAGCGTCGCGGAATGCACTTTAGGATGGTAAGTAGCAACGAAACTCTTACTTGATCACTGGATGAGGCATCTGTCAGTGCCTTCTTCCAGAGAGTGAGTCCAACTGGTCGATGATTGACCATCAAAATGTCTTCTACAGCATTCTTTTAAGCGACTTCAGGTATTGAACGAAAGAAACTTCAGCTAATGACATGCCTTTGATATGTCAATCAAGCTCTGCGAGTTAGTACACAAGTCCTCTAGCAGTAATTGGCTTCCCATTCATGCTGTTAGTAGTCACGAGGTTGAGCTGTCACCACAGCACGATCAAGTCGTCAGCCTCCACAAACACATGTAAAACTAGGCAAATTTTTTAAGACAAACAACCACGAACTTTGCATTCATTGGTATATTTACCTATAAAGCAGTTTAAAAACATCAAATCAGACTTGGCACTCATACTCAACTACAACTTCAAAATTCGACTTTACTTAGATTGATTAGAGGGCTTGTAAATTTTTCAGATGTAAACGACATCTTTGTTTATAATTCAAAACGCATCGCATTGGCTCTTGCAATCCACCCAGAAAACCTCTCTTAGAGAATAGTTTTCAGTGGGTGTGATGTTGGTTGCATTGTGCTCTACACTGGTGGCAATCAATAGGCGCTTTTACTTTCCATTCTGATGTGCGCTTTCTTAGGCACGCACCATTGCGCCGCTGCCGACAACATCCGGTGGAAAACCACCGTGAGACAATACATTCATCCACCTCCCATTTCAATGCTTTCTGCTTGTGTAAAATGGAAATTTCCGGCCACTTTTGCCGCTTTTGGTACTCAGGTTCCGTGGGGAAAGTTGTGAGAGGAGGTATGTCCCATGACGGAATTTAAGTGGCTGCCAGTAATTGATGGCGCTAGCCTTGAGTGCTGAGTAGAAGAGCAGAAGCGGTGATAGCCAATGTTTTGACTGAGTGTTACAACCCAGAGAACCCAGTTCGGTGAGGCAACTGTAAATGAGGCGCCAAAATAACAAATCTGGGGATAGGTGAAGCAATTTCATGATGAGAAGACATAAGGATATTTATGTCCACTTTCACGGTCAAAGACGCTCAGATCCTAGTAAAGCACCCAAAGTGAGCCAACTTTAGCTGCCATGGGACGATGTAATGTCATTCGATTTCCCGACAAGCCGAAGACGCACTTCTACGAGATTATTAGTGAGTGGGGCAACTTAAAGATCCTTACCGCTTTGAGTAGTGCCTCCGTCATTTTAACCACAGCCCCTGCCTTTGCCGTATTCTGTCTGTAGAGTAGCCAGGAGCCCGGTGAGGGCTGAAGTTGGGGTGAATTCATGCAGATTACTTTGGGACAGGTTATTAACGAGCCTACATTGCTCCTAAAAAGCTAGCAAATGGTCTTTCAGGTAGCTAAGGCCTTCTCTACCATGATACTGACCATTTTTAATAAGTTTTTAAGTTATTTGGGGAGCATTATCACAAAGAAGGAACCAAGCTCAGTACTAGCACCCATGCTGATGAGCTAGTATCAGCAAGGATGCTATGTCTCAGCTTCTAATTCGACTTTGACACCACAAATATGTGTATAGAATATATTGCAACAATTTTTTAAACCGACTTTTATAGAGGAGGCTTGGAGAAGTCATTTTACCTCGCAACTAAAATCCAGCAGGGAGCGAAGAATGTTATAATGCAAACGAACTGTTCCTCAATTTAGGCTAGCGTGCAGTAAAGGCAATGATAATGTTGGTGGGACAATCTCTGAACGACTAGTGGGGCATTTTCAGTAGTAAAGAGTGTCTTGGCCTGGTGGGTACTAAAATGCCAGCAGGTGGGTTGCCCATTCACAATTCCGTCCACTAACCATAAGTAGAGACATTTTTACGTAAGAATGCACTGTATTGTTGCGTTTAGACTACCTCAATTCGAGAGCTACAGTGAAGCCATGGGTTGACCTTTCCAACCCAAGATCCTTTTTCGGAGGAAGCAAAGCCGTGCATAAAAAGGCATCCTTGCATCCACAAGGAATGACTAAAAATATTCAGAATTTGGTGGAGCAAGAAAATTCAGTATTAGCTTGGATTGGTGTAAATCCACTTCGATTATATCTTTTCTGAGGAATTGCTAGCTGACTTTTTACTGATACGTTAGTCGTGGTGGCTGATTCAAGAAACCTTTTTAATTCAGCAGGGAGTAAGCAACTGCCTTGCTACTGAATGATAAAAAGTAGCAAGTCTTCCCAAATTTTAATCTTGTTCTCAATATGCACAGAGATGAGTTTTGGTAAGCGGAGAGTTAGAGCCAAATCGTGACTTTAAATTCAATTTTTCGCCCACTTTCCTGATCCATCAGCACACTCTCCCATTCCAGGTGGCAACTAATACCCAGAAAGATGTTCGCTGAGTTGGACCATCGCCATCAGTCGTACTGAGCAGGTACCGACACTTCGAAAACGCTAATGTTTCAACCGTCGTGCGATTTTATCATGCGAAATTTGTGGAATAATGATCCAGGATCAGGTATTGTACTTGTTTGACAGCTGGATAGGAGTCACCACGGCAAAGATCATAAATGACAGGTGTACTGCCATCGTTGACCCTCTAACGCCGGTTGTAGTTCGTATCGCATCAAAGAGCTCCATCGGATCGTGGTGCTTGAAGGCTTCCATGGATATTGGCTGATCTTTTGGGGTTTGGATTTAGCACCCTTGTTCTCAATTGCGTGGGACATTATTTACCACCACAAAGCACTAACTACCACTGTTATCTATCATCCTATTAACGCTTAGAAGTGGTTATAATTACCAGCTACCTGTACATTTAGTAAAGGCGTCAAAAAAGATGCAACTTTGTAATTTTAACTAGACTGGAATACTCCTCCAATGAGTATAAAAAATGAATTTAAATAATCTAATACGCTTTTTTTGTGGCAGCTCAGTTCAGGATAAATGAAAGGGACATAAACCGCCTTATTGACGTACGTCATGGCAAGAACATTAATGAATTGCAAGCTCTTCTGCTTATCTGGATAATTCCGGCATAAACTAAACTTTCTTTTGGGATATGGGTCGTACTTTGAGAGCCATTTAAGAATTAGCATATACCTTTAAGCATTCATCAAAATCTGACTTCATCTATAAAAATCCCTTTATAATCGCTTGATCGGCTGTCATCTCGACCTCAAAACAATATGCTCACGAAAACAACGTCAGTTGAAGTCCATTTCAGAACTTGCTTCACCTCTCGACCACTTCGCCTTTGATACGCCTTCAGGAGTTTCACATCGAGTACACTGCACCACTGATTGCAGAGGTCTGTGCAAAGCTCTATGGGAGTAGAATAGAGATTAAAGTAGCCGAAACTGTGTCGACTGAAGGAGCTTCGCCAAGTATTTGTGGATCTCCATGTAGAACTATTATTCTACCCGGTCTTTTTAGATATGGCACCAATTAAAGCCACCAATCGTGCCATTTTGAGGTCACTTGAAATCAATGCTGACCTCGGCACAGTGATGTGGACAGTTTTTTACTTTGAGGGCGCTGAAAATCTGTAAAAATAATGATTGTGGTGACTAAGGTAAGCTAGTTTATATTCTTAAAGAAAATGAATTCAATTAGGTAATTTATCGAGGAACCTTGATTGAGAGCAACAAGTGGGAGACATTTCGAATAACTGACATAGTTGTAACTCGTCATGACTGGCTGAATCATAGTAAGTAGTATATCACAGCGACTGTTTTTAGATGGATATAAGGGTGAAAGGCATTAAAATGTGGTTCCTCTTAATCGTGAACTAACGGAAGTTTTCTCGGCTAAAAGGACAAATCCTCCACTTCCAACATTTAAGGCCGAAAATATGCCTGCTATTTTTTTCGAGCCCTACTGAATACTATAAGTAGACAACTCTTCCTCTCAAGGAAGTGCAGCAAATGCTGAGCAAGTATATAGTACTACTGTCAATTAAAATAGTAGACTGCGACAAAATACTCGGATATTCTACTGCACTGAACGTGATACAGACTGTGGAGCATAAGTAACTGGAAGATCTGCACTATGGGCCACCGTGATGAAGGAAGAAGTCGGCGATTCCATTAGGATCTCCTACCAGAAAAGCAGTACCGATTGCTACACGCCTTTGAAATCCAATTTACCTCTGAACACAGCATAAAGCAAATTAGATTAGGTTCAGGTTTGTTAAAAGTGGACTGAGGAGCAAGTAGCATTGGCTATCAATCAAGTCACAGTAAAAACCCTCCTCTGGACTCTTATCCAATAAAAAAATGGCAATTTTAAGGTCAACATATGCTACTTGCACAAAACCCTCTTGGATATGCATGAGTTCAGAACCAGTAATTACTACAAATGGAAATGCCTAAGTAACATCTTGTTCAGGACCACATTAAATGATCGTAATTGCCGCCGTCAATCGATTTTGCGCTTGACAAGGCACAAACCCGTTTCGCCTTCCCCATTCCACGGATACACATGCAAGGTGGAGAGAGTCATGTGAGGAGAGCCTACCTTAGAAAGGTGGAGCGGAGCCAACAGCGTCACTTTACCTCTTGTATTTCATCGTCCATATGAAGGACTCAGGGAGCTAAACACCTCACAGACCCGATAGATGAACCATAGTGTCTCCTTTTGCAACAACTATGAACAATTGATGATGAAGGCGGAGGAGATGCTGCGAGGACAGCTGTCCAACCTCCTGGAGGTGGTAAAGTAGATGAAGATGCTACAGCCCCTCTGCAGCCAACATAGCAACGTGCATAGGTGCCCTGGAAAGGGGTTGAAAATCAAGAGATTGAGTATGAGCTTCTTGCACTGTAGATGGGGCAAGTCCAACTTGATACTTATTCCCATAGCCTGTATGCGTTTGCTCACAATATCTCAATGTAATTTCACATAAAGAGGTTGTTTTACATCGCCAGGTGTTGGAAGCCGCCATAAATGTCCCTGTCTATAGTTCTCAACTCCAATTTGGAGACCACACTCTCAACCTTGGTAGGCGAAATGCCAACACCGCGACTCTAAAGAATGGGAATGAAGTGAAACTGCAATGCATTGCACAGGACTGGAAGAACAAGGAGTACATTATTGTCACCTTTAAGTGAAGTCCAGTTGTAAAGATTCAGAGCTTCTCAAGGCATTATTTTAGAGCGAGCACATATCTTTCAAATAGCAGGCAAGTTTGCGCTAGCTGCTGAGGTTGAGAAAACTAAAATTTTGGAGGAATTTGAAAAATGAGTAGAATACAAGTCGATGCTACTCTAGTATATGAGTTACTGAGGTAAAGGAACGCAAAATTAGGCTAAACACAGAATCTTTCGTTAATAAGGAATCTCAGTACTACTCGGTGTGAGTGTGACATGTCTCTTGGTCAATTTTACCATTAAAAAGGCTCCAACCAACTTAAAAATGTGATGTCTGTGGTCGTGCATTTCAAAAATATCAGGTTTACTGAACCGCTTTGACAAGACAAGGGTAATGTTACCGTAGGTTTTAACAAATCCTTCAAGGACCAGATTGGCAAGTGTTCGTGAGTGAAGACATCAGGTGACGGCTGCCACAGAAGGCACAACACTTCTTGATGACAGACAAGCTGTAGTTCACAATCATTGACCAAGCCTGCAAGGTCTCCCTCCCGGTGGTCGTCTGCAGCACTTTTAGTGTTACTTTACTTGAATTACTTCCATAAATACTCGAGAACTTGGAAACTTGTTAGCGTTTGCTGTGAAGTCATTTGGAGAAGAAAAGGTCCCATTTTCCAAGCATTTTCTTCGTCTCTAACCCGATGCTGCTTGAGATTTTTAACCAGGCCTTCACGCCAAAGGCCTATTAGTCTAATCTACGAACAATTTCCAGCAGCACTCATCATCAGCTATTTATTAAGGCGAGATCATGGACTTCAACTGCATATTAGGCTCTCAATGCAGAAGCGACTGCAAGCTTGAGTGAAAATACCTCTTGAAAGCAATGGTAAAACTGAGGCACAACGAGATCTCTGACAAATGCAAGGCAATTTCAAAAATGAGGACTGACGCATTTTAGAATACTGCCTCTCTAACAAAACCTTACAATTTTATGATGTACAACTTAATGGGAATCTTCAACTTTGGTCTACATTAAATAAGGCTGACATGAATCCTGCCTGTACAGCTTTCGAGTATTATAAACGAAAGTAGGCGCCAAAATACGTGATCTATAGTACCGTAAAACAGTGCTATTCAACCACAGCTAAACCCACAATTGCACTGCCTAGGGCCCGTGTAATTTTGAGACTGATACTACTCCTCACGATGGTGAAGCTCTCCCTCCCGGATTGCATCCGCATGGCCAACATCAGCCTAATGGGTGTAGAGCTCAACCTCCAACACTTTTTCGATGAACAGATCTGTCACTTGGCCATCCTGGCCAACCAAATTGTGAAAGCTTAGGCCGCCACTAATAGCGCTGAAGGGATCCAAAGAGAATCGTAAGATTGCGACAGATTCAGCAGAGCCACGGTAATTTCACGCTGTTGAGAACATCTAAATAGGACGTTTGATGATGTTCTAGGTCTTATTAAAGAAATCCCTGCTCAACGGCAATATTAAAGAGTATGCCTTTAAGACGCATGAATTCTACGAATTTTCTAATAAAGCTGACTTGTTCCAGACTTTGGTGTCTACGAATTTTACTAAAGAGGCCTCAAGGATGGAAACCACTCGTTTTTGAAGGTGTATCACTGACCGTACGCCTACACATCCAACATTGTTATCAGTTTCTCCAGGTCCGTTTAAATGCCTTAGGGCATTCTGGCTGTCCTGATGCTCAACTTGCTTACTCTATCTGATTTTGCAAAAACTCCTAAATGTTTGCGGTCTTACCACCACTCCTGCAATCATTCCACACAGTAGAATATTTGTTGTCTAGGCATACTAAAATGGACGTTTTGCCTGTTGGTTTTTGCAGAATTGGCTTCAATACCATTGGAGCCACCGCTGTCAGGATCATCATCTACTACTCCATTTGAGATGCCTTCACGCATCAACAATCCTTCCATTGGGTAGCTAAGCGTTCTAAAATCATCAAGATGTACCCAAAATCTCTTCCAATAGTAAGTAGACATCTATGTGTCCGATCTTCTTTACTATACACTTCATTCATTGCCACGTATTTACAATCATTGTTGCCTACCACCTCACCTTAAGTAAGTGTCTTGGCTGGTCCACAACATTTGAGGAAGCTAATAATTTTCAAAAATAGCTACCGCTTAATATTGCGTGACTACCATAGCATTGCCACCTTATGCGCACTGGTGAAGTAGTAAGTCTCTATAGTTAGACCAAAAGAATAATCAAATTTAGGTAAAGAAGGTGTGGCAAAACTATAATCCTGTCCGCAGTCAAACATTGGTGCGCGAAATACGTCAAATTTACAATAAGATCTAGATAAGTTAAAAGATAAGATATTTCGAAAAAAATCAGATTTAATCCGACTTTGACGATACCTCTCCCAGTGTTCAAAAGACAAGAAATGCAAAGTTTTCTCTTAGATACTCGCTAAAAAAATAACGAGATCCCAACTCGCTTTCAAATATAACTGAGCATTGGTCTGTAAAGTGGACATATTTTCACTGCTTTATTCGCAGAAAAAGGTCTAAAATCCTCTCTAAACATATAGCACATTAAATGATTGTAATCACCACCTGAGGGGCATAAACCTGCTAAGATTGCCGACACTGTAAAACGTTTTGCCTGCCCCATCTCACGCACGCATACACCAAGTGGGAATAGTAAGGGGAGTCCCGCTTTAGAGGAGTGAAGTGGTGCCAACAGTATCATTTATCCCCTGCCCTTCAGATATGCTCAGAAGGGATCGCTCACCCACTTTTTACCTCACTTAGCAGTCACGTAATTTTTGTAAAATAATGTGCATTTATTTATGAGGCTTTAACCGTGTCGTGTGGCGTTATTTTTACCTCAGAAGGATGAATTTAATTGGATTTGAATGCAAATTTTTGGTAGTCTTTAAACCTCTTTTGTGATTTTAAGTGACGGTTTTCACTCCTTCTGCAGTTATCCAACGCAGTTTCGCGCAAACTTTCACCTTTTCCTTGAGCAAGTTGTAAACTTTATCCAATAATTTAAACAACGATAGAGAAGTTAATCCACAAATTCATAACATTTTGAGAGCAAATTGAGGAATTTTTGAGGCCAATTTTTTGGAACATATCTTACACAAATGTGCATTATAGTATTGTATTTAATTAAAGTTCCCAAATTTTGAGTAAAAACTGATTATAACAATCGCACACTTTATATTTATATAATAGAAAAGCAAACCTCCCAAAAGTATGCTATTACTTGATAAACTACGAGCACAACTCTGTTATCTATTGCTGATTCTAGCGGTCCTAAATTCGGTTAAATGCAAGCCTTAATTTTACAGTGGCCAAGGGACTCATGATTAACGATTATTTTGCCAATAAAGCAAGCTGATACGTTTAAGATTCACAAGGACACTCAGCCTTGAATCATTATCCATACTTGTTGACATTCATCGCACAAGTAACTGTAGACTAAGTCAGGAAAGGAATTCAGGCTTGCCAGTACGAACCTATTGAAACACATTTAAAACAACAATCCAAATGTTGCCTTTGCTATAATGAACCATCTTGTACCAGCCAGTTGGCCGGCCTTTGGGCCTTGCCAACAGTCCCCAAGCCCTCTGTTTCCAGAATATATATTCGGCTTTAGTACTATGCCTTCTTTTACCCTAAAGGAGGTCTCTAGTCGCAACAGTCAATGCTATTTTCAGCTTTATGAAGCACGGATGGTGCGATGTCGACTTATAATTTTGATCTGCTCTGACTCGGGCAAGACAAAGTGCGTAGAGTTGCTGTTGAAGACTTTCTTTGAGGTAGTCAAGGTGAGACGGGGGGCTCGCATGAATTTAAAGGCCGTTACAGCCTCGCAGATGTTTAGACTTTTAGAGATCGCGAATGATGACTGGGCTGATGGCATCCTCTCCGTGTCTTGACAGTAAACTGCACGGATGAATGAATGAACGAATGAATGAATGAACCCAATGACTCAAACAGAGTGGTTTGCGCCGGAACATAGAGTGGATTGCTGTCACTTGAATGCTCCAACTAGACGCAAGTCAGTAAGGCACTATCCCATACTTCATCAAGAGGGGGATTAGATTTACAGGTCGTAATTTTTGATTCTAGTTGAGACGTTGATCTGAGGCTAGGAAGTGACCAAGATTATTAAATAAATTGGAGAAAGGCAAATTTGCCTATCAAATATGATAGACATTGCAAAATGAAAAGCAACCTGCAAGATCGTTGAGACTACTGGGATCGTCAGTGCATGGATGCGATTATATCGAACGGAAGAGGATCGAAAAAACAGGATTTTTAATTGACCTGTAGCGTCCCGAGGCTCCCCTCAAGGTAAAAGAAGGCGCAGTACTAGGGCAGAATATATGTATTCCGGAAACAGAGGACTTGGGGGCTATTGGCACGGCCCGGAGGCCGACCAACCGGCTAGAACAAGATGGCCACCCAAGTGACCTAAACCGGTAGTTAAAACAAACAAAGTATTACACAGCCCCTCTTCTTTCGAGCGTCGTCCCCGACGCTCCCCTTCGTCCGCCTCCCGTGTCAGCCATCACAACGTAATCAGTGCTGCGAGAAGCACCCACGAGCTAACTGTCCCAGTCGTCGAGGTTCGAACGCATGTGTTCCTGTAGTGCCATCCATTCTGCGTAGCACTCAGTGCAGCAAATGCGCGCCTCATGGCCCTCCTCTGGGCTTGGAGTCCACGGCTAGTGTCGCTTCAGTTGTTGATAGCTTCCCTGCCGAACACGAGGGCGAGGGAGATGTCGAAGATGAACGTCGATCTCGACCCTTCTGTTACGAGATACCGAAGGTTCTCCCCTCCGTAGCACATGCACTTCTTTCTCAACGCCGACGTTTGCCAGAAGCGGCATGGAGCAGGATAAAATGCATCAAGGTCGGGTCCGCTTTCCGCTGCCACCAATGTAGCGTCCCGAGGCTCCCTTTACGGTAAAAGAAGGCGCAGTACTAGGGCAGAATACATGTATTCCGGGAACAGAGGACTTGGGGGCTGTTGGCATGGCCCGGAGGCCGACCAACCGGCTAGAACAAGATGACCACCCAAGTGACCTAAACCGGTAGTTAAAACAAAGTATTACATGACCAACCTTTGAACTCTGTCATAGTTGGTTCTGGTGCGTGAGTCTACGAAAATCCCAAATAGTGCTGACGTAGGTCAAATTAAATCAGTGCATCACCTGACAACCTTCGTGGACAAGCAAGTGGGCTCCACTTTAAGTCCTTTACGAGTGGGGCAAATCGGGTGTTCAACGGACTATTGCGCCAGACTACGGGGTGTGAAGGTTTTACCATCCTTTACCAATCATTCTTACCAGCTCATTATTAAATGGGGCACATTAGAAAGTGGTATGGGCAAACATCCTCACATGTATTGCCAATTAAGTATGGTTGTTTACCAAAAAAGCTAATCTCCGTGGTTGGTTTTAGCGCCTCCATGGGGAAAAACGGGAATTACGTATTTACCTCCAAGGGTTTAGAATTAATTCTTTGTCCTGGGTGGTTTCGTCCGTTTAGTAAGCTGTCGCGTGCCATGCCTTCATTCGTTATCTTATCGCGATAAAATCGCCATCTCTTATTGACTGCTCACATAACTGCCTCTTAATTCCCCTCCATATTAATTTGAGCAGCTTATGGCGAGAGTAATTTTTGTTTCTTAGTTACACACAAAACCAAAACAAAAACAATTTTATCTGGTAGGTTTGTGTCTAAAAAGGGTGAAATTAATGTGAGATCAAATGTTTGCGCTATCGTGATATTCTCCTCTCACAACTGCGTTGGTAACTCCCATTAGTGGATGAAATGACAATTTCATGCGATTAAAGCATGATTCTTTGCATAATTATCTGCAGTTTAACTGGTGGTGCTTCGATCGACACTAGTTTTACCAAATCGCATTAAAGCCCTTTTTCGTGGACTGGTGTTTCAACAAGAAAGTTCAAGAGCTGGCTATGGCTTTTATCCCTTTAACAAACCATATTTAAGCATCTGTCAAAGCTAAAATGACTCTAGCCTTAAAATATTTCCCATTATATCTTCAATCTACACATCCTCAGCCTCATTTGGATGGAGGCATCACCTTTGCCAAGAGTGAAGCGTGGATGCCTACTTATAAGCTATTTCAGTAGGTGGACACAGATTGTTCATGTTTTTGTCTTTTACTGAGCAGGTATTCCAGACTCATGAATACTTGATCCTGCAGTGGGGAATTAACCTAATGCACATGCTATCAAAAAAATTATGGTTTGCTGACAATCTGCAGCAGAGGACGGTCGGTTTATTCATGGTGCAAATAAACTTCGCCCTGACTCAAATGATTACTTTCTGCGATATCATGCGGTAGGTGCTTACTTGTACCACAGCTTAAGTTAAAATCCACAACCTTTATCACGTTCTAACCTCAATGCGCCGGTGTCTTGAGCATCTTCGAGAATAAATAAACATGTTTAATGTATTCGATATCAGCGTCACATATTTGTGACGTCTCGATTTCTTACCTGAGCCCTGCATCTAAACTTAGCAACCTTTATTTATCACCGCATAAAACAGTTTTAGACTCTTTTATAATGATGTTTGTAATACTTTGTCTGTTCGAACTACCGGTATAAGTCACTTGGGTGGCCATCTTGTTCTAGCCGGTTGGTCGGCCTCCGGGCCATGCCAACAGCCCCCAAGTCCTCTGTTCCCGGAATACATGTATTCTGCCCTAGTACTGCGCCTTCTTTTACCGTAAAGGGAGCCTCGGGACGCTACATTGGTGGCAGCGGAAAGCGGACCCGACCTTGATGCATTTTATCCTGCTCCATGCCGCTTCTGGCAAACGTCGGCGTTGAGAAAGAAGTGCATGTGCTACGGAGGGGAGAACCTTCGGTATCTCGTAACAGAAGGGTCGAGATCGACGTTCATCTTCGACATCTCCCTCGCCCTCGTGTTCGGCAGGGAAGCTATCAACAACTGAAGCGACACTAGCCGTGGACTCCAAGCCCAGAGGAGGGCCATGAGGCGCGCATTTGCTGCACTGAGTGCTACGCAGAATGGATGGCACTACAGGAACACATGCGTTCGAACCTCGACGACTGGGACAGTTAGCTCGTGGGTGCTTCTCGCAGCACTGATTACGTTGTGATGGCTGACACGGGAGGCGGACGAAGGGGAGCGTCGGGGACGACGCTCGAAAGAAGAGGGGCTGTGTAATACTTTGTTTGTTTTAACTACCGGTTTAGGTCACTTGGGTGGCCATCTTGTTCTAGCCGGTTGGTCGGCCTCCGGGCCGTGCCAATAGCCCCCAAGTCCTCTGTTTCCGGAATACATATATTCTGCCCTAGTGCTGCGCCTTCTTTTACCTTGAGGGGAGCCTCGGGACGCTACAATGTCTTGCTGAATCGCGTAATATGCGTCTCTTTAAAAGCCGGAGAGAAACAATGAAGGAAAGTAGTTGACTGCTTCGTAAAACTATCATGCTAGCCAATAAAATGAACACCGTACTTTTTACCTCTGGCTCTCCTTATTTTAAATCCTATATTAAAAAAGATACACATGATTACCAAAACAAGTAGAACTGCACGTCAAGGATATGTGCTCAGATACTTCACCATTGCAGTCTTACAGTGATCTACTAAAAAGTAGTCCTTTTGCTACAGCAACCAAATCAATCTAATTACCATCATTTTGAATCACTCTCTCTTTATATCCTACTGACGATGTGTTCGCATGCACAAATCCCTTGGGAAATCATGCAGCTGAGCTACTGGGAATTGGAATTCCCACATACGGCCGAATACGCAGTTTACTTTAAGCTTAAATTCATGCTTTTTAAAGAGAAGTGGATGGCAGTTAAGGGACTTGGTTTAATTAATTAACGTGTCTTAATAGAGGAATAATCCACGCAGTTGGTGACACTGGGGAGCAAGAGGAATCCACCATGACAGTTTTATGGTCAATGTTCCTCCTTCTAGAGGTTGGATGAACCTCCGATTGCTCCATAAAATACGTTTATGAAGCCTCTTTTGGCTTTACCTTGGAGGTTAGAATACAGTTCTTTAGCTGTCCCAATTTGTTATTTATTTTTCTCAGGACTTGGCTAATTTGCCCCTAACCAAAAGCGCTCCCAGTTTCTCATCCGAGAATCAACTCTTACTTGATTATCACAAGGCGGTTGCAGGGAACGAAGGCTCTTTATGCAGGCCACTTGATTAATTATACACGCCTAGGAGGAGAGATAGGTGTTGCAAGCAGAGGACGCACTCCTTAAATGTGAGCTGAGGAGAAAAAAAATGCGGCCATTGAAGACATTTGTACTTTGTGCTCTCTGATGTTTGATTGCATCGCCTCAAAGGCGAACCCTGATGGGTACAAAAGAAGCCGTGTGTTTAGAAAATGCTTGGGAAATAAAATTATTTAATTCAGCTATAAGTACTGTAAAGCATATTTGTTGAAAAGGAAAATGTCAAAAAAAATATCTAAAATGTGTGTTTATTTATGCTAAAGCAGTTACACAAAAAATTTAGATTTATTTAATGGTGGAATTGAATTAATGGCAGATTGCAGGGCCCTGAGACCACCTCGAAGGAGAAATAAGGCGCTGAGGGACCCAGAGGTCAAGTTATCCGGTGAGGGGTACAATACTTGGCCTAGGCTATTGTGGAATTACGGTTGAGAGCATGCATAACTGATAGAGGTAGCGTGCAACAGTAAGTAAACTGCAGGAGGTACAGGAGCCCATCGCCTTCTCTAAAGTGGAATTGGGTGTGGTTAAATAGGACCTAAAAGAGGCAAAGCACCTTAGCCAACAAGTTTTTTAGCACTTCCTTCAGGAGGCAGGGACCACCTCTCGGACCGTGCCACATCCCGAAGCGCTTAAGCGGCTGTGCAAGGGGATAGTCTAGTCCGTGGAGAGAGATTGCAAAGTCAGCCCTGAAAGAGGTCGAAGAAGCCCTCAATGCTATCACAGTCTATGACAGTGCTACTGTTCGCAAACTCTCGAAGTCACCGACTCTCATTGTAGGCGTCTTGGATTGCGTCAATACCCCCTTTTCTAGACCTGTGGAAATAAACTTACTTACACCCTCGTGGACAGAGTTGACTTGCTTCTTGTAGAATGAAATTTTTTCACATTGTTCTTTAACTAACCAATGCCCATCATAACGGAAGCGATGATATGTGAACACAAACGCGGCAGACAACAAACCACAGAGTTCACGATTGACTTGTAATAATGTGACAGGCATGTTTCAGTAGCTCCAAGCGATTGTAAAGTGCTTCTTTGTGGATATGGTAGGCCCCATATGGGATAGTTTGAAAAAAATCAAAGCTACTACTTAGAGGAGTAGGGGGGTAGCTAACAGAGGTGGAAAAGGAGTTGAGAGGGAAAGTGGTGCAGACAGAGCACGAGGTGGTAAGGAGGTGATAGAAGAAACTGAAGGACGAGGCAAATCTCTTCATTCGGCCATGAGATGGATCGAGACCTCAAGGTATTACAAACAGAAATTGTTTCTGCTGATAGGTAGCGCGATAGCACTAAGAGGCTTCCTCACCTACATGAGTGGATTTACCTAGGCTTTCGGACCCTCGGCGCTCAAGTACTACGTTTTCCTTCCACGACAGTATGGAATACCCCAGAGCAAAAGGTTGGAGAGCACAAAAGTACCATTGCCTCCCGCTATCCAAAGTAGAATTGAGTGGATTTTCGCCCATTCAGTGAAGGGGAGCTACATTGAAAATCTGTTTCACTCAGCATAAAACGAGGTGATCGGACATTATTTAACACAGTTTGTGTACTGTAGCCACGACCGATTATGCTAAAATCACTTGTTTTCCGATCGGCTAAGCCTCGAAATAATCAATTTCTTTTGCAATATACCCGAAAGAGTTTGATACTTCTACTAAGCTACTCGGCTAATACTAGGCTGCTTCCGAATGTGTTTTCTAAATGCTCTCTGAAGGTTGTTGTAATACTTTGTTTGTCTGGACCGCTGGTTTCGGTCAATTGGTTGGCCATACTGTACTAGCCATGCTAACAGCCCCAAGCTCTCTGGTTCCCGATTAGATATTTTGCCCTAGTATTGTGCCTTCTTTTACCTTCAAAGAAGTCTCGGGACGCTACAGTTATGATCAGCTCCGTGGCACGGCTATATTCGATTAAAAAGGGAACCTTTTATCAAATTACTTGCCCACAACATCACCCTTTTGTGCTTTTGCATAAAATCTTGCCATAAAAAGATGTGGAAAGCTACAATTTTCTAAGACAAAATCTGTTTATTTGAGCCATTATCGCCATTAAACAGGATGCAAGTGTAAAGTTTTTGTAAAGAAACTTCCTTGGAACTAGCCCCCTTTTTATAAAACTAAGTTGGCAGAAATCATTCTCAGGTTACAAAATACTTTTCTAAAAATAGGCGGCAAACGTTAAGAGTTGTGTTGTGTTTGACTGAGTCAAACAATGACCTCAGTGCTATTGCCCTTACACAGCCTCTTGAGGTCGAACTTTTCAATTTTATCGGCTCACCTTCACTTGACCTTTTGGAGTAGTGGTCCTGCTTAGTCACGTATCTTACTACCTCTAGCAATTCTGGTTTTTTGGCAATTAGTATTACAGTAGGGTTGATACAAAGGCAACAATTTTACTACTTCATCTAATTCCGATCGAAGGACCCAGAGTTAGTATCTTAAAAAATGTCAATCACAGGTTCTTTTCTTATTTCTAAAGCCAAAAGTGTGTTTCTAAAACAATGAGCGCTACTTCTAGAGTTACTGTTTATTTAGTCATCCAAAACGTCAATTTTTGGAAATGCGTTAGCCAGTGTTATAAGCTTGGTTAGTAATTCGCATTATTTGGGGTCGCGTGCCTGGGTAACTTGGATATTATTAGGTCACCGACCAGAGAAAAGAGAGGTAAAACACTTCACTGTAGATGACCTTATCAACCGAGGGCGGCTATGGCCATTGTGTAGATGCCTAGTAGCTAGAGGGCGTCTCGGTAATTTTAGTGACGTCTACTTATAGCAGTAGATTGACTTTGACCATCGAGAGCTTGTCAGCATTGTTGAAATACAAATTAGATGGATATAGGATGATTAGGAAAGACTTGGGTAATTTGGAAAGTCGAGCAGGCATCTTTACCATCATTTACCAGATATTTTTTTATTAGTTTACGTTTCCATAGGCACTAAAAAGCAACTATTTTAACTCAAACAGATAAAAGAATACACGCGCAAGGCCTTCCACCGGACGAGATATCCATTCAAAGCGCTGTCATAGTAACGGCTTAAATGCGCTATTCCCCGTTAATCGATCTTTAAGGTCAGGGTAGGAAGTGACCTATTAATCTCTGTCCTGTTTGTTTTTGGGCAAAAAGAAACAACAAACAGGGAGCGCTTTTATTCACCAATGTGATTTGGGATGTGTGACCAACACGACGTGCACTCATTCACCTTAATTCCAAGTGCCATGGCATACTTTTGTTAACCCATGGCGAAGACATTTTGTGGGAGTGTTCAGTACAGTTGTTTAAAATCGAAGTGGTGCTCCTTTGCGACATGTTTTTTGTGCATATCTACAATTTCGCAGACTTCAATTAAAAGCATACGCAAATTAATGGGTTTTGTACTTTCAGCAAAAAAGTATGTTTACTTAACGGTCAGCTTAGCATTAATCTGCACTTTTACATTTGATTTAAAATTTGTACGCTATAGTGGAGCAGTGTAAAATGAGTTATTCTGCTAAGTGGAAATCGGTAAACATTAAAAAGTGAATAAGTCTGTAAAACTTTGAGTCTTTGCTGAAGTTGAATGTAGAAGAACATCCATTGCCGACTGTGAGGAAGACTGAGCTATTGGCACGGGTCAAAGGTCATGCCTATCAGCGGAAGTCCAGATACCTTAGGTGCTTGCAAAAGCAAAACGAAGAGGCAAAGAAAAATTAAGGCATTACTCACCTCTTTCTCCTTCTGGGCGTCAGCCTCAATACTTCTCCTGGTTAACCTCCAGAGTGGACCATTACAACGCAGTTGGTGTTGTAAACTAAAATACTCACGAGCCAACCACCTTCATCGGGAAAATGGTGTGGAACTAAGTGGATATTTGACCACAGCATCACTAATTCCCCTTAAATAGTTCATTAGTATCGGAGGCTTGTCTTGTGTGGGAAACTACATTCGGGGAAGGGCTGAAAGTGTCAGCCATCACTTATGTTTGTCCCTAGTCGTAAGTACACTGGCCGAAAAGCAGAACCGTTTGTTCTCACTTTAGTGCTATCCAGCCATATCTACCTGGATTCACCTCAGCCAGTAGTGAGGTGAAGGGGGTATTGCTTGTTCACTTACTTACCATCTTTATTAAGGTATCTCCTCCTCACATAGAGAGATCAAAAGGTTACTAATTGAACTAGTGACTGTCTGTTGCTTGTAGGATATCTTTGATTCGGGTAGGAACATCAGACTGATGCCAAGGATGCCCTGATCATTAAGAGGAATCGTATAGTCTTAATCATCTCATCTTACAGGCATCCTGCGTCGTAGGAACTACTTTGTAGGTGATCGTTCACCAGTTGAATAAGTACATTACCTAGGGGTTGTTGGAAAATCTAGTTCGCACCATCTTGAGTCGCATATTGAGGTGATCCATTCCACTCCATTGCCCCTTCCTAGGAAATAAATGTAAACTTTGCTAATTACTTAAGAGTATTTACTCGTACGCCTCCATTATGGCAAAAATGAGGGACTTTGAGGTCACGAATGATCCAAAATTTCAGCTCTTCTTCACCACCCAACTCATTAATCCTTTTTTTACATCCAGGATGCCTACCAACACGGTCCTCGTCGACTTGATTCTTGTGATTATTTCGGTCCAATTTTGAAGTTTGGAAAATTCAAGGTCAGTAGTAGGTGCATGAATACAAAAAATAAAATCGTTGGACTTGGTCACAATATTTATTCCATGACAGTAGTATACAAGCATAAGAAACAGCACAATTCAAAGCAAAAACAGTATTTGTTCAAATTCGTGAGTTAAAAACCTCACATTTCAAGGATTTATCTCCCAAGAAACTGGAAGGCCTGAGGATAGAGTTGCTCAACAGCACTGTCCCTGCAAATTAACCTCCTCTTCTGACTGACTAATGCTACATGCTCCCTGGTGGACGATCGAGATCTACTTGAGGTTCTATAAATCACGTAGGTCCCTTCTAAAAAGGTGTTGAAGCAGTTGGTTCAATCGCAAGAGGTAGAGGCAGAGATTGAGGTCGAACATGAGGTGCTCCACCTTGTAGCAGATCACGCAGCCCTCATCTACTTAATCCTCGATGGTATGGTTAAAGCGAATCCCATGTAAGAGGAAGGCATACCACGGTTTCTCACACTCTTTAAGGGTCTTCACTGAACTTCAAAGAGTCCTCCATGACACAGAAGTGGTATTAGATGGTAGTCAAGTACATGGAAAAGTGCATGTAGCGATTCCACTCACAAGTCTATCTAAGAAAGACCTTGTCGAGTTGGCGAATTGGTTAGCACTAGAGATTGATTGCTAATAAAATGTCAACAAAGATAAGCTAAAGGTATTTCTAATGGGTGGCTCGGCTCCCAGCCTGCTTAATCGGCCATCGAAATCGACTACGTGGGTAAAAGACAATACTTGGCTCAACATAAATGGATCGTCAAGGTCGCCAGCAACCATCATTATGCTTTATGGGGTGTAAATACATAAAATTATGTCATTTTTAGGCGTCCAAGTAGCATTTTAGCAAATCGACGACTTCAACTATGTGACCGGTATAGCACCAGTTCGTGCCTTCACCCCGGCTGAAGGTCGAGGCGCCAGAGGAGAGCATTTCATCACTCAAATGTGACGCCGATCCCTCCACTTTTAAACAGCTTCTCTTCACCCGCTTCTGGTGGCCCAAAGCCGTGGTGTACATTAATGGGGCTCTGGGCTGCAGGCTTGTAGGGACGATTCAATTCCACGCGAAGTGTGTGTTATTGTCCTATCCTCCATCTAGTCCTCTTTCCTTCTCCCTCAAAGCTCCAAAATCAGCAGATCTGATAGAGTATAGACGTGTACCTAGAAAAAAACAGTTTTAAAAGACTGTAATTAGTAAAAAAATCTGATTTGTGAACTAGATGTGCCATCGAATCTTTCGAAAATTGCCTTTGTTGGTGCGAGCCAATGCCCCAACAAATAAAGCAAACCATGGGGAATTCTTAAGTCACTGAAATTGGCTGAGATTTCGCTTCACAGCATCCACAATTGCAAAAAACTAACCCATAGCTGTCCGGTTGAATCTAAAGCATATCTTCCCAAATTTTCCGGTTAAATACCGCTCATTCAACCACCTAGTGTATGTTCTCCCTTTAGTTCCTTTCTACTTGGCGTAACGGACGATTAGGCATACTAATGGAACATTAAAAAAATCGGCTTTGATGAAAGTGTGTGCCAAAAAGAGGCAGTTATTTTAATTGTTTAGCGAACGAATGAAAAATCACTGTACTACTTAAATGAAAAGCTACTTATAAGTGTCTCATAGCTCGTACTCGCATGTGCATGAATCAACGTCGTTGTCAGGTGGCAGTCATGATTGTAAACTTTCAATTTAGCTAATTAATATCTTTTGGGTATTTTTAAGACAAAATGAGCCTTCAAGGAACGCCTAAGGATCGCATCACAACGTTGTGCTTGTAGCCTCGATGATACAAACAGTTTCTCAATTCATGATGATCATCATAGTTGTGAAGGAAAGTAAACGGATTTTATTTTGGCCGCCTATGTTAACTTCCGTTGTTTAAATTGGGCGACAAACACAAGGCACCAGCAGTGCACGGAAGAGTATCTCCAATGC
The DNA here is from genome assembly GCA_001923025.3 of Taenia multiceps. Taxonomy (NCBI): domain Eukaryota; kingdom Metazoa; phylum Platyhelminthes; class Cestoda; order Cyclophyllidea; family Taeniidae; genus Taenia; species Taenia multiceps. The sequence goes on along the minus strand of CM010313.2, from coordinate 17,737,479 downwards.
GCTTTGAAGTTAACGGCTTAGCCATGATTTCAGACGAACAATGCCTTAATGCCCAACACTCATGAATAAATTATCTATTAGGTGCTCAATCCGCTCCCAGCTATTATCTCGAACAAAGGGAATTTTGTGGGGCGGCAAATCAGTGCACCTTTAGACTGCATTCCTAGGATTATGGGAATTCTATTTATAGTAATCATTTGTACAGGCGTTAAGCTTTTAGATCCACCGGATCCTCTGAACTACTTAAAGCAACCGGTTAATCGCATATGTAAATCATGAAAAAAAAGCTTAATTGTAATACTTTGTTTGTTCGAACTGCCGGTTTCGGTCACTTGGGTGGCCATAATTTTCTAGCCAGTTGGCTGGCCTCCAGACCATGCCACCAGCCCCAAGCCCTCCGATTCCGGAATATATGTATTCTACCCTAGTACTATGCCTTCTTTTACCTTAAAGAGAGTCTCGGGACGCTGCATTGGTGGCAGCGGAAAGCGGACGCGACTTTGATGGATTTCTATCCTGATCCATACCGCTTGTGGCAAACTTTGACGGTGTGAAGGAGGTGCACGTGCTACAGATGGGAGAATCTCTGGCATCCCATAACGGAAGGGCTGAGATCGACGTTCATCTTCGGCATCTCCCTCACTCTCGTGTTGTGCAAGGAAACAACTAACAACTGAAGAGACACTAGCAGTGAACTCCACTTCCAGTAGAACTGCCAAGAGAGATCAGCGACATTGTGGTCAAGTCTCCTCCGTAAGCTCTATCTCCCGTTCTTAGGCAACTCGTCTACCTTCGCCGAAATGCGCATCTACAGATGTAGAATGTGCAGGACGCCATTTGATAGCGTCGTTTTATGCTTTGCACACTTGGATCGCGTGTATCCCGTTCCTATGAGGCCCGATTGCCCCATTTGCTCAGGGTTCTACGACGCACTCGCGTTTCTTCCACGGCATCAAAAAAGCCTGGAATCACAATATATGTTGCGTGTGTCTCGACCCATTCGAAAACTTGGATTCGTACCCCCACCTTTCATTGGGACACATTATCGTGGGAGAGGAGGACTAAGAAATACGCATTTGCTGCACCGAGTACTACGCAGAATTGATGGCACTGCAAGAACACATGCGCTCGAATCTCGATGACTAAGACGGGTAGCTCGTGGGTGCATCTCGCAGCACTAATTTCGTCGAGGACGACGCTCAAAAGAAGAGAGGGGCTGTGTAATACTTTGTTCGTTCGAACTGCCGGTTTCGGTCACTTGGTTGGCCATATTGCATCAGCCGGTTGGTCGCCCTTCCTCTGTTTCCAGAATATACATTCTGCCTTAATACTATGCCTTCTTTTACCTTAAGGAAAGTCTCGAGACGTCACATAATTTCTTTGGTTACGATCATTGTCAAGAGCAAGCAAATGTGGTGCATTCCTGCTTGGCCTCAAGGTAAGCGAGCAGTTAATATTTCTCCTCAATTTTTGGATGCAAACTTAAGAATAAGGGAATAATCAAATTGCCTCAATGTGTCCTCATGTTTCGAAAACTATGAAATTTTTAAATTTCGGTTTTAGATATTTGCTTTAAATCCACTTTTGGATTGGTGTTAGTCAAAAAATAAAGCACTGCATCGTCACGCGCTCGGAAGTGAGGCTATCTTCTCAGACCGCAATCACACTGCTCCCACCCAATTAATCTGGACGAATGTACTAATCAGCTGCATTTATCAAAACTTCTCCTAAATTCAGTTTTCTTTTTGGTCCGAGTTTTCAACATTGTTGTACTTCTTGGTTAAATGTCCTGTCAAGCGACCATGTTGCATTCAGGTACGGATTGTCCGATTGAACTTAAAAGTAGATAGCCTATACAATTTCAGAGCAAATATATTTAGGATCATACAATTATTAGGAGTTTTAGACTTAACTGAGTTACTGCTAAAATAGGTATTTAACCTTTTCATGCAACGAACTGATTCAGGAACGGTTAATTGATTCAGCGTCGGGATAGTCACAGCTGTGGCAAAAGCCAAATGCTTCCTGTGATACGTCCTGATGCTTGCTTGATTCTCGGCTTCCGTTGCGATGACGTGGGCAGCCATTTCGCCTATACCTAATGGCTTCTTGGTCATACCAGCAGCCCCAATTCCTTTCTGTTAGATGAATATAAATATTCTACCCAAGCACTATGCGTTCCTCTGTCTTCAGCGGCGTTCCAGGGCGCTACAGTCTCAACGTAGCATTTGGTATCCCAGCGAAAAATGAGTGATTCCATCCATCACTTTTATAACTCCAAAAATTTTGAAGAAAGTGCTAGCTGAAGTAACTGCTCGCCAAGCAAAAATAAAATCAGGACGAATGTTAAGGGCCTGGAACTTAAAATTTTGTTTCTGGTGACAGATTCTCGTCCAAATTTAAAGCGCCTAAATACCTTCCACTTGAAGCACATTTCTTTGCAAATCAAGTGTCCCACTTTAGGCCAGTCAATCAATTTGTAAGCATAAAAGGTGCATAAAAACAAGTTCACAAGCGCAAATGTCCTTGTTAGCAAAATAATATTGGTACAGTTCTTTTTTTCCAACCTTAAAAAAAAACGATTACAAATTATTTTGCTAGGATATTTCAGGTTTGAAGACCAGGTTCTCCTAAAAAAACCATGAATTCGTAAATAAGGCGAAGCCTAAAAACCGCCATACTTAGATTTTAAACTCCTTCTCGTTGGTACGTCATTCCACATCATCCCATGCTGCATTCTTTCGTATTCACTTTCCGTAAAAAATATTTATGGGAATAATCCTTTACACCACCGAAATGGCTTAAGTCAGAGCACACAAAAATGAATGCCATCGCGTTTGTCAGGCACAACGAAAGATGATGGGAGAAAGTCACGCGTCTGGCTGAAATCTTTTCGCAGATATTTCATAGGCATTACACGTTCAGTATTTGAGATACTTTTTAGCAACGATGTGTTTTTTATCAGGACCTCTTTGAAATAAGAAACTACCTCTTAACCCAAGACGGTCTCCCCATTGGTAATGGATCAGTGACAGGCTGTATGAAAATTTTAGTTATGGTGCCCTGTTTTGAATTAAACGTGTCTAAATTCCACCGGATAATTGTTTTATTAGTCGATTTCCTACTCGCTACCCTACTAATTCTCAATGGATGTTTCCTCCATTGACTGTCTAATTAATCATTTTCACTTAAGGAAGAATAGCGGACAAAACACATTCCCAGCCTAAAATAGATCTAAACAATCTAGCGTAACTTTTTAAATGTAAACAACATTGCAAGGGTAGCATGGCTCCCTCATAAAAACATTTCTTATCCTTTTGAGCTTAATTAATTGGATGGGAACATTTTTTAATCTTTAGCAGCAGACCTAAATATGTTTACCTGTTGGGGGATTTCTGAGATTATCACTAGCCAACTCTGTGTTGCCGTCAAAGTTACCAGCTAAAGATTTTCCGAGAGCATAAATGCTTGTGATTTTACACGCACTTGTTTGTTAAATCTAACGGTTTTCATCCAGTCTCTAAGGTTCATTCCTCCTTTGAAGTGGAAGAGTTCCGCCATTGTTACCAACAATGTAGACGATTCTTTCTTTTCTGCCTCTTCCCTTCTTTTAGCCCTGCTTTGAGGGGGTTGTTTTGGACCCGAGACAGCGACTACATTGTTCCACGATCTGATTTAAATCGTCTTCCCGCCTCTCGCCTACACGGCACATTTAAAGACACAAGTATTACAGCACTAGCCTATCCGCTTATTCTCAGTTGCTTCCTCAAAAATCTGTTCTACGCTCAAAGCTCGCTGCCTCGTCTTCCTGACTAATTTATGTTTAATTAGTGATCGCAAATTTTGCACTTACTAATTCTTCACCACATTCTACACTTTTACACAGAATCTACGTTGACTCAAGATCTTAAAGCCCCTTTAAAATATTCTCACAAATGATGAAGATCCCACCTTTCAAATAGAGCTGTTGGTATAACTAATGAAAATGGGACTTCAATTTTATCTCTTTGGGTCAAAGACAGGAGGTTTACGTGCGCCAGCACACATCATGGGGAATGCGTCAGGGCTTCAGGGCGCTGCTACAGAACTGCCACCTCTGTCTCGGTTAAATCAGAAGGCGGAAAGCGGCACATATTACAGAGATTTGAGAAGCCTTCTGTCACGTACTGATGCCCTTGATGATCGGGCCATTTGTTAGGTACATCGGGTTGATATCGTCTGCTGCTCACCAAGGGTGTATGCAGCCGATTTCCGGCGTTCACCAACCATTGAACTACTCAACGCCTTCTCGGATATCATCCAGAACTCACCAGGCGCGCATTGGCGTTTCTGCACAAGTACTAAGGGGAAGGAGAAATTTCACCCAAATGAGGTGATCGGTGCTTTATGGCTTCTACTTGGCGGAGTTCATGCAAAGCCACATTGATGAAGGGAAAAATTAGGCCCAGCGTGAATCTTCCATGATTACTCTTGGCTTAAAATGCCTTAAATTTGGCTAATCCGTTATGCGATGCACAATCTGGTACAATCGCAGCTACAAAAGCTACTCACGAATGTAGGTCACATATTTGTGACGATGGCGGTAAATGCATTAGGACCTATTTTAAGCGCGTCTGGCAGTTCTATTTTGTTGACTCTTACCTACTTAAAGTTAACTTTACAAATTAAGGAGACTTAAAATAACTCTAAATAACTAAGAGGCAATTTAAAAGCACGTGCTCAAATAGTTGAGCAATCGTTTTTACAGTGCTAAAAACGCATTAGTTTTATGCTTTTAGAGCTGATGCTAAGTTAAAACGCCTTTAACGCTTTATTGCCATCGTCTGAAGCTAAGCAGAGATCATTCAACATAGCATCCCAAATAAATCTTAAATTAAGAAGCAATAACTTGCCAATTTTTTTTTAAACCGCTCCTCTCACCTACTATTTTGGTCCCGAGGTGGGAGACACTGCTAAGTGGCTCACGCCACGGCATAGACGCTCCTACTCACCCATAGTTACACCAACCAGATCACCTCCTCTATCATGAATCATGTAGCAGTTCTGTCATTTCAAGTCTCGCCATCGCGTGATTACAGTAATTTTAATGATACTGTGTCACTTTCTGAAATTTTAACACTGAGTCTCTCTGTCTACTTGAGTTGGGGCAGGCATAGACGCACCTTTGTTTGAGTGCTCAACCGCTCCTTTTAGGCGTCGAGGTATTTCAGACAGCAGTGACCTTGTGCTGCCTATAAAATTGGTTAATTTTAGCTCTGCTCTACTCCATTTCCACGCCCATTTTTAAGCCGAAAGGCCTAGATGGTTATTTGCACTTTACTTACTAGCAATCAAATAATGTGACAATAACAAAATTTGTTGTTAAAATATTTTTAAAATTTTAACCAGGGAGAAAATAAACAGTTGCGAACATTGTAGGGTGTACTGCCAATGTGGGGAGAGGTGGCAAGGCTACTGGCATGACCTGGAGGTCAGAGCGCCTTGTAACCCCATAGTCAAAAACGGAGAGTTAAACAAACTATCGAAGCATTAAACAGGCACAATTCCCTTTTTGAATGTTGTGTTCGGTGCTCGCCTTGGTCAAACTCTAGCACCGACCATTACAACGACTTAACCGCGCCAGTTATCGTCACGGTTTCCTAGCTGGGAAATTTTCTTGGAAGAGGGAGGAATGCGCCGAGGGACGCATATGTCCATCGCTACTCATTCGACTACTGGCCCAGAACCAGCGTCAGTTAATAAAAGACGGGGTTAATGGTAGTTTCGTGGATTACAGTTTTTGTGCTGTCCAGGCAAAGACGGTACCACCAGTTCACCCAATTGACACCGTCACTCTGATACCTTAAACAGCTCCGTAGTGAACATTTTCAGACCGTATAAGGCTACTGTTGATTCAGTTGCTAACCACGAAGTTGGAGTAGTTGCTGAAAGTAGTCGTTTTTATACCCATTCTATTAAGGAGAGGATACCGGTCGCCCATCCGTAGCGCCCAGCAACAGGAGTCGGGAAAGTTGGTCTTTTTCCGCTGCTAAACAATGCAGCATCCTGAGACTTCTGTGAAGATGGAAGGTGATATGATACCTAGGTAGGGTTTGCGTTGCCGACGTACAGAGGAAGTGGAATAGAACAGGCTACTGTTATGGTCCAGAGGATAAGCTGCCCGACGGAGGTAAATTAACGAAGTCCTTAGCACCCACGTAACAAAACGAAGGGTTAAATAAACAACAAAAAGTGTTACAATTTTCAAATCCTAGCCCTCTTCCTCTTTTAAATAATGAGGATGCCTGTGACTTTTGAGGAGGCATTACACATCCGTACTAGCAGATCAACACCTCTTAACACTAGAAGACGGCACCACTTCTACTGTTCTGGTGTGCTCCTCCATTCTCGAGTCTGTCTGAATTCTGTCTTGACTGGTGCCTACTCTCCATAATTAAACACAAGAATAGAAATAAGTTGAAATAGAAATTACTGGAATCATAATGACCTGGTTTGGTGAAAAAAAAGAGAGCAACGCTTCATCTCTCCTCAAATGGAATACTTGATGGGGTTTCCCGGTGGTATCGTTAAATTCGGTCATAAAAACCGCCTCTTTTCGGAAGTTATGTGGCCGGTAACACTTTCTGCCCAAATTTAAATGCTCGCCGTCCTGACAAGAGGTACGATTTGTTGAACTGTATTTTGGAATTTCCAAGGTGATCAATGGAGCAGCCTCGAATTTACCACCTTCACTTCACTTTTGAGCACTCCTAATCTCGATGGTAGTGAGGAATAATATTACCTGTTTGTTATTTTTCGTGGGTTTATATTGTGCGAGTCCTTCACCATAAAATTTGCTGAGACAGAGTAGCGGCATTGGAAGGGTCGAAGGGTCAATCAGGTCGAAGAATACTTCTACCACCACCGAGCTTTCCAAATATAATTATTAGCAGAATGCACGTCAAACGTGCAATTTGTAAAATAAGTGAAGGTCGGTTCAAATGTTTGCAGGGGAATGGACTATAAGAGCGCACTCTACTGCCTCACGGACGCATCACCGATCCTAAGAACACCATGATTGTGGTGAGCCTCATCAGATACGTCTTCAAGGGACACCCGTTTCAATCTAAAGTTGAACTCGCTTCGAGCTACTTCATTTTGCAGTCGTCTGCGGTGGACCAGTATCCCAAACACACCCAATCCCTGCCTAGTCACGGAGCCACCCGAGTCCATCCACCTCCATCTCTATTCAGCAGGAATCATTCCAGAAGTCTTAAATTCCGATTCGCGCTCTACATGCTCAAAACATTTCTCCTAGAGCAGGATCGTCATTATCCAGATCTGGAAGTCACTTAGGGCATAGCGGAGGCTGCAGGCATCTACGAAGCCTTTGATACCACCACTTTATCCACAAAAAAATGACCTACCTGCTTGATATTTGCAATTCCATGCTGTCCAGTTTCACATCCTTTTGCTATGTCTGCAGGGCTAAAGACTCTCGGCAGACTCAGACTAATCACAATCCACAGATGGATAGATCGTCTTAAATGCGAGCCTTCGTAATGCCATTGGCTCGATTTGCCTACGTCGTGTCTGCAACACCGATGCTTTACCTCAGAAGTTTCTAAGGAGTAACCACTGAAGCCTCAAGTGGTCAGTAAATCTCATTTTCTGAGTTTAAGCATTCAAATAAAAAACGAACTTAGTCAAGCAGCTCTTAAGTTCTGCCACTCTAATACTGCTAACCATTGGATCAGTCTGATAATGAACTTAGAAATCACAAATAACAACTCATTAAAAAGTTACAGATTTAGATAGGAAATTGGGGAGAGATTGCAGACGCTAAATATAACGCCTAAAAATAGACTGTGTCTGAAAATCTTTTGCCTGCAAAAAATGCACAAAGAATGAGGCTATACCGTTGGGGAGGAAAAACTCACATCTGCACGCAAGCTACATTATTTCCGGCAAAAAATATTGCACTTTTCATTGTTTTCCGCACGCAAATGAAGCAGAAAAAAAATCGCCACCGGCTTAACCCATTGCCATGAGTTTGTGGAGGCTTCTCATTCTCCTTCACTTGGAACTGCTTGGTGTTGTAGCTTGCAAAGTGGTTATGAAGTTCTAGAGGTCTCATTGGTATCAAAATCACAAAATTAGGGCTTTACAACTGGCAAAGCAATTGATTGAAGGGCTCTCCCGTTAAAAATCACTTTTGAGAAAAATGCATTCTAAAGAATTGGAGTGCAATCAATTCTAGCACTCCTAGTCATTCCAGAGGTCGAAAGAACACCTAATACTCGGGTAGACTGCGGGTTGTCGACGTAGAAAATGGCTAGGGGTCTACTAATGTAACCTGGAGGCTATGTCCCTCTGCTGAAGTACGAAAGCGGAGCTTTAAGCACTTGCAGAACCAAAATGAGTAGTTAAGTGAACAATTTAAGATTAGGGTAGCAGTCTGAGCTTTGTGGAAATGTATTCTGGAGTTTTAATTAGAATACCTTCAAAAAGCCCCTCCTTTGAACAAGTGATTACTTAAAGACCGGAAACTGGCCTCCTCGAACCACTGTTTTTGCTAACAAATACTTCTTCAATAAAATAAAAGCAAAAAAGAGCCTCAAATTGCCTCCATACAAGTTGGTGTTTGAGAATCAGGCGTTTTAGATCGCCTGGAGGCCTTAAAATCTGAGACTTGGTTTCAAAGACTCGAAAGAGAGGAACAATTGACTACGCTCTTGAGGTAGCACCTTAGTATCACAATCATTCTGGTTACCAGTAAGAAAATAATTAGTTATGTCGAATAAATCTATAGTTTTGCATTATAAATCCTGGTTTAATAATTAGATTCCCAAATAATGAGCTCTCCTTATGGATAGCTGTGTGCTGCCAAAATCCTTCCCGAAGATGACTGAAGACATGATAGTAGGACAGACTACGTGTTGCCGGAGTACAGTGGAGTTTAATACTACTAACATAGCGACAAGTAGTAGTATGGTCTAGGCCATTTCTCATCACAAGTTAGGCAAGTGAAGAACAATTGAATGGTAGTCCATGACGTTTACTGTTACCTATTAGTGAGAATGTGCAGAGGATTTATTCTCTCAGCAAATTCACTACGACTGCGGCAATGATGGTGTCCGAAATTAATGGAAGGTCTTGACAACTTAGTCTCGAGCTAAAATTGGAACTGTTAGCGCATAGTTATGCTAAGCGATATGCGATCGCAGTTAATTCCCAAGTCCCTACAAATTATCTACAGTCACTGCAGCAATTAATGCAAAAAAAACTGGTAAACATTTTGCCCACCTGACACCCAAAGTACATTTCTCGATCTCAGATGCGATTTAGAGGTAAGCAAAACCATGCTAGCAAAAAAATATGCGATCAGTAATCATTCTAGAGTCACCTACATCCGAAAGCTAAAAAGTGGATCCTCAAACCTTTCTCCCATTTGGAAGGCCTGAGTTGAGCTCCTTCTCGACGCCTCTGAGGGAAGCCTGCCCTCACGTAGGGTCGACGTGCAGACCTGAGGGCTCTTTTTATCGCCAGATCAACTGGGATTAATAAAATACACGCACATTTTGCAATTTTCTCCAGCCTTAAGAGGACCTTTGAGTGCTATAATCCTTTAAAACCCAAATGCAGATTGCAATACCCTCCCAAGTACCATTATGTATTCATCAATGTATCAATTCCGTAAGGAGTAATTTTGTAAACAAATTTTTTTTACAATAACAGCATCAATCCCTCTCTCAAGTTTTGAATGAATCCTTTGTTAAGAATTGTATAAAAGAGGCAAAATTAGGCTCTTTCTCCGCAGCTCTGTGCTAGGGCTAGTGAATGGGGGTGGGAAAGAGGGGGGAATAAAAATAGACATTGGGGTGTGCAAGAAGGCTAACTATAATGTCTACCTCCAAATTAGTTGCAGTAATTAATTGACGGCACTTCCACACCATTCATCTAGAAAGAAAATTGTTTTTTGGTGCACTCGACCCGTTTGCTGTGGCACTGAGCGCCAAACCGTTTGCCGTAGATAGGCAGGTCTACCTTTCTCCTAGGCTCAGAAAACGGTTATTAGTAAAAGTTTTTGGGATATTTCTAACCCGAGCTTATGATTAATTGGCATATCGGACCACTCAATCATCTCTGCCCTCCACTGCACGGTAAAGACCTTTGAAATCGGTAGCTTTACAGCATCCATCGCCCCATTGCTATTGTCTTGGCTGTAGGCACCGAAGTAGAGAAGCAAGTAGTGATGCCACCAGTGCTGCAGGATCTAGAGTAGGCACCAAATTCTCTGTAGTCAGGCCCCTTAGCTGCAAAAAAATATTGTGTGGAAGGTAACTGTGATTTTATATTTGGTACCACAAACAACCTTAGTTTTCATCTATATTTTTAAAAACTGTGGGGAAACTAGTTAAACAAAGGATAGGTAACCAGCCACCTTCCACCTAAGCCTTAGGTTCAAAATAAAACTCCTGATACGTACCAGCAGGAGGCACATACCAAGGGCACCCTAGAAGCATTGAAGAGCTGCACAACCTGTGGAATCAAGGCCTAGACAAAAAATTTGTTTGCCATTGTACAGGTTTAAGCCTTTTTTAACAGTATGAGAACAGTGAAAATAGCTTTTATGACATCACTTCTTTATCTTCAAGATGATACCTAAAATTGACAACTGCATTGACACTTTGCGTATGCGCCTCGATTGGTTGCTTTGCTTTTAATGTCAAATGTGATTAACTGTCATTTGCACCAACAAGAAAGAGAGCCTAGTTTACTTTAACCTAGATATGACTGAGAGAAAAATTAAAATTTGCTTAAGAGGATACAGCTTTATACACTTTGATTTAAACATTTGACCTCTTTTGAAAAGATACTTGCGGGGCCTTCTAACACTCCTTCAGCACGAGGTTAGCTAGACGCGTGGCATCTGGTTGCTTGAGCTTAACACATGTACGAGGACGTCACCAAAGCGACAAAAGGGAGTCTGTACAGCTAGGTCCTTCCTTCAATTCGGATCGTGGGGCAGAAGCAACACCCGTTGCATCGAATTCTGTGTCAAATGATTCTTTGACTTAATGCATGTCATCGACGCCATTAAGAAGCTCCATAGAATGCGTCACCAGCAGCAGAAGCTCATCGAAGAGAACACTGTGGTGCTCGTGAGGCAGAACATTAGTTTTCACCTTATACGTCTCTGAGGTCAGTTATAAGAACGCAGGGAAAGATGTTTAAGTTAGTTGCGGTTTGCCTGTGAGTTTACACTACCCTGAAGCATGGCTCTTCCTTCACTCATACTCCATAGTGTTTTATGCCTCTGTTTCTTTAGAAATTCAAATTAAACTTCTATGGGAGCCATTTCGTTTGTTCTGTCATGGTCACGCCTTAGTTATAACATTGTTTAAAGTGGTTCTAAAGCATTTACCACCCATAAAGAGTCGATTCCTTAAAAAGTTCCCATTCTTGGGCAACTTTTTAACTTAAAGGGATAAGTTTTGGAGCATAGAAACAGCTTTTAAGACACGTTTCCTTTATTTACATTTTCATAATAACCCTGAGCATGTTTGTGTCTTGCTGCTGCCTGAGCGATGCCTTGATAAAAGACAATCACATTTATGTTTCTTTCTGTCTGTTGGTTATCATTCTGTACTATCGAGCGCAACCGAGTCACATTAATCTACACACAGTTCTACTGAAATGCTAAATAAACAATGATTTGGTGGTTCTGAAGCGAATTCAAGCTTAAAAATTAATAAAACAGGACAGCGTCCCATTCATATCTGTCTACATCTTGTAAATGTTATAAGCATCGTTTGCGACAACATGGACACCGTTTTAAGGGTCACATAATTGCGCCGGCGAGACGGCTTTCCCCAGGGTTCTAAAACGATTATTATTTTGTTTACATAAATGGCGTTAATTTTGATCACATTGTTAACATTCTATCAGAGGTTACTCATGTCGCGAATCAACACCCTTAATCATAAGTACGTAGATTTAAATTCCGCGAGCTACCGAAACTAGGGTTACAGAGGTCAAAAGAGGCAAAAAGTTTTGAAGTGATTTAGTTTGGTTTTAAAAACAAATAATAAGTAGCATCAGCAAAACTAACAATGTTATTTAGCGTACAAGAATACATCGAGGACCTTTCAAACAAGCCACTTCTAAAGTTTTCGCCCTTTTGCTGGCTTTTAGGCACAAAAAGAGGCGACCAAAGTACCCGTTGAAAGCTAAACATTCCGCTGTACAGGTATGCACAGATAATAGCCAAGAATTGCATCACTCGGTTTGGAGTCTTCTATTTAAAAGCAGCGGAGCATCAAAAAGTCCGGTGGCATTTCTGTTTTCCATTTTTGAGAATGTCGTAGGCCCTAACGCTATTAATAGTTGGATTGTTTTTCTGAGCTATTCCATCCTCCCACTGGCGGAAAGTAAAGAGAGGAATGTGGCTGACGGAATTCTCAGAGACATCCTAAGAATCTAGTAACCACAGGATTGCACTTGCCACCCATTAGACGTTTTATAACTTGTTACATTTGCCTGAGTCCATACTCGAGCAACAATGTGTAGTGTGACCATCGAGGAAGCTAAACTTACTTATTTGGGCCCTTGAGCTAAAAAAATATGGGAGGTCAAATGTGAGTATTGATTTTGAGCCATGATTTACATCAAATCGCACGATTTTTTCAAACCATCAAATTACCAACCGAAAAAAATTAAGAAAATCAAATGAACGGCTTCGATCGTGTTGCACTTGCCCACTTTTTTACCATTAATTTTTTAGGTAAAGGTAGCGACTGTCTCCAGCATAACCAATAGCCGGTTAATTTTTATTTAGAGTATCTTAACCCAAAGCTAGTTGTATGCTAGAGGCAACCAATTTATTTTGCAAAGCTCGTATCAGTAGGTATTACCTAATGTCAACAACTTTGAATTACACCGCTAATGCCCATTCTCAAAAGGCTCTAACCCAATTGATTAAAAAGGTTATTGGCTACTTACTGGAGGTTTTGCTATTTCCTGTTGCGGAACTTCAAGGTAGGTAAGCGCTTTTTCAGAATCATAAATGTGCCACCCTGTCTGATTAATAGGCACTAGGAGTGGTGGCGCATGCCCTATAAAGTCCATAATACAGAGGATGGGGTGGGGGTCACGCTACTTTAAAGGTTTATAGTAGCATTAGGGTTAATAATTTTTCATCAAGCTGAACTTTGAAGTTGCGCCACCACCGGCTGCCCAGTCGGATGAATGCGTCCTTAGTTCTGAACGTGTTCCTGGACTTGACATGAAAACGCATTATTGTTGAATTACTAAGTGAATTTCAACTCTCAGGTCAAATTATTCAGCCTCAACATTATGCCATAATGTAGACATTTGATACATATTTATGGTGTTATAAAAATAGCCGTAGCTTAATATTTCTAACATAAAACAAATGCGGCTAATGAGTGAGTGCCCAATGTTGCGACTGTGCAATCCACTCATCAGTTATTAAATTAAAAAAAATTTCCATTTTTTCTATAAACAATGCTCTTTTTATGAGGACTACCGAAAGTTGTTATCGCATAGAATTTGTTTTTTTTCCACATCAGAAAAACATACTTGGAGTTTAAACGTTATTTCTCTCCTACGCTTCAAAATACTACCTTGAAAAATAAAGTATGCCATTGTGGACACCTCACAAATTGTTTGTGTGCATGGCACATCTTGTTCTGACGGATCTATCTCACACTTAGAATGCAGTGAGCTTTGAATCAAATGCACTGGCTTGGTGGGACTATGCAATTCTGCTGTTGCCAAATGTTTCTTATCCAAAAGGAGAGGACATTAATTACAATATTCAAGAAAATAATCTAAGGTGGATTACGAAAATGTACAATGGGCAAAACTACTTTTAGAAGTTTTGAAAAAGACACGTGTTGGTAAATCATTAACGTTGCGGTTAGGAGTGCCGAGGAAGTTTTCGATACTTTAAGTATGTTTTGATACTTTACGGCGGCAGCAGTGAGTACTAGCGGTTGCCTTGTAATTAGTTTGCCTCCACAGAATCGACTTGCTTATTCAATTGAAGAGCATAATGAACGCTTCTCTTTTGTACTGCGGCGCTCCAAGGCCACATAAGTCATGCCAATTTAGAAGGATGATGTATCACTAGAGTACAAAATGAATAGGAGGTTTAAGGCACAAGTAACAAGTCATTGCTTAATAACTTCTGCTCAAATCCGCTTTCATGTAGCAGGGGAATGGCCATTAGATATTCGTTTGGGTAGTCCTCCCTGCACTATTTTAGTTTAAAGTGCATTTTGCCCATATAGGATCCTTAATCTTAAGCGGTTGTGTGCTAACAGTCAATTATTTTGACGTGAAGTTACCCAGTTACTGCTGTGAATTGATGTTCTGAACAAACAGAAGGACATATATCGTTCCTCAAAACTCCTTTAATTATAGCCTCAACCACTAAAGTTTCCGTGATTTGTGCCATCAAAAAGCACGGCTCTTAGACGTGAATAGTACTCCTACTGTAAGTACTTGAAGTATTTCATTGGCAAACTTTCGGAAGCCCCATCATATTTATTCCCCAATCAAATCTGTTCACCACATGGTCCTACGACCGGTGGTAAACATAGATTGATTTAGTTAAAGTTGATGCACGAACCAAAAAAGCATTGCAAAAGGTGTAAAAAATGAGGTGTCGTCCTTTACTATATCACTTTCCATTTCTACCCATTAAAATGGGTCACAAACATGTAAAATAGGATAATATTTACTTGCAGATTTCATTATCTAATGTTGCAAAACGCTCTATCCGTTGAGACTACAGGTTTTTTATTTCTAGTCAATGTTTTGCTCCAAGTTTTCTTGAATTTTATTCTTTTTAAAAGAAAAAAACGCCAATATGCCAGGAGTCGGCGTAATTTTTCTGCCAAACTGGCGGCGGTGCAATAAGCACAAAAATAGTTTTAAAATAACAAATGCTGTTAAATGATGGTTTACTAATTTTTATCCGCATGCATAAACATAGGCTTCATATTCTGCCTCACTTGTGCAAAGCTTTTATGTTTGTCTTGATATTTGTTACGACTATTTCTTGTTCAAGGAATATGAACAATCTCTTTTTGCCTTACTTAACACAAATTTAGAAAATAACTTAAGGAAGCGAATGAGGCGGTGGAAAAATCCCACCCATCTTGCTTGTCAAAAGCCGATGACAATGTAAGTGTAGTCACTCTTCGTTAGGCTCCCCAACGGAATTTTTTCTTCCCCTTTCTCCCACTTATCCTATTTTCCTCTTGTGCTGACTAGGTTCGCCACTTTGGTGACCATAGCGACGCATCTTTAGTGGCATCTTGTCGACAACAGAAGCAATGGCAATAAAGCGACTCAATTCGCAATGCTTCCTGTTGCGTGCTGAGTCATTGTCAAGGCTACGCCCAGGTCTGAGGTCGGTAGCACCCATAAGAGTTACCTCGGCAAAACCTCCTACGAGTGTGTGATGATAGGGCCTGATTACAGCAAGAAGCCTGCCTTAGTGGGGTTATGAAAAACCGTTTCAGTGGGGATTTGGCCAGCAGATGCTAGCGTTGTCGGTGCACGCTTGTTGGCAACCAAGTAACACTAGGGGCTGACTTCATAGAAGCTACGCACCTCATAAAGGACTGTCTATCCTAGGTCCTGGGTAATAGTTGACTTCAAATCTGAATTCTGTGTGCTTTCAAGGTAAAATTGGGGGCCACAAACAGAATTCCTGTTTAATTAGTACTAATTCGTTAAACCTCTTTGTGTTAACGCCTTCTTACTAGTGAATTTGGGAAAGCATTTAATGAAGCATGAACTTTTCCCCAATGAGGGAAGGAGGTCTCATTCATTCATTCATTCATTCATTCATTCATTCATTCATTCATTCATTCATTCATTCATTCATTCATTCATTCATTCATTCATTCATTCATTCATTCATTCATTCATTCATTCATTCATTCATTCATTCATTCATTCATTCATTCATTCATTCATTCATTCATTCATTCATTCATTCATTCATTCATTCATTCATTCATTCATTCATTCATTCATTCATTCATTCATTCATTCATTCATTCATTCATTCATTCATTCATTCATTCATTCATTCATTCATTCATTCATTCATTCATTCATTAATTAATTAATTAATTAATTAATTCATTCATTCATTCGCAGTGATAGAGAATGCATTGCTTTAGGCTGCTATAGCTAACAAAAAGGGCATTATATTATCAAGTTAAATAAAAGGCAAAGAGAAAGGCATTGGGTACCCCAGTCCCATCCCGTTTTATCGCAAAGATAAATAGAATGCTACTTTTATGGAGGCAGCCGCCTTATTGCCGACACAATGGACCTGGGAGAGGTGGAAATAAACGACCCTCTCTCTCTATCTCGACCGTGGATAAGCCCAAATTTCGTATTAATGGAAACGTAAATAGAACCAAAGATTCCCTTTTGTAAAGTGTAGTTTTGGTAAAGTAAAAGTTGATATCAGGCCGTGAGAGTGTGCAACTAACTGGCCACTAGTTAACAGAAGAACTTACGTTGCAATGCTCTGAGTGTCTTTTTTAAACACTTTGCTTCATTTTTTAGCGGGCTCTTGAGGCTCTGCCAGTCGGAATGGTCGCCTGACCATACCAGTAGCTCCCTAGCCTTTTGGATCGCTGCGGTACCAACCCCCAAAACTTGAGAGGAGAGCACTATATTTGAGATCTGACTCACTGCAAGATTAAGTTTGGAGGAGGTAAGAATTCCAAAAAAATTGACTCGCGTTAGAGGTGGACTCGAGCCTGAACTAGATCGGGCTTGGACAGAGGGGTGGAGGCTTGCCAGGACCTTCAACCAACTTAGTAGATGGAAAGATGCTCCACAGATAAGACCACTTTTTCACCAATCCTCGTTCAAATAGCCACGCAATTTGTCTTGCCAGTAGTGCAAGGTTTTGCTTTAAAACTCAGGCAGTTAAAACACCTTCATTTGTTCGCATCCACTCGTGTGTTGATGATTTGATGGCGATTTGGCAAGCGCTTGCCTCATGTGATGCTAGTCATGTACAAATCTAGATTGTATCAGCAAAATTCCGTAAATGTGTTGGTCATTTCTCAAACAAAGTATTGCAAATATGTCGAAGGCTTTAATGGCAATGACTGCTGGTAGATAGTCCACACATTCCTCCAGAAGGAGTAATTAAGTCAAGTGTTCCAGAGAGAGGGAAGTGTCTACCGAGCTAATTGCTCCACATAACTCAAAACCGTGTCCACTTATGCCCTGCAGTTTGATCTCCCTTCTTCCTTTTTAAAGACTGTCGCTCTGGTTATTTAAGCCTAGCGCTAGGCGAGAAAATCAAGATCACTGTTTTTGTTTTACTTTTGATTAACCCTAGTAATAAACATTGCTTAACGCAATCAACCTCCTCAGTCCCGGAGTAGAACGAGAAACGTGCTACACTGGTGGCAGCGGTGAATCTGTTAATGACGTTGAGTGACTGACATTGAAGACACTTAGATGACTTTCCTCTGCTCATCTCCCCACCTCATTGGTCGATTAAAGCAGAAGCATTTGTCAGCCCTGTGACCCAAGTGGAAAGAGACCTGCGTTGAAAGGAGGCAGAAGTTAATTTGATTCCCCTTTCTTTAACTTTAATCTCTGAAATGACAACAAAGTAGCTAGCTACTTATATAAAACCCAGCAAGTATCTTGGCCTATTAACTCGACTATAGACCCGTAAATGGAACCCAAGCCGGTCACAAATCCCCGAGGCATCAGCAACAGCAGCAGTAGTCATGCTTTGATTGGCCAGCCTGTGAGGCCAATCACAGCAGGAGGGAGACTTTAGTTCTTTCCCAACTCCCAAGTGTAATTTCACTTAACACGATCTTTGGGTGAGAAGAGATATGGGTTGCGAGTTCAGTGGTCATCACTTAAACACCTCTCTGGGCTTAACTCAACCTCGAACATCCCAGGCAACCGCAAGTTCATCGACCAGTAATACCTCCTCTACAAAAGGCCCTGGTAGTGCCTCTTCAGTGGCCTCACGTGGTTCCTTTGAGCGTCGTGGAAGCCTTCTTCTCTCATCGAGACGCGCTCTAACACGTCAGAGAACAACAGAGCAAGTGGAACACGCTGCAGTGGTTAAGCGTCAACCCCTGAATGAGTACTTTACCGAATTTGAGAAGGACGTTCTCATATCGACTTGGGAGGCATTGCTGCTGTACACTAATGAGCACGGCGCATTTATCTTCCGACTTGCAGCTGAAATGTGTCCGGCGTTGAAAACTGCGTACAATGTTGAGTAAGTCTTGGTTGTCTGGATCTCTTAGGACATTTTTGTCACTTAATTTGCATGCATTTATGGAATTTGAGTTGAATACTGCTAAACCTAGACTGAATTTAAATATCCAGTCCTGTCGAAGACCCATACTCTCACCAGCTGGAATCCCCTGCGAACGGGTCTGTCTTATTTCCTCTCCCCTGGGGCAATGCAGGGTCAGCTAGTGGGAGCCTGACGCATGTATTTTTAAATCCTTTTTTTCCACTTTTGACAGAGGTGATGGTAATGACGAATTGTTTGTGCATGACTATTCCCTCAAGGATTCGAATTTGCAACTGCAGCTTTTATGTCCCATGCGACATTTGTATGCTCAGTTTTTGCTCACTTTACGCATTCGTGTGAACACAGCACCTTAGAGAAGAGGAAGAGGGGCTTAGTGCTATCAAGGGGAGTTGTGGCAAATGATGTACTTTTTTTTGTTCCAACGCCCAGTCCTGCGGTCACCTCGGTAACCTCCAACTATTTAAAATGCACGTCTATTCAAAGGCGCAGGACATATATAAACAAAAATAAGAGCATCTGGAAACTCTTAGGTATACCTACCTGAATGAAAGCAAGAGGCGTGCAACCAGCGACGTGGATCCACCTACACAATGAATTTTTGCAAATGATGTTTCTCTTGGTCCAGAGATTAGATCCGATTGGCTCATTGCATTACTGGCAATTGATAGGCCTAAAACACAGGGCAAGTTGGACATAAGCTCCAACATTGTGCCTCTTAGTTAATTGTTTTGAAGCGAGAGTAAAGCGGTGAAGAATGTTTGGCAATATGACCGCAATACAGACTAGATTAAATTTTCGCTCTTCATCAAGTTGGCACTCAAAAGGGTAGACACTTTGCCATCCATCTCTGATGCTAGAAAGCCGCGTTAAACTCTTCATTTGGCTTTATGAAACTATAAACTGACCACATTTATCTCTTCTTTTAAAATGAATTAACTGTGAAGTGCATCTACCAGAGGGTACTTATTGAGCACTTAAGTGATGTCAAGTTCTCAAATACTCGGATTAAATGAATGCTTTTATGCATGTCGAATGCACAAATAGTCATGGATAAGTGTTCCTCGAATAGTTCATAAAATGTTGCGCCACTTACCTCCCATCTCATTGCACCACACAGCTCAAGCGGAATCCCTCAATGGATCAGGGCGTGCCCCAAAGACTGAATAAGGCGAGCTGGCGTGCCTTTATTCTCATGCCCAACTTTATCTTACCTATAATAATCATTCCGTAATCAACTGTTTCACAATTTTCTTTAAGAACAAACTATTATGGCGAAGAAATTGTATGCATAAACGACAGAATGTTTGAGTTTTCTGGTGTGTATAAGTTACCTAAATTTACCTAGTGACTCTTTTTTGAGAACGGAAGTAAAGCATTAAAGGAAGGCCGAATCCTTCAAAAGCTTTATCGAAAGGATTCTTGCCTTCCTTTTGACTTTTATTTGTCGCGTGACAGTGCTTAAGTCCGCTATTATGCCGCAACATTTGAGGTTCATTCAGATCCCCTTTACTAAGATGGATTAGAATTGTAAAGTACGTATACACACAACTATTTCAAGTCATTGAGTTGTCGAAATATACAAGATGTACAAGCGGAAACAGAAAGTTTGGTTTTGGAAAAAATAAAATCATATTATTAGGGAGACAATTTAATCACAGATGTTACTCCATTTCTTGGTGCCCACCTATTCCTATAATTATAACTAAACACAGAATAGAAAATTATTGTCACTAATCCAATTAAAACACTGTTCTCTTAATTATTGTTTTTCTTAATGAATGTTAGAAGGTAAAATGGCGGGACTAGGTTTGGAACCAATACAAGTTTGACTGGTCGCTGTTCATTCAATTGAAGGCAACGGTTTTTGATAATTGTCAAGATTTTGCGAAAAGGGGTAAACAAACGATATCGGCTTAATGAAAAAAAATCAAATTGAGTAGCTATGTTTATTCTACTGTTATCAATGCCTACCTCTACCAGGGAGGAATTGGCATCAATGTGTTGATAGGTCGGTAGAATGAGACCGATTGCTTTCCTGCGTTGTATGTAATAACGAATGAATAGAGTTTAACAAAATTTACTTTTTTGTATGCGCTGAGACCTGCTGGAGAGAGAACCAGTGTTGGACCGTTCGAGGTGGCGTGGCGCAAAGGCGCTTTGTCAGTTAAAGATTGTTGACTTCTACCAATGGATGTTTTGTTTAGAGAGCGAGGCCGCGCCTAGTCCTTTAGTAAAATGATTTGAAAAGTATGTATCGTTTTAACAACTTGTGGCACAACGAAGTCAACGAGTCTGCCTAGGCGAGTTTTTTTGTCTGCAGACTAGATTTCGGAAAAAACATGTTTGACTGAGTGAGATACAAGATACCGAAACAAAAAAACAACTATTAAGTCAAGAAACAAATTCACTTTTAGGGTCCAAAAGCGGGTATGCACAAAGTATTTTCCCTTCCAGTGACTGTGTAGGTGAAGAGTTGCAATAATTCCGGTGGACTTGTTTTTCCCCATGCAGATTTAATAGGAACGACGAGATGGTGTTCAGCTCCTGTGCGCTGCAGTACAGCCAGGCCTATATTGCTCTAATTGATGAAGCAATTCGATCCTTGGAGGATCCTCAAGAGGGCTTCTACGATTCAATTCTCATTGCTGGAGCCAGTCATGCGGCAATCCCACACATGAAACCCGACTACTTCAAGGCAAGTAACCCCTGCGACCATTGCAAGAGAGTGCTTAGACGTTTTTTTTTTTACTATCATCAAAAGTCTAAGGCTCTAGAATTTGAAAATTGTCTCACAAGATGTCGAGCAGAGCGCACAAAACTCTACAAATTTTTCCACAAACAAAAATAAAAGGTTAATTAAATTCAGCAAAAGTAACAAATAAATTTTGATGTCGCGTAAATAACTCTAAAATTGCATTTTAATAGAGTTGGATGATTTCTCAATTACGACGAAAAATTGTAAATAGATTCAAATCTAGAGGCTGTCGTAAAAGCAATTTGGGCTAATTTGACTCCAGCTGCGAGGGTTTTATTTTTATTTGCAAAACCGAAAGATTTGTTAACTCTAGCGGTAATAAAGGACAGGTTTATATCTTGCGAGCTATTGAGCAACTTTCATAGAACCCTGTGTATTGCCGCTAGCTTATCAGATTTGGGAGACCGAAGACAGAGCGCAAAAAGTTCACCCTACCTGTCCGCTTAGTTTAGGCGCCTCGATACTATCTGCCTCAAAACCTCTATGCAACCTCAAAGCTTTTTGTTGTCTCCTTGAAGGTTCTTAAAAGAGCTACTCTCACCACTTGGGAGGGGCTGCTGGGAGAGGAGTTCACCGAAGACGTGAAGCAAGCCTGGCAGACGTTGTTGGACTACGTGGTGGCAGTGATGCTGGAGGGAGGTCGGGTCTTTGAAGAGGAGGAGAGACGCTGTAGCCTTGTGGCGGCAGGTAAAAACGATGATAAGGTGGAAGAACAACCGCACATAAATCGTCGAGCTGATGTCAAACTTAGTGAATAACTCTTCATTTACTCCACTGCTGTATATATTGCATCTCTAGTGCACAAGAATTCTGGTCTATTTCCATCATCTAAACTCACTTACCTCCATACTGTGCACACGTATTCACATTTATGCATAACTATATGCATTCGACTATGTAAATATACACAGTCTCCTAACCAAACGGTAACTCTTTTTGTAAAAAAATAAAATAAAAAAGGATTCTTAGCTTTTGGGCGTATCGACACATTAGATGCTGCCATCATAGCTGATTACCAAAACTCTTATACGGTCAAAACTTCATTTTAAAAGTATTCAGTGCACTCCATCAGGCTTAGTATGCTGAAGTAAAAGAGTTGTTTAAGGTAATGGACTGTGCAACTCCTTCTAAATCCAATTTCTCAAAACGCATTATTACTTATATGGAAGTCTAATTTGCACAAGGAAAGCTTCATCGTACGCTAACTTCTCGTTCTTACCTATGGAAAGGTTAGTTCTTTAGAGGACTTTGTTACAAGATGGGCTAATCGCGGCATTTAGATATTCGTAAGCATAGCTACAGATATCATTTGAGCAACTGTGTTAGTGCTGAACGACCGAGTGGCTCATCATTATGCGGCCCTACGCTTCATTCCTCCCTTTTTACCAGACACTTCGCCACAAATCACTGTTTCGTGCATGAATCTAAATTGACACTCAATATGTTCGCCGCCTGTTAGAAATACATCGAAAAAGTGGGCAGCAATTGCTGCTGCCTGCAGTAATATCCTCACAGAAGCAGCCCATTTTATGTGAAACTGTCAGGTGAAGGACCCGAATGATATCACACTTTCTGTGATTTAAAGAAGTGCGATTTTAACCACTTAAAATTAGGCGTTTTATGGAATAATTGTATCGATAAAGCTTGAAATGATAGTCATGGGGACAAATTTGTGTAAATGTATGCTCCAACTTTTGTCCTTATGCCTATGTATGGATAGATGCTAGCATTTCGCATGGTACCAAAGACCTTTATGTATTTCTCAAAGACGTAACGGGCAAAAATACGGTGGAGGACACGCACCTGGAAGAATGCTAGCATAGCCCTAAGGTAAGCTGCAGGGTCGATGTGTAATGCGCGCTGACATAAAGATGCAAGCGGTAAGCAAAATGACTAGTCTCTATGCAAATCAGGTCGCTTACCTGGAAATCAAGGGAAAAAATTATGGATCAAAACCTACTGCAGGTAACAGCTTAGCAAAACGAGCAGAAATTACGGAAATATTTTAATTAGCTAAGAATGAGAAATTTGATGGCAATATCAGTGTGTGCCAAAAATGCGATGGAGTCTTGTGTCAGCTTTCTAGTTTCCATGGTTTGTGCTCCCGTCCTATGGTATGGCCGTTCAACCATGTCCTATACATTCCAATGGCACAAAGCTCTGTACATGCGGTGCTCCAGCCCTGATTCGAGGTAGGCTCAAAGCACTACATTGGCAGCGCATAAGGGTTTCTTACCTTCGCGTTCATTAAGTCAAGCGCATGCCTTTTTAGAACATGCCTCTGTGGTAGAAATTGTAGTGCTTTAAAAAGTATTTCCTAAAATAGATTTTTAAGTGTTTTGAAATTTTCTAGTATATAACGCGTTGCAGTGCGTCTCTGGAACCTAAGGCTCTACAATTTCTACCACGGAGGCATATTCTAAAAGGGCTTGCGCTTGACTTAATGAATGCGAAAGTAAGAATTCCACGCTTTATATACGAGAAAATTTTAAAACAATTAAAATCCATCTTAAAAAACTATTTAAATTATTGTTTATTAGTTTTACACGAATGCAAATAAAGGTCCCAACCAAGATGTCCGTTGTGTACTAATCGGTTTAAAATGATAGAGCTTTCGGCGCCTTTTATGAGTACATTACTCGGGTGATTTCCGAGCTGCGCGCTCAAAAGGCGGCTGGGGTCTAGATACGGGTTAAATGTTAATCTATACATAATGTACTCATTTGAGGGAAGATTCAAAACAAGGCGGCAGTCGCCTTATGTCGTGAGTTTCCAAGAAAATTTAAAAAATTTTACAAGTTGCGTAACGACATTTGACAAAGATCAAAAGAACTTTCCGGTTCGCAGAAGATCATTATCCAACAAAATCTGTGACACCTTACATGGTCTATACTCTATCGATGATCTGGCTGGTCGTGCATGTTTCGGTAGCCTTCTTATTTTCTGATTATTGCTTTACCACCTACTTCTAACATCCCCTAAATGTGGTTAGCTTCATCAAAACTTTATCATGAAGTGCCAAGCCTGTTTTCAGTGCGCCATTGATGATGAGGTTGTCGAAATGCTCTGAATGGGTTTATTTGTTTCAGGTTGAGTCCAAAAACCTTGTCCAGAGAATGCAAGAGGAACGGAGACAGCGAGCCGTGAGTTCTGTTATGGTGAATTTTTTTATGTTGTAAGTTCAATTTGGATAAAATGATGTGTATTTTTATCTGTGTAGCGCATCAATCGTCAGGAAAAAGCTGCCGTTTTGATACAGGCCTTCATCAGAGGTACACAGTCACGTCGTCAAACTGTATGTTTACGTTAGAGTCCTCCCGATTGGGTGAAAGAGTTTCCATCCAACTCATTTCCCATCCTGTCTAGGACGCTATTCTCAGCCAAAGGTTTGACCTCCTCTCTGACGAAATTTTGTCCTTTACTGGTGACTGTTCTGATGACATCTCGTGCATCCAGTCTGTGTGCATGTGTCTACGAACTTGCGCATTCGTTTCTAAAAGACGCATTTCCGATAGCTTGATCGTAAGTACCTTAGTTGAGACTCGTGTTTACATTGATAATAAGCACTCCTGACATTATCTTTAACATGTCTGCTATCGAAGCTCCAGGGGAAAGTCGTAAGCACGATCAAGATGTTATGCTGGTCTCGCCATGATACCGATTTTCATTCATTTTTCGTGCAGTTTGTTTGCCGCCTAATAATTCCAAAAGAATTGTAGCTTTACTTAGACCAAAGACCTCTTGCTTATCCATTGTGGTTTTGAACTTAATCAATCTGCAAAAAAACGATACTATGTGACTAAGACGTCGCACACATGTGGCGTCGGCACACATCGCGTTACTCATCGCGATGACGAAACTCTGTTACACTGATTGCCGTTTATGAATGCTTCACTGCTAATATTCTCTTATTTTCAGGTAAAAGTAGCCCAAGTGCTTCTTACCCCAACCTGTACAGCACTCTATTGCCAGTGGCTGGCAAAAAGTGATACGCAAAATTTGAGCACAATCAATCGCATAATCATCCGTTTCCTTTCGTGAGTTGGGACCTTTTTTGCAGGATGCTTCGTCGCGATTGAAAACAACCTACGCTTTCTTTCCTGTTAGATTTCTTAAAAATATCCCGCCAAGATCTCCTCCACAGTACTACTCACCGCCAATGGCTGTACTGAAACAATACTTGCTCAAACAGAGGTTGGCGTGTACCGGCCAGGCGTTGAGTCAGATCGATCGTCTTTTCCTCACTATCTGCGAAGGAGGTCACTACTTTTCCTCCATTGCTATTTTTGTTGACCGTCAATCCTGCATGCCGGAGCATGAATACTCATTCGATGAGTACATTCACCTACCGGAAAACCGAGATTTTATCTACCTCATTCGAGCTCCTTTTAGCGTGAGTTTATGTCGATAACACTGCTTTCCGCGCTCCTCATTGTTTTATGCGATCTCTGTGCTTCTTTCTAGATATATCTATCATCCAAAGACGCTTTAGATCCCTCTCTGATGGCTCGACAATTGATAGCAGTCGCGGTGGCGGACGTGGCTGATGCGGCTCGTCAGCAGGATGCCCGGTTGGACTGCTCTGCTGGACCCAAGCTTTCTCGGTTCATTTTTCCACTCATTATTGTCACCATTCCCTTCGACTTGCTTGTCAACTATCTCTACGCTTGTGCTGGCGGTAGTGATGGTAGTGTTTTTGAGATACCCATTGAAAGACGCCTCCAACCCTCCTTGGGTGAGCTTTTTTATGCAATGTTTTGCTTGTGCTGTGCTTGTGCAGGGCGGTTGGTACCACTTTCGTCAGATCGTTTTGTGATTTTTTGGTGATATGTGGAATTGATGTGCAATTTAAAGTGGGTTGATGGGGTGAAATGACTTTATTGCCGCAACGCAGTTTAAAGGTGTAAAATACAAGTTATTTAGCAGTAGCTAGTAAATAACGATTTTCACATTTTGTGGGGCAGTTTTGTTTGTGCTTGGTGTTTATTTTTCACAAAAATATTTGCTTTTGCGACTTCATTTCCTAAGCCTGTCTGTGATCAAGCAATTTTTTCGTTGACTTATCCTTAGAACCACGCTTTTGTGTTGAAGCGATCCAAAAATCATGTGAATAATCGTTTGAAGATGAATGCTTTCTGCGATTTCAACTAAACATTGATCTTGAAGTTTATCCTCCTTTTCTAATTATTTGACTAGTTCCTGATGATTTTATCAGCAAAGATGATCTTTTTAATCAGTTCTTTTTTTTTAAACTATCAATCTACTCGTGAGTTCATGAGTGAACACCGACTTTTATGAATTGGTGTTCATGCAAGTAAGCTGCCCTCGACAACCTTGGGATACTACTTAGAGTTTTTACTTAAAAATGAGCGTATTTCTTCTAGATCCACTTAAGCCTCCCCTCATCTCCCCCTTTTACAGATCTCCTTCTCCCCTTCCTATCAGGACCGTTGCCGCGCTTTCTGCGGGAATGGAGTCCTGGTTCCGGTACCTTGGCCGTTCAAGTTACACGCATCCTTACCTGGATGTTCTCAGCCCTTATCGCAGCCAGGTGCCCTGCTGATGGCAGCACAACGCACTTCTCACCACCCTTCTCTCCTCTCCCCCTTTCCGCTGAAACTCAGTCCCCGACAGAGGATGTGGCTTTGAACAGTGATAGCGAGACTAGTAGTGTCGTCATGTTGCCAGTGGCGTCAGTTGAGACTCGGTCACCCGATTCTTCTAGGAAGCAGGAGGAGCCTGATGAGAATGTTTCGCGATTTACTGATACTTGGGTGAGTGAATGATTGACTGAATGATTGAACTTGTAAGCATTTGTCGACGAATGAGTGTGTTTGTGATTTTTATCTTCAAAATGTGCCGTTTGTGACCTTACCTAAACTAAGGATAGATGATGTCCTGGCACTGATGTACCCGAAACTACTGGTAACTCAATTGCGATGTTTAATCATGATTCATTTGGTCAGTATTATCTTTTGGAATGAAATTTTTGGGTAGTATTGCTTTCGTTATTGGGGCTTTTGAGGAAAATCAACGGCCACCGCTTCCCAGACATTTCAATTCTCCAACCAGCTTAACGGCTGCTCAATAGGGGAGGAAGCTCTACCTATTCCCAGGCCAGAAATAATTGGAGTCTATTTTCTTGTCCGAATTCCAACTCCTTTGTTCAGAACACACGGTCTGATGCAACCAGGTATCATAAACAGATAGGGGACGTTTGTCACATATTTGTGACGCTAGTAACAAATGTGATAACTGAATTAGTTCGTTCCTATATGGATTCGCGGTGGTGCAGAAAAAAACTGCATTGATTTCGCTGCCATTAAGTGACCGTTTTATTTAGTTTAAATCGTCTCTCATCGCATTATTCGATTCCCAATCGCACCCTGTTGCCTTGCAAGATGGGACATGAAAGAAGGATCTTCCTACTATCGAACCTTCTTGGGTGTCGACTTAATAATGGAGAAGATGTGTGCATATGGGAGTGGCTTTGGTTAAAAATTCATTGGAGCTTTAATTACCCAAAGCGCTCTTTGAGGATCACGAATCCTTAAATAGCTTGAACGCTCCTTATGGGTCGGTTTCAAATTTATTTTTTCCTCCTTTGGTGCTATTCTGCTAGTTCAATACCTACTTTGCCCTTTAACAAGGCAGTACTGTACTAAAGTTTTCTACCCCATCAAGAATAATTTCGATCGTTGAGCAAAATTTCATGTAACTAGCCTCCCTTTGATTACGGCTACGTTACCCTTGGGTACTTTATTGCACTTATCGGTTGTATAATTCCTCTAGCCGGGCCAAACCGCCGAGGTTTTCCATCAGCTGCAGAAGTGCCTCCCGCTCTTGGCTCAGGCGGCGCTGAAGGAGAGTTACGGAACGGCATCGCAACCCCTAAATTGTGCGAAACCTAAAGAAGTGGTCAATTGCCTTCCTGTCCTCTACAGTATGCTCGCCTTCTTTCGGCCCATTTCTCCGCAATCCATGCGTATGTATGTGTCAGATTTCCCAGTTGTAAACGTCTCTCTGCTAATACCTTGTCAGTAGTTGGTCTGGAGACGATGCGTGCGTGTTCTCTTTTGCCCTGCAGTTTGACTTCGTCGGTGTCCAAACCGCCGCAGTTTTTGCATGAGTTGTGGGTGCTGGCAATTAAGATGCCCACGGATGATGGCAAAGGCAGACTCTTTGACGTTATTACATCGGGAGTAATGTCGGAAATACCAAAGACAATGGACACGTGAGTTAAAACCATAATTTATTTTGTCAGAGGCACATCGCTTGCTAAATGTTTTGTCTCAGAACACCTACCTTACTGCAAATTATATTTCAGCCGTCTCTTGTGGTAGGCAATTCAGTAGACTTCCTATCCTTCCATGACATTTGTGAATTACAATTAGATACGATCTTACTGCTTTTGCTATGGAAGCTCGTCTAAACTGAACTTTAAAAGTATGCCATTGTTTTCATTTGTATTCATGTCCTCTGTTTTGCAGTGATACCACTGCCTTTTACACATGAGAGAATGGAAGTTTTATCTGACTCTTGATATTTCTTTTCCAAGGTTTACAGGTGTCCTGTTGACCTTCCTAAACAGTCTCAATCATCGCCTGATCTTTCTAACCGACGCAGAAGTCAGTGCCGAGCCCACCGACATCAGTGGTCTCAACATCTACGGCTTTGATGCCTCCGACCTCCTTGCCGTGGGTCTACGTCTGCGTGACCTTATGCTCGGTCTCATCGATCTCCTCTACCCACCCCGGCCCCCACCACGGGCTCGACCGGGTGGAGTCTACGTCCCCGTGACCCTGCGCGAAGTCATTGAGCGCGTGGGGTTGCAGCGCATGTCTGAAAAGGGTTCCCCCGCTTCTGGTTCGCCTGCTGGTACTGCCATCAGCGCTTCAGGTGAAATGACAGACGACGAAGATGAGCGTCTTCGGTGGTGTCTGCACCGTTGGCGAACGCTTTTTCTGGCCGCTCAGAAGGTGGTGGCTCAGATCTACGGTTGGCATCGCAGACAACAACAGCAGGAAGGCTGGGCTCTCAGCCTCGAGACGGTGGGGACCATGGAGAGCTCGGAGTGGCTGCGCCCAGAGGTCGTCCCCGGTCTCAGCAATAATCGCACTGCTACCTGGATGGTGGAGCGGTATTTGGAGTTGAGGGACAAGAATCTAACTAGGGCACAGTTGGGATACTTCAGTTGCCTCAACACTAATCGAAGTAAGGTTTTCTTCTTTTTCTGGTCCTGGTTTTGACTCTTTTGATCACATTATGACCAACTACTAATATTTGTTTCAAATGTTATTAATTATTTTTTCCTTCAATCACATCCTTGGGCTGACATTTTCTAACTTTTAAACTTCATCGTAACCATGCCCAATTCTGGTTAATGAGGTTACCTGTTTCCGTCTGTGGTAATATTTTGATTGCTACTTGTGGCTAGTTGAAACCTTTACCTTGTGAACGCGATTTCGGCTTTTTTTTATTGGTCTGGATTCCTTTTTAGCCGAGAATAAGTTGAACTCTATGACGTGTATGGATTGGCGTAAGATGGCGATCATCTTGGAGGTGCCTTTCATCTTCCCCTTCTGGGATCGAGTCAAGGTAATTCCAGCTTCTATAAAACTTTTTTCTTTTATTGTATGCTTCAAGCACATAATCGGTGGTAGAAGGCAACGCAATCATCAAATGACATTCTTCAGCTGTCACAAGTTTTCTCTTAAGTTGCAACAGCTCTGATCGACAAGGCTCATCAGGGAATCGAGTTCAACATCGAAAGCGTTTCGTATGCCAGTTTTGTGCATTTAAACCACGATAATGTAGATGTTAGATTTGTTCAGGTCCGATTTCACAGTTACTGGTCATTATGCAAGTGTAGATACTGAGTTTTCAATGCCCTTCTTGTCACAGATCTTGACTGATTGAGCGATTTGCAGTAGCTACAGTATCTAAAAGGTAACTGTCCCTCTTTTCGGGTGGATTCTCCAAAGTTGGCACTAATGTATTGTCTGACTCACCTCTGGTAAATCTGCAAGGCCTAAGAGTGTAATGTTTATTTTGATTCCTACCACGCATTTTTTCTACATTTTTTTAGCTTTTCGTCTCGATGGTTCGCCACTTCCGTCTTTCCATTCAAGGTACACCCGAGTTCAACTATATATCGGGAGGGGGCAGGGCGCGAACCATTAACATGCAAATTCGTCGAGACCACGTCTACGAAGACGCTTTTACGTCGCTATCTGGTGGTCAAGGTAATTACTATTGCTCCTTCCTGTTGAGTTAGAAAATAAATTTAGAACGAAAGGAAACAAAATGATGTGGTGTGCGAGATATTTGACGACAACTGGAAATATTTTGAGCGACTGTTTCAATATCTGGTGGAACATTATTAGCCTAGCGTCTTTTGCCATGGTGACGGGATTCTCAAACAGAAATTAAAAAGCGCAGCTTTTTTTGCACCTCCTTAGCACATAAATCTGCCTCGTGAAACACCTGTTTCGGGTTTCTCAACTCGATAAGCTCGCTGCCAAAGCCTCCGACCGATCCAACTGCTGGTCAATGATTAAAGGGTGATGTATTTACCCATGAAAGGAGTGAATTATTATTGAATTGTTTTATGCACAACCGCTCTCTTTGTGACACAATTTGGTGCCATCACTTATCATTGACAGGTAAATGGCGCTTGAGCAGGCATGTTACTTTTTATGACTTTAATCAAACGATGCTTTGACTTCGAGGAGAAAATAACTGCGCTGAGATGGCAAATTCCCGATCTTGGTTATTGGTTTTGACTTATTCCTAGTGCATCTATGGCAGGAACTCTGAACCAAACCTCGTTTCGTGTGTCCCATCACCTCGGTACTTTACGTCCCACCAGATTTTTCTGAATTTCGATTCAAAGAGAATTTGCCAGGATTAAGTGAGCCTATATAAGTCAATTTGCACGGAGTGGAAAAGAAATGGAGGGTGATTTTAAATTCCAGCCTTTATGGCTTGGATATCCTTATTCATTTGAGCATTGTCTTGTCGGTGAATTCTCCTTCCTAGCTGAGATTAGTCTAGATCAGCTTTGTTACACACTTCCCTTTTCTTTCAATGCATTCATTACAATGGCGTCCCAATTGTAACTAATTGGTGTGGCTTCATTAAATCATGCTAAAGTCTCACTTCTTAGCTATCCATTGAAGTTAGCCAGAAGACGGAGTAAAATAGTATACAAGGAAGTCTACCAGGTCATGCCTAGTGGTGAATACTTCCTCTTCTAATTCAGTGTCCTCCTTCCACCCGCGCTTCATGGTGACCTTCTACAATGAGGCAGGAACTATGGAAATGGGCATCGACGGTGGAGGTTTGTGTAGGGAGATGCTGCTGGAGGTGATACGCCAGGGCTTTGATCCCTCTCGTGGCCTCTTTCTCTACAACGACGACCATGCCCTCTACCCTAACCCGGACGTGGGCGCACTGATGGAGGACCGTGAGGCGCACTACGCCTTCCTCGGCGCTATCCTTTCTAAGGCTATCTATGAGGGTATGGTGGTGGACCTCCAATTCGCGCCCTTCTTCCTTGCCAAAATTGTCAGCCCCAGTAAAAGTCTCAGCGTCGATTTTAACCATCTGCGCTCACTAGATAGGGAACTCTACAGGCAGGTTATCCTACTCCTTCCATTCCTCTCAATTCGTTATTATTATCGCAATCATTGGTGATAAATCTCTTTCAATGGGCTCCAGATAATGGATAATTTCCTCTAATT
Source organism: Taenia multiceps (assembly GCA_001923025.3). Taxonomy (NCBI): domain Eukaryota; kingdom Metazoa; phylum Platyhelminthes; class Cestoda; order Cyclophyllidea; family Taeniidae; genus Taenia; species Taenia multiceps. The sequence continues at coordinate 17,705,639 of CM010313.2, read as the reverse complement.
AACTTTGGTTTTGAAGTTTGAAACTCATCTTGGGTGCCACAAAACCATGGAAATTAAGCATAGGACATTAAAATAATGTTTTAGCCCAGTTACCTTGGCTCCCTTGGCAGTGATTTTTCCTGTATCCATCCTTTAACGCAGACATAAACGAGGTTTTGAAGTTATGTGCACGCTTTTCCCTAAACTGTCTTCCGAATTTTGTAGACTGGGGAAATTCAAACAAGGGGATAAATTCTTCAGAAGGGAAGGAAGGGGAGGAAAAGAACTAAGTCATGCCGAAGCATGTAATTTAGACCAGCAAATGTTCGGCCTATGGGATTCGGCAGTTATGTCAAGCGCCCGGGAAGCGGTTTTGGCTTGATAAGATGTGATCTAGGGTCTTTAGGGAATGCTGGAATTGGGTGGAACTATTTCGCTTAACTTTAAGGGCTGGAATTTTGTCGATAATGAAGTTACACCATGGATGCTTTCGATGCCTCATTTTTGTTTGGCGCTATTCCCACAAGCTATAAGGTTCCGTTCTTTACTTTTTTTAGGCAGTTGTGTCTACTGAAGTCTTATGAGGGTGATGTGCGCGATTTGGAGTTGGATTTCACCATCGTCCAGCATGCCTACGGGAAGAACACCGTGGTTGAGTTGAAACCTGGTGGTGCCTCCATCCCTGTGACCAATGATTCGCGAGTGGAGTACATCAATCTAGTGGCCAATTATAAACTCAATAAACAGGTGAGTCGCTGGTTGATTTCTATACTTGCTCTTTTTATCTCTCATATTGTCGTCCGAACCACTCGGCAGAATTGTTCTGTGCCTCCTTCCCCTTCCCCCCCCCCCCCCCTCCTCCTCCCGGGTGTGCCTGAATGCTTTATAAGGTTTAAGGCTGGAAGCGGACCTAGCATAAGCGTACAGGAACGTGTGGCTGCAATGAATCCGCATTATAGAGATTATTCTTCCTATTTCAAGTGCTATTCCATGTTGTGGCTCTAGATGGGACTGCTAAGCTGCGTGGCTTTTGTTGGATGAACTGCATCTAGGAGGGTTTTATTTAATGGGTAGTGGTAAAGGTGAGCGCCAATCTTCTGGGCCCCTGTCCTTGGTGGTGTTGAAAGCAGTTCCTTCGTTGACAATTTTCATCCTTGTCAATCTGCTCAACTTGTGATCGGCGTCAACGCGGTTTCGATGATCCTTCCCTTGCAGGTATCCACTGATTTTGGCATCGAACGCTCTCGCTAACACAACGTCCGAGTTGCCTCTGAGAGCGTGATAAGATCACCAAATCTGGAAGTAGCTTTATTATTTAAGAACAACCCTGTGAGGCTGGTGGATAGGGAGTGGAGACAGAGCTGCGTGCCAGAAAGTGTGATCAGAGACGTGTGTAGTTGATGTGAACCCGAGTACCGCCTTGTATTACGTAAAATAGTTCCTCACTTCTCCAAATGCTCGTGTCTTATCTTGAATGATGTCTGTCGCATTTTCTCCCTTCCTGTACTTGGAAATCACCAGCAATATGAAGTATCCACAAAGTTGTGGGAAGGTCTTCCTTTTTGGAGGGTAGAAATGAATGCCGCCATTTGAATGGCAGGAAAAGGTCATGCGCTTTCTCCTTTTGGCTCCATCTTAATTTTTCTTCCCTTCCTGTTTCAATGCCGCGGAGCGATCAGTCAGTGTCATTTCCTCAACTTTCCTTTTTTACCTGAGAGGGCGGCAAATTCGTGTCCCATTTACGCACCCTTATGCATTAGCCAGCTTTGTGTCAGCTGGTCAGTTTTACCTGACTGCATCTTTGTTTACCTCTGAAGAATGCATAGTAGTTCCGTGTGGAGAAGCGTAGTCAAAACGTTACAGTGTCTTCCTTAAGATTCCCCGATCTTTAATTATTTTGGCAGTAAAATGCTTACCAAGCGCCTAGTCGTGTTTGCTAGATCGACTATTTCGAGCTGTGTTGCCCGTCAGTGAATCAGTCCTCGTTGGTCGGTGGCACTCATTCACTCTCTCCTGTGTCCTCATCTGCCCGCGTTAAATACCCTCCGCTTTAAGTTCCCTCGTGTGCACTTGGTGGAGTGGTTAACAGGGCGTGCCTCCTTCACTTGACACTACCTTTGTTTGGCTAATCGGTGTAATCCACTTTTTTTTTGCTATCTCCAAGCCTCCTTTTCCTATTGTCTTCTTCCAAACAAGTCACTGGCGTGCATTTCAGTCGTGACAACTCCTGATAGCGAGGGCTAGTTATGGGGTGTTTAACAGGTGAAACATCAAGACTCTCCTGTCGCAACGCCTTATCGAGTGTTGAGAAGCAGTTGGAATCCCCAAAGGATTTCTTTGAGCCGCAGCGCTCAAGACTGGATATAGCCTGTGCTGATCGCCTCTAATCGCAATTTGAAAGGAGGTTGTAGGTGTGGACAGATCGACACAAACCTGGTCTGGTTCTACTAGTAGCCGCTATGGTGTCCCCCCTCCCCCCCAAGATTAAAAGTCTGTCACAAGTCGATACCGTTTCGACAATCCGTCTATGGTGAATAGACTCTTCGGCCGACGTTTGGGTGAGAGTGAAGCAACAGTCTAGCCCCTCGATTCATTCCTGCCACTGTGAGCGTGGACCGTAGGCCGTGAGGCAAAGATGATGACAGAGCTCGCAGCATCCGAATTGACCTCCATAGCTTCTTGCACAATTTAATTAAACTGTTGTCATTTACTTGTTATCCGGTGACAGATTTTGAGCCAGTCGATGGCCTTCCTCTCGGGTATGGCCAGCGTTATCGATATCAAGTGGTTACAACTCTTCGATGCCGAGGAATTGCAAATCGTCATCGCAGGAACACCCACGGATATCGATGTGGACGATTGGATCCGGAACACGCAGTTTGTTGGAGGTGGGCTTGTCCTCATAAACAAAGATAGTTCAATTTATTTATCAATTTCCAGTGAGCGTTCTTTCCCTGAAAATCGAAGGAGGGGAAAGAAAGCTTACCACCACAGTTGATAAAGATAGTTTACATGGAGTTCTGGGGTTCAGAAACTAAAGAAGTGTCTCTTCTTCGCAGATGTGTCGAATGAGCACAATCAGAGGACAATTAACCTCTTCTGGGCGTTTGTGCGCGATCTGGCGAAGGATCAGAAGCGCAATCTCATCCGTTTTGTGACGGCATCCTCACGACCACCGATGTTCGGATTTGGGGTCAGTCGCTTGACACTTCTTTTGCCCATCAACTTTCCACTTTTTTTATTGGTCTAGGAAATACACCTTTGTTTGACCCATCGAATGTGCTTTCGTTGCTTTAGTTTCTCTATCCGCCATTCACAATCCAACTTATCTCCGACACCAGCCACTACCCCACCGCCAGCACGTGTATGAACCTTCTGAAGCTGCCCACCTACCAGACGGCGGATGAATTGAAGGAGAAGTTCCTCTACGTAATCCAGTCGAATGCCGGTTTCGAGTACAGCTAGCTAGACGGCACTCACATTGTGCGCTTTCTCTCCTCCCACTCACCTCTTTCCGCCTCTCCACCTGTACCATCTGAATGTCCCGACTCCTATTTTTTCTTCATGATCCTGGTGCCTACTTTTGGCGGTCTCATTCTGCTCTGTGCAAAGTGTATTGAAGTCCATTTGTATTGCTGTGCATCGTGTTTGGATCGCCTTTCGACATTTCCATTTGGTGGATGAGGTTTTTGGTTGTCTAATCGACAAATTCATGGATTGTGGCGCTGGCTTTTGTGTACAGATGAAGTGGGGAAGTATTTGGTCTCCCAGTTTCTCACCTTGATCCAGCACTGTTCTTGGCTGTCTGTGGATGATACTTTTGTCTCGGCCGATGCAACGGTATTGAAGTGAATTTAAACAAATCGTGTAAGTAGGAGACCTTGACAACATGCCTTCTTCAAGGAGGAATCGGTTTGGAGGAGGGTTTACGCTTGGGAAGTGGTGATGGGGACAGACTGTCTGCGTTCTGAGTGGCAGTCGGTTTTCGCATAATTGCCCTTCCTGAACCTGGCTCTAATGCTCCGTCACCGGCGTCACAAGCACGTGACACCCGCATTTTGTCAGGTCATGATGAATGGTTGAGCCAAGCGGATTGGTCAGGCTTAATGCAACGCTAATTTAATTCCTTGCTGTCCTCACCATACAACATTAACGCTTGGCTATGATCTGTTTTTTACTCCGCAACCTTGACATCTTGATATAGAACTTTATATTAAGGGGATTTTAATAAACCAGCCATCCAAAGGAATGATTTATGCGAGGCTTTGATGTAACAGCCTGTAATTAAAACTTGGTTTTTCTTTCTATTGAGTAGATTCTCCGAAGCTGTCACTAAGGTAACAGCAGGGTTACCTCAGAGGGCACAAAAAAACGATAATTAAATACAACTTCGATAGGTATTAAGGAAAGGTCTGATAAATGACAGCGAGGACTGAATGTTGTCATCATAAAAATCGATTCCTGAAGGGCTAGCTACTTAAAGCTTAATAAGTAGCACTGGGTGTTTTTAAAACATGCTTTCCTTAACTATTACTGCCGATTTCAGCGCTAGAAGTGTTTTTTTCTTTTGGGTGCTTGTGGAATGTGTTTGGAACCGAATAAAGTAATCTAGTGTCTTACTTTGTCTGGTCCAGAAGAGCTCTAGTGATTTGTTCAAAACTAACTTTTCGTAGTGTGAAGACTAAATCAAATCTCAAAATCTGGGTTTTTTATTATGTATAAGAACTGTTGGTGCCCACTTTCAGTAGGTCAGAAATACATGCTTTGCATTACTTTCTGAGTAAGTTTGTGTCGTGGAATTGAGGGTGCCTTGTCGATTATAAGGGAGCGGCCGGATTTCGATAGGCTTTAATGCATCACCCAAGTTATGCTCGAGTACGTCATAATACATGCTTACTGCCAATTTACTGTTTCTGGCATTGGTGACATGAGTGGATTCTTATGGAAACTTTTAAGGTCTCCAGGACCGCATGCACAGTTGTATCTCCAAACCTGCATTTTGGGTGAAGCTTTTAGCCTTCCTTTAGTAGAAGGCAGGAAGAGCATAAAAAGTACTTTGACCTATTCACCAGGCTTCACCTAGTCATTTCTTACTTTTACACCATCATAAAAGTGTGAATGTGGTCAAGGTCATCCCACAGCACCGAATTTTGTCCCTAGGGTAAGCGAGATTGCTTTTACATGTGACATTCCACTGCACTTTGTGTACCTCGAAAGGTAGCAAATTTACCGAGGTTATCGCATGCGAATGGCTCTGTTACCAAGGCACATTTGGAGAGAAATTTCATCCGCAACAAAGGTAGCGTAAATTTCCCACACCACTTTCTGTACATGATATCAAATATTTTGGGCAATAAATTCAACTGATCCAGTTTCCATTCCCCTGGAAAAGTGCGCTACAAGGCTTCTGAGTGAAGAACATACATTGCGTTTTCTTTTTTTTTTTCATTTTACCATCTTTTTATGACTAGCTTAATTCCTGATCCTTACGAGGAGGAGTTCGAGAAGTATTTCTCCCAATTCATCTCTGAATGTTCAACTCGGGGGCAAGGAAGAGACTAATCGAGCTCGCTTGAACTATCGACCTACACAGGTCCGCAATTATCCGCATCCAAAGATGCTGACACATGGCGATCCTCCTCAAGTAACACACTTTGAAATGCGGAAGGCGGACTTCTTCAAGGTGCCCAACCCCATGGAGGGTGAAGAATTGACCGTGGCTAAGGCGAGAGACTTGATGGTCGATGAATCCGCTGAAGGTGTTAAAGAGGAAAGGCATTCCCCTGCCGGCCCCATGGCGTCGCTTTCAACAAAGGATCAGTGGTATTTTCCGAGGAATCGATGGTAGCGATTGAGGGAATTATAGACACCCTTAAAGAGCCTATTTCCCATGTGAATAAACGCTGACAGAAGACCAGGCCCTTGACTCCCTAGTTGTCTGCAAGCAGCCTAAGTCTGTTGGCACCGAATTAATCATTAAATAAACTGGTTTTGGTGTGCTGCAATTCCAAGATTAACAGAATTGTTTCAAAGTGGCTTCACGATTTAATAGTTGTAAAACCATTTTTACCCGCACATACTTGAGATACATTTTCATCAAATGGAGTACAAATGGGCACATTTCTTGTAAACATATAAAAAGCATAAAATGCAAAAGGCTAGTAAAAATCTACAACTATTATCTGAAAGACGAATATGTTGACTGATGAGACACCTGGTTCATGGACAATTCTGACACCTTAAACAACAAACATTTGTTTGTTTAGCTATTCCAAGCATCGAAGTGCCATGAAAAAAACACTTGTGTTTGGAACACTTGCACTCCTATTTTTAATTAACACGGCATTTTGCTCGAATCAGGGCTTGGGTCAGGTTATGGCAGGGGTCAAATAAGAAAATCAGGCCGTCACAAGTAATTGACACTGGTGATGTCTGTCGTATTTTGTCTGTTCGTACTGCTGGTTTCGGTCAATTGGGTGGCCATATTGTCCTAGCCGGGTTGGCTGGCCTCCTGACCATGCCATCAGCCCCAAACCCTCTGTCTGCTAAATATGTATATGTATGCATATATTCAGTATTCAGTAGTATTTAGTAGTATTATGCCTTCTTTTGCTTTCAAGAAAGTCTTGGGACGCTACAGGGCCAATCAATTCACTTTTACTTTGTTGTGGTGATGCCTTGCTCCACTTTTCATTTGGCTATATTAGAATCTATCGCTCATTAATTGATGGCCGTTTCCGTTTTTACAGTTTCTTGAATCGATGAACTTGGACAGAATGTATATTCTGGAAACAGAGGAATTGGAGGCTGTTGGCACGGCCCAAGGGTGACCAACTGGCTAATACAATATGGCCAACCAAGCGACCGAAACCAGCAGTTCGAACAAACAAAGTATTACACAGCCCCTCAGTCCCCGACGCTCCCCTTGGTCAGCCTCACGTGTCAGCCATCGCAACACAATCAGTGCTGCGAGAAGCACCCACGAGCTACCCGTCTTAGTCATCGAGATTCGAGCGCATGTGTTCTTGCAGTGCCATCAATTCTGCGTAGTACTCGGTGCAGCAAATGCGTATTTCTTAGTCCTCCTCTCCCACGATAATGTGTCCCAATGAAAGATGGGGGTACGAATCCAAGTTTTCGAATGGGTCGAGACACACGCAACACATACTGTGATTCCAGACTTTTTTTGATGCCGTGGAAGAAATGTGAGGGTATTGTTGAACCCTGAGCAAATTGGGTAATCGGGCCTCATAGGAACAAGATGCACGCGATCCAAGTGTGCAAAGCACAAAACGATGCTATTAGATGGCGTCCTGCACATTCTACATCTGTAGATACACATTTTAACGAAGGCGGACGAGTTGCCTAAGAACGGGAGAGAGAGCTTACGGAGGAGACTTGACCACAGTGTCGCTGATCTCTTTTGGCAGTTTTACTGGACTTAGAGTTCACGGCTAGTGTCGCTTCAGTTGTTAATAGCTTCCTTGCACAACACGAGGGTGAGGGGAATGCCGAAGATGAACGTCGATCCCAGCCCTACCTTTATAGGATGCCAGAGATTCTCCCATCCGTAGCACATGCACCTCCTTCACATCGTCAAAGTTTGCCACAAGCGGTATGGATCAGGATAGAAATCCATCAAAATCGCATTCACTTTCTGCTGCCACCACAATAACGTCCCGAGACTTCCTTTAAGGTAAAAAAAGGCGTGGTACTAGGGCAGAATACATATATTCCGGAATTGGAGGGCTTAGGGCTGGTGGCATGGCCCGGAGGCCAGCCAACTGGCTAGAAAATTATGGCCACCCAAGTGACCGAAACCGGCAGTTCGAACAAACAAAGTATTACATCCGTCATTGCCAACAATGGGATGGTGACCGACTTATTGAACCGCAAGCTGTTAAAATAAATAAATAAATAAATAAATAAATAAATAAATAAATAAATAAATAAATAAATAAGCAAAATTTATAGGTTAAATTATTTAAAACCGAAGGGATCACGTCTACAGGAATGAAATTATTTTCGTCGATGCTCGCTCAGTGCTGTAAGTTTGACATTTTCCAGTAAAAGTGCACAAATCGTGCCGTGACGGATGGAAGCGCTGGGGAAAAATTACACTCCACGTTCCCTCTTAACCCCTTTTTTTTGTCCCCAGCACTTCCCCTCTGTTCCGTCCCGGTTACGAGGTTCGCTATCGCCATAGCTTCGTCTCATTAACGCGCAGAATTCTCTTCTTTAAACATTACACAGTAGAGGAATGAGTTACCAATAGGCGGAGAGACTTTCCAAGTCCAAAGAATGGTCAAAATATGAACGCCTAAAAAATTTTAGGGTTGAATAAATCAGGGTGGATAAAGACTTCTATTACGACCAAAATTTTGCGCACCGCCCCTGTTGATCTCTCACATTTTGTGTTAATTACCCTAGATCTTGTTGCAGACTTTTTGTACTTTTAAAATTTTATTCCTTTTTAGGCATTTGGTGTGCATTGATGCTGTCCGTATTCATGAAAATCTTCGAGATACAGAGGATAGTACAACCTAAGAGCTTTGGTATGAACGGATCTGCCTCCAATACGAAACCGGACAAAATAAATTCTGTTTCAATCACAAAACTACAAAGAGCCTAAGAGATTTATTTCTGTAGCTTTCTGATATGGATTCCCCAACATGCTTGCTTCAAATCTACAAACTGAAGTTTGGGGCAATTGCAATGCTTAATTCTAGGGGACGCATTGTGAAGCCCTGCAACTTCTCAGAAGACGGAAGGAGACAATACTCGATTAGCAGAGCTTAGAGATATTAATATTGCCCGAAGGTGGGGCTGTCCAATGGGAGTACGGAGGTGGAGCACCTTAGTAGCCCCTCAACAAAACCGAGGTTTCAATAAGTAGACAATTGACACATTGCAGCATAAACCTGTTCCAAACATCATTTGAATTAAAGCTGAATCAATTTGATTTAGTGAGTTTTTGCCACCATTTCAGTAGTACTAAGACTTGAACAGGATTGTTGCATCAAATGGCTCAAAGCTGCAATTGGAACGATAAAAGCATGATAAAATTGCTATAGCGAATATGCAAAGAGGCAAAACCTTAGCATTTGTTTATAAAAATAGAAAAAGACCATCAGAAAGATCGGGATGAGACAAGGAGGCGATATGAATGCCACAGTATTCAGCTTGTTGTTGATGATTCCTTTATTCACACAACTTAAGTGATATTTTTGGTGGATAATTGGTTTGAAAATGGATATCAAGTAAACTGTTGACTATTTTAATTTAAAAAAATGTGAACTTTTCTTGCTTGGTATGTAAATGCATTAGTAAGTCCAACTTAGGCTTCCATATCACACACGAGGATGGTGTGCTTCGTAGATAGACCTTTTTAAAAAGGCATATTCTCAAAATTGGGAAAAAAAATTTACTTATCAAATTATCTATAAGCAAAAAATACACCTTAATCACTTCATTTGACTCATTAAGTGCTGAATTAGGGTCAGCAACCCAAATTGTTGTCTGGGAATCTTTGATTGACCTCGGTTTTTGACCCGAATTCCGCAATTACTCTGCGGGTTGGAGAGAATAAATTACTGGATTATTGAGCACTCTCCCAAACTCCAACCGAGCGAAACACCCCTAATGTCTCAAAAAAGATTTGATTGATTACATCCTTTCTACAACGGTGCTGCCTCATACCTCACATACTCGTCTTTAAGCACCATTTGTGACGGCATGCCTAAGTGTGAAACAACGGTTTGATCGCACAGCTGGATACAAAATTTTGTAACACCCTCATTTGAAAACGAGTCGCATCCAAGCGTGTTCTATGCATGGCGAGTTGTGGGCAGGTGGTCTGGGGATAGGCAATGTGGTAAAGTGTCTTCTAACTAAACTGATTTTCTCACATCGAAGTCGCACTAAACACACCAGGAACTGCGCCATTAACTGAATGCCATGCTGTGCGAAATCTTGCATGTGCGTGCTCTAGGTAGAAAAAAAAATCTTGATTCACTGTCTACTTCCTGCTATTTTTTCCTATTTCAGACCAAGAATGCTCGAGTGTTTGCGACCTGACTTTGCCTTGATAGTATTCTGCCGCAAATATACGCCTGCCCTGGCAGCCACCCGAAGTTAAGCCATTCGCTCACTGTCATAAGTGTTGGGTTTTATTGTTTAACAAATCAAGTTTTATCGTGTTTCCCATAAAATATACAAGGCCAACAGTTATGCTAAATTCTAACTTAGAATTCCTGAGGAACATTGGGTGTCAAGAATCCTTTGCCCATTGTAGCAGCTCTTTATGGCTCTAGGAAAAAGGGACAGTGAAACTCTTTTTAGTTGAGGTTGAAATGATCGTTCTGTGTGTATGGAGGTGACACCGAAGATTACAACATCACAGCCCTTTGCTTTAAGCACAAAGACGTAGTTCTGTCCTAAAATTCGAGGCTCATTTATTAGTTAGGGTAAAAACCGAAGATTATGACTATTTTTGTCCCATCGGTTGATACCTAACTACCAATAAGCACAAAATTCGGGGATTTGTAAATCTGGAAGCAGTTTACTTAGCAATAAAGAGGTGTTATGTCAAATAATTTGTAAATTTGCCATTCGTTATAGAATTATTTAGGATAACTGGGTGCGTTCTTTAAACGAGCCTTCAAAATCCGCTATTTGTCTCAGGAAATTCATTAGCCACCAGCTAGCCACAGGTGTACTTAGTAGAATGCAGATCAAAGGTCATTTGCTGTTCCAAACTTGTCACCTCAACCCTATTTTGGTTGTAAATGAAAATCTGCCTGCATTCATTTGTTCAAATCAACCAATTGTGCTTACGTTAAGGTCATGTTGAGTTTTATGTACAATTTTCCGATGCAAGATACGCTCTGGGTGGTATTCTAGTTCAAGCGTATTTGGAGCGTAAACTGTATATTTGACTGAAAATTTAGTCGCCAATTTAGTTTTGATGGTTTAGAGTGATAAAGCTTAGCATTCGAACGATTAGTCGTTTGTTTATTCTTGGGTGTTTCAGATTTTCAGTCTGAACTGCAAAGCCATAGGATGTCAACCTGACCATCGAAACATCTTGTTTTTAATTTAAGCCTAGTCTGCTCACTTTTTTCCCTTCCATTCTACGACTACTTGACTAATTTAGTTACTAGGCCGACCCAAATGACCACCAATCACATGACCCACCCTTGACTTCGCTTCTATTTTAGGAAATGTATTTTTATAAATGTATGCACAGACTTATATTTAGGTTGATTGATCAAGTCAATATAAATAAATAAACAGGCGCTTTGGTAGAAAAGATGCATCACCCAAGTATGAAGACTGAGTTTTACGAGAACGGGAGATGAAAGAAAGCAAGAGAGAAGGTAGAATCGGTCACTTGTAAATTGCTACAGGTTTTAAGTTTGAGTCTGGTGGTCTTCCAACTTGCTTAGCATGAGTCTCGCAGTAGAGCCTCTCGTTGATGTAGAAGTAGCCTACGTTCCTCAGTCCAATGCCACATTTGCAGCACTTGAGGCATGAGGGATGCATTGGGATTCGACCCTGTACTCTCACAAACTGCCCACCTGTGATGAGGTCCTGACATGCCCCACATCGCATACTTCCACCAAAGACTTGCGGAGCCGGTCGAACATTCGATAGATCTGCGCCTGCCGAAGCAACTGTACTTCTAAAGGAGGTATTCACATTGCTCTTTGAGTACAAGCCCATTGGAGAGTTATAGGAGGAGTGAGAAAGGCGTTGAAACCTTCCATCTGGACCCTGAGATAGCATGGCTATACCAGCCTTGGGAATATTGCATGTTGCTTCAGCTCCTCCGTTGATATCATTCTGTCGAATAGTTGCCCCAGAAGCAGAAAAACCCTGTTCAAGAGGCAGGGGAGCCCCAACAGCCATTGAGCTTCCACTGTTATTCCTCTCCACAATCATTTCAAAGGCATTACAGGATCGAATAATTTCCATTTTCGCGTCCTCATGTTTCATAAATCGCGTGTCCACAGAATTTATGCTCACTATGATATCTCCGGGTTTAACACCGCAAGCCTCAGCAACACTGCCTGGGGTCACCTTCTGAATGTTGAGCGCGTGTCCCAGGTCTAGGCCACCCTCCAGGCGGAAGCCCCAAGGCACGGAGCTGTCGGGACGAGAGAGTTGGATGCGCAGCAGCGCGGACATCTCGTAGTTGTGTGTGTGTGCGTGTGTGTAGGCGACCCTTAACGGACGTGTAGGGGCACGTTTGTGCCGAGTGGGCAAGACGGCACGCGCTTTGTATTAACGCCTGGCTATCTACCCAGCCTGCACAGACAGGTGTGGGGCTAACCTTGGTTTCTGATTGGTCACTATTGTGACTGGAATCGATGGTGGGGTGTATTTGAGAGTTTCCTCCTAAATGCTTGGATTTATTGTGCTCACTTTCATATCACGTATAGAAGGCTGAAATTTAGTTTGCATTTTTACCAACTCTCAGTGCTGCAAAAAGGGTTTTTATGCTGAGAGGGTATTGAAGGTGAGGCCAAATGATGTATAGTTTTGTTTCCATCTGAAGTGGCTACCCCTGGTCCTATGGACGTGCATAGTCATTAGAGCCTAAGCATCCATCACCTCAGTCATCGTGAAAGGTGGGTCTGGCATTTTCGATTCTGAATCATCTCGACTCTTCTACCCCATTCTTAATGTCAGCTCAGCCCTAATTTATGGTAGAGACATATAGGAAAAACCGCTCCCACCTATGCGGCTTAAATTCGTCCAGGTTCTCTTACATGACCCTATAACAGGATTTTTTTGGTATCCTGCTGGCTTGGGCAGCAACCTCCGCAGCAATTTTGTGTAAATTTAGCCTGCATTTATTTTTGGACACTAAAACTACTAACAGTAAATGCACATTGAATACCGGACCACAAATCCTTCATGTTATTTAGCTGTTACGAACTACTTTGGTAACGCCGAATGTAAAAGTTGTGACGTGTGAGGGAGCTTTAAAATATCACCAAACAGGAAGCGCATTACTCATCTGTTGGTGGTTATAATTAAACAGAAAGAGGAGGCAGACAGAATGTTGTTGGAAATTTACAGAGTTGAGGTAAACAAGTAAGGATGGACAGCATGAACTTGATTGAAATGCTATCCACTAGGAGGTGGATTACTGGGCCCGTGGTCAGGGCAGTTGAATGAGGAGGGAGTGAAGTAAACAGAGGATGAAGACAGCTTGCAGACTTATCAGTACAGTTGCCGTAAAGGCTTGACAGCTGGCGGCACTGTGACAGGGTGTGCAGAAATTAGGCAAAAAAAAATAAAAAACCGGTGATCTGCTTGATTATTCGATAGTTTATTGTATGATCGCCTTGCTCTAACACCATCTAGCATTTTTTAAATCCCTATTTTTTTCTTTAATCTGATATGAGCCAGAAATGACTAGAGAATTAATAAGACTTATTAAATAATGTTATCTGGTCAAACATTATTTGCAATTTCTATACAAATTCTTCCCAAATTGATGTCCAATCTCTTAAAAAGGATGTTTGAACCTGTCAACATGTAAAACGTCCTTGGTAAGGGACGTTACTCTATTTTTGGTAATGCAGGGCCAGTAAATCCCCTTGATGCAATTTTCAAAATTTACGTTCATCGAGATGTCTAGGTGCGCTGGTGATCTGAAAATCAAATGTCTTCTTGTCTTGTTGGAATATTTGTGCGTGACTTCTATTTTTTGCATCTTGGGTGATTTTTAAATCACCAAATTTACTGCGCTGGCTGACACGAAGAGTTGATCGCGGTAGGCGTCGTGGAACATTGCAAACATTTGCTGTACAGGCTTTTAAGTCTGCAAGTTTTGGTTGCTATTTTGGCGGTATGATAGCTGTTCTCCATCACCACTATTATTATCCCACAGATTTACTGTAAATTTGTGAGATACTAGTGCCTCGGCTAAAGTAAACAAAAGCATTCTGGCGCAATGCTAATAGTTCTTTGTGAGCGTAAAAACTCTTGAATTTTTTAGGAACATCTTTCGACCTAATCCAAATTACAGAAAATGTTTGCGTATGGACCGAATTGGCTTGCTTAAGACCCCATCGTCCCTGTAATTTTGACGTTATCGCACGCTATTTCGCCATTACCGTCGCGGAATGTAAAAATCCTTATTAATATCTTCCAAATCCAAAGAAAGAATTCTAATTTATTGTGATCCCTAGAAGGAATGCGCACAGCATTTCCTGGCAATTAAGAAGCTTAAGGACTCGATGGATCTTTGTTAAGAGGGAACTTGTGTGCACACAAAAACAAGCCTTTTTAGTGTTAGAAATACCCTTTAAAATACGTGGTGGGAAAGATCTAGTAGGTGAGTTATCCTGATAAATTTTTTTGAAAAGTGACAGTTTGGGAAAGCTGCCTTTTCTCATGGTGATAATTTATGTGACCATAGATCCAAGCCACGCAAATGCGAGACGCGTCTATGATAAGGTAGCTATTAAGCAAACGTGTTTGAATAATGATTTTATTAGTAATGTTAAATTCCTAATTCAAAATTTTTGCGGACGAATGTGTAAGTGACACGTCGGTTTAGACAAACACCCAAGGTTCAAAATCATGTCATTTAATCGAAAATATAATGTATATTTTTGGCCATGCCATGCTATGACCAGATATTAAATTTGAAAAGCTTAACAGCAGCTATGGAGATGGTAGACACGTACACAACTCTCGACTAAGTTTGCTCCTTGGTGTTTAATAAATTTCCATTTTGGTTAAAATTTCCTAAAGCACTTTAAAGCAAAACTTTTATCCATAATAACGCCAACAAATATAGATGTGGAGAAAATAACACACACTATGTGTCCGTGCAAATTAAAGTGTTGAATTTAAAAAATAAATATGCCACTTTTACATGCATTGCTCCTATGCCCGCCACCAGCTGCCTCCATATCTCAGAAAACTGCGAACAAACGGAAGATTTGCATTATAGAGATGGCCTTGAATAGGGATACAGTATGGAGGATTGGAGCTTTTAAACGCAGATTGTTAAAATAGAATTTTTATTTGGACGCCACCTTTCAAACAGAAACAGGTGCGAAAATTTAAGAAAATTTTTACAAGATCTACAGGAAACATAACATCACTTCTTGCATTGTCGACAAAAATTATTAATTCTTAGAATGCTTAGTAAAAATACCCCACAATCATACATTTTTTTGCGCAGCACTAGTGTTCAATTTAATGCGGCGTTTTGGGCAGACAAATACTTTGTCTCTCGAAGTGATATATGCTTATTCCGCGTCCCCTTGGTGTATAAATTTTTCTACTCTTATGTTCAAGTAGATGCTGTATTAGTGGATCGCACTTGGTTCTCCGGCAGCATCCAGTGTGGTGTCCCGAGTCTTCCTTGACGGCAAAAAAGGCATAATACTAGGGCAGGATACAACTGTATATATATATATATATATATATATATATATATCAATCGGAGGGAAAGGGGCTAATGGCATGACCAAGAACAGCCCATCCGGCAAAGGCAATATGGCCACCCGAGTGACTGTAACCGAAACCTGCAGTCAGAACAAACAATGTATTGCTCTAATACCATGACCGTAAAATAAAAAGGCTCACTGGGCTTAATACTTTTATTATCTGAGCTAAACTAATATGAGAAAACCATGTCAAAGCAGACGCCAAAAGCTTACTAAACCTTTTATTAAGCCAGTTTTTCCAGGAATGGCAATGGTAATGGTAAAACTTAATCCATCTTGAACAGCATAAGGCGGACAAATAACTAAAGTAAAATTCGCAAAAAAATGATGAATCAACTGTTAAAACTTACTAAAATAATCACTTTTGATGTTCAGTCGTTATTAGAAACCTTCGTTTCATTTTCATTTTAGTTCTGAGTGCAGTGCAAAAGCACTCCTATTTACTGAATAATGACCAGAACGAGGAATATACTATCGAGTGTGTTAGATCATACGCTTATAGGAAGAGACTTGCTGGGGAAAGGAATATAGGAATAAATAACCAGCACAGTCCTTCAGCTTATACTCGTCACAAACCAACACGAGCTTTCTGTAAGAAATAGCATAATCAGACCTCCAAGAGTAGAAACCTACACCAATGTTTAATGCTGCTTTGGTCAACTTGGGAATACGCCAGCTTTGCTACGATTATTAGTAGTTCGTTAACTGTGCTTAAAAACCGATGAGGCAGTTTTGAGCCATGCTTTGGTCTGCAAATTGTATAGAGTATGTTGCTGTCGTGTACGGACACACAAAAATACAAAGGCCCTCTTCACTTGCGTGAAATTACTTTGATATTGATATTGGGAGCATTTGAAGACAACTTGGAGCTTACCATCCAGTTAATTACATGGGAACCTAGTGAAGAGAGATGTGCTCCTCTTAATAGAAAACATATATGTTTCTGTGAGTAGCAGCTTTTATATGCAATTCTAAGCTTAGAATGTAGGCTCTACTGACGCCAAATAGAAATGGACAATGCAACTAGCCAACCCTATCCCACTACCGAGGAAGGTAAGTTCTATTTTCACCATATTGGGCTGGCATCTAACACATCATTATGCGACTTCAATTAAAATGTGTTCCAAAAATAATTCCATTAACTACTTCATTATACCGGCGTTGGGATCACAAGGTAGTGTAATTAGACAACCGGCGAGAACCGGGTCTGTATGCTGGTGCCCTGATTTATGCTGCACAAGTGTTCCTCAGGAGATGGTGGTGATGATAGCAAAGAAAGTACGGTGCAAAATGAAAGTGGCGATGCCGCTCAACCATTTCATGCAATCAGTGAATGGATGAAAAAATACTAATCTCCCACCCCCTACGACGGACCTTGAACTGTTCTTCATTAATAATCTGTAAGACTTTTTCGCCTAAACGGCAACTGCGATGTCTGTACAAGTTTTTTGTCATTCCAGGCCAATGTGGCATTAATCTAGGAGGCAGCAGAAGACAATTCAAGGGCAGCGTAAGTCACGTCTTCATTTTAAGCACGTGAGACAAGCCGCTCTCAATCAAGGTAAGTCTCTACTTTTTCTCTTTGTTTTCTTCATCTTAGCATTCATGATAAGAATTCCCACTAATTGCCTTGAACGTTTTAAAGTCGCCCTTGTTTATTAAAATCTAAAAAATAGCCTGGTTAAACAAGGTAGACATTATATTTTTTGAAGCCTAAAGTTTGGTCGCATGCTAAGATTACAAAGCTAAGAATTAGTCGACAGTGGAATTTGATTCGTTTCTCACCATATGCACATGAGATCATTTTTTATTTTAGCCAGCGACTGTTTGACCACAAGTTTTGCATTAGTTATTTTTAACGAAAGATGAAAATTTTTAATTATGAATTATAAACCCTAGCTAATTCCAAATTTTGTTATGGGTTTTGTAAACTGCTGACATATGATCGTGACGGTACTGTAACCCGAGAAATTGCTTGAATTCCACAAGGAAGTTTGGATCCACCAAATCGACGGTAACAATTGTAGTACTTTGTTTGTTCGAACCACTGATATAGGTCACTTGGGTGGCCATCTTGTTCTAGCCGGTTGGCCGGCCTCCGGGCCGTGCCAACAGCCCCCAAGCGACCTAAACCGGTAGTTCGAACAAACAAAGTACTACAACAATCAATATGATAACTATATGATGCGCCTGTATTTGTGTTTTCAGTCTCATTTGAACTCTTGGCTGCTTAGGTCTTTTCGATGGCCAACGCGTGTGTGCGTCCGCGCTCGATCCCTGAGCTTGAGTCCTGCCATATACCGCATTATAAGGGAAATTAACTTTGACTTTCTAAATTTCGCTGTTACTGGAAAAGGGATGCTAGAAGTGTAATAATGTTGGTGTTTATATACGCTTTGTAGGTGAGAGGCGGGAACACAAGATAAACGTGGTCGAAAGCCAGCTGGCGTGTTCTCCTCCAGCGCCGGATACTGTGACCCCATAGACTGGACGTCCCCACCTACTGTCTCTCCTTTAATAAAACCATGCCTAGAAAGAAAAACCAACGTAGCGCCCCAAGACTCCCTTTAAGTTAAAAGAAGGCATAGTACTGGGGGTAGAATACATGTATTCTAGAAACAGAGGGCTTGGGGGCTGTTGGCACGGCCCAAAGGTCAACCAACCGGCTCAGTACAGTATGGCCACCCAAGTGACCGAAACCAGCAGTTCAAACAAACAAAGTATTACAAGAAGATTCCACACAGAAGAAAAACTTTAAGTTAATTGTAATTCATTATATTTCATCCCGATGTTACTAATAAGTGCCTTAGGGAGGATGAAACCATAGCTCCCTTGGATCTGTTACTTACAGACACAAAATAGTTGTGGATAACGCTATCAGGCAAAGGAATATAAATATTTATTTGGTGAGAGCTAATTACCTAGTGGTAAATAAGAGGTCTCACCCGAATTCCAGATTGTTCTGCTTGACCGAGAGTGATAGTAAAGCATCGACCGATCCACTGACCCACAGTCATTGGCTCTTGAGGCACACACGCACACGCACATTGCCATGTCCCGCGCGCTGCCACATCCCACGGGGAGCGCCAAGTTCATTTACCTGCGGAGGAGCCGTCAGATCAGATGGCTAGTCAACTATTGACGATGAAACTTGTCCGCGAGGACAGCTCTGTCCCCTGGGGCTTTCGTCTAGAGGGCGGAGTGGACATAGGCCTTCCGCTCATTATCAAAAGCGTTGCCCGCGGTGGAGTAGCTGAGCGTTGCGGCCTTCGTGGAGGAGACTTTGTCATCCGTATCAACCGGACTGAAATGCGAGGTCTTACTCATGAACAGGCAAAGATGGAAATCATCCGTTCAAGCAATGATTTTGTGATAATGGTTCAGCGTGGAGGGACTATTGCACCTCTTAAAACCACCACTTCAGCTACCATCCAGCCCATGTCAGCACGTGTGGAAGAGTCAGTCATCCGTGGGGTAATGGACAATGGACAAGCAAATTTGAAAAGCGCTTTTGCAGCACCTTATTCACCACCGATCGGAGCTTCGCACAACGTGAATCCAGTGCCGTTTGGGCAGGCACCTTTACCTGGTCAATCGGTGATAACTCGCAATGCAGAGGGCAGGACTCACCGTATTATTCACTCCGAGTACAATTCGCCCATGGGACTCTACTCTTCACGCAATGCCTCAGCATCTTTCGAGAATGCTCTTTCGGCCACTGGGGCTTCATTACCTGCCAGTGCAGCACCAAAGCTCATTTGCGATGCCTGTAGAGGTCCTATTGCTGGAGTTATGGTCAAAGTGCATGGTTCGATTCCCATGCATCCGGAGTGTTTAAAGTGTTCACAGTGTGGGATCAACCTGCGTAATGTGGGCTACTTTTACATAAATGGTATGCTCTACTGTGAACTGCACGCAAGGAGGGCGGCCCCACCACCAAGACAAGGTCTACAAGCCGGGGTGATGTATAAGTAAAACGCTTGTCTGCTTCGCACCACCCAGTTCTGGCTCAGTTATTTTTGCACCCAAAAAGCACTTTGTTCTTTTGGATAGCCTAGACCGGTGCGTATCCGTGTGCATCACACCTGCGGCCCGTTGCTAAAACAAAAATTCAGTATTTATTTAGCTTCATGATTATTTAAGTAGAGATTTGACTTTGTGACTGCTTTGTTTTCTTTGGCGAGGTGGATAAAGGCATTCTTTCATCTCTTGATCCAAAAACGCACAAAATATGATGTAAGGTTTTGGCATAACTGTATGATTACTGAGAAATCGCGAATGCACAGCGAATTTAGACTGGTTTTGACTTAAGCATGCCTTTTTGGGCAACCTAATTCTACTTATCGTTTCGCTCAATTGTAAGTTTATTCAAAAGTAAGGGTAAATTTCTTCAAGGGCAAGCCTTCAATTACTCAGTACATTTTAAGCACTAGTTGCCATTGCTAACGTGCTCACGCTTTACTTATTGTTGAGTCATAAAATCGCAATTATTTTTAGTTATAATGTGCATTGTATTTCGAGAGCCGATTTAAAATTTACATAAAAATATTCTTGCTTGGGAGGTTTCCAACATATTGTCAGGTGAAGCGTTAAATATTCTGCGGTATCACCAGCGGATTCACTTAAGCGATAAAAAACAATATTTAGTGGCATAAAGTGATGTGATATAATAATAGCGATATAAATTTACAAGTGTCGGTTGATGATTTTGGATAACTGAAGAGAGCTATTTATGGATCCTGAAGATGTATGGGATTTGGCGGTGCTTCAACTCTCTTCCATTAATGCTTTTTGGTTGGTATCCAAATAAAATAATTGCGTTACCTTTCTGCCCACCTCACTTCAAATCATTTGATTAAAATAAAATGCCCCATTTAGATTTTGTCCACTTTCACAATTTCCATCACAAACTCTTTCTTTTTATTATCGAGGTGACAGGAAGTTTTTTATCATCTCTTTCTCGGAAAAAGTGTTTCCCTCTAGCTGCGGTGCTTTTAAGTGCAAAATCCCACTAAGTACCTAATTAGCGACATCAATGAATTGGACAGCACCAAGTCACGCAACTAACCTTGTTTTGATGGTCGTAAAGCAGATGTGTGGAACCTTCTTCATTAAAACCTTATTTATTGGAAAAATTATTTGATAGGTTGGGGTAATAAGGCCTGAATTAAAAGAATCAGCTACCACCACCAACTTCAATCCAAGCCTTTGGTTATGGCCCCTTTTGAATGGGGCTGTGCGATTTGAGGAAACTAAGGTTTCTGTTTAAAGCTCTTGGTATTTTAGGTAATAAAATGTCGTGCGCTAGTAGTTATGTGTTTTCCACGCCTAAGGGACAAACAGGCAGAGTCTCTTCGCTGCTGGCAGTTTCTGCATCCACTCTGCTTTCGCCAACGGTAAGTAACATTAAAATGTGTGCAGAGCGAGCAAACAGACGCATAACTTTGTGACCTACTATTAACTACAATGATTTTCGTCTTTCACTGAATGTGCGCCGGCATTCCTTCATCCAACTACCAACTTATGTACAATAGATTTGGTTATTAGACATTGCCCAAGTGATCGACCATTAACAGGAACAACTTGAATGAATGAAAGAATGTTTTACTTAATTGGTTCTCCTGGGTTGAATTGAATTTCTACAACCCACTATTTTGCTCATGGGTGATGAGCAAATAACCAGCAATCTGCGCCCCATTTGCAGTTTTTTCAAGTGGTAGCTAGTCTTTAAAATGCAATCCTGCTGTAATGCGCTTGTCTAGACAGATGTTTACCCAACCTAGAATATATGCCTTTAAAGCAATAGAACTTCCTTGCTTTTAAAAGACTGTACTAAAGAAGGGCTTTATCACTTCAAGCTCAAATATTTAAGCCAGACGAAAGCACATTAACACCCGATTATTCCCCTTCAAACACATTCCTTCAGAATCGGAATCAGTGAAAGGCTCGAAATGTCGTGAAAAGTGGCAATCCAGAGAGATGTAATTCGAGTTTGATTTAAATGACTGCATTAATTTAACCATTCACATGTGAAAATTTAATTCATTTTATCAAGCTGCGACCAGATGAGTCCGAGGAGTCGATTCTAGGGAAAAATAACCTCAAGGCTGTGTGCAAAGGGTGTGTGAGATATGACCCGTTAGTTTTCAACCTAGTAAAATGTTATGGGTGGAAATTATGTCGAAATATGGCGCCAAAAGGGATGCAATTTTGTCATTTTTAGAGGCACGTGGACATAAAAATAAAGAAAGCAGCTTTAAAATTCTCTTGAGAAGTCTTGCTCAGTGAATCACGAGCTGACTAGTGGGCTTAAACCATTCACCTTTTCAAAGTCGTAAAGCGAATTGCGATTTGGCATTCCTAAGGTCAAAGTAGTCAATTTAAACCAAATAAGTAAATTAGGTCTCTGTTTGGTTAAAATTTGGTAAACCAATATAGTTCAACAAATCAAATCAATTTTTATTGAAATGATTTAGAGTAAGTTGTAGTAGTGTTGCGACAGCTCTAAAAAGCATTCTTTGACGATGGCTCTAATGACTTAAAAATCTCTTAGTTTAATAAGTATTTTTAGCTCTGGTTACTTGTGACCAATAAACATTATAAATAGAGCATTGCCTTTTGAGTTGAAGCTTGTAATCATGAACAGGGACCCCTCGAGACGCCACATTCCTAGGGGGGAAAATAAAATAACATTTAAAGTTCTCGTATGTTTTAGATCGCGATAATGAAGCCAGAACTGTGATGCTCCCGATGACTTATCCATTACAGTAATGATAACATGGTTCCAGTGATAAATCGCTCCATGATGTACCGCGTTTGGGAAGATCGGTCGTTCTTGATGATGATTGATTGCAGCTAGATAGGCAAGAGAGCCATTTATTTGCCTCCAAGGGACAAAAAGTCCCAAAAATGTGATTCTCAGGGAGCTTTTGGCTTATTGAGGGTGACCTCAAAATGCTACATTCTAAAATGGATCAGTAAACAATGCGTCTAGTTTAGCTCCCTGTGGTTATTTAATTTTATCTAGAATTCTTACTAACTTATTTAGCTGATTTGGTCACTCTGCTTTTAATTAACATGATAAAATTAGTGAAAGTCATCGTTTACCAAAAAGCTCTTTTATAAAATCGCAGAAATAAGTTAAGTATTGTAGATCCCCCTGAGGTTAATGCAATCCCCAACTTCCTTAAAATTCCATCAGTTCTATACACACACTGACGGGATTTTGAGAGGAAAATTCCGTTCAAAAGCCGCAAAGGGAATGTATTACCACAGAGGCCCAAACCCTTGGTAGTCTTCAGCAAAGAAAATTCAAAATTCCAGTAACTAACAATACTCCTTGCTGCTTGTTAAAAAAAGTGGCTCTAACGCATTCGAATTTGAAGACGGACTAATGAATACAAGTTCACATCAAATAAGTTTTGACGCAACCTGTCTGCGCATTCATTCTCCATTCCCAATCCAAAGAGTAGAAAAGGATGCTTTAAAGGCATCGTCTGAAATTTCGGCATTACAGAGTCTTGGGTGGAACACCTCTTCTATTTTTTTTGGCCCACTTTGTAACCCATAATTGTGTGCCCAGGAATGGGCATTATTAAAAATGTGGGGATAAATAAAGAGTACGCATGCCTCCAAACAAAGGAGGGGAGTAAAAAATTGCGTGGTCACATGCAACACGCATTCTTATACACACAAGGGAAGGGGTTTGGTAGATGTGTATCTGTGTGTTACGAGGGTGTGCAATAAAATTTGGACTTTTAAATTTGTAGCAAAGCCTTTTTATGCATTCAAACCTCTAAGCAATGTGTGTATGTGCTATTGAAGTGATCTAACGCTTTTGTTACCAAGGCTTCAATAAACCACGCACATCCATTTTTAAATGTGATTTATTTGTCTAGTGTGATATCTGTTGCAAGTATTTTTCTGCAAAGTCTGCTTTACACGTTTCATAATTAGTGAGCAAATCTGCTAATCAGAGAATCAAGACACTACGTCACGTATGTGTGACGATGGTGGCGGGTTTATGGATAAAACCACAGGCATGTTATTTAAACAGCAGACTTAAAAAATCTAATTTTTCATTATAAATGAGACCAATTTTTACTAGAGTCTCTTTGGAACAACAAAATTTCTTTAAATTATTTGTAGCCATTTTGAGTCCGAGACAAGTCTTCTCTCCTTAAATTTATGCGCTTAAAAAATCCTTTAAAGCTTGAATAGATGTGTTATGGACCCTCAGAAAAGCATCGCTAGTCTTACCATAAAAAATTGCCTGTAAAAGTTTTAACTGCGGATATATGGCCGAAGATGATACAGAAAGCTGGAGGCCGGTGAATGAGGCAATACCAATCCTTCAGATTGCCATCTTCTCCTTCACTAATCCAAGCGATAATTTAACCACTTAAGCATTGCATTGCTTTTCGTTGTGACTAGTATGATTAAATAAAATAAAGTTTATGTTGCGCCTTTAGTATTCCGCACTGAATTTGTCACTCATCAAGAATCGGTTTCAGACGGACCAAGTCAGGATTTTCACTGATGCCGCGACCTTCTTAATATATTTATAACCTGGCAGAAAGGGCTGCCCACAGCATTAAGTTTTTTCAACAATTCAGCCAAACTGCTCCCTATGCCTCATTTTCGAGAGAAGTCCCTTTACGCGTCACATATATGTGACACCCGAATTCCCCTGAGCAACCACGTCGCCAAAGTGTAAAAATTTAAACAAATTAGCTTAAAAAGGGGGAGTAAAACAGCAAAAGTAGTTTGGCAACACAGAAATACCAGGACTGTGACTAATGGCTGTTGTTGTAAACCAGAGTTATTCTGGTTGTTACGTGCCAAATTCCACCTCCACCGCAGTGTATGCCTTGGGGACTCATGAATTGACCTCCTCACTATTATTGTTTCGGCCACTGGCTTGTCAAGCAAGGATTCAAGGTGGGCATTTCCCAACGTTATATGCAGTCTTGGGTGAACAGAAAGGTTGTGTTAACTCAGGTCGTTCCAGTGACGGTCAGTGTTTTGCCTCCCCATTCACGGTGCAAAAACCGGTTAAGTGAAAGCAAAACAACTGCCTGTAAATTCACACTTTTGTTGAAGTTAAAATAAGCAAGAGTAGGACGTGATATTTCACCCTCCGTAGCAGCACTCTCTTGTGGAAGCTTGCAATCGTAAATATGTCCCAAATGTAGTGGGGAAATATACCGCTTTCGTGAACAAAATAGCTTATTCAAATGGACTGTATTTTCGCCTCTAGAACCGTGTAGCCGCCGTACCATGGAAGTGGGCTGCCCATCTGGAGGAAGCGGAAAGCTACAACCACTGCGCTCTCTTCATGGACTGCCAAGTTTAAGTAAATACAAATTCCAAGTAAAATGTACTACCCTATAAGTAAATTTGACTTATTTTAAAGGTTTTGAACTGTCAAATGCACCAGTGCCAAGAGAGTTGACAGCCCATCTTCCCTATTTACCCAGTATCTTGTTAGTGGAGTGGTTGACACACTTGGACCCCTTGGTTCTGACACCTTCACATATGCTTGTACAAATTCTCTTTGGGTAAGAAAAGAAGAGATCGTTTGCAGACTAATTTTAACATTGTAGTGTAGCTTATCCAATGTGAAGTGTTTAAAATCCACTGGAGAATGTATATAAGATGCATGAAGGTGTTGTGATGCTTCAAATGCTTGACTTTCAATTCTGGTAAAGGGTTACTTAGGGGCTCCACCGCTGCATCACGATCGTGACAGCCGCTTACCCTCAAGCGCTTGCCCCAGGTGTGCTTCCCTTCGCCTTCAGAGGAGGCCCAAAGAGCTACATTTTCAACTGTCGAAAGCGGACCCAATCTCTAAAAGGGAACTATTTCGATTTCCATCAGTGATTAGTAAGAGATTATGGGTGGGTCGTAAATGATGTTTACCTTTGGCAAGCACTCTGGTCCTGTGGTCTGAAGGAATGCCATTAACAATTAAGGCGACGCTGGCCCTGGTCATTACCATCTGGAAAGGCCGCTTTAGAGACTGAAGATGCTAATTATGTGAGCGTACAGTACTTCCTCAACCTCTGTACGAAGTGAAGTGAGAGCAATGTGATAGGGCTGGACAGATGCGGGCCCTTATTCCCATAAAATTAACTTCAAATCGTATCCTTTGTTAAATGACTGCCTTAAAGTCAGTGTTCGTACGAATAGCGGTGAGCAAATGAGGCGGCCAGCATATTCCCCGTCCAACTCCAAAACTGGACCCAGATACAGATCCAGTGGAACTGTCAGAAAGAATCAGTGAGATAGCTATCAAACGTCTTCTCAGTTACGCTAAAATTAAATTGCAGCCGAGGTTAGTCCGTGAGTGCCTTTCTTTACAACACCACTGCGTTGGGATGAACCATGTGGGAGTGGAAGAGTAGTTCGACGTTTTGGTTTCACGATCACTTAAGCTGTCACGATCGTATTTCCAACCCTTCAATGCATATTTTTGCCTCTATTAAGTCTTTCTTTGTCTTAGGGGAAAGTCTCAAGGTGCTACAGAGGTTTGTGGAACCTCTACAGCTGTCTATCAAAATAAAAAGCATAATGCACTCCTTTAAGGTACTACTGTTGCACCAAACTAAAGTACAGACCAATTTGGTGTTGTTCTACAAGGATTTCTTAAATACCAATCAAATAGGATTCGAATATATCCCATATTCTCAAATCAGCCCTCTATGCAATCGTTTGAATGAAAGATTTTTAAAATTAATTTCGGCTATGGTCGCTTGGTTGGCTACGTTGCTTTAGCCGGGCGAGTTGACCTCTGGGACATCCCAGTTGCCCCAAATCCCGGGTGATTATATCTTCTTTTGTCTTCGGGGAAGCCTTGCGACGTAACAGTGGCAAACTTCGTTCAGTACCCTTCTTTAACTATACACGATGAGGTGACGCTTCTATCATTGCCGACCTTCACTTAGGTTCCATATTTTGCAAGTAATTTTGGTCTCAAACGACCATAACTACACTCAACATTTTTGTCTTCCTAGCAGAGGATCTGCAATCATTTCTGCAATCCATATTTATCTAAAATTTGCCCTCCAAGGTGAAAGACGGTCAAGAAAGAGCAAACCTCACCATCGGCCTCTTTTGGGAGGAGAAAGAAAAGTACTCTATTCACTACCTCCTCATTCCAAGGATTTGAAGGCAGAGGTGGTGGAGAGGGACAAGCGTCCCACTTCAATTTCAGTCTGCATGATTAGTCAATGGAGCATCTAAGTATGAAAAGAACTGGCAGCCAAGGAGGCGGGTGAAATGAGCCTAGTCGGTTAGTTGAATAAGATTTCCACTTTAGCTTTGCAAGAATAACATAATCTTGAAATTTTTTATTCAAGAACGCTCTGACTCTGTTTAAATGGTACTGTGCATCGGTAGTACTTTTTCCCCTCGCAAAAGGCATGGCCATGGAAGGGTGGGAAATAAATCACACGGCTTACTAAAAATGGCCTTTGTGTTCACTGAATTCCGGTCAGAAAGTGGCACAAGTTGCAAAATGGGCCAAAATATGGGAATTTACAATTGGGAAACCGAGGGACCCAGAGTCACTATTTTTTCGGCACAATATTGTTCTCCATTTGATGGAAATCGGGTTTATAATTTAAACGTGACACTGTAGTAATCTGAGTTTTTCCGGAAGACAGGGGAGAAGGGGTGTTGCCACCGTACCGAAGAGCTGAAAACTACTGAAGTGCCTCAGAAACCATGCTACCCACCAGAAGTTCCAAGGACGCCCAGGATATGAAAACGAGGGCATAAAAGAATAATCAAACAGTTTTAGACACTAATGCTGCATATTTTTAAATTAACAAACTCAAAAAATAGGTAAGGCAAACCGAGGGCTCATCAACCACTTCAATGTCCTCTGATGGAAATTGTGGTGAGCTGGTAGAGCTAAATTTTAGGCCATGGCTTTTAAACCATTAGCATGTTTAAAAAAAGATATTTTGCTAACATCTACTTGTTAAAAAACCTCATAACTTTGATAGATTAATTGTCGGAATCTCAGAGACCAATCTAAAACCGCAGTCGCCGATTTGTGGCATTTTTCCTGCTGCTAAATGTGGTGAGCTGATAGACCCAAAAAAAAAAAACGTAATACTCATCAAATTTTATGTCATGGTTTTTATCATTATCATATTTTAAAAAATATTTTGCTAACATTTGCTTATTAAAAAAACCTCATTAGCTTGAAAGATTAATTGCTGGAACTGCAGAGACCAATCTACCACCACAGTCGCCGATTTGTGGCACCTTGTCTGCTGCTAAAATTATAGGTGTAAAGTGTCCTCAGGTCCTCTTGGATCTGCTTGAAAGCCAGTTTTATGCTATCATGAGGTGGCTTAAACCAATAAAACACAGTGAATACTCATGGGATCAGGTAAAACAATGGTGTCACACATGTGTGACAGGGGGGACGAATGTACCATTCGATTTCATCTTATTCAAATTGACATCCGTGTGCAATAACACGCTATCATATAAGTTTTTGACCTCGAGAACGCCTCTACACATCAATTAGTCATATTATGAAGGCAACAAGGGCGAATTTTTCACGGAACTGATTTTTTTAAGTGAGATTCGATGTAATGGACTGAAGGCGCACGGGGTGTAATTTAAGGGTCCAGGGGTAGGAGGCTATCTGTTCCCCTGTTTGTGCGTGCATATGAGGGAGTGCGGTAGTAGGGCGCGTCTGACTCAAGTATGGAATGCCTGGATGGAGTAAAGAATCAGATATGCGCACAAACGACGGCGGAGTAGAGGGAGAAAGCGTTGTAGAGGACAATCAACATGCAGACAACATGCAAGACTAATGGAGAAGGAGGGATAGAGAGAGAGAAATGAATCAAGGAAAAAGGGACGGACGAAGAGAGACGTTAGGAGGCCAACTGAGGTAGATGTGTGCTCTCCTCCACGGTACTAGTGAAGGGAGACAGGGCAGAAGTCAAAGGATGACGATTGCCAATAGTGGCAGGAGTAGAGACAATGGTTGCAATGTTAGTGCAGTGGATATCCTCTCTCCACGAAACCGTCGTGGGCGAGTGGACGTAGGAGTTAGGGTGACCTGGAGGTGTGCAAACACGAGAGAGGCTCTCGGGACTGCGATCCGACGAATCGTAGCAATTCATCGGAATCGGCGCTAAAGCCTGCAAACAAAAAAATGACTTAGCTTTGATCTTAGGTATATTATTAAGTTTTAGAGATGGTGATTCGATAATTCCATGATCAATGTAGTGCATTTTGCAGCAAGCTGTGCAAGATAATCTGATATGCTACTTACATCCCATAAGTAGCGTAAAATTATGGTAGAACCATTTACCCGTCACAAAAGCGCTATGCTCCAAGCAAAAGGAATTTATGCAATAACACAAACCACAAATAGAGGCTTAAAATAACCGCACTTAGAATAGGAAAAAAGTTCCTGCAAGATAAAATTAATTTAAAGTCCACCTGGACTCAGCCAAGGAAAAGTGCACTAATAATCATCGATTAAGGCAGAAACCCATCAAATAAAATGAATGTATATATTTTGCAAAACTAAACTACACTTATATTAATCTGCATTTGCTAATTTGTACTATGTAAGGTAACTTCGAAAACAGGGAACATAACGCAACAAACCGGTGTTTTGCATTTACGAACGACGGTAGCATGATTGTAAGGGAACATCAGAATGTTTAATTATGCTATTTGTTATGTAGTTTAAGTACTTGTGTATAATTTTATCTCATATATATACACATATATTTTTAGGAGCAAAATACACGTAAACCTGCGTGCACAGTATTTCCGCACTACTGTTTTCCTTGCACAGTGTGGTTTTGCTTCTGTCTGTTAAAATAACATGTTTTCTGGAAATAAAGGTGCTGATCAGAAGCTGCACGCCTTAAAGCTACTGATAGACTCGCTTCCATCCATCTCAATCCCAGCGATCCTCTAATTTTTGCGCTGGAACTGAGGTGGAGCAACAGCGTGGGTTTGGGAAATGATAACTTTCGCTTTCGTCCTCCTGCACTCAAAGACACAATTCAAGTTTTCAGATTTAAATTTTGTAGATCCTGTATCTGAAGGCCAGGCTAAATGAGCTATTTTAACACAGAAATGTAGTGAGTGAGTGTACTTAGAAATTCAAAATGTCTAAAAATTTTATTACTTCTCACCGGAGTTTCACTAACTCTTGACAGATTTCTTGAGGGGTTTGGTTGGCTAAAATGAAAAAAAAATGCATTTAGAAAGGACAAGAAATGATGTATTTATGGACGAGCTTATTGGAGAACAATGACAGAGAAATCTTTAGTTCAATCAAGCCGAGTATATAAGAAGCACCGATTTTTAAGTTGAATAATAGCACAAAAAGAAACTCACGATTTTCTTTTTACAAACAAACAAATGACTACAAGTAGAAGGAGTGAGAAGAGAGCCCCGAGAGTAGAAAATAGTACGAGACGCCCAACAAAATTATCACAGCCTGTGGGTAAACACAGAGTTCGGTCATTGTCAATCTACTGGAAGGCAGTAAATACAATTGACAGCATACAAACTCACCAGTGGTGCATTCAGGTTGAATGGCCTTTGTTTCCTCTGGCACCTTTTCGGTGAATTCACATCTTGTTCCATAGTATTGGGAGATACAGCTAGAGGAGGAGAAAATAGGGCTAAAGTAAGCCTCCTCAAGAGGATCAGGCATCAGGAGCGGCTGGAAAGGAGCAGCATGCGCAAACATGCGAACTGCTGTGATGCTAACTTAGACAGGCTTTATTCGGCAGTAGCAGTGGTTACCTCACAACGTCGACCCACATATCCACGTCTGCATCTAAACAGAAACTCGACTCTTTAGGACAACGCGTAAAAGGCCAAGATTTTATCAACTCAACCCATCCACTTGAAGTGTTCCATCAAGCGGAATGTCAGATCGAAAATTCAGCAAGCATCAGACACCTCCACAACCCCAATTTCCTGTTTTAGTCAACTTGAATTTGGCGTTATACATAATTTATAATTTTAAATGGTGCTGAAACCCTTCAAGATAATTGTGGCTGCTGTCATGTTGGAATCGCATAGGTACAGTGGTGCTTGAACGGCGCTGTCCACACAAAGGTGTTATGCTGAATTGATGAAATTCAGTTTACTCCAGATTGTATTAAAATGGTATCAAAGTATCGCCTTTAATGAAAAGAAGGCAATGAATGGTTTGCTGACACATCCTTGGCATAAATTAGCCTCTGTCAGTACTGATGGGCGATTTTTCCATGTGGTTGATTGGCCTCTCGACCATCATACCGATCATGCTTTTTTTGTTTCCTGGATCTGATCCAGCCAAATCGTGAGACTAGAGGAGATTAATAGTTGGAGGAAGTGGGCGGAGGACAAATTCCTATTCTACCATCCAATACACTGGAAAGGCAATGTAGATTCTTACCTGCATGAGGGTCTGCCATCGATGAGATTGCAGTATCCGTGAAGGCAGTAGCGATAGCATGGATGAACTAGGGAATTTGGAGAGAAAGGAAGCATTATAGGCAAGGTAAGTAAAGTACAACCACATTACCTAGCAACAGTAGTTTTGAAGATCTTAACTTAGCTGTGCCATCTAATTAAGGCACGAGCTTCAGTCATTAGTCGCTAATCACACCGATGCACTAGTGCGCATGTCACAGCTTGCGTCAGGGGGAAGGCTTACCATCATATCATATTAAAAAATGATATACTTCCTGAAATAGAAAAAAAGAACGCTAACCTCTTTGTACCAAGATCCTTCGATGCTAATCCTATGCCTGTGTCACGAACCGGAGCAACCGATTATCATAAACCGGTGTGGAACACGTGTCACACCCAGGTGACCCCAGTGGTGGACACGTTAATGGTTGTAGATAAAACAAACAGGCTTCCTCGTCTTTAAAAAAACGCAAGGTCTTATCTACAGTATGGGGTTTTCCAAATTGCCATAAATTGGGCAACTTGCAAATGGCTAGACAAGTGAACGTGTTTTAGGCCGACGATGGGTACACGGATCAGATATGGAGCGGAGGTGGGGGAGGGAGGACAGCTAATGGGGGGCTATGGGACCTACCTGTGAGAGGTGGCAATGTTGTCCAGGGTAGAGGAGTTGTTTGGGGTCGCGGAACAACTGCAAGAAAGGAACACAATGACAATGCCTCTTCGCCCTACACTCAAGGTCAAAGATATGAATCTCACTACTGTAGACTCTTTCCAAAATGGGGATCAAGTTGAGCAGCTATCACGATGAACAAAGGGGCCTAGTGATTAAATTTAAAATTCTTAAATTTGCGCATAAGATGTACAATGGTCGTCGTTATTTATTAGGTCGAAGGTTTCAAAATACAGTGCGAAATTTTGAGCAGACATGGGATAAACCTCCCTGCTCCTTCAGGAACCACTTTATGTGAAGGCTAGTCCCCTACTGTCCTATCTGTGGATGTGCTTGGGGTGGACCACATGTGGGGAACACCACTGCCACCACCTTACCATATATCTCCACTGTCTTTTTGATATATCCATTAACATTTTCCGCCAGGCAGGAGTAATTCCCCGAGTCTATGGGCTGGGTGTTCGAGATTTGCAAACGCGATTTCCGTCTGCAAAAAGAAGTAATGCAAAGGAAGGGAAAAAAAGCTTTAGTCGTTATGCTGGGAGACAAATTTGCCTAAAAGAAAGCGCATTTTCTAGTGTCCCCCTGCGGCATCAAATCACCCCAGCTAACGACTTAAATGAGGGCAAATAAGGCGAGTAACAAGTGTCTACTGTACGCAAGGCGGTGGAGAATCCTTTTGGTCTTAAGAATGAACAGGAAATCGGAATTGTTTTTAAAGGCCATGTGCTTTAAACGCAAGTCGGGAAAAATAACAAATTTGATAAAGTGCTTGCGTTTGAATGCGCTGCGAAGAGAGCGCGCCTTTAAAATTACGTCGTTCGCGTAGAAATTCATAGAAAAAGGAATCTCTTCAAACAATAAACCAGAACGTCAAAATTTTGCGTTTGAGTTAAATTACATGCAAGGACTCGTTAAAATGGTCCCAGTCATTTGGGAATCTTAGCAAACACTGCGTTGGTCACGGCTGTTGGCCTGAAAAGTTTAGTTACGGTTCGTCAGTTAGCCACTGTCACAATCGGCTAGTCCATCGTTCTCTTTTATATTGGTAGCATAAGTTTAACTCTCTGTTTTGGTTTAGCAGATGCTTAGGGCTTGGTGGCTGCACTTCCGCTGGGCGACGTGGCCTCTGGATAGCCTCCAGACCTTCTATGCATTGATTATAAGTATTCTGTCCTGGTGCTGTGCTTTCTTTCCTCTTTTGTCACAGAAGAGAAGAAATTGCAAAGCAGAAGCTTGTAGCCTTTTAGAGCTGAAGTTAAACAATCACTGAACAGCAATGAACTGCACCCAGCACAAATTCAAGTACATATAGTGCTTTGCAAACCAGAAGTCTCAACATAAAATTCGTGCATACCATGGCAGTGTTTTTACAGCTATGTGAAGACATCGCTTTTAGGGTACGTTGGACCCAGATTTATAAAAAAAACCACTGATGATTAACCCCTCTAGTGGCAACTTTTTATTTGACAATTGACAGGGCCGTGATACTGCATCAAACAAGCTTCTCATCAATTACCTGCTGTCCAGATTTATTAATTTTGAAAACACTTGAAGTAGAGGAGGTAAAACAAACCTAAGCGGTAGAGAGGGAGAGAGTGATAGGGCTGCGCAACGCAACAAGACAGAATTGCGCATGTAAAAACGAGGTCAAGGCACAATCCGCGTTTAGGTGCCCATGAATGGAGCTGACTGTGCCATTAGATTGCACAACGCTGGAATCTCCCCTTTTTTTGCACAAATTTCCCTGCTGTTTTCTCAGTTAATTCGCTTACTGTGTTAGTTGCCTGGAGTTGCCATGGCATTGCAAATCTCGATCTAATCAGACCATTCATGACCTTAGGTATGGAGCATGCATAAAGACGACGCCTATTGAAAAGTTACTGCCCCAAAAACGTGATAAACGCAAGGATAAATAAGGCGATTTTTTTGTCGCAAATGCTCTCCCATGTGTGAGGTGACTATAAATTAACTGACTGTAAACTGGGAACGATCGAGAGCTGCGGAAAATACCGACTGCCATATCAGAATTGATTGCTGTCCTTTTGAAGTTGACCAGTAAATGGTGATTAATCGAGGTGGCGGAGTAAATGACAACGGAATAACTTAATGAGGGACAATTAGTCCAATTGCAAATCCAAAAAATATAATTAGTTTGTTTTCAATAAATCTTATTGGAATAACAGATGTGTTAGGACTACTTCTTAGATTCCTTTGCGATAAGCAAGGTGGAACAGTGGAAATGGGCAAATGTGAAATGACGGGATGGCTTACTTGTTCTTATGAATGACACCGCGGCCAGTAGCCACGTTCCACAGACCGAGTTGCTGGGTATTGTTAACATACCAGGAGATGAGGGGGGCGGGTCGACCCATCACCACGCAGGAAAGCACTATCTCCTGGCCTTGTTGCACCTTCAAACTCTCCTGATGGTGCAGTGAACGCATCTGCAACGGTGACGCTGAAATCATGTAAGTAGGCAACCATTTAATGCACTGCTTTTACAGAAGCTCGCTTTGAAAGGTAAGAGTTTTCACTTCGCCTTAATGTTCTAACTTCAAATGCATTCTAGCAATTTGTGCACTAGGGCGTAATTTAACAATGTTCTACTAGAAATTGGCGATAAATTCGAGGCTTAAAGATAAAGCGGAACCCAGTCTTTGCAAACAAAAGTGCCCGTATAGACCATTTCTTTTGTTCAGGCGTGGGTGGAATGCACACCTAGTCTGACCAAGCTCAAGATAGAACTTTCATCAGGTTGAAAGCTGAGTGAAGTGATACATCAGGGTGCTGATGGATGAACTTTACGTACGCATAGTTGTGTTGCTTGAAGTGGTAAACTATTTTTTGATGGCAATGCTCATCCAGAAGGATCGGTGATTTTTGACAGGCAAATATAGGATGGAGGCAGCTTTTTGTAATCTAACACAAGCATGGTTAGAAATAGGCACGGTTTATGTGGGAAGATTGACTTTTCTTCCAATTTCATCACACGTCTCATAGTCATGATTTCAGAAAAACAGGTAGCATTGTTTGGAAATTCCTGTCAGAGGTGATATAATAAGTGGTATCTACCCTAAATTGGTGACATTTGAGCAAGAAGTTGAGACTAATCCCTCCCATGGCGCCGAATATCCGGAAATGTTAACTTAGGGTGTTTAGGTGGCTTTGAAGAGCCCATCAGAACCGGCAGGGCTTGTGAGTTCTTCGCAAATGAACATAATTTCGACGTTGCCCGTGAGGCGGTGATATAGTGAGCACACTACTTAGATTACTTAAGTTAAGGGAATGGTTTGGAAACGATGGTAAGAGGTAGACGCCATTGCGGTGAAATGCATCTCTGTCAAAAATCGGTGAATTGCGGAAAGAAAAGTTTTAAAGTACAAGGACTTCCTCCCTCACTCTAGTCAAAGTAATAAAAAGGAGTTTCTTGTTCATTCTATAAAAAAGCGACTTTTCGGAGGAGAGTAAAAAAGAGTGATGTTTGGCTTAATATTTTAGGCATCAGATACCGCACAAACCCCATACTATTTAAGTAGCACCTTACTTTGACAACATAAATGAATAATATGGAGCATTTTTGGCACACCAGAAGAAGATTTGCTGTTATTTTTAACTTTCTTGACTCACCTCTTGTAAATACGCTGTAAATAAGTAGCGGAGAAAGAAGGAAAGAAAGAGGGAACGAAGACACTTCGCTACAACCTAGTCATCAACATTTTTTGCATTATCAGCAAACACTTCGCCCGAAATCGGCACAGGTATTTGTAATGCCGATTACTGTCCGAAATACCACTCCTTACATTAATGCACAAAAGAATCGTGGAATCCTGCCTTGGCAGCATGAATGAATGACATTTGTAAATGCGGTTGCTGGTGCCGGAATTTCTTAGTGTGTTTTGCCTTCCAGCCGGTAGTCAGTGTCTACGAGGTCCTGTGTATCAACAACCGCCCTCAACTAGAGGAAAGGACGAAGCTGTAGGGGAGGGGGGGGGAGGAGAAGGAATCCTCAACTTCTCACCAACAGCATATGTCTTGACGTTTATTTAATGTAAAATATGAAGGCCTTCAATTGCTTGGAATTCAAGCTATACAGGAGTTTATTCGATAGGCTTTCTGAAACTTCCATACGTTTAGATCAGGTGCCGTTTTTGACGACATAGCTGTGGTTGGATATTCAGAAGTCATGCCTCTGTCCTTCAAGTTAAAAAAAGCGGTGGTCCATTATATTTGTAAATAAATTTAATTGTTAGCATGCGAACAATAGTATGGATGTGTCCGACCTCCGGTGTGCATAGAATCTTGATAGGAATTAAGGGTCGCCGGCAATTGCTGCCACATTAACCCTTCAAATCAATGTTGTGGAGGTACTAGCCCATTTCAAGCCACAGATAAGCTATCCTTCCTGAGCAGTAGATGTACTCGTGGGAGCTACCTCATTCGTAACGCAAAACTCGGTATCCAGCTGACAACCGTCCACCACAACAATATTCGACCCTACAAAGGTGCTCAACTGGCCGGTTAGGAAGATGAAGTCTACGCACTAGTAGCGGGAAGAAAACCACCCGATGGCATAGTTACAGACAATCAACATGGGTGCCTTTGGAGATGGCGCTCAAAAAGACGGGACTGTGTGAGGGACAGAAGGACAATTTGAATCTGGTCCTGGACGAGCAAGTCGATTCTCCGCTGCTATTAGTACTCTACCCACAAATTAGTTCAGCTAATATAACAGAGGTGCTCATAAACATCCAGCCTTCTCTTGTCAGTCGTAGTAAGAGGAAAGAGGAGGGAAAGGAAGAAACGCCTACATGTATGAGGTCTCCATTGCCTCATAGAACTCAGATTCGGAGTTTGAAATGGGATTTTCGCTACTTTTAATTGAAGGCAGCACACACCATTAAAGTGTCACAATGACTGCAGCATTCATGCCATCAGGGACTGCCAGTGACAATCCTACTTGAAGCCCACCATTGGAAGATTACTCGAAAAGTCATAAAATTGTCATGACCTCGTCGTGATTTCTAGCCTGAGAATCTTTTATGCCTGGGACTAATGAGGCGTTAAAGGTGAAAATTGCTCTTATATTTAATTGATAAGAATGATCAGTAGATCCTACTTGAAATGTCCGTCCTGAACGTGGACTAGCTGGGCATTAGGTCATGTATCTGAGGCTCTCAGTCTCACTCCCTACTCCATTCTCACAACCTATTTCAATTTACTCCCACAATATCTACTTGAATGGCTATGGAAAAGCATTCATTAACCAACCTCAACTATTTAACATTAAGAATGAAGAGAGGGTATAAATTAATCTTACAAAGAGTTACAGTAAACCGCGTTATCCGGACGTCCACCTCATTGGGATCAACAATTGTCTCATTCGCCTGCACAGTATCCATACCCCGAATCCAACAAGGATGATTCGACGACTCCTGATTCCGTAAATGTGAAGTGAGTGTTCTTGAGACCCTAATCTTAAAAGCACATCTCTCGCCTCTCCTCCCTCGCCCCTATGTGCAACCAATGAAGCTGTAAGAGGAGGGGTGAGGACGAGAGGGAGGGTAATGGGGCTCCCCCCCTCATTACCACCTCTCTTCTATTCCCCATGGACACGAAGCAAATGGCATGACTTGCTTCTTCTTCTCGCAACTTTTTTTTGCTCTAATGCATCGAAAAAGGCAAAACGGAGTAGTCCACTCTGTAGGTAAATAGGGCAAGTATGACAGGAGACTAATGTACACTCTCTTCCGCTCATCTACAAAATGAGGGTGTCTGCTATTCGCGTTAATACGATTGTCTCACCAAAGGAATCAAACAGGGAAGTAACAGGTTTTCAACCATATTACCAGGCTTATTTGTGACTTCGATTTGAAATAAATGAGGTACTAACCTCTATGTGTGAATGCTTTGATAAAGTGTGCCACTTTTTCAAACAGCAGGTGTTAAAGAAGTTACTCTTTTTTGGACAGTAAAGTAGCTGGTCTGTTAATGCTCCATACTTTGGGCAAGTATGCACTATCAATGCTAGTAGTATCGTAAATGACGGTGCTAGGCGAGGGTAAATGCCCACTCCACCTCAACGTGTGTGTACAATCTTTTTTCCCACCCCTCAGTCTAATCACTGTCATCCGGATAGACTGAGACAAGGGAGGCATCGACTGGAGAGGGAGGCTGCATCAGCCTCTGAGACGCAACTGAGGCCGCTGTTCTCGTCAAACGTTGGATTTTTTAAAATTTTTTTAAAGAAACAGAACAACCATGTATGTGTTGCCCTCTTTTTTCTCTCGAGAATCATAAAAAAACGGCAATAAAATAGCTATACTTCGAAGGCATCATTTTTATTGGATAGGCAGTATAAAGTGGTCAAAAGTGATGTCAATGCTTGAAGGACTGGACTAAAGCCAACTTTTATTTTGAGAGATTTTTTGCCTCTCGCCTTAAATGTACTCTGGAGGAAACTACACACGGACAGATGGTTATTTTTGTTTCAGTCTTTGACACGCCGTGGGATATCACTTACATTGGGCAAGTGCTAATTTTATGAATGCACGTCTTTGTAGGGAAAAAAAGAGTAAATAAAACCTTCCCGATTTTTAATTGTTGTATATTTTAAGGGATAAAAGTTAAGATTACAGTGGCTTCCTTTGCTTAGAAGGAATCAGTTTTGGGTTTGACGTCTCTCAAGCTGGAAGCCAATCCCTTCCACATCAAGAAAGAGCGGATGAAATGGGAGGGTAATATTACCTCTTTGTCAAAAAAATTGTATCTACCATCTAACAGACCTTATAGAATGAGGCGATATGCATTTTAAAAAGAAGTCAGCGCTGTTGCCTTCCGCTCCCTCCTCAGTACTGGTCATGAAAGTGCGGAGATTGCACAAGACTCTATGTGGGAAAGTGCGTAGGCGTGTGTTCGACTTCCACACGTTTCCATTTTCGAATCCGGAGGTTTTGTCTCATCCACCTTCATCTTCTCTTCCTTTTTTGCCTACGTGAATAAGCCTGCGTAATTCAGTGTTCCCAAGCTAATGACGACCACAGTAATAGCAATTTATAGGTCAAGATAGCGTTGAATGGACCGAAGCAACCTATTTATGAGAGGAGGGTGTGTGGTTTCACGGCCTCTTATTTTATGAAGGACGGGAATTGTTTAGCAATAAAGCCTCATTTTCCATTCTTTACAGTCCTAAAATCTATTTGTCTACAATGCACCTGTTTGATGAAATATGATCACGACTTGATACAAAAACGGGTAGACATTACGGCACAGTCTACGGCGGTGTGTTAGTCATTGAAAAAATGACAAGAGAGCACACAGAATACTGTTTTAATCAGGTAGTTGTTAGTGTCCTGCCGAAAACAAAAACACCCAAGCTAGCCGCACAAGAGGAGAAACCTGTGCCTCCCCACCTACACCTCTTTTTCCCAATTTCGGCATTGGTGACTCAGTCAACTCACGTGGGTACTTCAGGATGGTCTGGATCTTTTGCCATCTCTGGGTGGTGTAGAAGAGGGGCAGATGGGAGATACGAAAAAATCCCGCCCAGTTGGGTCGATCAATAAAAAAAATGTACTTCCGTGTCGAGTGAACGTTGATCCAACAGCGTCCTAAGTCTGTCCACTGTGAGAAAGGTCCCGTGAGAATGGGAAAGCCCTCCCTCACGGGGTAGATTGAGAGACGGGGGCGCTTAAGCACTTGTTCAACGAGAACACTGGCATTGTAAAGGATTCCTGGAGAGTGTTGGTAGGTGGGCGTCGGATGACCAATAACAACAAAGTCCGCAAGCAGAGCACTTGTCTCCGGATCATCGCGAAATGCATGTCGACAGGGACGAGAGGGATCGGGGGGAAGGAAGAAAGGCACCTCATAGTGCCAGAACTCGGTACGTCCGTACGTTGAAGTGGTGTACAGAAGGAGGAGAAGAAAATGTAGAAGAGTCCAAGACAATGGTGGTCCCTTGAACGAGGTCATGACCAAGGAGAGTGTGAGCACAAATTTGCTTTGTGATCTGACCGAGGTGGTGACTGCTGGATTTTGAGGCATTTCCAGTTCTACCTGATCATTATCCTGTTTATGGGTATGTAGACATTTGCCTAAGTGGGGAGAGAAATGTTGGGTTGGGTGCTTGATGCACGTGTGTGCATGTGTGCGTGTGCTTGCGCGTGTGCGTGTCGGTGGGCGTGTGTGTGGTGAGCTGCACGACGATTGGAGAGGTCGTGGAACATACATGGTTTGTGGATTTGCGTGCGTACATGCGTGGGTGCAGGACCCCGTTACTGATCCAGGTGCGGCAATTCTGCTGTGGAAAGCCTCTGTACCCAAGCCTTTGGGTCGGTCTCACCTCAGCAGGTGCTAGTTTGGGGTTGTGATGATTAGGCATTTTACTGTCCCTCTTCAAACTAACCTCGGATTACAATACCTACAGAGCTTTTAACACAATCGCTTCCCAGTATCCTAACACTTCAATAGCGTGCAGTTTTGCTCTGATATTGGAAAGAACACAGAACCTTTTTGGAGAACTTGTTCCATCTTGATGGAAATGCGGAAAAATTTTTCATTTCATGTGATTTGATCCAGAACAAAAAGGTAGTTCTGAGTTTAAAGCACAGAAGAGGAGGACCTGAAAGCATCACGATTACTTTGACTTCTGTGCCTAGGTATAAATTATCCAGTGGCAGTTCGAAGATAATTTTAACTCTTCTTCAAGGTTACTGGAGGAACTACGAGCTTACTGGTAAAATAGACCGTTAGAACAATCTGGCTTGTTAAAATGCATGATTTGCGGGCAATGGTCAAGAGATTGTCAAGTGGCCCCGGTACTTGCTCCCCGCATACTGGCGAGAATGTATTGATGAGCTGAATGGCACGATAAACCATTATTCAACATTTGCGGTACGAAGCCCTCGTAATTTATCAAACCGGTTCGAAGAATAGTGCATATCTTGCATTTTTCCTAAACTGCTACTGTTACGAAATAGGTGGTTACTTAACACCCATGCTACCAGTCTGTCTCAACTGGCAGTCGACTGTTACAGCCCGGACATCCTAACTACATGCCTTAAAACCTTTTGGCCAAGTTGACTGGCGTGCATTTGATCAAGAGTAGTGCCCCACATCTCTGCCAGTCTTGACAATTATAACAGTTTGTTTGTTAATTGGAAAGTCAGTGCGTCACATATATGTGACACTAGTGCCTAACAAGTTAGTTTTTCCATTAGAGGCGATTATGGACTTTGGATGCTCTAGAGGAAAAAACTGAAATGCACATGCTATCAGTGAGGGGATTTATTGAGTTGCTTATGTTGTTAAGTAAAGGCTCTGTATAAAAGTAAGCATCCACCCTCTAATTCGTAATCAAAAGCCTAGTCTAGATTCATTGCGTTTGGAAAATATTTGGTCTATCAAACAGATTTGTGATGAATACGTGCTTCAGAGTCAGTTCGATTCGGTCTAAAATGCGCCTTGGTTAGTACATTATGACCATTGTGCCACTAATCACCACTAAGCTGCATTATTGATCCCCTTTTTTTCTAATTTCCTTCTACTTCCAATATTTTAGGTTTTACGACTTTTCTAACGAATTCGAATAGTTTAGACGTTGGATGAATGGGTTTAAATTCCACTTGCAGTAGGATCAGTCTCATTTAAAAGTCATTACTATCTTTTCTTCCCACTGTCACGTATTTGTGACACTAGTTCCATATCTTCTCGATCAATTCTAACAAGTATTGCCGACAACTGGGTTTACTTGAAGCGGTAGTAAGGGTAGAAAACACTGTCCCCAATCTGAGGAGCAGCATTTGATTAATACCGTAGTGGGTTGTGAAGACAATAAAACACTTAGGCTGGGTCCGTCGATCTCTCTTTGAAATAGGAAAATTTTAATCTAAAACTTCTCTTACGACATCGGAACCTTCAAAAGTATGCCAGAGGAAATGGTATGTGTTGCTCAATTTTTTCTATGGACTTCTCAACGCTTTAAAGTCCTCTTCACATGCAATGCTGGTGAATGTGGCCTTATTTGCTGCTTGAGTGGTCCTATAAGGATCAGTGTGAGGACAGTAGGGATAGTTTTGTTAACCCCCTTTCATGGTTTGGATTGGAGCAACCGCGCACCCATTATTATAGCAGGTGCTTTCGGAAACATTCCCATATGTGGGCCAATACTCCGAGGTCAGTAGAGGGACAACTTTTATTCATGCTTGCAAAGGCGAAGAACAATATGTCCAAGCAAGCATTATCAAAGATGCCGTCAAAGCCTCTCCAACCATAATCCCTTTATGAAGGCCTGAAAATGCTGGAGGGTGATTTTGGTGGGTCACAGACACGCTTAGCAAGGCCGTGACAGGTCAAAAGGTCATAAATGTAATTACCAGACTAAGATAAGGCAATGCCCTTATTTACCCGCCCAAAAGTTTGCTGATGTCCTTGAGGAAGCGAAGTGTAAATGCATCCTTATCTTGGGGAGAAATGCCACGTCATTTGGGACGATAATTGAAAAGGCAACATCTTGAGGTTATCCCTTTTCCCATCTTTCACTTCCTGCAAAAATTAGTGTGCAGGCGCTGTGAGTTACCATACAAGCTAAAATTTGCCTATGTGGTCTTCATTCGTTTTAATCAAAGCATTTTAAATATTCTTTTAAGTTTTTGGAACATGCGTCCCTTTACTGATCCAGCTTTAAACATATCTCTGCGTCTTAAAAACAACCCGCTTCAGTGGCACTTAAATGTGCCTCTAGATAGCCGACTGCTGTGGGCTTCTCCTTTAGGCCTAATGGGAATGGTTAGAAAGTCCGAACCACCGGCCACACACTGTACAGAACCGGTGTACATATGAGACGCCTTTTTATAGAAAAAGTACTGTATTATTAATGGGAGGCAGAAGATGTGGGTGATAAACTTCAGCCACATCGGATGCAGGTATTTCTTGGCACACAAGCCCCTTTGCCTGACTAGGGGCCTAGAGCTACCGCGAATTTCACCATCTACGCCGTTTGATGGAAGGTGGGCAAGGCGAGGGGAATATGTGCGCCGTAGGAATGCGGTATGGAGGGATCACAGGGGACTCGCAGTCTTGGATCCACTTTAGCTACGTGTGTGCGTCCGTGCATGCATGTTTGTACTGTAGGAAGTTGGGAAGGGAGGATGGGAGGTTCTATGTGTGCCCACATTGCCTAATATCACCGGGCTACTTTGCAATTCGATGAAATGCCATCTGCAGGGCAAAAAGGCAATGCTACAACCCGCAACTGTGGAGTATATTAAGTATGTCTTGAAGTGATAAATTGGGTCTGGAGTCTTCAACAACGCAGTCATGTCTTGCCTTGCCTTGTCACAGCAACGACAGCGACCCT
This sequence comes from Taenia multiceps, assembly GCA_001923025.3. Classification (NCBI taxonomy): domain Eukaryota; kingdom Metazoa; phylum Platyhelminthes; class Cestoda; order Cyclophyllidea; family Taeniidae; genus Taenia; species Taenia multiceps. The sequence goes on along the minus strand of CM010313.2, from coordinate 17,662,693 downwards.
ACCTATACTGATGACTTTCATGAAGGTAAATAGCGTCATTTTAAACCACAAAGTATAGGCAATTCTGCAACCGAGACATGCTAAGTGAGGCAATTAACCAGAATGTTCCACCTTCTTAAAATTCTCCTGTCCTATTTTCGGGCGGTAGGATGATGCTCTGATAGTTGTGGAATAATTTTGTGTTACCTTTGAAAGAAATACGTCTAACACGCATGAAGAGACAGTAAGACAGCAAGAAGTGCGCTTCTTTACTTTTGTTTAACTGTCATTTAGGAGGAGGTTGAAATTCTTTCCCTCCTTCTCTTAAGCACTGTGGTAACACTGCCGGAAAATTTTAAAGTCAGTTTGAAATCCTCCTCCATGAAATTCTTCACTATCCATGTTAACAGCATAATTGTTTTGCTTGTACAGAACAATTTTGTCTTTCACCTCGTCAAAAAGAGGGCATGAATTTGCCATTTTCTCCAAACACTTGGCTTATAGCGAGTAATCACGACTTGTTTACGATATAATTGCAGTAGAAGGACCCAAATTTACCTCACGTAAGACGCAGAAATGCAAAGTGAAGATGTACATCTCGTAGTCGAAGGTGACTGCAATAACCTTGATTGGGGGTTGGATAGAATAGAGTACTCCAAGTATAATCTTTGGCAACTCAAACTCTGGCACCATGCGGAGAATCATTGGGAAATGGATTCTTCCTCCTTAACAACGGAAACTGGGTCATTTTGATCGCCAATTGCTTCCAAGCCCACAAAACAAGCATTTGTTGCTTTTTTAATGTAAAAAGGCATTGTTTTGGACCACATCATTTTTTGGATGGCCTTTTACACCCACATTGTGGCTTTGAGGCATTGTCCAGAAGGTTAATCCCTCTTAACTTATATGTGTGTGTGTGCGCATGCCTTCGTTAAGATTACCCAGAAGATATACACATTTCAGCTTCGTTATTCATGCGGCTAGTGGTTTATTTGTTGCTCTCAGGCAATATCCGCACACTTTTACGTGTTGGATCAAAGGAAAGTGCCGAAGCACTTACAGATATCGTCTTGGTTCTTCATCAAACCACCAGTCAACTCCGTAGACAATGCGGTTAGAATTCATGGTCTATTACATTAAAGAGTAAACCTTCCGATGGAGATGTTTCCTTCAAATTTTGTAATCCTCTTTACAGTTTAGTGTTTGGGTGGTAAAGTGGAAAATTGAATCACCTAGTTACCTAAACACTGCTTTGCACTTGAAATGCCTCTGGACTTCTCTAAAGACGGCAGGCGAAATGAGAGGCCGGACCACCCAGCGGAGGTACAAGACCGAGAATTAAACAGTTGACTGATAAGGGAAAATTTCGCAATAGTGCTCGCCTTAATAATAATAGTTCACAATCAGGTCTACAATCTTCTTCTTCAACATCTTGATTTGGCTGGATTGTTGACAAGTGCTGAATGATTATAATCAAACTACCTTCAAGTATGTCCTGGTCTTAGAAACTAGTTTACTGGAAGAAAGTGTCGGTACAGCACAGTTCTTTTATGTATACTTGGACATTAATCACTGTCACCTTTAAAGTGACCCTATTAGACTGGGCAAATATAAGTGGACATCGAAGTAGTACTTCTTCAGCCTACTGCATCGCAACGCCCTCTTGAAGCGCCTAGTTCCCATAATTGTAAACATAAGCACCCTGTTTTTACAAAGAAAAAAGGGGAGGAACCAAGAATACGACAGGATTTGCATGGTTTTATCCTCGTTAGAGTTTTAAATCCGCTTTGTGAAGCTATTCTTGACTCAAAGTCTCCTACATTTTCTAGACCTCAAACCTCGGAATGTTGAGGATCTTTTGAATCAAATGGGGTTCTAAAATGACATGGAATTGCTCTTCTTGTATTTTGAGCCTTTCAAAAGAACCTAACTTTCATGTGGAGTGTATACAGTGATCTACCTCATTCCCCCTCTTAAGGCAAAGCCATAAACAGTCAGCCCTAGAGATGTCACTTTTAATAATTTTTCGACAATATTAGATATAATGTTTTAAAAATAAACAGATTCTTCTTTAATGACAGGTATAGATAAATGTGGCCGCGAGGGGATAATAGACACCAGAGGCATTTGGGGCTATATTTACCTCATTCCTTATTCTCATGAGCCCTGCAAACAATTGCCCTTCCCAAGTTCCACCCAGCCACATTGTTCCACAGGGATTGTTTCTTTGTCTCAAACATGACTTCGGCATGTAATTACCACAGTTGTCTGCCAACATTCCCCTCTTCAGCTCAGTGGACTTCACCTTTGTTGCCCGGAAATACAACCTGAACTTCTTCCATTTTGTATGGCAGCATGGTGTTTTGGCTTTTAATCTCCTTGTCTATGGGGTTTTGTGGACATTTTTGTCCAAACAAGTCTAAATTTATGGAGGATGATGGAAACAAATAAGTATTTTTTGGTAAAACGGATGATTCCTGGTGTATCATAAAAATCATAACTTTTAAAACCAAGATTAACAACCATGCAAATTTGGTACTTTTCTTTAGATTTCACACAATTTATAGCCTTTAATTAATTCATTTTTCAAAATGTTTGTTTAACCGTCGGTTTTAGTAACGGATAAATGAGGACCTCCACCATTGCATCTCCGACGGGTAGTTTGGTCTCCAGGCCGTGCCAGCAGACCTCAAACCCTTTCCATGAGTCGGTAATACATACTCTGCCAAGGACTATGCCTTCTTTCGACTTCAGGGAAGTCTCCAGATGCTGCATTAAAAATGGTTTATTATAAGCTTATGATCCTTTGAAAGGGACAAAAAACCCAGCCGCCTATTTAAGGAAAATTTATTTGATCACATTTTCCACCACGTCATCTGTGCTCCCGACCGAATGTCAAAGTCCTGCACACAATGGTGTATAAAAGGTCAGTCTGGAATGGGGGCACTGCCAGCTGATCACAAGCTTGCTTGGCATTATCTTGACTGGCTATGCCGGTTCCGCTCGCCGTTGACTCTCCACTGAACTAAACAGTACTTTAGTTTTGAGGATTCCAACCTGTTTCACAAGAAGAGGATAAAGTAAAAGGTCCCAGAATTTCATGAAATTAAAATGATAATTTACAAAACTCATAATACAGCAAAAGGATTGTAGAGGCTCATTTGAAGGTTTTGTTTTGTAAGGATCGACTTAAGAGCTTTAAAACGAGGCACTTCGAATTTTGGAGGCATGAAAGCATAACTACTTCAGGAGGCTATGCATGCTTAAGCACGGCGTATCAGTTGGAACATTTTTTTGGCTATATCTTGATTAACTTGAAACCAGGCCCACTTTTGTCAGGTCAAGCTGGTAGATGTAAGATGATAGCAATTACTTATTGTAGAACACTTATATAACACCCTAGTTGTCGAACCTTTTTACAAACAAAATGAGCGACTTCAAAGGAGCAAAACAGACGAAGGATGTTCCTGGGTAGCACAGATTTAAAGACAACTGCTTCCGACGTATTAAGACACTCTGCAAATTATGGCGTCCATTCGAACCAACCTACTATACATTCGTCACGGTGTTAAAGTTTGGGTTCTTGGAAGATCTGGCCCTATTTCGTCCTGAAATAGAGTCTGACAATAACTTTAGGAGCGCAGAAAGGGTTTCAAGCGTAAACGTGCTACAAATACTTAACACCGCATCAATGTCTTTTGGGGGTGTTCTGCGATCGGTGGATGCTAAGGAATGGTGAGAAGTTGACGCGACTAAGCAAATCCACCTTAAATGGTTAACCGATAGAAGATAGAAGAATATTTACCAATTTGCGGACTGAACGAAACATTTTAGCACTTCAATTCCCATGCTTTCGTGTACAATACTTGTTTCTGGTGCGTTATATAAGTTGACGACTTTGCAACTACACTCCTCTAGACAGTACTGTCTGGATCACGCGCTTGATGTAATTTTTTTTCCAGTTGTTTTTTTGCTGGATGCCTCACTAGGTTTGCGACCAGGTGTAGTTGATAAGAGGACGTAAACGAAGATGGTCCGTAGGGCTGACGTAGTACCGCTAGGAGCAATATAGTGGACCATAACACGGAGAGTGAAGTGAACATCGTTAAACTCATAGAACTCAAACAAATTTCGACCTTCTATAGAATACAAAAACACAAAACCTTCACAAGTTTCAGCACTCCAGAATTTCCGCCTTTTTAAAACCTAAATCTTATATCTGAATGTCTTAAAAGTTGTTGCAATCATGCGACATTCTCTTGAGTAAACCGATTTCCTATTTAATCTTTATTAGCACCGACTAATGTCATCGCCAGTCGGAATATCCTCAAGGGTGAAAAAACAACCGCCTACACATTACCCACACACATTTTTGAGAATTCACGCTAACTTTGGTCCCTAAGAGAGTGGATAAATTGAAAGAAGAGGAACTGAACGTCGGTCCAAAACCCTGGGACTGCGCCTGAAACCCATGGCGTAGGGCACAGTTTCCTCGTCCGCTTGCAGGCAGGCCGATGTGACCCAGAACGAAGCCGCCAAAACTACACACACAGGCACTGGCAGTTGCACGCACAGATGGTCAGACAGGGAGGCCATGGCCTGGATGAGCGAAGAAATGGGCATCCAACTGACCGATGGACCGGTGAACGGACGAAAAGAGGGACTGAGGCGGGAGAAGGAGGGAGACAGGTGGCATGACTCATTTCACTTGCTATCCCATTGATGGGATGTAGATATATACGGTGTAGTGGCTGACTTTGCATGTCAATCGAGGTCATCGAATGGCGGCAAGGGAGGTTAGATGAAAGCAATTATCTACTGGATAATGCTGCTGCCGACCGGGTAATAAATTGTCGGAAATGGGTAGAAAGTTCCCCGCCTAATTGCTTTACCAATTAGGAAGGAGGCACTAGTCTTACGAATGCGTTTCTTACTCTTGCTTTTTCAAAGCGTTTGGTAGGGTTTTAAGGACTGACCTAGCCACAACTGTTTGGAGGATACTTTCATAGTCCTTTGTAGTTAAATGTAGCCCTCTGTCAAGTAGCAAAAAAAAATATTTAGACCGTTTCAACTCATAGTTCCTACAATTGTACAGAACTGCATAACCAGGCAAACAGGTACGTCCTGAGGTATACTTGCTTTTCATTTTCAAAGCAGCCAAATAGGGAATAGCAAGGCGGGTTTGAGATTTAGGCGGCGTATGTAATGAGGTCATATACTGCAAACAAGCCGACCTGAGAGGTAAAATTTCAAGGGCATATTGTGATAATCCACATGAGCATTGCATTCTTAAAAGGCTGCCCAATGTAGGACACCTCCATAAAATCAAAGTGAAGGGCAATCTACTTTTATGGGAAACAAGAATTTACAACTTGCCACTTAAACGGCAAGTCGCCTAGCCGACGGTTGGTGGAGCTACTGATATAGACAGCCTGAGACATGGCTAGGAGATACATGACGAACAAGTGGAGGGGTGAGTTAATAATGTCAATCAGTTTTGTCAATCCGGCCTCTTCTGCTCTCACAATTTTGGTCATCATTTCCGTTTAGTGAAGTTGGAGCTTGGAAGAAATGCCTTTTAGACTCATATATCTGATATTTTCCTCCGAAGAGAAGACGTTTGTTTCTCAAGCATCGAAGAAGCCTGAAGTGTTAGTTTCGATTGAAGGAGCTGTTTTCATGAGTGGAATAGGCAGTCTTAACTAAACGAAAGCATATAAATTGGCATTAGTCAGGCTAATGTTACAAACCTAGTTTGAATTAACGCTTTCACCAAAATTACGCAATGAGCATGTGCTTTGATCCTCCAAATTTGGAAGTAGCACCTACGGTACAGCAACTGCGTGTTCCTTATAGCTCGGGATATCACAACTGAGACTTACAATCCCGAATGGAAACGCTTGGTTTCTGTAGAGTTTTTTAATTAGCTTCCTTCTTTTGGCAGACAAAAACTTCCCACTTCATGGAAATGAATCAGTTTTCTGGTCGGGGAACTACGTAATGGTTTTCATGTAAAGTGAAAGGTAGCAATTTTTAGTCTCTCTCCAGAGAAGAATTCGAAATTCAGGAAAAAAGCCGTAATTTTATACTGCTCCACTAAAAGGTTAATGCCTAATTGGATAGCCTTCTAACCCCAAAGGCAGCCATTTCCAGGTTAAAAGTAGAGAGGTCGATTTTTGTTAACTACGGAAGGAAATGGATGAAGAAGTAATGCTTGTAATCCTTTTATTGCTGCCAAAGTCGTTATAAGGCGAGAAGCGGCTTAGCTAAATAAAATTATTAAATTAAATAACAATATGGCTTAAGGATTGACGTTACCTGGTAGCGTCACACATACGTGACGAGGGTTCATTTACAGTTTGTGATAAGCGGTTGCCTCGAATTGTACAGCCTAAACAGATTAGTCGGTATGGAACAAATAGACAGCTGCAGGACGATGGACCTGGTTTGAGGATTATTTTGATTAATGCTGTCGAATCGAGGTAGTCGATTTTCCTCCGACCTCCTGACATCAAATACGTTATGCAGCAAAAGAGTTCACAGACATTACTGCAGCATGTCAAATATTTTTTTTGGGAAGTGCTAATTTTAGCCCTGTTGAATGCATCGCCCCAAAGCTCACGTGCAGTTGCGGGTTGTGTTGTTGTTTTCGACAGTTTGGAGTGGGTGTCATTAAAGATAGGTTACTGTTATTTATTACCCTAACTTGACCACCTGCCAGACGTCTGGAACACTAAACTAGGCAACTGCCAGATGTTTCACCGCCAAAATGATAAACAAAGTAGCTTTAGACTTTAATGAAAAACAATTTCTTATGAATGGCGATGTCGCCTGACTGGAGATTCCGACCTTGCATTTTTTCTGCCCCACTTAAAAGAGAATTCTCCTAGCAACCAACACATAAAGGAAACACGGCTATATTAGTAATGGCCTAGTGGACAACAACTACTTAAATGGAAGATAAGAGGGATCTGACAACTCCGTTGAGGTGATGGTGAGAGGCGGTGGCCCGTGGTGCTGCCTCCTTGACCAAGGGAAGGTACTCCGCCACCTTATGGTTGCATCTCATCACGGTAATCCAAGTCCTGCTATCGTTGAATGTTGCTGGGAGGGTGGAGCCGGGGACTTTAGCCAATTTCATTTTCCCATCGAATCATTCCCTTTCATTGATAAATAGAGTGAATATAATGGGATGTGACTGGCACATGTTCATTTGTCACCCAAATCGCAATAGTCAAAATCTAGCATTATTTATTTCCGAAAGTGGAAAAAATTATGTAGCAAGTCAAGGAAATGGGTTATTCTGGGTTTTTATCATTTCGGCATACCTAAGTTTTGCCTGAGGGAGTTGAGATACTTTGCAACCCTGCTAATTATCCTTGATGAATTGGGGACTTCATATTCTTTCCACAACAAAGACACCACACAAGATCACTTGTATGCCTCTGGAGGGTAGATTTTTATATCTGCTCCCGAGTCTTTGCTTATCTTCCTAAATCTCGCCCATCATTAATCACACTAATGCCTAGAACGTCCAATTCATGATTTACGACCTCACTGCCATCGAGCTCACCGATTGATGATAGTAATTAACACCAAATTCATACATCGCTAATTTCAAAGTCACGATATCATATTTTTCTGCCTTGTTTCGAAACAAGCGGGGTCCAAAAATGGCGCAACTTTAGTCTAAAATCTTTGTAATGAGTTTCGACAAGAAAAGCAAGCTCTCCTTCCAGGAGACTATCTTGATACCTCACAGTTGAGGCCATAAAAATATTGACACATAACATCCGAAATGCAAGCATGTCTCCTATCGTCCCATTGGGGGAGAAGGCCAACCATACTCAGAAATCCGCAATCGTCTGCATCATGCATTTGTAGGTCAAAGTAAAGCACGAGCTTCTTTGAATAAGCCTGGGAATACAAACCTTGTGACAGATCGGATGTCATTGGCCCTTGTGGAGGAAACGTGCCCCAACACGCCTAAACCATGATCACCTCATCCCCTTTTTTATCACTACCCCTCACAACAACTCGTATTCTCGTTCCAAGGGCACAAATCGGAGGCGGCAGGGAGCGACACCGAACCTATCGCAACTGACATCACTCATGGCAGGATCTATGGTTCACAACCAAACACAAGTATATGTTTGTATAATCATACTGTCCCAAACAGCTTGCTTGACCTCCATTGGATCTCGTGTGAGCTTTTAAAACCGGCTGGTTCAGTGGTTGACCTTGGATGCTCTTCCATCACACCTATGAAATGATGTGTTCATCGCGTCCAATCGCCATGTAATGAAGATGGGGAAAAAGGTAAAACTGTTAAAACTCGAACCATTTTTCCATCCACTTTATTTATTTCATCTGCGCCCATCCACTTCATGTCCCAACCACCAATTTTCTTAAAGTGGATACACTTGCATAATTGTACTGACCTTTAAGTAGATCGTTTGGTGAAGAGTGCTATCCAACACCAAATGGCAGCAGCGTCTGGACAGCTCTTGCCAGGCACTATTACGGACATTTTGCTTCGCTTTTTGTTGCATATCGAGTTTATGCTGAATTTATTTCAATGAATTGGGTAATGACCAGCCATCGCCTTGTAATGAATGGAGGTAATGTAGGCAGCAACAAATATTTATATACCACCAACAGAGGCTACTTCTCTGCAATCTGTGGAAGCAGCTTATAGCTTATTAAGAACATTAAGAAAAGCCCTTCCCTTGAAATAAGTTACCTTCTATCCAAAGTTTTTACTTAAGAGATAATAATCAGAAAGGTTAAAGATTTAGACGATTTTAAAGAGGCTTTCAATGCGGATACCCGTAAAAGTCGATCCAAGTTTTTTTATTGACCATTCATTTACCTCTTAACAGACCTCACACGATAGGACCCAGTGGCTCCTTGTTCGACTTTAAGGCTCGGACGAATGTTAGAGTCCGGTTTTAGAAGCTCAAGACTTCATAAGAGCCTCCACTTCCATCAAAGGTTTGACTGCTTAGTTGACCTAGATGATTTTAAACATTTAAGTTGCATGGTGAAGGCGTCACTTTTGAAGTTTCAATAGGATTCGCGAAATTGCCATCCAACTGAGTACCAGTCTTCTCGGACCAACTTGCCGAAAAGCTAACCAAATAAGTAAAACATGATTTTAATAAGGATTCAATGCTCACTTTTGGCCCTTCACATCATTCCATTAGATAAAAGCAATCATTTGCAGTCCTATTAATCTTCCTGGTTCATTTGCCTAAGGGCAAGAAAGGCATGCATGGCACAGCCCTGTGATGTTACCAGCTGGTCGCTTTTATACCTTATTATCAGGAAAAGTAAATGCAGGGCTCAAGCTCGAACTGTGCTTGGGAAATTGCTTTACTTCTAATGTGGAATTCGCAGCCATTTTTATCATCTAAAACAACACTGTCTATGCTCCTCGAGGCTGGCTATGGTAAACTGCTGTCGCTCTTCATAATTGTCATTCTTTACCCAGTATCTAAGGCATACAAAACAGCCTTACCAACTTGAAGCTATAATTTTTACTAATAACAGTTGCCTAGCCCATTCGTCACCATCGTCACAAACATGTGACATTGGATCCTTATAAATTCATGATACTACAGTGGGTCGAATCTGGTCCACAGCAGATTAATTACGCTTAGGGCGATAAATTAGATGCAGACAGTTTTTGGTCTGAAGGTAACCTTCTCTAGCAGTGGCGTAGTTTTGTAAATGGAAAATTCTACAAACCTTTGAGGCCACATAAGCCTTTTGGAAGCAAACTTTACCTATTGCACACACTTGATCTGATGCGCAAAATTTCCGCCGAGCAAATCAGACTTGCCGCTGCTGTTGTTGCTTTTTCCTTCTATCGTCTTCTTCCTTGCTCTCTCTCGCTCTCCGGGAGTCTGCCTCATCCTAAATGTCAAACTGCCAAAGCGAGCAGAGTATCGCTTTGCCGAGGCTGCCGAAGGAGTGCTGTGATACATTAAACACCACACAAAAGATCGAAAAAGGCCTTTTCCAAAATTCCAAGTAAGTTGTCAAACTGCCTCAGAGGTGGCGGTCAATGAATCCTTGAATTTCCTCCATTCCGCATAATTCAGGATATCCTTGCCAAAGAGCGTTCAAAAAGGGATGAATCGCTGATTTATCATGCCTCAACGTTAGTAAATATTAAAGTTGTAAAACCTTTCTTTCCATGGGATTTCTTCTGACATTTGAAATTGACCAGTCACTTTTTAAAAAGAGATTTTACCTTGTATCTCGCGTCACCTTTGATACAACATTCAGGTGAACTTTAGCATGCACCTCCGTGATGTGACAGGGCGGTGTTGAGTTTCTGTTTTTTCTATTCCTTCCGACAACTGATATTGCAAAACTGGTTGCTATGGTGAATGCGTAGGTGAGCAAATTTGTTATACGGCTCGAAGAATTCCGCAGTTTTGAATGCCAGTCTTTAATTTTGTTGCCTCCGGGTGAACAGTTAGGCACTCACGACCTCGACGGTTGCACCAAGAGGATGGTTTAATGGCTAAATCAAGAATATGAAAGATTTAAACTGCATGAACTTTTCAATCAACAGTTTGGAGCTGACTCCTTTGCAAGGGGAAGGGGATTAGGTAGCGCGGTATTAGACGAGACATCGGAGAAATGCTTGTGTATGTCCCTGAAATGTTTGATTCGTTGGATCGTCTGCGATTGGAATTATCCGTTGTGAGATAGGGGAGCGAGGTCTAAAAATCAAAGCAACTTACAGGCAGTAGTCTCCCAGCAATGCAGTTTCAACATAGTCGATTCGAAATATCTTTGCAGATGAACCAACCTACCGAAGAGAGAATGGTCAGGAGGAACGCCGAGAACGACCATCAAAAGAGGAGAGTCCAGCAGTAGATTTGCAGTTTTTAACCGCACATTGTATACAATCTTTGCAGATTTAGTTACCGATATACCCGGCTAGATGCTCATTGCGCTAGTACCGATTCTTCAGAAGTGGTTTAGGCCGTTGTTGTTCTCGCCCTTCAGGAGTAGTACTTAAATAGACTAGTAACCAAACTGCAAAAGGCTGGAGATTAACATTGCTGCTTTAGGTCCCGGCAACAAAGGTACGCGAAATCGCAATGTAGCTATGGCTACATACAGTGTCGTCATTACGATATGTCGATGCCAAAAGCCGCGAAAGGAGATGATGATGTGTCCTTGATTTTTCTCACGAAGGTCTCACGATTGAAGCAGTTTGCACGCTTTGAAAGAAAGCGTGGAGTTTCCGCTGCTCTGCACTTCCCAGTCGGCCAAAAACAGTGATGTCTGACTGCTGCCTCTAGGCACCCCAGATGTTAGAGACGTTTTTACTACTCTCTTTGGATGGGACAGGGTGGTTGGATGATAAGAAGTAGATAAAAAGAGATATTGTTATTGATGAGAGTGACGCCTGTGATGTGAAGGCTTGACTACCGATAGGGATTGGAAACACAAATTATAAGCATTGGAGTTGAAAGGATAAATTCAAGACTGATAAATCGTGTCTCAAAGATAATTTTGCATACGGCTGGTGAATATCACCCACTATTTTTCAAATTTAACTTAGAAATAGCAAGAGGCAGCGTGGATAGTGACTAGCGCTTGTTTTAGTCAACCGAATTGCGTCCAAACAAATTTTGCCTTTCTTTTTGCATATTTCTGTCACTTTAAAAGCAATTCGCGAAGCTCAAAAACGTGAAAAAGTGTTTGCATTTGTTGGTGTGCAAAGCAAAGACGAAAGCAGAGGCGTCTACACCAATTTTGTTAATGTCTGGCGCTACCAGATCAAAGCGGCCATCGAAGGCCAAGCAAAAGAGGCCTGTCGACAACAGTGGAGGCACTCTTCATCACCCCCTACTGGTAATGGAGGGTGTGGCAACTGTCTTTGCTGCTATTCTAGCCAAGTCAACGGGAAAATTGCTTTCCAAAGACTAAAGGGCAATTATAGCATAAAAATGCTTACCTCTGCTAAATCTGGTCTCATTGCGGGGGGCTGTCTCTATACCCTTACCTACTGAGTTGACAAAAGTACCGGAAAATACACTTCCATACGAAATCATCACCCATCACTTCACTTATTCGTCTATTTTCTTCAATTCACCAACGTCTGCTGTTGATTCATCAGAATACGGTGGTGTCTAAATTGACAATGCAATGGGGAAGTGATTCAGCCGCTCAATGGCAGAAGAGAGCCTTCCGACAATAAACAGTTGGTATATTTTTGTTTTCTTCCAATTCATTACATTTTAATTGCCTTCAAAATGTCAAAATTTTTCACCTTTTCAAAAAGAGCAAACACGTCAAAGGGTTGAAAACATTTTTCCCCTTTCTGAAGCCTGATATAGTGGTGTCAATTTGGCGGGAAAAAAAGTGTGTAAATTTAATTATGAGGTTTCATTAGGAGACTCCCTGAAGGTACGGAATTTATCAACTGACTAAAAAGTGCATTCTTTTGGATGATGAGGGATTAGAGCTTGCTTTCTGCTTTAGGGTAAAAAACCAAACCCTACTAATAACTTGTAGTGAAAAGGCGTTATTTCTTTCCTGTTATCGCGGCCACTTTAGAGTCACATATGGTTTATACGCTTCCTCAGCATTTATATTTGACACCATAAATAGTTCTTAATCTTTCGACTGCCAGAAAAGTTGTCCCATTTAAGTAAATTTCGAATACGAACAGTACCAACGACAAGAACTGGATGGCGATCACTACGACATGAGTTGGGCTGTATCATAAGGTAATCTTTATAGCTTAACGCTAAATTCCTTGAACGGCTACAACTATCAATATCCAGATACTTGAAACTGCTGTTGAAGTACTGATTAGTGGAGTCACATATGCGTGACGGAACAGAGAGTCAAAAATAAGCAGCACATGTATTCATTATTTCATGATAAGTGGTTGGGGGCACTGACACCTTTTACTTTTTCGACCAGTGTTTCTTGGATAATGGACTGATGCTCAAAGTCCCAATGATTCGGTACACAAGCTCACCTGGTGGAAGTTTTTGGCACTTCTGCGGTGGTTAGTCACGATCTCGTCATTTTCCGGCACAATATTACTAATGTTCCTTGCATATGCAAAGTGAGGTGGAGTGGAGGACGGTATCCATACACTAGAATCCTTCCCGCCTGGCAAGGGCACAACGCAGTTGGACCGGCAGTGTGATAGAGTGGGTTGGTGAAGCCCTTGTTGATACCCGAGGAGGTCATCCTTTCATAGGATTGCTCTTAGCGACGTTAAAACCGAAGTCGACGAATTTTTAATGAAGCCCTCGAGGATAGCGTGTTTTATTTGGAGCTTGGTTCGCACCCATTCTTCGCAATACCTACAAACATAAAAATCTTTTCGTACATTTATAAATTCAAATACTTTATTGCAGATGCATGTTGACATCATTAACATATATCTTAATTTCCAAAGGGTGTTGTATAACCGGTTTGGCGTAGACAGGCAGTCAGGCCATCGAATTGTAAGATAGCACGTCAACTTGTGGCTAGAAGGTTTTTTCACTTTACCGATGGGAAAGTTTACACCCGTCTGCCACACAAATGTTGCCCTCATATCAGCCCTAACTGCCCCTCTCGCGGCTGTCAGCACCTCCACCGATCACGCCAGTTACGCCTTCTCCGCCTCCTCCTCATATGGCTCCAATCAAACTCAGGCTTCAAATGAGCTAAAATTTCAAACTGTCACTATTGAGGCATCAGACTGAAAATTAGCCATCTTAACTGTTGTTTTCGTCAGGTTGGATTACAAATTGGCAGATTCTGATAACTGTGGGCCCGTAATGGTCGCACTCTACATCACTGTCTTCTTAAAGTTAAACCGGGTTGCTGGTTTTTAAACAGAATATCCTCATATTGCTTTCCATATAGTCCAGAGTTACTCAGTCCAAAGAGGTCACGTAATTCCACAAAATTTTAACAGAAATTTAGGATTTTACGTTAGGTTCAAGAACTTCCCTGTTGACATTATTGCACTCTAAGTAGTCAAAAATTTCTATTTATCATTGGTTAACTTAGGAAAAATCTTCCAGGAGGTGGATTTCCGCTCAGTATTTGCAGATGAAAGTGATGCGGGCGTCACAAATATGTGACGTGCGGATTGATCCATTTTAAAATAAAAATAAGAAAGCTTCTAAATTTTCGCTGTATTGGATTGGAGTAATACCTAGTCTGTGGTGGCTGGATATCTACTAAGGCCCCATGGAGTTAAACTTGGTAGCATACCGGTACGGTTCCATTAACATCCAATCTTGTATTCTGGCTAACGACATGTTACACGTCATCGACTGTAAGAAAAAGAATAGGTAATCAAATGAGCCCATAAGTCACCGCTAGGTACATTGAGGGTTGCAAACAGCCCCATTTTTCATTCCAGTTCCAACTGCACTTTAGCGGCAACTGCGGAGCCACTCTTTGACAGCAGCAAGTTGTAGGCACCACGACCAGATTTCAAATGACCAGCTTGTCAAGTGGTGGTGTTCAAACAGTGAAATTATAAGCAATTTTGGGGTGAGAGAGTGAGCCTTCGATAGCACAGCGAGAAAAGTTTGCGTAGCTCCCAAAAATCCCCACTTTTTACTCAAGATAAATCCCTAATGACTTTATTTCTTTGAAGCCGCTAAGAAGCACTTTCCCTTATCTGCACCAAATGTTTGGATTCCTCCTTCATGCGCAATGGGTTTTGATCACAATCTTGGCGTTCTGATGCTCCGTTTTGTAGTCAGCCATGCCCTCTACTCACTAATAGGGGATTCTTGTAAAAGAACTTGCATGCCACAGTCTACCAAGAACCAATGCATTTCGAAGTGGGGAACTAATGCACACATGAAAGAGAAAGAAAAATGAAGCTTAAATGATTGCTGCCCAAGAATCCTAGTTGCAACAGTTGGCGACTTGCTGCAGCCCCACCACCCCATTCGGTGGGGGGGAGGGTGTTTACTTGTCGTAATTTTTTCTCGGGAAATAAATTTTCCTTCGAGGCTTTTGAACTTGCGCCTCCCCAACCAGCAGTTGTTAAGGTGCCACTTCGTTGTCAAATGTCGTCTCATGTGCCTCGGCCTGGTCAGAAGAATAAGAGGGGCAATACACTTTGTTTTAAATTAAAACACAAGACATTACCTTCTGTACTAGCCTTTCATCTCCCAGTAAATCAGGTGGTTTTAGAATGGCTATATCGGTGCATAGAACTGACTATTTGATCAAAGCCAGCTCCCAGTTGATGGGCTTTAGTTGAATAGGGGCCGAAAAGACTCTTGAGACGCATCAAACTAAATAGGTAATCCAAAAACCGTACCATCAGTGCTTGAAGCAAAGTGACGGCAGTTCTTTTGCCTTTTCAGGTTTCTCTATATGATTCTGTAAATTCGGTTTGAAGGAACCAAGCATGGTGGTGAAAATGCATTGGATCTGGATGTTGAGAGTCTATAGACCAACCAAATTCCTTTAGTTAGACTAAATTTGGGAAATGCCTCTATCGACATTACAGCTCAAAATGCCAACGTCTTGGATGGATCTAGGTCACCTTCAAATGTCATCTACAAGACTCTAAAAGTAAAACAAATGAATTTGCTTGCATTTTAAGATTGGTTTACCAAAGAGGCGTTGTCCTACCTTAAAAAATCACACCTTTATTAATGTTGACATTAACATTTGCCAAAGTGAGGCACCTCAACATTCGTTCGATAAAGGAGATGCCGAACGGGAATGGCGTCCAGTCTCTCAGCACAACACCAGCACTGACAATGGAACATTGGAAGCCGATCACTATAGTCGGGTAATTAGGTCTAGTGGGGTGTTTTTATACCTCTATAAGTAAAGGGAATAAAATGGTTTACACAATGTCACACATGTGTGACGCATGCACTCCATGCATGTGACACCTTCAATTAGTAGGAAGCAAGGTAGGAAAATGGACTAAAAAATAAAATAAGCGTTTTTCAAAGAACGGCTTAGATCAGCTGTTTTTTGGCCAACTTTCAAAGCAAGCCATCACCAAAATTATAATCCCCACAGATTCTTGTAAACTAGAAAGCATTATTCTTTTATCATTAACCGGTATCTGGTTTGTCCGCTTTCTTCAAAAACGATTTCGGTCCGTCATATTACTTGCATAAAACGCCTATCAGTTTGTGCGACAATATGCAAGTAAATAAGTAAACAATTGAAGTACTGACACCTTTACTAACATCTGAATCATTTCTAGATGTCATGATCAAATTGTTCCAGCGTTTGTCAAACTCAGAATCTCCATCGCTCCTATCTTTGATTTGCCCTTTTTAAATTTGTTAGCTTCAATCGTTTATCTTTTGTCAAAATTAAGCCTTGATTTTGAGGTAAAAATAAAATCCCACTGTGGATCTTTCGAGCATGAAAAGTTGAATGCCTCCATGCAATGGGTATTCCTGAGGCAGGAATAGTAGGCCGACAACTCTTGTCAATTTAAGAGATTGTTTATGACCTAATCTTACCTTTCTTTTGGAATTTGCAAATTTAATTTGCAACTTAAACTTTTTTACCATCCATAAACTTTTTACTTGTACTACACAAAATCTGTTTACTGTCAAATAGCGATGATTCGACATCTTTTGTTAGTCTTATTATCATCACTAAGTAGGCACTTCCTTTATTAACTCTACTGACATACGCTTTGATATCTTCGGGAGGGACTCAGGAGCTACAGAAAAGCCACTAACTTCTCAAGTGATGTCGTATGCGTTTAATAGTGAAACTATCGCCAATTGTCAAAGCCATTCCCAGAAGACCACGCTTGATTTTTGTGGGAGACAGGACGGATGGGTTTAGGGTGTGGTGAATTCCTCCTTAGGGTCCGTTACCTCTGTCAAACCATTGAGAAGAAGACTCTTTCCCGAAAGCCTCATGGCGCACCTAAGAATGGGATGAGAGCGAGATGCTGAAAAAAAATGGATTTAAGATGTCATGCTACGGTGGGATTCGCAGTGATCCAGCGCCTTGTAATGTAAGGGCAATGCTAAATGTATTTTAACACGCCTCCCAAAATATCTGCTTTTGCCACATGAAGAGATAGAAATGCTTTTGGTTGTCCTTTATCATCTGTTGGTCATAAGCAATGCCTCCCACGCTAAAATTCCCACTGAACCCTACCTACAGATTACGCAACAGATGAAGAGTACTTCTAACACTGGGATTTGAAAGCCTTGTCTTCGCTTTGTAAGCACATTGTATTGCCTTCACTTATACTTTTCAATTTCTTTCAAATCATTTGAATCCACTCAGGATAGTCGCCTTAAATGAGTCTACCAAAGTTTAGATGACATCGCGCCGTAATTTGGGCATCATTGGCATCGAGTAAAGCCTTGCTAGGCCTGAATCCCTTTGGGACTGTATTCTCTGCCTAGTTCTGGGCCATTTCATTCTACTAGGTCTCCCCCTTCCTTTGATCATTTTGCCAGCTGGAAAGATGGTGGGTAGTTGTTTATCCCCGAAATCATTCCTCCACCCACAAACACGCGAAAACTGGTGGGCTAACGCCCCCGGGTCAGCAGCAAGACTATTTACAGGATCACCTGCTAGGTGCTCTCAGAGTGGTGGATAGCGAAGTGAATTAGATTGGTATTTTATGCCACGAAAAAAAGTGAGAAACATCAATCGTGTGTTGTTAAATGAAGCAGACAGGTGGGTGCGGTTAGAATGGGAAGATAATCCTTTGATGAAGGCGTTAACTTGGGTGGTCATTATTCCAGCCCGTTGGGTGACCTTCGCGTAATGTATATTTAGTCGTGTCAATAAAAAGGTCAAGTCTTCCTCGTGCTAGCGGTTTTGGCTTATGAGTACCATCCGCCTTATGACTGGGGAATTCTGCCCAACCCATATTTATGCGATTGTGCATCAGACTTTCCGCTTTGAAACTTTTAGTCGATTTTTGGAGGAGAAGAAGAACCGGACTCACAAATAAGGGCTGAAACATAAATTTATTGTATTCAAAGGAACCCACAAATCACATTTTAAATGCCGTGCTTTCCGGTTTTGGGCATCAATCATGAGTCTGTGGCTCAGAGCTGTGGACTTGTAAATTGCTTACTTCTGACCAGATTGTCTCGCAGGCTTTTTAGTGCATCGAAACCGAAATTTTGATGAAGAAGGCCAAACTAAAAGTCACTTTATGGCTTCACTTCCTTCAATTTGTCCAGTATTTTAGAGACAGTGTTAAAAATATTTCAAGACATGGCTAGTTACATGGCCCGGAGGCCAATTCGCCCAACGAAAGTACGTAGACGAAAACTTCAGTGTTTGCTTAAGCAAAACAAAGAGTTTAAACAATGAATAAAGAAGCATTTGTGCCTTCTCCTATGCTAAGCGTCGTCCTTGTCAACTTTTTGGTTGATCTCCCGCGTAGGTCACCACAAAACAGTCTGTGCTATAAGGAAAGCACTAAAGGAGGGACCGCACCAATTATTGAGGTTATATATAAGGGTCAAATCGCTTATCCTCTTGGCAATTTCACTAGATTTGGGGTTTCGTTTTGTTTTGGATCTGCATCGAGAAGAAGATATGCGCTGACAATCTCGGACGCCCATCGCTGAGAGCAAAAACACCAAAGGCAGAGCCACTTTATGAGGTACGGGTTCAAAAGAGTTCAGTGAGGATAAGAAATCGCGTCCATTCCTCCTTACCACGTTATTGCCACTACACAGCGACCCAACCACCACTATCAGGGTTTTATCCCGCTAGTAAAGAGGTAGAGGAGGCATCATGTTTTCATCGACATCTTCATGAATGTACGACAAGTAGCTATAACAAATCCATCTAAATGCTTGACGGCCAATATCGCTTCAGTTATTTGTAATTTTCCAACATAACAGGAAAAGATGGTAGCTGCCGGAGGTTGACATCATTTTCACTCTTCTGTTAAGCGTCGCAACAGATTCTCTCATCCGCAGCATATGTACTTTTGACATCCAGGAGCAGAAATCAAGATGGTTGTCCCTTAGATTAATTCCTCTTTCTGCAGACATCTGTGTAGCACTCTAGGACCTCCCTGAAGACGGGAGGAGGCATAATTCTAGGGCAGAATATGTATTTCGAAGGAAGAGGAGCTAAGGAGCCATAGGCATGCCTCAGAGGCCATTCTTTCTTAGCTTGTGGTAACTACTATTTGCCCCAAATCATGTACCGTAGGTAGACTACTAGAGATTAAATCATCAAAAAGTGGATGTGGAGCGCTAATGATCTAAAAAATTAATAACCTTTGATTTTTTGAAAGCGGTTTAGCTACTAAAAGAATTACTGAAAAGTGGCAGTGATAATGGCAATGCAGCGTTTCAACAGTGGAGGTTGCTTATCCTCTGAAAGCCTAAAAGCGTTAAATGCGCAATTTCCACAGCGCACAGAATTCTATTAAGTGAGATTTTGTAAAGCAAACTGCGCTTAGACCTATGTAGATCCCTTGCAAAATGTGGTATGCAAGTGGGAACGATTTTACAGCAACAGGTGTTCTACTTCTAACTTTTTACAAATGCCACTTCAGTTGGAAGCTTCGAAGTGTACAGTGGAACAGGTTAACTTCGAATCAAGAGCATAACTTTTCTCAAAAAAACAAAATCTTGTGCTAACACAAACAAATCGCAAATTTATGTTGGAAGTGAAAGAATTTTCCCCCAAAATACTGTAATTTTATTCGTGGATTGGGCGATAGTGTCGTTGGAACCAACCTACTTGCAAATTTTTATAGGTAAAAATTTGGGAAATAAGGTGGCTAATTAAACGCTCCAACTGCACTTATTAAGAGGCTGTTGCATTGCGGTCGCAACAGTCTCCATTAAACGGTGCCTCCATCTCCCAACGGTGGCAGAATGTGATTTGTGCATTTGTTATTTGTTTATTTTCACCTCATAAAATTGGCTCTGGGATAATTTGTCAATGTGGTTTACATCATCTGAACCATGTGGAGAAAGGCAAAGGCGGCGCGTTTATTGTGCCAACAACTGTTCTCCTCCTCCTCCACCACCTCCTCCTCCACTTCGTCAGCGCTACCGCCGCCAATCACCATCTATGATATTCCCACTGCACAGTATTTTCCACTTCTGATATCGGGCCCTCAGGATTAGCTAAGCAGTTTTTAATATTTTAGAGACTTAAATTGCTTCTCTGGCATGCTGTGAACGCCTGAGGAAACTCACATTTGAGGAAGAATTTTCTTGTTAGCGAAAGTGATAGTAGGGCTGCTGATTCGTTTTTCTGTTCATCGGTATGCACGAAACTAAAGCTAGAATTTTTTGATACTTTGGCCCAATACATTTTGACTGGGATAAGTGATCCACAATACTACTTGTAGTAGTCTTAAGTAGGTTGTAACTTTTCAAACGCTTAAGAAAAACTTGACGCATTTTCAATGAAATAAAAACCAAGTGTATCCTATTAATCCTTATTTAACGTTGCTTGTTTTTAAAGTTTTTGCCTGTGTGCTAAAGTTCTAGTTGATTAGTGTTGAAAAGTAATTGTGGTTCCCATCCTTCTATCCCATGTTAGCGCTGAGTCTCATTTCTTTGCACTGTTTTGTACCGATCTCAAACGCCACAGCGCAAATCGACTGAACAAATCAAGGTTGCGCTATCTTTTCCCTCTTATTACATCAGAAAAAACTTAGTCATAGGTGTTGGGTGTGGATTTTCGTTTGACGGTATTTGCCTGCGAAACGATATGCTATCCCGACTTGTTGAACTTGGAGAGATGAAATATAGCCCCACTAGCACGACTTCCCACGGTAGTGGCCGGTACAAGAGGTACTTCCATGGAAACATTAAAAGTATTGTCTATTTGCACAAAATAATTTCCATCTACCCGTACCGCCCACCGGACAAGAAATTTTTGGCCCATTGTCAAGCCATTTACTGTTGTTCGTGGGCGGAAGCTACCTAGAAAAGGGATAATAGCGATTTAAAATCTACTTTGATTAGCTATAAATGCAAAACGACGGTAACTACCAATTTTATCTGTTTACACTGTAGGTTCCTCAATCACCGGGTTCTGTCCTCGTCGCTTCCATCAACACTCCACCGGCAACACGTTCTGTCGGAATTCCTGTATCATAAAACGCCTCCAAAGGAGAACTTGGAAGTTTATCTGATAGCAATGGATGAAAGCCCACCCCCAAAAGCCAGAAACCCTAACATCATAGTCAAAATATGATAAAAGGGAAGCACAATGGTTCTTTAGAATTTCGCGGTCACACCAACTCGCATTCTCTATGGTTGAGGCAACAATTTACAGTGGACGATTAGAACATGTCCGTTTTGGAGTTCTCTATACCCTTGTTCCTCCATCATAGGCAATCTTTCATAGAGCTGACGCCCAGAGGCAAAGGAGGTCATTTGTACGGGTTCATCCGCCATTGTGGTGCCAGTCGACATCCTGTACCTGCAGCTTCTGTCAATGGCCCACATATCCGCCTATACGTGACTACTGAAGTTGTGTCGTGAATGGGAATTGGGGGCTTCAACATCTCATATAAAAGTGAAATGGGGAAAGGAACCCATTTTGTGGAAATATAGGAGCTACAACACCCTTTCTAAAAGGTCCGGATTTTTTGTTTAAAAATCCCCCGAAACATAGATTTCGACCCCTTTAACATGATGCCCTCAACTTATCTGTCTAAACTGCCCACAAACTTCGGATGCATGATGCTAGGGCAAAAGATTCATAGCCTTGCTTCCCTCCTCCAACACTAACTGCATCAACACGAAAACCTCCATTTCGGACTGCTAAGTTAGAATCACATGCATGCACAAGAGACTCGAAAGTGATAATGTCAAGGAAAAAAATAGTATTTTTTTTCCCTCGTTTTTATTTCCCCTTTTTTAATATCACAGTCAAGTTAATTTACCACCTTTAGCCGGATAGTAATGCAGCCTAAACACAGCACGTAAATATCACATCGAAATCAAACTAACCTTGGAATTAGGAGTCAAAGTCAGGAAAAGTAGATGGTGTCAAGAAATTCTACACTAGATTAACAAATTTGCGTTCTTTTAAGCTGTAAAGAAAAGTATTTTGTTAATCTAAATCGCTTTTGGCAGCTTGACGAGGTGATTACTGAAACTGGCCCGGAGAGGAAACTTACGACGTTTGAAAGCTATTCCTTTCTATGGCTTTGTGTCGTGCAGAGGCAACACCTTGACTAGCGCTGTCACATGCGGAGGTGGATGGCTAGGACGTTAAAATGGGTACCTTAAAAAATTGTTCTGGAATGACACATTGAGAGGGTCCCAAAAACTAAGGCACCAGACACGCGGGTGGCGGAATTAGTCCATATATCTTTCAGCCTGAATTTTGTTGACCTTCCAGCAGTGTACAATTCAGCCTTTTGCTAGATCCTTTCATTAAAATGAGGAATTGCTGTTGATTTATGATTTTTTTTAACGTCAAGGTATACGTGGTTTGAGATGAGGCAGAGTATTTGTGACAACGCCTCTGTGCCACAGTAAACATGCCCTAAGACTAATAAATCATACTTAAACAAGCAGTTGAAATAATTGATACTGTGCTCAATAGCTCACAAAGGAGATGGAACAGTTTGGGTATTTACTTATAGAATTTAGAAGTAATATCGGCTAGAAGTCGAGTAGTCGATTAATGGTCTTCAGCCGGTACAGTTTTGGTCACCTTTTGCCACACCGCCATGCCCCGGTACACCTTCAAGGATGACTCGAATCCCGAAGTGGTGTCATCGTGATTTTGCATGCTGCCGACTTGACGGTTCTGTACTAGGCAAAATGGATTCGACTAGATCCATCTTCCAGATGTGAGCTGCAATCAATGGCTGACCATTCAATCTGCCATCCTTCTTCCAGGGGAGCTGTGGAAAACGCCTCCTGTATTGTCGGTATTTCGGACAGCACAAGTAGCTATAAATCTCTGCTTCAGGTGCACGTTTCCTACACAGATGCTCCAAAGTTGTGTGACACGTTCTAAACTAGGCCAAAATAACGTCCCCTGTTGGGGTCCAGGATGACAAATTTTGCGGTCCTCGTCAAAGTTCTAAAAGTGAATCCTCCTTCAGCATAGCCAGGCAATTATGAGAATTACTACTGTGAGTGAGTCATTACTGATATGTTATTCATTTCAAATGTAATGCGATACGTTTGCAGTTTGTTTGAACCATGTTTTGTTTACTGGCACATGCTTGGTCAATTTTGCCCTCTGCGGATGTTTTGACCTCTAAGGCATGTAGGCATAGCCAGTCTCTTCTGTCCGCTTGGAGCAAATATTCTGTCCAATTACTGTTTCTATTGCATTTAGAGAAGACTCGGGGCGTTACAGTTACGTGTGTAATAATTTATTTTTCTGACTTCTGGTTTTGGTCACATGGGTAGCCACATGACCAAAATGGGGTGGACTGGCCACCATACCATGTCAGCAGTCCCATTAACTCTGCTTGCTGAATTTATACATTCTGCCCTAGTATTATGCCTTCTTTTGCCTTCAAGGAAGTCTCGGGACGCTACAACGCGTGATCAAACTACGATTAAAAGGGGAGGCATTTAAGAAGTCTGTAGTAAGGCAATCACAAATTAGTATTTTAATCTCCTTGAGAGTTTTTCATATGCGTTATTTGTTCACTTAAGTGGGTGCCAATCAGGCTCTTTTAAATGACGCCCTTCTTGCAGTCCAATAAAATAAACACTAAGTCATATTATCGCAGATCACTAAAATAAGTTTTATTATAGATTATGATGAGCTGCATTTGAGGAAATTGAAAACTGTCGAATATATGTAAATAAGCTGCTTTCAAGGTCGTAAGCGGTACTTACAAAATTGTAGCCTAGTTCTTCATTGGCTAGCATGATGGTTAGTCTCATGCCATGCTTGTTACTGGATCATAGGGAGATACCTCATTTCTTGAGGTTTTTGTGGAGTATGTAGGCGCTTCCATCACACGGGCCAATAAATACCTTCAAAAATATGAACCGCTTGAAATTGTTTTACAAACGCTTTTTAGTGTCGCGGCTGTAATATTGGTGATAAGAGCCTTCAATGCACTTCCTGGAAGCTTTCAAATCAAGGCTTTTTTGTTCAAATTCGTCACTAGTCTCCCTTATCTGAGTGAAATTAAAAACAAAAAACTTCGAGAAGTCAAGAAGGACGTGTTCAAAACTGTTCATGGCAAAATTGGCAACCTCGGCTACCGGACTTGTTTGCCCTTGGTGTCTAACTCAGTCGTAAGTTCGGGCATAACATGTATTATTGTGTCTAGAGTGAAGTTCTGAAGATAGCGGATTCCTATAGCTTGGATTCTGGTGTGTCTTGGAAGGAAGGACGAATGTCAGGAGCTGTCTACCCTTCTGACTATGAGTTGGATGAATTACTGATCGATGTGAGCTTCCTAGGTTATGCAAAAAGTCCTTTCTGCAAATTAAGCCTCGCATGCCTTGGTGTTTTTATTTGAGCTACTTACTAATCAGGATCCCATCTTGAACTTTGGTTTGGGCGAAGGCACGAAGCAGAAAGACAGAATTCTGTGTTTTGGTGTTCCGAAACTTCTTTCTCTTTCATATACCAAACTCAAATCTGTAGTCATTGCAATTCCCCGATGTGGTAGCTTCGGCTTAAAATTGTTTAGTCGGGTCGCCACTTCCTAACAGACAGAAGCATTTCATCTCAGATTCAAAAGATGGCCCTCTGGTCCAACCCTTTGCATGTGGACGCCTTTCCAGCTATTCGCCGGATGGAAGCAGAGGTAGTCCGGATGTGTCTTACCATGTTTAATGGCGATCCTGAAAGTTGTGGTACTGTAAGTTTCCACCTTCAAAAATTGCCTTATTGTGTTATGAGACCGCTTTTTGGGCAGGTTCATGAGATTTTATCCAATTCATCACTTTCTGGTGTTGCTATATTACGCCTAAGCCCTTTCTGTGTTTGTTGCAGTGTGATTTCTCATAACTACATGCTTGTTCTGAAACTGTTAACCATATCCGATTGTCACTTTTTACACTGATTTGATGGTTGGCCGTTTAATCTGCCTCCTTGAAGCTTCACATAGTCGGCTTGAAAGTCCTTAATTCAAAGAGGTGATATTGTGCAGTATGTCCGTCTGAATTTTCTAAGTCGTTTGAAAATCATTTTACCCATCACCAATTATTTATTGTCCTGATTCTTGCAATGCTAGAAAGGAACGCCTCATATGCGTGCCGTTCATATTTATGGAATGCAAGTCGGTTACTCTTTGGTACATTGAAAACAAGTACTCGAAGCCAATTAAAGTGCATGAAATTGCGTCGGTTAGTGTGATGAAGTGAAATTTGCTGAGCATCAAAACAGTCGGATTAGATGCTTGCAGTTGGGGAACGAATCTGGTCATGGCTGACATATCCGACACCTCCTGTATTCAAACAGTTTTCTGAGTTTACTTCTGTTTGCTTATCTTCCACCTCGTGCTCTAAAGTTGCCACTTTTTGGCAGTCCTCTTCCTTCTAAAATTTCAGATGACTTCTGGTGGAACAGAAAGCATAATGTTGGCGTGTTTGGCCTATCGCAATCGTGCCTACAAACTTGGCATCAAGGAACCTGAAATGTAGGTATTTTTGCAACTACTGCCCCTTCGATCATTGAAATGTGGAATGCCTGTCCTTCACTGTTTCGGTTTTATGGTATAGTAGTTTGGTACCTGTTTTCTTGTACCTCATAGTTTAGTCTTCACAACAACATAGCCGGAATTGTATGCTTGCAGCTTCTCAATTCATCTTTTTGTTATGAATAAGCCCCTGCTGTCGTGAGTTATTGCGACATCAAGGAGGATCTGGGGCGTCGGTTCTCATTACTCTGTTAATAATCTCAGTCGTTACTGGCACTTAGTGGGTGAGGTAGTCTCGTTACTCACCCCTAGAAGGAGCGAGAGACTGATAGAGAAGGTATTTGAGCAGGGTCGTATGCCACCATCATGGGAGTCAGACCTTGAGCGACTGGAGAGCTTTGTGAATTCATGTGCACAAGTAAAATAAATGTTATTGGTTTACTACTACTACTTTCTCGGTTTAAAACCCAAGGTCCCAGTATTAGTAAAAATGTTTCAAGGCGTTTACTAATTAGGTGTTCTTATTCATAAAATGACTATCACTTTACATAGATGGCTTGACTGGCTGAAAACATAGTCAGTGGAGCTTTTGAAATCCACCTTTCTGAATAACACTGGTCAACCACGTTGAGTAGATTATAAGAAGTGGCAATAAGTTGAGATGCAGCTCTGATTATTCTGTTATAGAACTGGCTGGCAAAAACTGAGCATTCGTAGCAATTTTGGGTCCAAAGATTTGGTTGGTATAACAGCTCTTAACTTCGAAGACGGGTTTTGTAAAGTTTTTTTGTCGCTAGCCCCCTGAATTCGGGTAGCAGAGATTGGCGCAATTGGGGTTAGATCTTTCCAGATAATATACTGATCATCACTTTGCTAATCTTTTTTCGAGGGTCATTCCCGTCTCGGCCCACGCCGCTTTCGAAAAGGTAACGTATCTTGTTTTCCCTCCACCCTTTCATAAACATCTCTTGTTGTGAAATCGGGGCTTTTTTTTATTCTTACTAACTTTTCCATGGCATTAGTAGGTTTAGTTGTCTTCAAGTATTCGAATGGGACCTATCGACCTTGTAACCACCATGACTACCATTTTAATGTCTCATTCTTTCTTGGCAAGAGGATGATAACATCCGGAAAACGTTCGTGAAGATGTGGCCCATGAATAGGCAGTACAGTAGTCAATGTGTTCTTCGAAGCTCGTTACTTCGTGAAAGACTATTTTAGTCTTTAGAATGAGGTAGTCACGTGGGAAATGTGAGCTAGAATCCAGGTAATAGAATTCCCGGAATCGAAGCAGCTACGTTGAAGGTGAATACATCCCGAGCAAGGCATAATTGGTGGTTATCTCACTTGTATGAGACTATTTGTAAAGAAATAGCAGAACAAGGTCTCGAAATATGGCTAGCTTCATAACAGAGCTTGCATTCCCTTCGATTCGGTGTCACGTCTGTTGAGCGATCGTTACTTTTCAGGCCGGTAGCATGATGAATATCCGAGTGAAGAAGGTTCCCCTGGATCCAAAAACATTCAAGGTCGATTTGAGAGCTATGAAACGTGCTATCACCCGAAGAACCTGTATGGTGAGTCCTCCCCATCCGTCATCACTTTTTGAAAAAAAAAAAAGAGAGTCAGAATCCTCTTATTTGCCGAGATTTGCATTTGTTATGCCACACAAAAGTAGCATGGCTCGTCTTCTACTTTTGGGTGTAGTTTGACGTCTGTTATTAAGACAGTTGTGGAACAATCAGAAAAATGGATTGGTAATTTATCATAATTTTTGCTATTCATCAAACTTGTCAGTGTTTTCAATCCCACTGCTATAAGTCCTGTAAGGTTTGATTGCGCCTTATACTCCCCCCTATTCCTGCCCTCTTGACGCGTTCGCCACCAGCGTCACGCATATGTGACACCTCAATTTTCTTATCTGCATCCGGTGTCACGAGTGTGACATGTGTTTTGCCAGTTGACCATCAGTATCTGTTGCACTAAAATAATGAGATCTAAACAGATTAACCGGCTTAAATCAAACGAAATAGACGTAGAAGGATGTTCTTGTAAGTATGTTTGATATTTGAGTAGCAGGTGTTGTTGGTAAAAGCTAACAGCGACTGGTACTATGTCATCAGATTATCAAAGCATATGGGTGATTGTAGTGGTGGATTTTCTTTTAAGGCTCTGGCAATGAATACGTTAGCACCAGTGAGCTTTGGCGTCCTCATTTAAGTAATACCCGTTGATGTTTCATCCCCGTATTTCTTTCACTGTCCTTAATACTTCTACGCATTACATCCGTTGATTGCGTTAGCTTTCATTTTGACAGCTTGATCACTCTAACTGAAGGCTTTAAGCTGTCTCATCTAGTACCCGCACTTGTGTCGGTGGAGAAGGTCTGCATTACTAGACCCACTGATACTGCAATATGATTGGCTAAAAAGTATTGAATTCATTTGTACCATTTGGAAAGTGAAAGTTGAAACGGCAAGGTGTCGGCAGTCTTACGCAGTTTCCTTGTGCATGTCTAAGCATGCACCACTCGGCGCTTTTTAGTGTTGTCATAGAGGCTTGTCAATAATCCTATGAACAACTTTTCCTATCTCTTTTCAGCCTGTTTTATTTTCTTTACAAGTGTCTTGAATTTAAATAAAGCATGCTATAGAAAATACGCAACGAAGTAGAACCTCAACTGGAGAGTGCTTCATTCCAGCTTGTCATATCTCTATCTTTCCCCATCTTTAAAGCGAGGATTGTTCAATCTAGATACCTATGGAATGCTCCACTGTCTTTTGGTCTACTTTCATTATGAAACTTTACCAAAAAATTATGACAGGATCTTTGGCGTTAAATTTTGTACCGATTTATCACTGCCGTTAAGTGATTTCACTTTACTTTGACGGTCGAATGCCTGGGATCCTATGCTCAATAAAGTTCAACTGAATTTCTTGAATTATTTGTAGCTCGTTGGATCTGCTCCTCAATACCCACAAGGAATTATTGACGATATCGAGGGCATAGCTAAGGTGTGTGAGCCCTTTCATTACCTCTCATTACGTCCACATCCCTGTGAATTATGTGCTAGAAAACTCTTAGAGCTCATTTCAAATAATTTTTGACGCTATTTTGTCTTGCCTTAACTCTTGGCGACAAAACTGTGTCTATGTTTTGTCCTACATCGTTGAGCACTGTGTTTTTTAAGCATGTTACCTACAGGCGACACAGGAATATCCCACTGGCGGACAATAGCAGCAATCCTTTATAGGTTAGTAATAACCATATCGCCAACGCGTTCGACTGACTTGTACTGTATGCTTGGTGAAAAGGCCCTTTATTTGAGCCATAAGATGTGCTCCTACGAAGCTCAAGATCGTCTCAAATCATACCAACTGTCAAAGTAGATTCTTGAGAAAGTCGGACGCTTACTTATCATTGACCTCTTAGCACTTGAGTTACTCCTGAAGACGCTGCGAGGCACGTAAGCCGTAAAAGGGGTTCAGGAACTGGTAGCATTACTGGCTTGTTTGGGAGTCCCAGCCCTCCACCATGACACAAAGACATGAAGGGCTGAAAAAACTCGTACGCATACATGATTAAAACAGGCACTATTCTGCTTGTACTTTTTTTCAGTTGGGCGCTTCAAGATGCATTCCGGTGCATGTAGATTGTTGTCTTGGAGGCTTTCTGGTACCCTTTATGGAGGAGGCCGGCTTCCCCCTTGACCTCTTCGATTTTCGTCTCTCTGGGGTTACCAGCATCTCCTGTGATACTCAC
This sequence comes from Taenia multiceps, assembly GCA_001923025.3. Classification (NCBI taxonomy): domain Eukaryota; kingdom Metazoa; phylum Platyhelminthes; class Cestoda; order Cyclophyllidea; family Taeniidae; genus Taenia; species Taenia multiceps. The sequence goes on along the minus strand of CM010313.2, from coordinate 17,633,376 downwards.
AAGGTGAGTTGAAGTTTTTCTAACCCCCTATTCATCTATCCGAATACTAATCTGTCTTTAATCATCCCACCGTCACTGTTTTCCTTAATCTAGATGTTTAATTCTTGGCTCTAAATCGCTTAGAAAGCGTAAAACTGTGTGCGATATTTGAAGAAATTTGAATTCATTCATCTATTATTCACCTTACCGCAATACCTTTCTGCCAATGCTTGGAGAAGTCTTGTATTAGAGCTGAGGAAACAGTTTTCTTGAACTTGTTAGCAATTTTAGCAGTAAATTTGAAACAATTCTAATTTGTGTCTCAAGAGGCTGGGTTGATCAAATACTACGATTCTATAGCCGCACTGGTTCAATTGCTTGTTTGGACAATCGTGGCGAACATGAACGATTCGGCTCCATGCAAGATCCACAATCTACTTTGTTTCAAAGTTGTTTGTTTTACGTCTAAGTGGTACAGTAATCCGGAAAGTGTTCGAGTACATTACTCATTGGTAGTTCCAAGCACGGTACTACGATAAATTTAAAAAATTTTCGCTCTTTGCCTCAAGTTTCTATCACCGACACAAAAGTGGTTATTCAGTCTGTTGAAGACCTTTTTGGGGAAAATATATTGGAGGCCTGTTATGTTGTAATCCAGAGGTTTGCTGGGATATCTACTACCCCAGGAAAACGCTATTGTTTGAGTTTTTAGCATCTCCAAGTGCTGGCTATTACCCGAACCTTCCGAAGTCGTGCTTCTACTCGGTCTCTCCTGAATGGCCCACATCAAGCAGGAATTTACAGATAATCATCTGAAGGTCAAGGTCAATCGGTTACCGCAATTATTTGTGACTGAATTTACTGAGACACGCAGACTCTGCTCTGTGGAACCATCAGGCGGTGCACACTGATCGTAACTCCCCATTCCCTCGTTACGTCGGCGGATAAAAACATCTGTCCCAAAATCTTGAGCGTTTAGCTGGTCGAGAGTCCGATAGGGTCCAGACCACTCGCACACAAACACAAAAATCCCAGTTGTAAAATAGAAAAGCTTGAAAGTCTTCCATGGTTGAGCCCTTAGAGTGCGATTATCTCCATTTGAAATGACATTTTGGCTATCGTAGTGACAGCCGTGGCCTTGGCGCATTTTAATGACTATTAAGTGGGAGTCGAAACCGTACCCATCTGTAAGTTTCTGCAACGATCGGTAATATTGCAATCCGACCTTGCTTTGATCTTACATATCCATAGTTGTAGTGGTCTCTTTTACCACCTTTCAGTATGGATTCGCTGCAAAGGGCTCCTCTGTGATAATGTACCGTAACAAGGGACTTCGAGTGAACCAATTTTTCCTCCTCCCTGACTGGTCGGGTGGGATTTATGCATCTCCAACTTTTGCCGGTTCGTTGACTCACGCGTTCATGGAATTGCGCAGTTTAGATTATTGAACCGAATTGCAGAGCCCATCGATACTTTGTTCTGTAGGTTATAACAGTGCATTTTGCTCAATCCTGAAGGCAAGTTCCATTAGAATTTACCCAAGTAGTTTACTAGCATAAGGATTTTAATCTGCAATTTCCATGGCAGTAGAGGTCGGCTTCTTGTCCCATTACCGACTTATCGGTCTGCTGCAAGGTATGGTAGGGGATTCCTTTGCTCAAAGTGAACACTTGAGGCGGTACAGTTCTGCATTTTTGTTGCTTCACCAAATTTTCATTGCAACCTGTTTGATTTGCAGTCACGTCTTTGTGTACTTTCATGTACAGTGCACGTTCTCTTTACTTTATTGATATGTACTTTCGTCACGTGAATTTTGTGACCTGGAGTCTACTTAGTTTACCCTCCTAACAATGGCAGAGAAACGTCAGTTTATGGTTTCATTTGTTTTTTGTTTTGACCTTGCCGTTACTCCAAAAGTAAACGAGAGCCAGTGAGTTTGTAGTCCGAACTCTAAAGGTGCTAGTGCTGTAAATAGCCACCAGGCGGTACTCTACTCGCTTCTCACCTCAGTTATAGAATTAATTGCTTGCTTTGGGAGGTTAGTTTGGGTCATTTTGAGGAGGTTGGGTTCTATAATTTAGTATTTTAGTGCCTTTCGACAAACAGTTCGATTCCTCCTTCCCGGGGGCGGGTTCTGAAACCTGGTCTTGCGATTGTTCGAGGTATTACAATAATCAAAAGAAACTTAATCGTGTGTGTCGTCGAAAGATTCTGTTTCCTGCAGTCTCGAAGATGACGTTCCTCATCTCGTGCAAAAGTTGGCACGGAAGGTGGAGCCGAGCACCTACTGCCTGATTCCATTACTCATACCCCAAATCTAAATATTGTATCAATGTACCGAGCCTCGTGAAATTTCCTACTCAATGCTAAATTGACACAGATTGTAGCAAAGACGGAAATAGCCAATATTCACTGATGTTGGCTGGGGCTCCATTTAAGATGTTTGTTCAGAAGGAACTTGATCTAGTAAGCGTTATCGGTAACAGCGATTTGTTTGATAAATTGCTCTTGCTTCCATGTGAAAGTAGGCTCGGGACAGCTCTCCTAGATTCATTCAACAATCCACTAATCACGCAACCGATTTTTGTTTGCCTTTTGCCTTGCGCTATTGCATTGCTATCGTGCTGAAGGTTTTGGGCACTTTCGCTGGCTTTGCAAGACAGCATGTTCCTGGGAGTTTTTTCTTTCCTCTCGTAGGAAGTCGTTCAGGCGCTCTCATCGCAGCCTGTTGGTCAGCAATGATGTACTTCGGTCGGGAGGGCTATGTAAAATCCACTAGACGCATCGTCACCACGGCCCGCACCATCGCCAAGGGGTAACTGCTTTACTGCCTCTCTATCTTTCTACCCCCTTCTAGTTAATACAATGTGTAAAAATTTAGCAGTCGTAAAAAATAATCACTCTTGAATTAAAATTTTCTCCTTTGGTTGATAAGTTGACGCCAGAGGGCAGCTTCCACTATTCTTCTTCAATAGCTCTCATTTTTTTCTGGTAATGAAATTGGGTCGGCTTGATGTTTGATGGATGTGCCATCACTTGAACAAAAAGGCGACAATTTTTATAATGTGCCAGGAGATTATGAAGTGCATAGTAGCCGATTTCAACTTGCTATTCTTGCTATTTTTAGTGCTAACATGAATCTGTTCATCAATCAGTTATTTTTACTCAGCCTTTCTACGCCTGGTTGCTAAACGGGTGGAAGACTAGTTAAGGAAATTTGGGGAGTTGTGGTCGTCAATCATTGCAAGCTTTCAAGTAAACTTTCTTTCTGCAGTCCAGTCTTACCCACTTCATTCCTGACTGTATTGTAAAACACTAAGTTGGAGAAATTGTGAGAATTTGATGTTATTTCGATAGCCTCTGCAGATTCAGCCATCAATGGTAGATCTCTTCATTCCTTCCCACATTGACATGGCACTTGGCCAAGTAAATCAGGATTAGCTTTGAAATGGACTCACCACTCACCAACACCATTATGACGCTAGCTCCAACGTAATGCGTTGTGCTGGCTCTGCAGAAGAGTTAACGGTCTAGTAGTATGAATGTGGGGCTTGAATCTTGGGAGACTGTAAAGTCTATACTTTTGAATATACTATTACAAGTGTCATTCTGATGCAACAGCTTCGTGTTTCGGTGTCTGGTAGATTTGTCGTCTTGATAGGATGTCTATCGCATCTGTTTTGATTAGCTGCAGAGGATTTCGATTATCCAGCCATTGGAATTGCTTAATGTAGCATTAGTTTGATTCATGCATAAAGAATAGACCAACTAAAAGTGTGACTTTAAAAGGGAAGGTGAACAGATTGAGAATTTGGTACCAGTACAAGTTAACTGACGATCTTTTGCCTTCAGCGTGGCATCAATCCCCGGGCTACGCGTGTTAGGTGAGCCACAGGTGAGTGTGGTCGCCTTCACCTCGGATGACTTTGATATCTACCAACTGGCGGAGTTGATGTCACACCATCCGGACGGCTCGTCTAATTGGAGTCTCAGTATCCTCCAGTACCCTCCCGCGGTGCATTTCTGTGTCACTGACATGCACGCCCGCCGGGATATCGCGCAACTCTTCCTTGATGATCTCAAAGTGGCGGCTGAGCGCTTACTCAATTCACCCAAGAGCAAATCCACTGGCATGGTCAGTTTTTTGCATAACGTGTAGTTGCTCTTAAGTCTTTTCTATTTTCTCCTCTTCCTCCTCTGGTGTTGTGTGACCGCATTTCTAGACTATTAAGATCATATGATCAAAGGAGGTTGCGTGTTCTCCGATTTTATTCGTTTTCATTGGTTCTTTTAACGGATGACCTTGGCCCGGCCAAAACAATGCTGCAGACCTGAGAACAGGGTACTTATCAAAGTTCATCAGCATCTATTTCTTCTTGGCTCTTATTTTCCTAGATGGTAGCCCACCGATCTCGTTGAGTGTTGGGCGAATCCCATCGCATTACCAGTGGTGTAGCGTTGGAACTACTGTGGAGAATATTATGAGAGCTGGACAAATAGTTGTACGAGTAACGTGAGGAGATCTTGGTTCGTAGGAACCTGATTGGGTTCCCGTATTGGTCAGTGTAATTTCGGAATCTTAACTTAAAACAAGTCTTGGCGGCTAGTTTTGGATTGAACCTTCTTTTAGTAGATCACGATGCTAGCTTCGCCTGTACACTCCAAGGCATCTACACTAACTTTTTGTCACGCCTTCTGAGGATATTGAATCTCACTGGTGCTTGTTTTGACCTATGTAGGCGGCAGTCTACGGGATGTGCGCGCAGATCCCCGATCGTTCACTGGTTGCCTCCGTAGCAGCTAGTTTTCTTGACGCATGCTATGCAACTGAGGGGCCTGATGACTAGAAGTCCGTGTTGATAACTTCCTCCCCTTTCTCCTCTGAAGTAATTTTGTCAATTTGTTTTAATTTGCTTCCCAGCTGCATTAACTCACCTGACTTCTTATAAAGGAATTCTTATTGTGTTACTATGAGTTGTTGGAATTTATGTTGACTTTTCCTTGCTAGTGGAAATCGGTAATTCAGTTTTTTTCAGCATTTGCTTTCAATATTGCCAGACTCACGAAGGGATCTCCTTTCCTGAATCATTGCCCTCGACTGTCGTTAAAAAACCCAATTTCATGGTTAATTAGGTCTAAATCTTGTTTTTTTTTTTAAACTTACATCAAAGTTGATAAAGTTTGATGTGAGGGCGTTCTTAACTTTCGCATTAGCTGTAAACGTTATCGAGTTGCTTGTGTTTCCTGTTGTTGCATGTTGTATGGTCTTGAGTTGGTACTGCTGAACTAGAAGCAAATTGCTTCAAGGTTTTCACGAAACTGTGATAAACATTATAAAAGCATTCACGAAGCAGCAGCTAATAAGTGGAAATGGTAAGAGGTTCCCTGGAGTCCACCGAATCAAATATTGTCGGATTCAATATGGAGGGAAACGAACTACATGCAGAAAGATGAAGCGTACTCCAAGGCACCGTAACCACAGATGCAGTTCGCCTGTAGAATTAGGCTAACTCTCCGCTGCCATCAATGTAGCGTCCTGAGCCTTCCTGGAAGTCGGAAGACGACGTTATAACGGGGCAGGATATGCACTGTCGATGCACAGAAGGCATGACCCAAAGGTCTGCTACTATTTCTTCTTTCGTCTTCTAAGAAGTCTTGGGAGTCTGCATTATTGGTGGTGGAAGGCGGGCCCACTCTTAAAGGACAGGCACCTCAATTTTTGCCGCTGGGTGATGAACTTTAGTTGGGTGGAAGAAGTGCATATCGCCACAGATGGTCGAATCTGCGATGACCCATAGCAGAAGGGTTAGAAATGACAACTGCTGATTTTTCGTTACAAAGCCTGCTTATGGTATCTGTTTCAAGGCGTCGAGCATGTGAAAACGTGGTACTTCCTTCGAATCCCTGCTAACTGGCTAGAACTCAGGAACTCTGTGTAACAACATGGCAAGGAGGAATAGAAGCGGAACTCTACACTTCGCTAAATTCCGTTTTTATTGTTTTCAATAACTCTACTTTTGGGCCAGCGTTTCAGTTTAGGAGCAGGTTTGGTAGCTGACATCCCTATGCTTCCGAATCCGGTTTACATACAGGGCAAAACACCAGACCCAGTAGAATTGGCAAGGAAAATAAGTGACGCTGCAGTCAAATACCTCCTCAGTTGCACGCTAATACAGTGGCTGGTGTGGCTGGTTCGTGGGTGTTTTCCTTGAAGCGCCGGCTACTTTGTGATGGCCAACGCGGAAGAGCGCAGGGGGCCGACGCTTAAAAGTGAAGGGGGGCTCTGTAGTACGTTAGCTGCTTAACTCGAGGTTTTGGTAGGAGGGCACTTTGTGCCGACGCCACTGTGTCTTTGATCAACTTCAGGGAAACCTCGGGGCACTACAGAAATAGAAGTTTAATGCTCAACCTACCCTTGCACAAATAAACTAATGCACAAATCCTCATGAAGGGCAGTTCACAGGTCAAATGTGGTAGGAATCAAATCTTATTTTAGTGACCATTCTTAGCACGACTGAACGATCCTTGCTTTGATTTCGGTCAATATCTCAGTGGTATTGTAATAATGTTGGTGTTTATATACGCTTTGTAGGTGAGAGGCGGGAACACAAGATCCACGTGGTCGAAAAGGAGCTCGCGTGTTCTCCTCACGAGCCGGAGACTAACACCCCGTAGACTGGACATTCGCACCTACCTATTTCCCCTTTAAATAAAACTATGCCTGGAAAAGCTCGGTCTTCTGCCAGCAAGGTGAAAAGGGACGACGAGGAAGAACGGGATAATCCCGCTACAGTATGATACTCCTTTGAAGGTATTTGCACCAGCATACAACCAGCTGTCCCATACATTTGTGCTGCAAATGGTCTTCTTTAAAACTTTAAAAGTCATGCCAAAATGAAAGACACATTATCAGTAGAAAAGCCCTGCGTCTACAACTAGAATGAAAAACGCCACCATGAAGAACATAACCAAGGGAACCCAGCCAGGCCGCAGGGGAGAACTAATACCAAGTCCTAGTGGGAGATCGTATGTTGTCTACATGAGTGATGGGTTAACATTCAGGACGCAGAAAGCCACACTACCAGAGCAAGATATGCTGTGACACTTGTTTATTTAAGTGTATATTTTGAGCAAGAAAGGGTCGAGTTACACCAACTTATTTGGCTAAGCAGAAGCATTTAAGTTCTAAAATGGATCTAATCCTTTCGTGCCCGCTTTTCTAGTTCCAAAGACACGAAACCAGACGTGAAATTAAGAACCCTAAGGTTTGTTGCAATATAAAACAATCATATAAAAAGACTGAGCCCAATTATATTGCCCACAGCTCAGGCATCCAAAAAGGAGCGCAAGCTACCAAATCAAAATATTAGGTGATAAAGTCAAAGGTGACTAGAAAACGACCATTTCATTAGGGATTCCAAGGGCATTACAGCAAAATCCTCTTGATTGCAAGAGTAAAAATTTGCTTGGTTATGTTTAAAAAAGCAGCGATTTTAAATAATAATGCGCGGATAAAAAATGCGGCCAATTAGTTAGTTGTCAAGCATGAAAGAATTAGAGGTCAAGATAATAAAGTGGTATTTTTTACAGAGCTGATAGCTTGTAAATGCATCAATTTATTGGACATATTTTGTTTGTTTGAACTTCCAAAAAAATTTTTCAGTCATGTAATCTTCGGTCACTTTTGAAAAGGCGTGGTTTGCTCTGGTCGCGTGATCTTGCGGCTCCTGATTGATCTGGTCTCATATCCACGCGAATCTTGTTTGACGAACTCTGACATGGATCCAAGGCAGTATAGAAATAACTGTCGATCAGGTATGCTTGGTGTATTACCTAATACATATCGTTCTAGTACTAAAACCGGAGTACCTCAGTGCCGCTGAGACCATGAACCGTAGGGTTAACACGAATACTGCTCCGGTTTATTCTGATGGATATCCTGTGCCAATGAGGAGTCGTCATGACCGCTTTGCATCTGGTATTCGTCCCTTTTTTCCAATTAACACCTCCTAGGTCAGTCGTATAGTGTAATCAGAAGCCATTATACCAATAATCCAACTTTTATGTGTCACAAGCGTTTTCAAAACGAAGAAACCAGAAGCAAACAGCCGGGTCACAACCAAACTGAGCAATTGCGGCGCTCCAGAGAAATGGACATGTTTAAAGACATCGGTTTTAATTTCGATAATGATGTTTTGAGAGCTGTCCGATTAATGTATTCAGACAAGCGCTCAAGTGGCAGTCAAAACAATTTGCGAGTGACGAAGAAGGTTAATCTGTCCTCCACGCATTCCGTTGTGCGTGTTGCCACTCGTCTTTCCAATCGAGTGTTGTCGTTGTATGAAAGGAATCTCATAAAACGCATTTTAATCAGTATGCATGAGAAAGTCAACGAGGTCACGTGCAGGAGATTGCTGTCGCGGCTTGTCAAGGTACCATCAGTACCCTGCACACCCAACTGTTCTTGCTGTCTACGCTTAACCACGGAAGGGTGTATTCCCCATTCTTATTCCAATCAGAATTACAATGGCAATGAGGACGAAAGTTATGCTATTACGGGTACTAGATGGGTCGGTTCAACCGTAAGTGGTAGCAGGCACTTTGCGCTGCCTCCAGAAAACGGTCCGTGTCCCATGGGGATGATTGACAGATCCTTTCGTCAGTCCCTCTCCCTTGACACCAGTCCCTCTTCCGAGCCGTGCGTTAGTCCAGCGACACCCCCTGTCGAGCGCTGTATCGACGTCCACCACGACCACTTGCCTCCGGATGATGTAATCTCCAGCAGTAGCAGTTGCAACTCTCTGTAATGGGATTTTGTAAATTTTTTAGATTTGTATTTTTCGTACATGTGCTTCTGCCTGCCTTTTGTTTTAACTATCGTGCGTCTTATGCTCCCTCCACTGTCGGCACTGATCATGTAGCTCGCTATGATTTGTGTATCCTTGATTATGACGCACTTGTAGTTAAGCTGTATTCAATCCGCTACCCCCCCCCCCCACTTTATTGTGTTATTTTGTATTCCCCAAATCTGGTTCAATGCTCTCATGTACTAAAAACTGACCGTCTTGGAGAAAAATGTTTTGTTACCATGTATAAACTGTCCCCTGTAAATGATCTCTCATTTTGCTGAGGCTGCATTCTTTGGTGCCCAGGGTCACTTGCGCGTCCAAAAGCACTTTTTGATTGTTTAATTAGGTCTGGATCCGAGGGCCGCCAGTCGAGTAGGTGTTTGTTGCCAAACTCAACAGTCAAACCGAAAGCCAGCGGCGATGCTGTGAACTTTCTACGCTGCCCCCAAGATTGACTTCTTTGGCAGCATTGACGCCACTTCATCTTGAGTCCCGGGTAGAGTACTCTATAGGCGAATAGCGCACTACGTCGCAGACAAAACCTGAACACACGAAAACAACGTTTTTGATATAATTTGTATAGTAGTAAAGGGGATGGTAGTGTCATTCAGTGACGCAAACAAACATGAACACCAGGTTGTGTGTGCGCACGTTGATTGGCTTACTGAATTTTTTTGAAAAAAAGGGGAGAAGGGTTGGCGGCAAGGATTTAAATAGCCTCAACTGGTCCCTTGGCAGGCTCGTATCCCCCTTCTCCTGGGGGGGGATGCTGTTGGACTTCCTTGAGGTGGTAGGTGCGCGCAAAAATCAATACAGGGTTGGTCATTGATTTTCGAAGGGATCCAGGGTCCCTTTCTGTGCATGAATCCCAAGGTATCGTGAGTGGAAAGGCATTAGTGGAATGAGCAGCATGAACGTCAGTGTAAACATCGTGTCACGCCACCATCAACATCATCATTGTGGTCGCTGACCTTACGTTTGTTGGCCGATGGCCCGTTCGAAGAACTGTGACATTCCACCAGTGCAAATATATCAATGTGGTCAGCGATGACGCCATTTATTACCTCGAGGTACCTAAATTGGTTCAATGTGGAAGCCTTGTGGGTTGAATGAGTAGTAGGAATAATGTCTCAATTTCTAATTTCTCCTCAAAAATGCCTTTAAAAGGCTGTTTTGGACAAAAGAAGTCGTGATTTTCTTCTTGAATGGAAGCCTATGTCCCAACCGGCAGCCAAAGAATTCAAATCGTGGATTTGTCTAAGACTTTGGAATCTCTTATTATATGGCCATTCCTCCAACTCCCTGTAAAATCACCTGTTGATACTTGTAAACTATTGAAATCAGGTCAACTTAAACCTCTGGGTGGCAATATCATAAAACGTAAATGCACTGGGGAAGAGAGAAAGTTTTAACAGATTTCACTCCCTTAGAAGTGCATTGTTAGGTGATCTGGCATGACCAAACTGTGACTTTGCTTTGCTCTGACCGCATATCCTCCCACTGTTTCGCTTTGGCAACACAGTTTACTGCATCACCTCTACCGATACAAGAAATTCTCGCCTAGCCTAAAATTAACAAGGTTATTAGCTTCTTCCTCCCATTCTGAGGCACCAACTTCCACTACTGCCCTCGTTGTCCATTGTGATGATGGAATCGATGGCAGCAGCGGCGGCGGCGGCGGCGGTGGTGGTGGTAGTGATTACGTGATAAGTGTGGCGTGGGCTTTTGGCGGCAGGCCAACAACAAAAACCCTCACATTACTCCGAAGGCAAAAGGACCAATCACTAAACCCCATGTGTTACGTGGTCACCATGGTACGTAGAACTGACGCAAGCATGCCCACAAATCGAGCAGGGCACTTTCAAGTAAAAATAGCTCGCCTTACCCTAAATGTTTATGGACGGCCAACATAAAAAAGTGGAGGATGCAGATAATGATAATTATTATTTTTTTTAGCTTCAGGCACTCTGTACTACAACAACTGTGCCTTTCGTGTTTGTGGGTGCCAAGTCCTCTCCCCCTTCCCTCTTCACATTGTGTTGTCTACAATAAATCAAATGGTATGTAGGCATGCGTGTGTGTGTTTGTGTGTGTGGGCGGAGATGAGGGTATTTGCTACAAGGGGTGGAGGTGAAAGGGGGGGGAGAGGAGGGCAGGGTGAGGTCGACATTATTGATGCTTTTGTGTGCGTGCGCACGTGCGTGCGTGCACAGGTATGCGTGTGCAAGCAGGCATGCACGAATACCCGAGTGCGACAGACTTGAACATGCGTACACTTCTACTGTGTGTGCGTGTGTGCGCATGTGATGCTTTAGTTAACTAGGCAACCTTGAGCGAGCATTGTTTACCGTAGGCACACTCACCCCCTTCCCGTCCTCCCCTTTACCACACCGACCCTCTCTCCCCCCCCCCACCTCTGGCGAAACACGCACACTGCTGCGTCATGCGTCGAGTAATCGACCTTTCAAGGTTCCGCTCTCTCTCTCTCTCTCTCTCGCCCTCCAGCCAGCATTCGCCTCACGCTTTTAAAAGCACCGATCTGTGCGCGGTTTATTTAGATTAACTTAGTAGCCACTGTACCCCACACTCTCCCCGTAGAGCCATCAAATAAAGGCCAAACACAATTCGAGAATGTCTGTGTCATGACAACAACCAAAATTGTAATGCGCGGTGTTGATAAATTTGCGAGTCTGAATAGAATAGACAATGGGGTCATAAATTTTGCAGCATAATTGTACTTCCAACAGCGGCATTTAATAGCTACTTCCGGCCACCCTGGACAAGTCAAGTCATAGTGTGCACGTGTTAATGTATGTATGTATGTATGTATGCATACAGACATACTGTGTGTAAGAGTGCGCAATTAATAATTCCGCTTCACATGCTCCGGGGGTGTGTCATGTCCGAGAAATGGCTCGCCACCGCCACCACCGTCATCGCCAAACTCTCCGAGGGCGAAATTATAGCCATTGGTTGGGCGAAATGATGTCAGTGGGCTTTTATGACTCCCAAAAGGGTAAGGCAGACTAGCCGACTTCCTTTTTTGTCGTCTACGCACAGTCACTGACTACGCCTAGCCCATTGGTCGGTTGAATGGAGCCGAGGGAACCCGAGAGGCCATCACTGGAAGTTGGAGTTTGCAACACTGCCGAAATAGCAAAGTATTCGGTTCACGTCATTTCCGTGCAAACAGTCCATCAGACCCTATACCTATTCTACCACCTCGGACGCTAAAAAGGTCTATCCGAAGTTCCAGATTTAACGAATTTTCCAGCTATCATCCACCATTCTCCGCTTGACAACACAATCTATGGGTAGTCATATTGACAGTACATTTTTTGTCGAATCAAGGACTGTAGCAGTTACCCATTACTTATTCACCAATTTAAATAATCGTGATTGTCAGTTAAGTTCAAGCTCGCCCATGGAACGACAGTCCCTTCGATTTTTCGGCGAGGACACGCCAAGAGTGAAAGCGTGAGTAGCAAAGCCATGCACCAGGTCACTGACTCACACACCCAAGGTCTAGTTTCCGCTTGTGCATAAGTACGCACACAATGAGACGGCCTTGGGCTGGCCAGACCATGGGATGACAACGACGCCAAGACATCGCCGACTAAGCCTGGAGCGCAGTGCTGATAGCGATGATTTGTTACCCGTGGAGGCTCCTACATGTGTGAATGCGTGCGCATGCAAGTGCACCACGTCTTTCGTTTCAAGGAGGGAGGGGAGTCTTCAACTAAACGATGCGCATAAAATTTCGTCTTTCTAATATGCTTACTCAGCTCGACATTTATTGTTCCTTCTGATGCTGCTTTTTTTTTCAGTCCAGTCAACATTATACATTAAATACGTGGTAAAAAGTTCACCTTTATCAAAGCTCTAAATAAAACCCAGCTTTAATTAAAAAAAAAATAATAACAAAGTCGTGGATTTAGCAAGCGCCTAGGTGACTAATTGTCCTCAGAGTTTGAAATGAGCGCATCCCACCGCGAGCGAATGAGCAGTGAGCATCGATTATCGATTTAGCGCCGGAGATTCACACGCAAACACGCCCACGAGGTCGCGGATGATTTCTGCTCGCGTGAATCATCCACGCGGGCACGCGGGCAGTCGGTGAAGGGACGACCTTCGGTGGCGACGTCAGTGAGTGCGATAAATTTGCGAACAGTATTAAGACGTGTTCTCACACGCGTTCCCGCGAGGAACAATGCGACTTAATTGGGGGAGAGCAGTCGGAGGAGAGGGGGCGGTAGGGGTATGCGATCAGAGGCTGCAGCTTTGCACGCATCGTTCACTCACTCACATCGTGTCAGCGCATGCGCGGTGAATAATAGATGGACTGTGCTAACGCCAACAGCAACCACAGCTACGTCGTTCAGCTGTCTAGACTACCATAAGGCGCGGAAGGGCATAGTCGTGTGTGTCAATGGACCGACTTCTTGCTATCGTCTTCAATCTTAAACTCATATTTAACCTTATGGAACTGGATGTCAAGGCTGTTGTAATGTTGGAAAATAACATGGCCTATGATGCGACGATGACGCATAGGGGAATGCGAAGCCTCGAGACATCAAGATATCACGAAACTATGTGGTGAGAAATCGCCTTTAGGTGTCAGCTTCGACGATGGTCTAGCAGATTAAACCTTTTCCCACGCACTTTGATAATGGCGGTTACACAGACAAGAATCTTCGATCGGTCAAATCCTCACGATGTGATGTAATTTCATGGGAAGGTGAAGCTCCCGTTCCCCTTTATCGATCACCCGGTAGTCCGGTTAAATCATACGCCCATGGGCCATTAAACTGGATGGATGGCATTTGTTGATTCGATAATAAAATACACTTGGTCTATTGCTTCAGCGTTGCCAACGGCAGTGGCACCGAACTACACTTTCTTTTAGCAAATATCTTGTACTTTCAGTCCGCAAAGAGCGTGCGCTCGAGCATGCAGGCGAGACAGAGGAGTCGAGGTTTGGCACGCGGATTGTCTCACTTTATGTGCATGCATGTGAGTGTGCGTGCGCGTGTACTTTTGGCATCTCTGCTCTGGGCTGACGGAGCAGTTCAAGGGTGTGCAAACGCACAAAAACCTAAAACATAAGGTTATTCTTGTGTTTATCATGGCTACTTCCTTCGCCTAACGAAATAATTATTTCGTTCTACTATCATCCGTTTAATCATTATGGTGCCGGAGCGTTACCGTAGAGAAAGGCGATGCTACTACTTATAACGCATCAGCCACCACACTGCAATATAACATGGCTTGATGAGCTGACTTTCTGATTGGTCTGAATTAGCCTGACCCCACATTTCGCAGGAGGTGAGGCCGAAGCGACTAAAATATGAACACCTGTGGCACGCCGCGATTGGAATATATCAAGCTCCACAGCCAGTCATGTCATCAGGGTGAACTGAGCATCAACGATTAAATAATTCGTTTTCATTTTGTTGCCACTTTCTATTACCTTCTCAAAAGTGCCAGATTTTGTACAAATTTTTGGTAGAAGGTCAACCTAACTGTCTTTTCTACTGACGTCTCCGTCGGATGGTCGTAAAGCCAACGACAACGCACCAATAAGAATCAAGACAAATCCACTAGATACAGGTAAAGACAAGAAAATTTAAGATTATCCAAGCGTCTTCTGGGGATGACCATTAACAGTGCAGAATTAAATGACGAAACAACTGTTTCAAATTGCTACAGAATTGTATATTCCTCTTTTGGAGACCCATATTTGATGCAAGCTGTTTATTCCGCCCACTTAACTTAGGCCGAAAGCTTGCCTAATGGCTTGGCTAGGATCACCATCAATGATCAGTGGAATTGTTTAAAGCGCAGGCATTCTGGATTCCAGATAACTCCTACCACTTAAAATCCAGGCCACGAAGTATGTCGGCGACAAGGTGAAACATTCTTCGGAACATCCGAACTAATAACACGCAGGGACAATGAATTCACTTGGGGATCATATTTATAGCTATGTGTCTCAAATCTGGGTGGTATGCCCGCTGGGACATCCCAGAAACCCAATGAAATTTGTGCATTCAAACATCATCGACAGCTCTAGCCAACCTACCTCGGCTTGCCGTAATGGGGTAGTAGCGCAAAAATAACTTCCTATGCCGATCAAATCTCTTAGACAGCCTAGGAATATTCCCAGAATTTTAGTGTCTCCAAAATTAGTAATGGAGCTTCACCGTTATTTACACAGCTAAAAATAAACAAGTGATAACACTGACTGCTTCCATTTTATGTGCTAAGAGATATTCGCAAATTGCGATAAATTAACAGTGGAAATTACAATTGATTAGGGAGATCGGAACAAGTTTTTCGTATTAGCTGACCTATTTTATCACTCAATTTTAATTGGGTACTTAGACGGTGTTTCAAGGTCACATCAACGTCCAGCCAATGGCGTTGCAACACATAAATCACCCTCCCAAGTCCAAAGCTATTGGCTTTAATGGATTACTAGGGCGGATAATGCTGGAACCACTGAGACGGGCTCAATTTTCTCCCTATTTTTGCTCCCCACAATCTTATCCATGTTCAACACATATGCACCTACAGAGCTGTTGAAGACCTTTAACAGACTACACAATTGTTAGTACAATTTGATGTAAGATATGAGCGTTGTGGTCTGATCGTGACGCTCCCGTTGCGAAGACCTTCAAAAAATGACGTTTGCGTTAAATGCTGTTAAGACGACTTACGTCACAGGAGTGGCGTCGCAGTGCTATGGCGTACAAATGCATACAGCTTTTACCTTGGACTGACTTTACAGGTAGAAGAGAAGAGGTGTAAGCCGGAAAGCTGAAGAGCACTTATGGTGTCTTACAGCTTCTACAAAAGTGCAGAAACAACCTAATTCGCGCACAATCTGTTTTAAATGTTACAATTTCCCAGAAGGAAATGTCAGAGTATCAGTTTTCGCTTTAGTAAGATGGAACAACTACTTAACTAATAGAATAAGTTCCTAGATGGTACTATCCATGATAAAGCAAGTAGCTGACTCCTTTCGTTGTTGAATGATGCAAATGTGACTTTGGTTAAGCCAAGGGTCGCCAATTTATGAAACAGTTTCTTTCAATATTTGATGGCAACTGGTTGTCAAACTTGACATAATTTCGAATGACAAGTAAGGATGAGTGGATAGGTATGGGCTAGCTTATGAGTATTTTCGGGTTTTAACTAGATCTCGTAATATCTACCTGGCATACCTTCAAAACGCGCATAAATTACTATTTTAATTGACTCGATGGTTATTTTTAAGTAAATTATCTCGGCTTTTCTCCCCGGTAGGCCAAAGTCCATCTAGAGGTTTAATAATACGTTTCTAGTCTTTCCGTGGTTCAAGACAGCGTTTGTTCATCTAAGCTGATGATTCTTCATATTTTCCATCATAGTAGAACCACTTAGTGCCCCTTTAGGGGTTACTGAGGTTCCAACGACATAAAAGTGCCACAACCTCGATGCTCCAACCCAAAGCTATGCATTCATTGTGAACCTCTAACATCGTGGAGGTTGTGAACCATGAATGCTGAGTGATCAACTCCATTTCAGGCTGTTCTGTTGTAACCAGACTAAACAAATCGAAAAGACATTTAAAGAACCAGTTTCCGAAACTCACTAAAAATGGTGTGCTAGGATACCATCATACATTACAGAAGGTTTTAAATTTTTCAGACGAGTGAATAGCTGTCTAGACATACATTCCTGCGGAAAGCGTACATCACACACAGGATTCCAGCAATGCATGTCGCAAGTAAGAGTGGCGTAAATTTTGGAAGCCTTTCTGCAGTAGTAAGAGGTGATTACACAGTCTTTGTCCCTGCATCGAGATTGTCTAGTCTCCCGAGATTCCGTCTATAACCTCTTTGTTTATATCACTTAAGCTACTAGTCGCCCAGCCCTTCTCAATGCTGATAACAAAGGACTTCCTAATTCTCATGCTTTCTAAAGGATATTGCATTAGTGACAGCATTGATGGGGATCATAAGAGAAGGACAAAGTAACCTTCTATAAGTTGGATAGTATGCCAATCTGCTACGGAGGACATCACGCCCTCTTCTATCCCCGGCTAAGGAGGGTCCAGGCCTGAAGACATCGAAATCAACCCTGAAAAACTACTTACAATACCAATTCTCTTCGTCAGAACTATATTGAGTCGAGAGCTTAACTTAATTGTTATATGCACAAGTACATTTTGGCGGCGACTCATCAGACTACAAAGCCTAGACGCGCCGACTACTGACGAAATGTTGGAAAGTGGGGGAGCAGTAGTCTAGTGACGGAGGAAGGGGAACAAGGTACAACCCGAAGCTACTCAACTAAAAGCGTAAGGGGGCCTAATTGCGGAGACCACTGACTCTCCCGCCCTCCGGGTGACTTTCAGCAGTCTCGACGGTTGTCGCTATGCTAAAAAGCCTGAAACGTGCTTACAGTAGCAGGATGATTAGTGGCTTACAGACGCTAGAATTTGTAGAAACTCTTAAAGAGCGTTAAAAACTATGTTTCTATAGCCCCTCTTAACAATGGAGCAGACAAAACACTGTCAATGGCAGATTGTCTCTTCTTGCAGGGAGGATTTCTTCAAGGACGACATTCATGATCTCGCTGGCAGTAATCATAAATGATCTGATTGTGGACCATTGAGTGTCAATTCATACTCTTCAACTTTCGTTTCTTGTTGAGATTGACAAAACTCGACATAAAACTTAGCTTGACAACTTTTAGTTGCACAACATGGGAAGGAATATTTAATAGCAGAGAATCAACAGAACCGCATAAGCATAGTTCCATTTACATAATATCCGAAGCTGACAACAGTTGATTCGGTGGAATTGCTAAAGGCGATAAAAAAGACACTCAACACGCTGGTTACACCTAAAAATGATGGGGCTTTCTGATAGTTTACTTAGCATTTATTTGATTTACTACTAGGCTTTTAAAATTAAGCCATTATTTCCAAGGAATGGTATTTTTTAAGTGGTTCTTACTTTCCGCTTGAGATATGGCCCTCTGGCCCTGTAGCACTTCTCGACACGACCACTAAATCATTGTCCCATTATAGCTATGGAAGAGACTTGATTAGTTTATGGTTACTCGGGGTGTATTTATGACTCACTCCACCAATTTAGTATAGTTTCCTTTTATAAATTTATTTACTTGGTTCTTTAGGGTAATGTAAAGTAGATTGGATCTTGATAGCCTTTCAATTCTTGGCTTGAATTGTCAAAATGCGCTTTTACTGGCAAAATGTCATCACCATATATGGAACTGGTTACAGCTATTTGGATATCTATCACCCTGAAGAAATCTAGCTTTAAAACTCAGGACACTTTGAGAAATAGTACTTTAAGTGACCTAGCAGTCAAATTTAGATAAACTGTAGCACTTCTAGCCGTGTCTGAAGTTGAATGAAGGCAAAATACCTGAAAATGAATGTGTAATATCGACGTAGCGAAGGGTTGGGGCTAATGACATAGAGCCCTTGGGCCAGGTCGTCCAGGTGAAATATAATCACCAAGCCCTCGGTGCCTGCGTAGTCAAAACAAACAAAACAAAACAAACAAAACCATAAGCTAGCCAAATCCGTGCGGTTAGGGTCGACATTATTCCATTTCTATTTTGAAATAAATCTCTTGCCGAAGATGCTACTTATAAAAGCTACTTATTTATGACTGTCAGACTATACTAACCCGGGGCAAACAAGTGCAGGAAATGTGTAGTTCTAATTCACCCCTCAAGGTGTAAGAGGATGGGGATAAAACTAGAACTACAGAGCCAGAAGATGCTCCTATAAACACTTTATCACCGACTTAACCACATTTACGGTAAAGCATTTCATTTACTCTCAGGGAAGCAAAAGCCTGTGAATTCCTCTTTTATAAAACCTACGCTTCTATCTCACTTTCGTTTCCCGACCATCTTTCCTTTATCGTACGAGATTATCCTCTGCAAGAAAGTTAGACAATCATTTTGAGAAATGAGAGAAATGAGGACAAAGGAGCATCACCTTCTCCTGAATGAGTAGTGCGGTGTATGCTATGGAGTCCGGTGTTACGAAAATACGAATATTTTTTCTTCTATCTAATTTACTAGTCCTGATTGTTTCTCAAGATGTTGGTCTTGCACACCTTCTAGATCCTATCCGTATTCGTTTAGCTTTCTACACAAAACATTCCATTTTCAGCTCACTGTTCACACGAAACCTGATCTTCAGGGGATGTGATCCTCATGAAATGTAGGCTGGTGAGTAAATCGCCCGAAAATAAACCAGTGGTAAGTTTTTCATCCTTGAATCATAAAGCCTAGTTCTTAGCACAAGTTAATGGGTAAATAAATTTCTAGGAGATGAAAAGCATGTTGTTCGTCTCCTAGTCGACATGTCGATAACAACATGTAGATCATGAAGATTACACTGCCCAAATCCTTCATGGGCGATTTGTCCACCAATTACTGTCAGAACGTTGAAAAATGATTCTACAGCCTTGAAGCCGGATGAAGCTCGAATCGTAAAGCACATAAGGTAGAATCTCATTGGGTTCAGACGACAGGAGGATAGCAAAGAGCCCAACAAGGAACGCCAGCGCTAGAGCTTGATGAATAATGACAGTAATATATCAAAGTAAGTTAATTACTTCCTCCAGAAATGCGGTCACTCGAACCCCATCTGCTCTAACAAAAGCACACCAACTGGTCAGCCGAACCACCAGTAAAACCTTTCAACCATCAAAAATTGTCATCAGCTTGCTACTACCGACACGCATTACCCTCCTAGAAGGAGAATGTTCATTTGATATTTGTACAGCAGGTATCTGAGACTAGGCTTTTGCGAACTCTCTAATGCTTCGTTATTTCCCATCGTGGTGACCTTTGGACACTATCGCCTTCCTCCTTTTCCCATTGGAAATGCTTACGTTACATGTTCATCCAGAAGTATGGAATTCACATTATAAAAAGGATTGTTTGGGAGGAACTTCAAGAAGGGCGTAGGGGTGGAAGTATAGGTGCTCCTTTCCCCCCTAGTAGCGTTACAGCCTCGTAATGCCGTCCCGTTTCCCACCTTCTGATTGGGAAAATACGAGACACACACTTTTCGCAATGAATTAGGATATTCCCTATTAGGGTTATTTATGCGTGACATCTTGACTTACTTCGAATTCTACTAGGCACCTTGTGCTTCTTATCAGTCTGCGAAAACTAGTCACATCGAATCGTGACTTACAGGTCTGGTTGAGTCTGCAGCTAAAGCATTGAAACAGGCTGTTCACAGTTGGAGTGTTTACTTTTCGAGTAGCTGATGAGTTCGTCACTTCGGTAGTCCAAGTTTTGGTACCATTTGAACAATGCGACGTCTGAACTGTGGACGTCAAGCGTACTCTGCGTCTGGCAGCAAACGTTCTAAACAGGAAAAACACATTGATTTTGTGGTCGGCATCGCTCTATGACATCCACTTTTAGCTTTTACAATCTAATCCTATGTACGTGACTTAGACGGAATCCCTTCCATTTTGCATGCCTTGTTCTTGGCTCGTGTGATGCCAAAAAAAAAAAAAAAAACAATTTCCAGACGAAATTAAGGTCTTGCCTTCTGCTATTCTTCTCATTCCGGAAATAAAAATGAACAAGTATTCAGTAGTTATTTAAAAAGCCTTTTCAAATGATGAATCGCCATTTTGCTACTGAGATTTTTTGGCTTCACTTGAAGGCTCCCGATTTATCCCCATCGTGACCACTGACAAATTGTCAAATGCTTTCATGCTCCAATCAAGAAGATGGGTATTTTGGCATAAACATCCACACACCCACTAATATTTATTCAAGAGATGGGTATAAAACCAGGGCTTAAAAATTACCTTAGGAACCGGTCGTGCAGGATGATATGATCAATTTATTCCCAAGTTAATGTGATACGGACCATTACTTTATGTCCCAATTTGAAGTTCAGTATGACTTGTGTGTCAGCGTCAACGAACTGGAAATTTACACAAATCTAACCATTTAAACAGACTTTCCAGGCCACCGGTTCTATTCATAATGGCGGTTTCGCCGAGGAAACTGGTAACTTTTTCGACAAATTTAGTTATTAATGTGACACTTACTTCCTTCCAATAAGTGTGTGCTATTTTGTTACAGAGAAGAAAAATTTTAAGGGACGAAAATTGCATAAAATACTCCTATTGGAGTATTTATTGACGGTTGCATTTTGGCTAGGTAAGAAGTTTCTCCCAACTGTTCATATTTACCTATTAAAAACAATAGTCATTGTAAGCAGGAAATTTCTCCGACCTTCCTGTACGCTCTTCTCTTCTTCAAAAACGTTACAGGAAGAGGCAATGAAAGGCATAAATACTAATACAAGTCAAAAATGAGAACACAAATTCTACAAACCTGACAGACTAATATTGTGATTGGCTGAACTCTCGCCCAGTGTTACATCCCCGATAGACCTAAATAAATTCTTCTAGAAACCGAGGTTTTCAATGCCTCCAAGCCCTTCTATGTGAGTGACACGACAGCTGCTACTAGTGCAGTCCAGTCTGCGTCAGGAGTGTCAGAGGGGAATGATAATTTGGGTGGGCAGTGCCAAAGAATGGCCTTCTGTCACAAAATGCTTTTCCCAATACGACATGACCAAAACAGGGCATTTTTTATGGTCTTCAGAAAAACCCACCTTGTCATGTCTTGTGTGTTGACAGACTTTTAAACCCTCGATGTTATTGGTCTGAAGTTGTCAAAGTAATCAAATTTGTCTGATTTCATGTGTGCACGAAACAAAAGTAGAGAGAGAGGGAAAAAAAATCTACAAACTGCGTGTGCATTGTCAAGACATTAACCCCTCGACAAATTATTAACCCTTTTATGGCACAAAACAGAGAGTATGTAGTGATTGGCTCAGATCTTTCAACTCATTATTTCAATGGGCTGAGGCAACCTATAAAATGCTATTTCAGTAAGTGTGCCAAATGATACCCTTTTGGCATGATTTCTTATGGAATTGAGGCAATCCTCTGTTGTCAACTATTTTGCTGTCGCCAATTCGTCACTGATGATTAAAATTAGTGAAACTTGTATTCTTTTAGATTATACCACTCAGATTCCAATTGAGTAGGCACCATGTGGAATGAAGGGGAATGGATCTACTCGATAAGTTGAGGCTGATCCACTCCACACTGCTTACTCTTTGGCTATAACACTATCATTTCAGTTATTTGATTTATGCTTAAATAGGACAAGTTTCTGCATTGCCAAATCACTGGAATGTAGCTTTTTTTCCATCCTCCAGGAAAGACTGGCCAAAATATAAAAAGTAGTGCGATAAAAGGAAGAATTTCCTGTTAATGACACAGACGTCCATCTTCACTTAGATGGGAAACAGGAAGAATGCGAATGGAAAAAAAGCATAATCAAAAAAGCTACTAAAATACAGCCAAAATGGCATCGGGATACGGAAATGTTAAATGCTATGCGGTGTTTTTGTAGCCGAAGAAAGAAAAAAAATTAAACTCATGGTGTAAGACTGTTGATGGGGGGGAGGAGCAGGGCACCGATTTAAAATTAATCGTTGAAATATGCCAAAATCTCAGGTTTTATGGTATTGTTATGGAGGCGGACTAATACCTATGAAAAATATGCTGGCGCCTGTGAGATAATAGGTCAAAGGTCACGACATGAACCTGAACCATCTGCGTAGATAGCGGACTGGCGAGGGAAGAATAAGAACTAAGCAAAATTAACACTAATTCATAAAAATATCATTCTATTAAGCTGCCGATTTTTTATCTACATTATGAAACTTTAATGGCTTATTTAATTTTCGATTCTTGCAGCGTGTCATTTAGGACTCCACCATTGTTCCTCTTCCAGGTCATGTCAGTGGCTCCCAAGCCCTAGATCGCATCGAAAATACATTTTCAGCCCCAGTATTATGTGTTTTTTCGTCTTCATGAAATTGTCGGCGCGCCACATTAATTTTGCGACCCTAAGGCTATCAAAAATTAGCATTCCGATCACTTCATTAGTTTGGGTAATGAGAATTACCTTACTGAGAAGATGGTGAAAACTGAGATATAGTTTGGTATTGGCCAAAAACTCACCCCATTTTTATCCTTTCTCATTCTAAACAGAGCAAAAATTTTTTTACGGAAAACTAAATGCAATGCATTGAACAAATTGGCATATCTGATGCTCCTCTTGCGTTTTTGCCTTCCCATTTGTGCCTTGCCGCGGTCATCAAGTATTTTATCGCAAGATCTCCAGACAATATGTGACAATGGATGGCATTGCAAGCTGCCATGCAATCCTTATTTTTTTCTAGAGCATTGCAGTGGGAGAAAATGAAATGCACAAATGTCAACTTTTTGCCTCAACTGCGTAACTCATTTGTTCTGTCACTTCTGGATGCCAAAGTGTCACTTTTTTTGCCCTTTCCTTTACTGATTTGCACCAAAGCGTCCTTGAAGCAAATTTTTCTTATTTTTAGGAAGGAAAGATGTGACTTAACTGAAGGAAAGTGCATTCCACAGAATTTCTTTTATTGAATCCTTTGGTGGCCCAGAGAAGGCTAACTTTAACAACATCACTTCCTGACTGCCAAAATCTACCTGGAGGAAAAAAGTAGCAGTTACTAGTATTGAAAGGCTAGAACAAAGAGAATTTGTAATACATGGCTACCTAAAATGCAGCTTTTTGGCGAGAGGCAGCCAGTGAATACGAGCCTCGTGATGGATTGGAGGAATCGAATCCTCCTCTGTATCCATAAAGGATGGCCACATCCAACTTGTCTGCTCATTCCAAGGGCATTAGCACAGGGGTAGAAGGGAGAAAAACTGAGTCTGTAGCAGCCTTATCAGATTTTAATCTGAAAATATCGCTTCCAGATTGCCCTATATGACGCCCTCCGCAGGAGGATTCCCCCCAACTCAAACATTCAAGAGACCATCTGCTTTAATTAAATCAGCCCACTGGATCTATGTTAAGTGATTTCTTCTCGTTTTCCAGGGAGATGGCAACTTTTGTCTTCAAAGTCCTGCTTTTTTACAGCATTCTTCTACGGTATTTTCGGCATTGTGGTCTCGAGAATGGACCTACTAACTGTCAAGTTGTACAGATGTGACTGACGGGAAGTTACTAAAGAATGCCCAATAAACACCAAGAAAAGCTACTAGGCAGGATAATTTTTGATCCCCGTGATTTACGTTGACAGCCGGTGCTGACAATAACAACCCCTCAACAATACTTTTTTCTTCATCTCAAATTCAGAACTCATGTAGGTCAGTAGCTGCTCTTAGTTCACAGCACCACTTATAAATTAAAGCATTTTTGATAAATATCCCCAAAGAGACAAATGAAATTTTCATGATGAAGGCAGAAAGAGTAGGGGAACTGGAGTGTGTTCAGCAAATATCCCCTCCACCTTTGTGGAGGTACGATTTAACCTCTCGTTATAACGTACAAAAGAGCCAAATTTTGACAATAAGCCCAAATTTTGCTTTTTTTCAAGTTGGTGCAGCACAGTGGTGATATTATCACCCGTTGAATTTCTCCCCCAGTCCTCAAATCGGAACGCCAAACTGTCCGAATGTGGGTAAACTGATTCCACGACGGCAACATTCCGATTTCTACGGCTCTTTACTTTGTCCAGAATAAACAGGCAAACCTTCAAGGTTAAGGGGTTAATAATTCTAACAAAACCTTCCCATGACTTGGATCCCTGCACACAATGAAGTTCTTGCCCTTGTATCCTATTGTTCTGTGAACTTCAAATGAATGCTTCCACTTAAACAGATGAAAAGTAATGTCTACACAAGTAAGGACGTGAAACAATAAAAGCTTGCTCAAGTGACTTTAAAAATTTCCAGATGACTGGAAGCATAAAACTTGTTTCTTTTTCCCAAATGGAATGGTGAAACAAAAGACAATATTGCGCATGCAAAAAACGTCTACTTTTCCACCTTAGAAAAAGAAGAGGGTGCGAAATAAAAGGAGTCTACCGAAGGTAAGAAAAAGCCGTTCACTTGAAGAACCTCAGAACAATTAGTCTCCATTTGCGCAGCTCGTTTTAATGAGGTACTTCAACCAAGTCCATTTTAAAATAAAAATTGCAATATTAGAGTTTCGCTTGATTTCTGAGGGTTTAAGCGGCCAGGCGCTCAACACTCCAAAAGGAAGGAAGGAAGGAAGGAAGGAAGGAAGGCAAGAGAGGAGACATGAATGACACGAATATGTGTGAAGTGATGGCCAAATTCTCAGAAGCACAGCAAGTGTGGACATGCTTTTAGAGCTGGTAGAACAACACGACAGAACATGCTGCCATCTCTAAACTTTGCATTAGCAACACCACACCCACTTAGAGACAGCACATTTGGATTCTAGTTTTGTCTAGAATAGTACCCAAATGCGGAGTCATGCAATGGAAATGATAAATTATTAGGGTGAGTTTCATTACTTATCTTATTTGCATTTTTAATATATAATCTAGTGACCATCTCAAAGTCAATCGTCAATCTACTTCCGGACCAGCATGCCCGCCAGCATGCATGGCGCCGAGGGTGGATTATGGTGGTAGCAGTAGTAAGCCAAACTGGTCCATCTACTGTATGCCACGCCTGAATATCTGCTTTAGGTGGTTGAGTCAACGACAACGCGAAGGAAGACGATTGTCGAAATCCAGCTGACTTGACAGCCATTCTATTTTAAAGCTCTGCAAGTCGATCGCTAGTGGAATGAGGTCTCGTTTCAACGCATTCGTTACCAAAGCCGATATGTTCCGGTCTGTTTCCAACCGCTAAGATTTCCAGCATTACGCTTTTATAGCACATGCTCACTAGTCGATTTTGTACGAAGAATTGCCACGAAGTGGTCAAGAATTCAGGCTGCTCCTGTGCGGTGGGGAACTCGGAGGAAGTAGTAGCTAGTAGGCTGATAAAAGGAAGCTGAAAGCCAACTTTGTTAAGTATGTTGGTGATCCCAGCAAATTTGGGTTGATATTTTGAAGAGCAGCCAGCACATGAATCAAGATTGATGCAGGCAATCATCATAAAATAGCTTTAAAGGTATCACGACCTTTTAGCGTCGTCCTCCAAGTAGATCTTGCCTTAAAATCATTTCGACTAACTTGTAGAGATCCCAAAAAAGTCGAAAAAAGGCAATTCCCTCAGTAAAAAGTGGTTCTCTGGAGGCCTCTTTACTGTCAACTATGAAGTATAGGCGCAGGCATCGTTGAAGAATGTGTTCAGAGGAGGAAGAGTTCCACCTCATTCACGTCTCTTTAGTCGTCTCTCTCTCTGTCCATGTTCACATGACCTTAGAGCATTTCCAATTTCACGTGTTGTACTTGCGATCCTCTTGATTGGCCAATTCAATGTTGGCAAATTTAGTGAATCCTCTGATCTCACAATGAATGTTACTTTTACAATTGACTTTACTCTCTATGTCTCCATAGCTACTGCCTTGAATGTTTAAACTCTCGCAAGCAAGTTTCCAATAAAGCCATTAATCTTAGATCCACTTACTAACAGGTATGACTTTATCCTAAGCTAATAATAAACAAATGACAACTCTCTCTAACTACTTACTACTGTCAGTGTCACAATTTTCTGCTTGAAGTTATTAATATGCCAGCCAACTGCAGTTAATTTGAGGTTATGCCATCAATCCTAACCCTCGTTTTCTATGCCAATGAGTTTTCGAATTCATTTTTTTTGAAAGTGAATTAGAAGTACCTCACTCCACAAGTGACGTCTAATACCATTAAGTTGTTGCACTGCATTGAATCATCACATTCATGGCGCTGTGTCGACAACATCCTCCTTCACTAATGCAGACATGTTTAAGGAGCAAACAACCATTCAAATGAGTCAGATATCATTTGGTGAATCATCATACCATTTTCATTTCATTCATATTAATTATAATTTTTCAGTTCAGCCTGCTTGATAGAAAAAGTAATGTTCTTCTTTTATTATCATCTAAACTGATGGGTGAAAGGGATGTCCGAAATGAAATCTGACTTCATCTTTTACCAGACATATATTTTAAACGGATTGAAGTGGATTAGAATTACTTATATGCCTACCAGTGCGACAGACGGACCCTAGTCACAATCTTGTCTTCATAAGGTCATTGAGATGCGTTTGTGCTATCCAAAGAGTGAGCACGAAATTGTCTTAAATTGCTAGGGAAGTAGACTTAACTTACCAAAATTTATGCATTTACAACATTTCTTACAGTTACCACACAACAGCATATCTCAGGTCAAATGAAGGCACTTTCAACCCTGATATTTGCAACCATGCAAACATAAACGCAGCTGAAGGTTAACAAACTTGTTTCACTCAGCACTTGGATTACGTGTTCAATGCTCGGTTTAGGTTACACGGGTACTAAAGGTTTGGCTATTGTACTTTTGGACTAATAGTTCGGTAAATCGTATTTTGCCTTATTATTATGCCTACTCTCGACTTTAGAGAAGGCTTAGAGTGCTGCCTTGATGGCAGAGAAAAGCAAACTCGATCCTAAAGGAAAAGTATCTTAATTTCCATTCCTGAATGTGAATGAGTTTAAAATGACGTTTGCTTTCGATTGCAATTAACAGGAGAAGCGACTCTAGTCGCGATCCATCTACAAAAATTGTTATGAAACTCTCTAAGACATCTGTGCGCCCGTACTGCATATTCTGCTCCCATATCATGACTTCTTTTGATTTTAAGGAAAACTCGAAGACCCACAATTGGGAGTTAAATTATTAGCGATTTCTCCATTTTAGTTGCAAAAGGTAGACTTGGAAACACTTCAAATCGTGAGTCTATACTGTTGACTATGTGGAAATATGGGTGCGAGATATGGCGCATTACCGTACGAAGTGGTGTTAACCTGCCTGAAAAAAAATCAATATAAAGCTAATAAGTAGTCACAAAAATCAATAGCGGTTCGATAAGGGGGGTGGGATGTAGGTAAATCTCACCACAGGGAGCGATTGCTACTTACTAGTAGAAAGGCCCTACTCGGGTAAAATCGGTACCATCTGTTAAATTGTGCAGGAAGGATTCCAAAGAAGACGACAAAACAAGGGGGTCCCTCTTTTGGCAGAGGTTTATGTAAAAGATTGCTTAAAGGGTAAGTCATTGTATGAATTTACACGCCAACTTAAATGAACAAGAATCCAAGTGACGAGGTCGTCAAGACAAAATCCTTTTGACTGTTTCTTTTTATCCATGTCTAAAAGGACATCGCCGAGAGTGGGGTCATAACTCTCTGACATGATAACGTCAGTTAGCCCCCTACGTGATGAAATGCTTGCATGCTTGCCAGAATAAAGTTGAAGTGTGCGTTGACCTTAGTAAAGACTGTTGGCTTGCCTGCAAGTAAACCAATAGTTGTAAATGAAATTTGTTTAATTGTAAGATTTTTATGTGCCTCAGTATCACCCAAAATAGCCTCACTGGAATGCGAGAAGCAAATTTTTTTCTGTTGGCAAACAACAATGTGAGTGGATCGCTCCAGTATTTTATAGGACGTTAAGGCTCATCTTTTTCTCCGGAAAAGCAAACATTAATGTGACATTTCAGTACACCATTCACAACTAAGTGATAGGCAATTCTAGCCCTTCCGGAAACTCTTTGTTTTTCAAGCTTATGCCAAAAAGGGCAACGAATTGTTTAACTATGAGTTTAGCAAAAGTTTACAATTTAAATGTGGTAGGTATTAAGTAATTTCCAAATCTCCAGTGAAAAATACAGTCGAGCTTAAAAAACTGTGCATTGAAAACTAGAAGTCATGTCCAGAACCAGTTTCGATGGCTCGCTGTCGCTACCGATGATTTATGCAACAAACTCGTATTATAAATATTAAGAGGTATTCTTGTCTGGATTTGAACCAAGGGGTGCTTAACTTTGGATAAAATCGCGTGGAATTTTAGGCTTAATTTTGGTCTTATTTTCCATTGAACTTGGAAGGCTCATACTATCTATTCAATCTGTGGAAGGGTACTTGTCCCACGGGCAAATTACATAAAACACAACTTGGTGAGATAACATAAACAGAATCCAGAATTTCATTCCTATAAGTATGTTCACTGTTGTCGGAAGCATTGTTTGTCGGCTTTTCAACCGAAGCACCCGCAAACTGAATTATAGAGCAGCTTTGACTGAACAAAAACACAATTACCTAATCCCAAAAAGGTGGTTCAAAGTATTCAGTGGGTCTACCTAGGCTGAAGTTCACAAATCCGCTAGGTGTATAGAATGTTAGGCATCATAATGACTACTAAGGCTTCTTATTTCAAATTATAAGTACGTATAAACAATAAGTGGAGCAAATCATTCAACCAGCAATTTGGAGATCTACGGTGTTGTTCTGCTTTGGGGTGTCTTAGGGGCCCAATTAAGAGTCCCATTTACAATCGTGGGTAACGTGATTTCATTACATCTCTCTCATATTTCCTTTGACAAAGTGGGGTTTCCTAAAGACTTGTTTATCTCAATCTTAGTGTTGCCCTCGATTGAATTGAAATTGCTTTCATAAAATCTGGATTCGTTGCTGCTAACAAATTAAAACGAAGTAATTCTCCTTATTGTCATGCCAGGCTAGTAAAATGGAAAACAGTGGAACTTAGTTTTGTGCTGCTAGATGGCAGCAATTAGTTAAATTAATTCTAACTTATTTGACGATCCTATTTCAAATTCACTATTTTGACTCGTGGGTCCAGAAAATATCAACAGTGTGCTCTCCTCCACTGGGATGCTGGTAATGCTTCATAAATTGCTCCAAAGCTTTAAAATTTCTGCAGCGTCCACGCTTAGGCACAAATGACTGCATGGTTTACTGGACGGTGAACTTGTTGAAGGTCGATCCTGCTGCTTAACTCACTACTATTGCTGCTGTCGTTGTAAACAAAAATAGCTCATTGAACAGATCCTCCTCGCAACCCTTTCTTTTATCTCTGCGTTTCAACTTACACATGATTTAAGATGCGAACTTATGAAATGATATACACGGAAACTTGTTGCATCGTCGATTTTATGTGGGTGTCATTATTTTCTCATTCAATCCTGATGTCACACATATGTGACATGATGCTGTTAAAGTGATGACGGCTGCATCTTTGCCTTCTGAGAGCAGTTAAAACTAGTACAGAATTAGTGACGGTGTGATGCTTAGCCACAAAAAAATTCAGGCTGTCAAGGTCGAGGTATCAATGTGACTTTGATAGGTAATAGTACTAAGCAAACAGCACAACATTGTATTGGGCAAATAAGCTAAAAGTTTGGGTAGACATACAATAAGTTCAAAGTTAAGGCATTAACAAGTGCGTAGCTTCAGGGATCATAATCTAACGGATTCCGCAATTCTTCATTCCGTAACTGCTGCTCTTGTTGCCGCAGCCTCCTCTGTTGCTTGACGCATTGACCATGTCCACAGTAGTGCAGCAATCCGAGTGCCTCATGGACACCTTGATTGACAGCTTGGGAGAGGAGTCTGTGGAGATGACTCGCTTCGGGTGTGGAATTGGAGGGCAGGTCTCCGCGAATGTGTGCCAATGCCAGGTTGTAGGCTGCAACTCCGTGACCAGCCTCAGCTGCCCTTATGAGCCAGTGTTCCGCTTGTTTAGCGTGCTCCGGATCCTCATACAGACGGCTGAGGTGGTACTGACTCAAGAGGTGCTGCGCCTCCTATAAGAATGAGACATATAATTGCTGCCAATAGTGGAGAATTTTCCACCTTTTGATAAGTGAATGTTAGTTCTTTAGTTTGTTGTCACTAAACCATGGTTAAAGGGGTTGATCTTTATCCGATTCTGGATCTGAACTACCGATTTTGCCTTTGAGAACGAACTTTACTAGATACGGAATTATTGTTAAATGCAGAAAAAAAATGGGTGTCTTTAAGTTTGAAAGCAGAGGCCACAATAGCACCTGGAAACACATCCATTCCAATGGTTAAAGCTGTCTCCATTTTACAATCTTTTATCCTCTTTTAAATTACCTTTCAACGCTCCCAAACTCCATGGAGATCAAACACTTTGCTGGGTTATGAAAGACTACAGTTAGAAAAGTGGATCTAGAAGGAGCTCACAGTCGATGAATTGGTACTTCAACAGATTGAAGACGTTGATTGATTGGACGTTATTGTCTGGCTTATGAACTCATGCCAACGGGTGTCTGTAGAACGGTTGATTTGCCAAACTATCCAAATCTGTGGGCTCTATGAGTTTCCATCTTGGTGAAATATGGCCTCAACCTAGCCGATAACCTCGCAGTTCTTCTTTTCCACAATCACCACCCTACTGCCATGTTGGAATGTTCAATGGTTTCCTCAAGAGGGGATCGTGTTTGAACTCCTTCCCAACTAGTGGAAAGTGGAGCTGGCTCCCCGTTCCAATGCTCGGTATTCCGCATTGAAAATTCTCGAATGTCAGAATGGCATGTTATGATTCTGCATTTAATGAAATCCTTTCTTTCATAACTTCTGTGGCTCAAGTGAACTATTTATATTAAAATTCAGTATTATGACTTTGACTAATGCATTCAAAAGACTACTTCGGTAGTACCATCACACGAGGTGCAACTCATACTACTTAAATGTGCTAAGTATCTGAATGTGTGGGAGGCAACAGAGCAGCTAAACGTACAAGTGATCGCTTTCTCCAGTAGAACATAAATTACACGGAAAGCTTTTCGTAAAATTCGATGACTGGATCATGATACCTTTAAGTGATCACTATTCTGGATAATCTCGTGCTTAACTCAAATGGGAAAATGGACTTTTTAATAATTTCAAAGTAAAAGTGATTTCAGTGCATGCTATAAAGGGCAAGATTCTATCCTAAACACATGTGTTCATTTGAAATGGGTACTTGATAAGAAGGGGTATTCACACATCCGGGTCCTAGTCCCCAGTGTCTCCGTGAAATTGTGGATCACTGATATCGCTTGCTTTCACCATTAGCTAAACAACTTAAATTTGACATTTTTAAAGCCAACAGAGAAGGCTAAACTCCGCTCCAGTAATGAAAGTAAGCCATGAATAATGGAAAGAGCATTCTCCTCGATGGTGTTAAGCAAGTGGACTTTATTCCACGAGAAAACATAAAAATCCTTATCTTGATTCTAGATTCTCTCCTACTTTAAAGAGTGTTAAGTTTTGTAAAACAAAAAAGTAAAAAAGGGTCTTGATTTACCCAAACTTACAGAAGAGCCCATGTGGGCGTAGAATTTTGTAGCATAAAGAGGCAGATCGTGAGCTCGATAATAAACGAAAACCCCTGCACAAATAGCCACTAATACCATTGCAGCTTCCACTCCAACAATCATCCACGTATCGGGTTTGCGCCTTCTAGCCAAGGGAACTCTCTCCACATAGGCAGGCAACTTTCCACTCCTCCAGCGTGCCATCATGACAAATGAGGAGATGGGGCCTACTCTCTCTCTCCCCACTGACACCCAAAACCATAGCAACAGGTGAACAAAAGAGGCGAAAGACGTGTAACGATTTGGGAGCACATGTGAACCAATTGTATGGAAAGGGTTATAATGTGATAGTTACTAAGAAGGTTATTTGAAAGGAACTTTTACATCTCCACACGGTACCAATACTCTTGACTTTGTAGCAGCCTAAAGGCTGACTCCGGGGTCAGAGCAGTGTACACCAAACCGAGCATTTGTGCATTATCAAAAG
Organism: Taenia multiceps; assembly: GCA_001923025.3. Taxonomy (NCBI): domain Eukaryota; kingdom Metazoa; phylum Platyhelminthes; class Cestoda; order Cyclophyllidea; family Taeniidae; genus Taenia; species Taenia multiceps. The sequence goes on along the minus strand of CM010313.2, from coordinate 17,600,860 downwards.
TTCATGCAACCAAACAGGTCCAATGGATGCATTGCAACTGATGTGTTCGAATTTAATAACAGACCTAATAAACAGAGGTTAATTCCAAAATTTCAGCCACTTTTTTACTACCATGGGATTTTTAATTGGGCAGTATGATTTGTGGCAGGAAGTTGGGCTTGTAGAATAGGGTTATTGTTCCACCCTCTACGTGTGTACGCCTAGATTTTTGCACGAGATGCAGCCTTAGTTTGTGTAATGTATTCATTTATAAAGGCACTAGGCATCGCCACTCAACAATGTCGTCAGACTTGAATAATAATGACTTTATTAGTAGAATGATTCATTAGCTTTGGAGGTGGACCCGGTCCTGACATTACTTACTCCAGCTTGGTGAACTTTTTCTTTCAAATGACTAATCGGAGGGTCGTTTGCATGTCTAGCCTTACGATTGGAAGTGTCTTCACTTTTGTTCAGTCCTTGTTTGAAAAGATAGTCACAGAGACCATTTGAATTATGTAATGCCGAGCTATTGAAAATTGGATTTACTGGCAAAAAATTTGAACCGAAGTACGCATTGCAAAGCTGTTGGAAGTCATCCAGCATTGTTATTCGCACTTGCTAACGATGGTAGCCTGCGATTAGCACGCATTGCATCATTGAAGTGATCCAAAGCACCAAGGCAGCATTGCTCGCTTCATTGCTTTAGTATTCGATTTTTTTTCTGGGAACTCAGAATGATCGCTTGACTTTTCCTTCCCAGAGGCGTATTATGGACAAATGTAGATCCTTGAAGGCTCCTTCAGGTATGCTTACGGCGGTCGGTTGGCTATCATTGCGGACAAAGCGCAGTGGGGGGAATAAAGTTAAAAAATCCCAGACAGGTGGAGATTTAGTGTGGGTATTGGTTGGAGAAAGATTTCCATAAACCATTCGTCAACGATCTAAACTGCTAATTATAACATTTCTATGCATCTTCTGTGCCCATTAGTAGGACTGGTATAAATTTAGGACCGCCTCCAAAGCAGTAGCGGACCCTCTTTGATTTACTTCCTTTCCATCCTATAAACGGTTCACTTTACTTTAGCACCTTTAAGGTACATACCATTATGTTTAAGAGTTTGTAGTCTTTAGTTGTTGCTTTAAAAGCCCCTGGAACCTACTTGGTGGGGGCCAGTGATTGGCTGAAATTTTATGGTCTCCACCTAGCCCCCCAGTTGTGTATGTAATTAAATTGAGTAGAAAAGGATTGCCTAATTGGTGAAATCATCTCGGTTTTCATATTCCTCGAATTCAAATTAGTTTCACAAATCATAAACAACCACTTTTGATTGAGAACACGGTTTACTGCTAGAAAAAAGGGGATAAAATAAGGCGTAGTGAGAAGTTACTAATATAATCACCATTAAACTGGCCTTTAAAATGGCCCAGAGTATTTGTTCTCAATCATATATGCGCAAAACACTTGTCGGTTGAAAATAGATTAACGAGGATATGATGTCTTGGCAACGTCTGGGGTTAGGGTGCTTGATGGGAAACCCCCCAAAAAGCACGTAACTGCCACTTGCAGGTTTTGGGTGGCAAACTCAACTGTAACTCGTTATACCCTCTTCATAGCTGAACATGGCATGTTGACAGGTAGACTCATGACTAAATTATTTGACATAAATCACTTCCGGAAAGGTGTAATTGTCACACTGCAATAACAACTATTTCAGCAAGTCAAAAATCAATTTACTCTCTCGTTCTCTCACCGTGATAACATTATGTACTGTGATCGAGATCAAAATGAGGCCTTTTATGGCGGTTTACGCTACTTTCATTTGGTTGTGAAAGATAAGTGAGTATTGCGTTGCGGAGGTTGGATAGAATCACTGCCGCTGCTGCCTCCACCTCCACCGCCGCTATAAAAAGAGGAATTGGCTGCCAACATTGCGCTACATCGTGCCATGATTTGTGTGACGCATAGGTTGTGTAGAGCACCGATTGGTCGCGCCAAGGTCATCATGTGCACACAGCGAGCCAATCAGTCGGCGGTGTCAGGATCTTTGCTTGTGCCTTGTCAAGCTACCATACCACTTCCAACCTTCCAGTAGACGAACAATAGTATGACGATTCTCCTTGTGGAGAGGTCGCGAAAGTAGCTTTCTTTTTTAAAAATAAGGAAAAATGCGCACTTAATTAGCAGAGCGTTAATAACTAGCATGGGGATTTTTTTCATTTGGTTATGTAAACTAGGCTAATTTAGGAATTAAAACAGTCGCCTAATTATATTAAATAGCAGATTTTTATGCCAAATGGCCTGCTTTATTATTATAATGGGATTAAATAATCATGTGCTCTACTGATAACGCATGAGTAGTATTTAAACCTGGTGTCTTGTTTAAAGTGGTGTAAAGAGTCAATGCTTGTGACGAGTTTATAAAATAGTTTTACATTTCAACTGTCCACACGAAGTCTCCTCTCTGTCAAACATCATCTATCTCTCCTACAGATCTCGGAACTCTACCCTGTGGTTAACGTTAGTTTCAGAGGCAGATCAAACACAAATTTGCCAATTCCGCAAGACATTAATGTTAGGCGAGGCGGATTCTAGTAACCGGGACAACAATATCGTACAAAAGCATTTGGCCCTTTTTTAAAAAAGACTCAAAGTTTAAACTATTTACCAATAAAATCATTTTGACCTTTCTGTCCTCATTCGTTTCAGACAAGAGCTGCAGCAACTTGGCTAGAATGAACCCAGACAGGCTTGGAGGAAGGATCCGATGTAAACAGTAAACAGTTGTCAAAACATCTCTGCGTCAGCAGTAGTGATGATACTTGCCACGCATGAAGGCTAAATATGCAGTTTCCATCAGTCGGGTCAATTGACCCCTTGTCAGAGATCAAGCCAACCCATCCACAATGTCTGCCAGAATTACGTTTTCTGGACACCACTTGACGACTATCTGAACCCACCGTCTTCAAGTCCAGTCCAAATGCTGTAAATTTAAAAGGCTGTTTTTTTGGAATTAAATGAATTAAAATGGATAGTTTTAACAGTGGTATGAGCTTGCAGTAGGACAAAGCTTTTTTACAAGGAGATAATGTTCAAAAATTGTGAACTGAGAAGGCTGTTGACACTGCAATCGGTGAGCTATAGCAATGCTCTCATCGCGAGTCAAGTTTTTCTTACAAATCATTCAATCCAGCTCGTCCCAGTACTCCACGAGGATTTAATTTTCTTCAGTTCAAGATTTATTTAGAATGAAAGTTCATTCATGCCGACGTTTCAGTCCATGCATTACGGTCACCAACCTGGCGACGTGGTCTGACTTGATAACATTTCTGATGACAGCTTACTGGCCCTTCTGACTATGCGTCACTATTCTATGCGTTTTGCCAGAGGTTAAATTGGAGCCAAACAACGTCTATTGCACAATACGTGCTAATTGTATGGGCATAATTCATTACTACACTTCATTTCACTAATTTCGCATTTATGGCATGGCGATACCAAAGTTGGCATTGGTGCCTATCGGTATTCCAGTCTGGTATGCCTGAAGCGTCTCCTCGGTGTTCATCATGGATTTTAAGGTCAGGTTGTGGAAATTGCATGACCATCTAGACGTGGTTCATTCATAGGTCAGTATGACTAATTGAGAAATTACTAGATGAGATTAGTTCAGTTTCAATGTAATCAAAACCTAGGGACAAGATGCTTATCACAGAACAGTAAAGGAGTTTTACAGTTACATGTCAAGAGTAAAATACTGTCAAATCCTTCTGTTTAGTCTCTTTGTGACCTGGGTCCTAATTTCACACGGAATGATGGATTTCTGGGTTGGACATCAAATTGTCCAGTTCGTGGAGAACAAGCTAAGTTCTACAATCATTTTAACTTTAAACAAACGGAAGGAAAAGGAGGAGGAGGAGGAGGCGTGTCCTGCGTAAAAACCTTGATGACGGATACGAAAGTAGGCAGACATTTTTGACGTGATAGTCAAAATAGCAACTAGAGGTTCTTTTTTGGCACGAATGCTTCCAACAGACATTCTTTTTTAAAATTTGCTTTCAGATTTATGAATCGCATGGTTACAATAACACTGTATCTCAGAATGCAGAATAATGCAGGATTCTAGGGGAGAAACAAACTCAATTACCACAAATTGCCTTCACAGTTGAGAGTCTAGCAGAAAATTGCTTGGATGATGCTTTTTTGCTCCTCTTGTGTGGAAGCGCATAACCCATTTAGCTTTTGTTCAAGAATATCTAGTTAAAATGCTTTTTTCCCATCCTGGTCACACTCTCTCCACCGTTTCCTCATATTGCGCAACTTCCACCATACTGTTAACGCCGAGGAAACAGGATTAGTGCCAGTGTGTTTTCAGTACTTAAATTTTAAACTAATAAAATTGTGTAACTGCTGAATTTAGGGGTGCGTACTCGCCCTCCTCTTCTAGTGGGCAAAGGCTCAAATTTAATTTATGCTTTTAGGTGAGGTGATACACGTGAGTTAACAGAAAGGCCAACGAGGCTATGGGTGAATTCCTATTGGACTGGACGAATACGTAGCAGTTGCTACAGCCCAAACCTTGACATTGAATGCATGCGCTCCAATCTTTTGTGTTTAACCACAAAACAAAACAAGGCCGATTTTAATAGCCCCACCATGGAATGATTTTGACACCATTTCAGTTATTGAAAGACTAAGTTTGTGGATGAAATTTACATCGTTTGGATCGTACCAAACAGGAATTTAGCCGTTGGCGTTAGTTACGTTTCGTACACGACTATTGATCTGGCTTCTTCAAGTGGGTCGAGTGAAACCCTCGCTACTGAACACCATTATCAGTAGTATGTCAGTTATGCAGTTGAATACTTCATCTGGTTAATACTTCTACCTATTTTTTATTACTAAAAAGTGGAGATGAAGCGGATTTCTCTCTTAAGTACCCTTGTAAAAGTAAGATAGATGAAAATTTAAGATGGATTGCTTAATTTACAACCTATCCATTACATATTGGTATAAGGAGTAGATGGTTCATTCCATTACCGAGTACCCAAAACACAAAATGCGAACAGAAAGTTATATAGGTTCGGTAATTTTTAACAAGTTAAATTAACCTCTTCTTGGAGACTTTTCGAAGCGGAAATAGGTGTCGTAGCCAATGCTGAAATAAACAAAGACTGCCAGAGTGTGTATGTTCAAAGCAGTACAATGAAGAGCCGTATGGTGATGGTAAATCTGATGACGCGAGAGCATGTGGTTCAGAGCTTTTGCTATTACACCTGCTCTGTACTTTAGGACGAGGTGTTATTTATCAGTCACACGGAGAGGGTGGTGCAGGCGCGCCAGTTCGCTAACGCTAGTATGAATTTACGACTCTTTGTGATGAGAGGAGGGGGATGCCTCGCCTGGCACGTGGTCAAGGGTCTCTCCATAAATTACTCTCATGAAAGAGGAAGTAAATCACGCCGTTTGCGTGTTTTGTTAAAGGATACATTCCTTCTACCTTATGGGGTACCCATAAAGAGTACACCATTCACAGTTAAAAACGTCCTTTTGAAATGAAAGCGGTAAAATGAAGTAATTGCTCATTCTCTTAACAAATATGACGAAAGAATATCCTGAGTTACTCCACTTCACACGCGTGAGTTGGAGGGTGGATTTGCTGTGATCAATTGGAAGGGCTAGGAGGAGGGTAGCATTAATGGTATGAACGCGGCTCCTTGCCAGGAACAGAAGACTGAGTTGTTCGGAGATGAAAAAGCCTTTGCAGATGACTTATAAATAGGTTGCCTAAGCTGACTCGGAAGGACCGGTTATTTGAATATTATGAGTGCCTCTTACTTGGGGCATACTACTTATGGAGTATTTCAGTAAGCTTCTTCACGTAGGTTACTCCGATAAAACCAAAGACCAGCTTTGCCGGGTTGTTGGTTCTGCAAAATGTTAGAACTACATTTACATAAATGAATTTAAAAGCTGAGATTAATAATTGCCTCCATTATTAAAAGCATCACAAACCTGATAAAATTCTGTCAACCTGCACCATTTCAATAAAAGATGGTTAAACGTTTCCACGATAAGTTTGTTTTAATCTTACCTGAGATTTGAGAGAGATCATATCACTTTGGTCATGCTGCTTGCAATGCAATTCAGCTGGCTTATGTTCATAAAATCCATAAGAAAGCAGGACATTTCTCACTTCCGTTCAGTCCCCTACAAACTAGCCCAGCAGACAATCACTGAAAGGTTATGAAGGGGTTGGCAGTTTATGAGCCACTCAAGCATATATTTGGCCAGTATGCTCGTAGAAGTCTGAAATATATGAAAAATTTGTGGTTTTGGGAAATTCTTCTATACTTCCGGTGATAAATTATACCAATCAGTATGTCATTAATCACTTTTATTCGGCAGCAGAGTCGGAGTCGGCATTTCAGCATTCTACTGTCCCCGAAAATCTGACTACCATCAAAAAAGTTGGCGTCTGCAGGACTGAATTCTTTGATCTTGCACCACCACCTAAAACAAGGCATAGAGATTTTGGCTGTAACAATCCGGAAGTGTTGCAGTCTAACAATATGCTGCAGGCTTCTAGTGCGACAAAGGAAAAGCTCTCTTCCCTCATAGTTCATTTGGGCTGTTGTAGAGCTGTTTTTCTGGGGGAATATGATCACATTCCAACTTTATCCAGCTTCCCTGAAAATAGCTACGTCTCCGTCCAGCACTACTTAGGAGCATGTAAATATACGAAATCATTTGTAAGACGCCAGTCTCCACACCTTTGCAGCTAGAGGTCATTACTTTTCCGTAGTCAAGAGAAGGAGAACGATTGGGACGAGGGTGGATAAAGATTCACGGTTGAACAGTCACAGCAACGGCTCGTCTAGAATCGAGTCAATGAGATATTTGTAATAGTCTATGTCTTCCACTAAAGGTGCAAAGAAAGCCCTTTGTTTGCAATGAATTTAAATTAGCTTTAGTTGAAAATTCTCCAATTCTAGCCCTTCCTCTTTTTCAGGGGCTAAGTGGGTGAGTTAATTTAAACAAAGTATGTGGCAAGAAGGAAATTTATGCACACACTTGAAATCTTTGGAAGACATTCCATTCCAATAAACTCCCCATTACTTTGACCACCCTAAAAGGCATTCCTTTTCTAGAGGACATTTCACTTTTAAGAAAGACCGACATTCTCCCTAGACCATCTATTAAAATGCCGACTTCAATCAGACCCTGTTTAGGGCCAAATTCCACAGTCATATAACGATGGTACATGTATAATGCTTGTTGACTGTAAACGCCTAAATCTTTCCCTTCAGCCCCTACAAATCAGTCGCACAGTGAGAGCAGACAAACAGATACTTGCAAAATGGAGCCCGACCTCATTTCACTAAAAGTGCACAGGTCGGAGTCTGGTCTAGTCTGGTGCTGATTCGGTGCCTTTAGATCTGTGAGGAGTGTAGACAAGTTTTATCTATATCTGTATGGGAATGGGCGACATAGTCAGACGCAGTTGGCATGATTAGCACAAATGAAATAATAAGCATTGTCTTTACGTAATTTTGAGGGCATTTTGATAGAGCCAATCTCAACGCTTTCCAGTGAACGTATGGATCTTGAATAACGAAGATCAAATTATCTACAAAATGTGGGTTAAGGACCTGTTTTTGTGTACCTCTTACCAACAGTTTTGCTGGGGAAAGTAGTCAGTTTCTACAACCTTTTAATTAAACATGGTGAAGCAAGTTGACCAGGACGTCATCTGACTATTTGAATGGATGCATTCATAAAAACGTCTCAATCTTACTTGGCAGCTAAAAGGGAAACTTGCAAGGATGATTTTAGATATTTGTTAATTCCTTTTTGTATGTGTGTTAAAATCTACCTTCATTACAAAGTATGAAGACTGAAGGTAATGGCAACTGATAAAATTCCACAGAGCGAAAGTGAAAATAATTGGGACTTTCATTTGCACCAATAAATGAGTTGTGGGACTTATATTACAACTAGAAATTTCACAAAAGGCAAGAAACTACATTATGTTTGTGGAAAGGAGTGTTTACTCAAAAAGGTTACTGTGTAGCCTCTCCTGTCTTTTCTGAAGTTGTGGTGGGCCATACTACTAATTTACAAAAGTAGCGCGGGGCTGTAGACACAGTTGGAAGTCCAATCGGCAGGTTGGAAAATTCGCTTTAGTAGGAATGGTTCAACAAAACTCTGGATCACTTAAATTTCTATGATAAAATACAAAGTTAAATTATGATGCTAATTGTACAAACCTTGGAATTTGTTATACAAAGCATGCGTCTCAAATAAAAATATGGTGCTGCCACCAGAAAAAAAAGGAAAATGAAGTGGTGCCACTTTGTTTATCATAATCATCTGCAGTGCACATTTCAAGGGGATTGATAGACTGATTGATACACTTAGCTGTGTAATACTTTGATTGTTCCTTTAACCTTTCGGTGGCAAATTTTTTAATCTACAGTGTGATAATGCATAAGCTACCTATGTGTTTTGAGTTATTTTGCCTTCAAGAAAATACTAACCTACCATTGTGTTGGCAGAGGGAAGCAAACCTCAGCCTAACGCGTAGCCATTCCGACAGGAGGAGAGTGTATGATGCTAATGAGAGTTTCTGTGACGATGATTAGGAACAACGTCTACCTCTGGCAAATACACTAGTAAATTTGGCCATGATGCATCGAATTTAAGATGCAGTATATCCACCATCGCTCCACTGACTGGGTGGAACTCTGATAGTCAAGGCTTGTTAAAACTGGAGTGCGAATGCAGCCGTTAGGTGAAATGGACATGCGACCTTATCCCAAGAAACTCTTTTAAAACAAATCCTTTATCAACTGGCTTGACTAACAGGCCAGAGTATTAGCGACTAGCGATGGGAACATGAAGTGACCACCAAAATCTTGCATTCTTCAACTAAGCTCTTAATTGGGAACAAAATTTTGATCCACTGAAATTGCTTAGAAAGGTCAGATGTCTTCTTAAATACGTGGAAATTCCACAACTGCCACGATTGGTTCGTGGACTTTTTCCTTACAGCCCTTTTTGCGTTGTGATGGTCAACAGAAGATGTTGACACAACCTTCCAGTGGCTTGACTACTCAATTGACTACTTATTTTGAGAACTCGCTATTACTATACGATACATCGCCTTTACTTTGTGTGTACCTTTCAATTGGCCTTTTCAGAGAGCTTTCCATGAAGTTCGTAGCTAAGTAACCAATCATTAACATTGGTAAACACGATTTGCTAGTTCGTAATAACAATAACAATATTGAAAGTGCTTCTGGACAGAGAATTATTCGAGTAATTTAAAAGTTGTCCATATGAAGCGCAATATGCCTTCAGGTATTCTTGAGTTGGTAGAAAGACTTAAAGCAACTTTTTTTTTCTGCAAAAATCTGTCAAGATAACTGTGTGAGACACTTGAGTGATTGATGAGGAAATTAAGAGAGTTGGCGGCGTACAATCTGATTATCTAAATTTACTTTCTCTAACTTTAGATTAACTGAAATTGTCAAGTATATTGGAGACTTTCAAGTTGAACCAAAAAATATTTCCACGTTTATAAAAAGAATAGAATTTAAAGAGTGAAAACTGCAGTTTTACGATCAAACGGTACATTGGGAGCTTTGACATTGCTGACACATGGATCATGCCAGACCCGGATGCTTAACTTCGTCAGCAGTAGTATGTTGCATTTGCTAATCCTCAGGGAAAAAACAATATCCTGTTTAATTTCACAGTAGACTAGGAGTTGATCGGGCATCTAGGAGTAGATGCTTTATGTGAGGAATGAAAACAGGCATGGAAATGGAGTCGCCGCCGCCTTAATGTTGGGCGGGCGACTGCGCATTGCCTCACGGTACTGGGCTTAAAGTCTTCTCAAAAATTCTCTGGGTTGAATGTTACACTCTGCATACTTCGCCACGCGGATACCACCACTGTTGTCCACCGCAGTGAGTACCAGTTTTAGGCCCAGCCTGGACTGCGATTATTGAGTGTAAGGGCTACAAGTGGTAGGAGGCACCTGTCACACGCTGCTACGTTTACTTCCACCTCAAACATCCCTCGTGGTTGGATTGTTAGTTTTTTTAACAAACCTTTCTGGATTGATTGCATGCAATTAGACGTACGATTTTGAGAAAGGAAAGCGATAAAAATGGATCATTTTCAATACCTTGGTTGTTTATTTAACACCTCGCTTGGGTTCCTAGGTCACTTTTTCTGAGCGAAATGGCGTCTGGGTCAAAGCAGTGCCCCTCAAGTCTTCTCTATGTCAACAGCACGTCTTCAACTCCAGCATTATGTATTCCTTCCTCTTCAGAGAAGTCTGGGTGGGGGAGTGGCTACAAGTTCGTTTACAAACATTCGGATCAGCCAAGCCACAGATGTTACCATTTACAATTTGATTATTCCAACGAAATGGGTAAAATCTCAAAGCATCTATTCTTCCTTTGCATTTGTATTCGAGAACTTTACAAGTTGCATTGCTTTAGAGTGTACTTTAATTTAAAATCTACAAAACAACTTTGAGAACAACTTTTCTTGCATATTTCCAACACATAATCCATTTTTGATTTCGTCTTTGCAACAATGTCTTTTTTTTGCTATTTGGATAGCAGAATTGCCAATGTTCTTACAGATAATACAAATTTACTGGAAAAAATGCTGGCGGGTGAAGTCGAACTTACCCTTTTCAAATCCTTAAAAGTTAGGACTTAAAAAGGGATATGTGAAGTTTAAACTATGGCTCCCAAGTATTTCCAGAGGTCGAAAGAAGTCATGACATAAGAGCAGAAAGGGAAATTCCGACATAGAGAAGAGCTGGACGACTAATGGCATGCCCTAGGGCCTATACCGTTGAACGGAAGTATAAAAGACGAAACCTAAGTCCCGTATAATCGGAATCCAAACCTTAAATTAAAATCAAAATTGTAACATCGCTTACTAAGAAAAGAGCATTTCACCGTTTCTGGTTTGCTCGTTTGTTTTCAAAGCCTACTTTTCAAGAACTACTGAATTCAAATTAAGCGACACCGCAGTACGAAAATTTCCAGGGTAAAAAGCCTTAAAAAGATACCATTGCTAGTTATCTTTCAATAGCACCTAAATAAAATACACCATATGGATAGTCAGATGGTTAAATAATCCTACTCGCAAGGCAGCAGAATTCAGACAAAAATAGAGTATGTAAACAAGCAAGATAATTAGGTAGCATAGCTGTCTGCTGGTAATTGGGAAACCTCGATTACCTTCAGGGCATGCAAAAATTAGAGCATACACAGCTAGCAATGATTTCTGGCTTTATTTAAGAAAATAAAGTTTTAATGTTTACCCTTTTGGTAGCACGACCGCCAAATTAAGGCGGATCACTTTAAGCTCTGAGACCGACCTACTGGAGCTACGTATTTATAGAAATTTATTATACGTATTTTTCAAACCAACAATTACACTAACGGTTACGTAGATCCAACCGCATGGTCAAAACTTTGAAATACCGCTCCTACATGTCGATAAAAATTGCAAACTAAAATATTTTTAACTGTTGCTTGCTTAAGTTAATAATCCGAAGATCACAGTGTTGTTCAGCAATGCAGCCTATAGTCCGTCAAATCTCTCTTTCAAAAGATAAGTCTTCGTCCATATCGGAGCAGGCGAAAAGCTGAATTAGTAGTGGGAACAAGCAAATACGATCCTACGGGGCAATTGTTTCCGATTTTCATGTTTACTCCACGCACTGAAGGGTGCATTTTTATAAGGACCTGAACAGAGGTGTTCAAGTAATGTCTAACCCTAGGCACCACAACAATACTGCAACCTGAGAGGAGTTATTAATACCCTAGGCGATGTTAGAATTGAACTACTTGAGAAGTCCATTGTTAGGCCATATATAGCACCTCTATGAAGGTGAAAATAATGTAAAATAAAGATACCTCTTCCGCATTCCTACTGGTATACTGGGACATATAATTACGGGTAAAATGAGAACAAAATGCGAGAGAAGCATAGGCACACTTTTCCACGAATGGAGGTGGGATAATAAATACACTCGTTGTGAACATCACCTATCCTTTGGCAGTGAGTAGACAAAATGAAGTCATCAAAACGGGTAGTCGGTAGCGAAATCAAGCACAGTCTCACCTGAATGGAAATTTAATGGTTTGTGGATCCTTTTAAGGACCCATTGCTTTGTAATGGCAAATGCTTAAGACTGATCAGGAGAAATTTCGTGGGGAATGCTCTGCAGTCTCCACAGGATGTACTTTCGCCCAAGGGCTATGTAAAACTTTGCTTGCTCAGACTGCCGGTTTTGACTACTTGGGTTGTCATATTGTACTAGCCAGTTAGCTGACCTCCGGGCCATGCCACCAGCCCCCAATCCCAATGATGCCGGGATATATGCATTCTGCCCTGGTACTTGCTTTCTCTTACCTTTAAGAAGGTCTCCGATTGCTACACTAGTGGTAGCGAAAAGCCGACTCGATTTGGATGTATATCTATCCTGATCTATACCGCTTATGGCAAGCTTTAGCGGTGTGAAAGAAGTGCATGTGCTACGGATGGGAGAATCTTTGACATCCCCAACAGAAGGGCTGAGATCAACGCCCATCTTCAGCATCTCCCCACCCCCGTGTTCTGCAAGAAAGCTATCAACAACTGGAGCGACACTAACCATGAACTCCAAGTCTAGTGGAACTGCCAAGAGGGATCAGCGATCTTGTGGCCATGCATCCTCCGTAAGCTCTGTCTGTATATCTGCAGATGTAGAATGTGCAGGGAGCCATTCGGTAGCCTGGAATAGCAATACGTGCTGTGTGTCTCTGTCCATTCGGGAACTGGAACTCATGTCTCCCTCGTTTCAATGGGACACATTATCGTGAAAGAGGAGGACTCAGATATACGCCTTTATTTTACCGAGTGCTACGCGGAATTTAGGGCACTGCATAAAACACATGGGCTGGAAGCTTGATGACTGACACGGTTGGCTCGTGGGTGATTATCGCAGCACTGATTACGTTGCAATGGCTGATACGGAAGGCTTACCGAGGGGAGCGTCAAGGACGACGCTGGAAAGAAGAGAGGTGTAGCCTTCCGAGGCTCCCTTTAAGGTAAAAGAAGGCATAGTACTGGGAGTAGAATACATGTATTCTGGGAACAGAGGGCTTGGAGGCTGTTGGCACGGCCCAAAGGCCGACCAACCAGCTCAGTACAATACGACCACCCAAGTGTACGAAACCGGTAGTTCGAACAAACAAAGTATTACAAGAGTGGCTATGTAATACCTTGTTTTTTCGGACTGCCAGTTTCGGCCACTTGGATGGCCATATTGTACTAGCCAATTGGCTGGCCTTCGAGTCATGCTAGTAGGCCTAATTCTTCTGGTTCTGGGACATATGTATTCTTTCCTAGTATTATGCCTTCCTTTGCCTTAAAAGAAGTCCCGAGTCTATACAGCTTGACTCTCCAGTCCTCCCTGTAGCTGATCAGCCAATTTAAACGAAAGCCTTTTAAGCTCCAGGAAGAACCAATGCAGTCAGATAATTGGGATTTAATTGAAGGTAAATAGACTTCAACATACAGTTCTCTAAATACCTATTTCTCATTTGGGTAGATAATCGCAGCCTACCCATTTTACTTAATAGTAACAGTAAGCATTGTAATAATGTTTGTGTTTATATACGCTTCGTAGGTGAGAGGCGGGAACACAATATACACGTGGTCGATTGCCCGCTAGCGTGTTCTACCCCTACACCGGATACCTCAGCCCCGTAGACTGGACATCCTTACTTGACCTTTTCCTCTTAAATAAAACCATGCCCAGTAAAGCTTGGTCTTCTGCTGTTAAGGTAGAAAGGAATGAGGAAGAAGAAAATAAGAACCCTGTTACACTGTGTAGGGGTAGAACACGCTAGCGGGCAATCGACCACGTGTATATTGTGTTCCCGCCTCTCACCTACGAAGCGTATATAAACACAAACATTATTACAAGCATATCTTCAGTGCAATACGAAATTCATTTTTATGTGATTAACGTCTGGAGTTTGGGGACTTTTCCCACATCAAGGAAATTAGTATAATTGCACTTAGATAAAAACTAACGTAGCACTTGATTTCTAACATAATTTGCCAATTAAGTAGGCAAATAATTTTGCACTACTCAGAATTATGCAGCGTTATTATTTCTCTGTTCATTGTAACAGATAGCATATTTGTCCAATTTGTTTAGATAAATGAAACAGCAATGCCTATACGACCTTAAAAACTGGACAATATTAGATCTTGTGGTCAGTTGGCATCGGTCACAGCTTCACGATGGCTGAACATTCTATCCTCGTTCCACTGGCCCCACATGTACATTCCAAGCCAAAAACGAAGGTTTCTATTGTTGGTGTTGGATCCGTTGGAATGGCCATTGGATTTTCGATTATGACTAAAGCATGTCGTTAATGTTTTTACTGTAACCGAATTAGGGTCTCGCTAACATTTTGGCTCTTGTTGATTTTAACGAGGATAAGGTCAAAGGTGAAGTTCTAGACATGCAACATGGGTCTCAGTTCTTGCATACTTGCAACGTTATAGGCGGCAAAGGTATTTTCGTTCACAATGTTTATCCCGTTTTTAGATTATAGCTATACGAGCCATTCTGATGTCGTTTTTATTGCTGCTGGTGCACGACAGGTCGTTGGAGAGTCCAGACTTAATCTTGTCCAGAGGAATGTTGATATATTTAAGAGTATGTCTTAAATATTTTTGAGATTGCTCACATTTCCTGCGCGCGGTTAACATTATGTCCCATTCAGCGATTGTTCCTGAAGTGGTGAAATACAGTCCAGACTGTATCATCGTGGTTGTTTCAAACCCAGGTATGATATCATCTACTTGCATATTAAAGCAAGGTTAACATAGTATTTGACTGGAACACATTTCCTTGAAATTTCATAGTTGACATTCTTACCTATGTCACCTGGAAACTGAGCGGATTGCCAAAAAATCGGGTTATTGGCTCAGGAACCATATTGGACTCGGCTAGGTTTAGACACATGCTTGGACAGAAGTTGGATCTGGCTGCCAGTTCAATTCATGGCTACATCATTGGCGAGCATGGCGATTCTAGCGGTGAGTTGTTTTAACGATTGCTAACTGCTCTTTACGTCCAAATTATCGTTTCATCTTTTTTGTATTAGTTGCTGTTTGGAGTCGTGTCTCTGTTGGTGGTGTCAACTTGAGCACTGTCTATCCCAAATTTGGTGAGGATGGTGATCCCAATAACTTCAAGGCTGTGCACAAAGATGTCATTGATAGGTTCGTTGATTAAAAACGCTAAGTTCCAGCATTTATTACAAGCTTGATTCCAACTCAACAATTCCTTTTCAGTGCGTACGAGATAATCCGTTTGAAGGGTTACACTTCGTGGGCTATTGGGCTTTGCTGTGCTAATCTCTGCAGTGCACTTCTCAGTGATCGCAATGTTGTGATTCCAGTGACCACGAATGTTTCGGTAACTTCTTCCTCATTTAACTATTTTCTTCTTTTATATCTTATAAAGCTGTTTCTTATCAATTATGTTTTTCATTTCAAAGATTTTCATGTGGCAACCGTGTTGCACTTGAAAGTGGATAATTCTAGCACCATCCTGTACGCAGAGAAGGTGTAAAATGGGTTCTTCGAAGTCAGTGTTATGAGAGATTAACGCATTCCTGTTGCTTCAATGGGAGGAAATGGCCTAGCTTGTCTTAGAGATCACAGAGAATGAAGACATTGCAAAAATTCCTTCAGTTGGGTTTGATACAACATGTGAGTCTGAGGCTAAAGTCAAATTTTGAGGCTGAAAGAACCGGATGGGAATACACTACTGAGGTCGTCATTAAATCGAGCATTCGCTCATCAGCTACACCTCTGAAGCTAATTTGTAGAAAACAAAGTCAAGGTGCAGGAGTTAAGAACTCCTGAGGTGACGTTAATATGACGCTCAAGGCTAGAGGGCAGTGTATTAAATCAACCCGATTTTTATTACTCTTACAGGGCCTCCATGGCATTGAGGGCGATGTCTTTCTGAGCATGCCATGCGTAGTGAACTCTAGCGGAGTCACTTCAGTGGTAAACATGACTCTTACTGACAGTGAGAAGGCTAAGTTGCACCATAGCGCAAAGACTTTACTTGAAACTACTTCTGGTATCAAATGGTGAGGCTACGCCAATTCGAGTCTGCTGCCTCCTTAAAGATGCTTAGTTCCAACCGCAACAATGGAATAACACAGTGGTCCCAGCATCCTCTGCCTTTTGCATGTCACTCCGATTGCTAACACTTGCCTACTTCTATCTTTTTCGCTCTTGATACTCTTTGTTCGTTGTTTGTTGAGTACAGTTTGCTCTATGCTTTGTCGTTTCCTTGTTATTTTTCACTCCTTAGGGTGGATGTAATTGGCGTCAGGCTATCCCTTAGGGAGGCTTTCAGGCCAGAGGAAGTAGCTTGTCCAGCGCTCTCTTACGATTGAAGTGGACGGAGAAAGCGGAAGCCGGTCAAATCTAAACTGCAAAAGAGCTAGTCAATTTTTTAAATGGTTACTGGAAGTGTTATTGGCAACCTTAACTCCGTATGTTCATTGCTATGACCTCATTGAATGGGGCTAAACAGGGCAGTAGTTTCAGGATGGATCTCCGATAATCCGACTAGAAGTTGAGTAATAATTTTGCACCCGTTTCTTAGGTTTTTCAAGTTTTTCTCTAGCGGACGACTTGGGTGATTTGGACATTAAATTCTTGACTCAAAGTCATAAACCGTCCCATCTGTTCATCACGTTCAGTTAGACAAATGTGCCATAATTACTCCCACTAAGAATGAAGAATAAGCTGAAAAACAGTTATCTCCACACTCATTAAAGCTGGCGGAAATCAGCTACCGCTGATGGCAAACTAATAGACAAAACCTAGTCCCTGTCGACGCCCGTGTGTCTGCGTCACAAATGTGTGACATGCGTTATTGGGCCGTTTATGACAACTCAAGTAGTTTAGTTAAATTTACAACAATAAAATGCATTCAACTGATACATTTTCAGTAGACTTAGGGATGCCAACCTGCAGGTGAGAAATTGCCGAGGTTATTTGTCATGACAAAGGCCCTAGAGATATGGTCTTTGGATATCAAGTTTCCCTTAGAAGGTAGAATAGCTCTTTTTCATTATTATTAGTAGTAGCACGAAGCCTCTTTAGCAAACACTTCAAATACCACAAAATTAAAAGTCAATTTGTACAGCATGCAGAGAGAAGGATCCGTTGATACAACTTATCATACAACCTTCATGGTTTCACCAAGAAGTTCATTCTCTGACCAATTACCGCCGGGCAAAGCCAGCATCCATCCTCGCAGCTTACCTTACTAAAAAGTTAGCCTGCAAAGGTTGCTTGGTGTCTTTATGGCATTAATGGATGAACGCTCGGGACTCGATGCCATTCACTGGACCGGAAAGTGCAATCGCTGTAGCAGTCATTAAGGATGCCCGTCTTTCAGTTACTGGTTTCCTTATCCACCTAAAATTCCATTCCTTAGCCACCGTCTCTTCAAAATCTCCACACGTTTCCACTGAAAGGCTCAAAACCTGCCATTGCCATTATCAAGGTCAATCTAAAGCTGTCCTTAGAGGTTAGTGTCGGAGCAAATTTAAAGAGGTTAGCAACCACAAAAGTACTTAGAACAGGCGTAGAAGTGCAAACCACCCAGCATTGGTTAATTTCTAAGTCCCAATTTCGAACCTCGATCAGCATGATTAATGGGCAAGAGCCTTGGAAAATTAGTCCCAAAAAGATCCTCCTTTTTTTCTAGCATAATCCCCTCTCAAGCGAATGGGTTCACTACAGCCTACATGATAATGCCTGGTGAATTTTGTCTTTCCTTCGAGTAAAAAAGTGTTGTCAAATTTTGGCCCCGAAAAGGGACATATGACTATTTACTGCACAGAAAGCAAACTTTTCGCACCCGATTTTCTGCCTGTCTACGTGACTAGGATGCGTCCTCGCCTCCCTGATCACGCGACCAATCAGCGTGCAAGTTTACGTTTGTGGTCGCGACCCCTGGTGTGGCAGTTCCTCTTTTTTCCAAAAGCACTACCACTTTCTGCAAACACTTATAAGCATGACCAATAAAACGCTATTTTTCGTCAACAGTGCATTCCCCTTTTAATGACTAGGATAACTGTGTGAGCCATCTACCAGTTTCCTTCCCATGGGCGGTTTAAAGACGGAAATAGCCTAGCCAAATTGCCAGATCTATCGACGTACTTTCAGACAACAGTTGACCAATAGGAAATACCGGCTCGCCATAGCAAATAAAGGGCAAGCAAGTTTCCAGGCCCCTCTAAAACCCCTATGCTTTGATGTGGCTAGGAGGAATGATGCTACTGATGCATTTCTACGAAAAGTTAGTAGTATCTAAACTCACCCAAAAGTGATAACCTACAAAACCATATTTGAGAACTTCGAGTAAAGAAGAATTTTAGCGCGTGAAGTGATTCACGAGAAAAGGGTATTCAGTTGATTATATAGGTGGAAGAAATCTTGACTCTCTTGACGTTTAAGATCCAATGATACCTCTCCCAATTTACGATGTTTTTGGGATTGTTTGTCGGGACTTCTGCCTCAAAGATGAGTCCAATTTTGGAAATCCTGACCCTTCTTAGTGATTTCCTTAAACTAACATCTGAATATCAAATCAAATAGTCGGAACTATACCTCGGATCTTCCTCCAGGGGCATAAAAGAATGGTTCACCACTAGGACGCAGAAACGCCAGGAGACTGTGGGAAAAGCCATGATAAAGAGATTCACTAGTATGTAGGGTTTCCTTAAAGAGTTAAAATTTCCACCAGTACCTTAATGGAACATGGTTAAAGATATCCTTGAAAAGTCTTTAATCAGGGTGAAATGGGATGCAGCAACCTTGTGTATATTACACGGAGTCTTTACTCATTATTGTGACCAAATCAATGTTTTTAACCCTGCTCACTCCTTCAAAGAAAATGTAATACTTTGTTTGTTCGAACTACCGGTTTAGGTCACTTGGGTGGCCATCTTGTTCTAGCCGGTTGGTCGGCCTCCGGGCCGTGCCAACAGCCCCCAAGCCCTCTGTTCTCGGAATATATATATTCTGCCCTAGTACTGCGCCTTCTTTTACCTTAAGGGGAGCCTCGGGACGCTACAAAAAGTCCTCTTTGAATTGGAAACACACCAGTTAATACCTTACGCATCTCAAGACCCGTGAGAAGGGCAGCACCGTCAAAAGCTTGTATCTTAGACTTCCGGTTGGGCATCCTCAATGGATGTCTTCAGTAGTCCAGTCACTGTACAATTCCTTCTTTCTACCTATCCCTTACCTTGGAGATGTTGAGGTGTCGAGTTCATCTGAGGAATACCAAATGTCTTGCATTATTCAGCAAAAAGGATTGTCTCGCAAAATTAGTGCCTTGGTCGCTATGCTCTTTTCCAAACACTCCATGTTGAGGGGTCGAGCGATTCAATAAGCTAAAGCAACTGTCTTTGCGATGAGTGACTGAGGATCCATGATGTTAATGGCTACTCCATCTTCCGAAGACCCTGTGGCCATTTGCTGGAGGGCTGTGATCACTGTGAGGAGAGGTCTTTTGAAGTTGTTGCGACAGGTAACACAGAAAGCCAGTAAGGAAATCAGCCACTCACTAGGTGACAAAAAGGGAACAAAAATATTAGTCAACCTTGACTGTTTGTACCATTTTTGGTTCCTTAGAGCCCTTACCGACTAGTTGTTAGCCCTACTTGATTAAACTTAAAAATTCATCATAAGAGAAAGTCCACACAGTCTTTGATGTTCCAGACATTTTCAAAATTCACTTTATGTTTCATTCTTTATTGTTAGCAACAAAAGCAGTTCTTCATTCAAGTATTTAGGTCGGCGACTTCTAGACACTCTCTCTGGCACGTATATGTGACGGTGGTGGTACTTTGCAGCAATAAAAAGTCTAGGTGACTGTTGTCAGTGGCGCACACTTTAACCAGTGGAAGAGTAACCCAAAAAATTCTCGTTAAGTTTCTTTTTCGCTTCGCAGAGGCTTCTAGCATGCTCGTACACCACGACACCAGCTTAGTTATTAAAGGCCTGTCCTTTTGACCCCACCGCGTAGACACAGTCAGTGAGGTGCCGCGATCAAATAGTCAACTTGAGAGCTCACTATCGCTATTAATTTGGAAAGTCAGTCCCGACAGAGCTTAACAACCTACCTTTTCCTTTGATCTGTGCCAGATAGGAATTTGTATACAGCGGGAAGTTCGAGGGACCAAAGGGTACTAAATGTTTACACGAGTTTGCTGGACAAAAGCCCCAACTCTCGACTGTTTTACCATGGTTGTAAATTAGGCGCACGACAATGTATAGGGGACTGGAGGGTCAAATGGCTGTAGGAGTGCTGTATTGGTGCTTAAAATTAGCCTCAATTATTTATGTCAGAGGGGTTAGTGAGAACGTGACCAGTTTAAGATTCTGGAAGACGTAAAGCTGCCTCCTTTTTTTAAAAATAGGTGTGGAGCAGACTTAAAAAAGGTAGAAGACCTAAAAATAAGAAAAAAATTGGAAACCTCATATCTTCACAAGAAGTGGAAAACAAACATCGACCGCTGAATTCACAAACCCCATTCATAACAACTGGATAATACTTTCTGATGGTGCTGCTGTAACACTGTGAATATGTATTTAACTTTCTGCTTCGGGTTCGAGGGAACTTAGGACCTCCACTGGGTGGCCTGACCTCTGGGCTATGCCAGCAACCTCAGAGCCAACATCCGCGTGGGTAATACACATTCTGCTTCGGAGGGAGAAGGATGCAAACTGTGCATCCTAAAGGGTAATAATCCTAATTTATAGTGCCAAATTGCTAAACATTGATGCCCCGGGATAAGTGCATGTGGTACAGATGGCCAAATCTGTAACGATTCCTGATGGAAGGGCACCTACTCCAGTCCCACTTTCTTCAGGAAAGCTACCAACAACTGAAGGAAAGGTGGTCGTGAACCTAAGAAAGAGTTCATTAAGGGGCTGTTTACAGTACCTGTGCAAAGGTGTCAGCGAAGCGAACACACAAAATCTCCACCGTCCCTCTCCTGGCTGGATGGAAGCCAGGTAGATATGACTCAGCAGCGATATTTTAAACTTTGACCTTAATTAAATGATGATGCTTATAGGCCAGTCTTCCTACAAATAGTGGTGGAGATACGTGATGGCCAGGGTATTCGACTTCTCCACAGATAGTTGTCAAACAGCAAATTCCAGATCCACCCAATTCGCTAAAAGAGATAAGCGAAGTTGTAGACCGATACCTTTTAGTTCTAGGCAAATTTGATGGCTGGCGTTGTTTGCTTGGGGGTGTTTTTATGCAGCATCGACCACAATGTGATGACCGACGTGGAAGGCTGAACATGAGGAGCGCTCAGGACGACGCTCAGAATCTCAACATTGGTTACACGGACATTTCAAGCTTGACCACTACGCATTACTGCGCGGTGAGGCCTTCTGCATGTGGGGACTTCGCATTCTGTCCCCAGTGTTACGGCTTTAATCATCCTCAGGAAAGACTCGAGGCATTACATTGCAAAAGTCCCTGGGGGATGATTGTTTTGGATCCCATCATGTCCTATTACTGGATTTTCGGAAATAACTTCAAGGTTAAAAGGCAAGTCCGTTCGTCCATTATAAAATAACACGTCAAATTGCCTTCCCGAACATGAGTAGGACCGCCTCCTAATGAAAGGCATTAATAGAAAAGTTACTCAACACCTAGCTTAAACTTATCCCGATTCAATGAATTCTATCTAAAAACAGTAGAAGTGTTTAAATTAAAACAAGAATTGCAACAAATAGTCCCATAAATGATGTTATCAATTTAAACCTTCAAATCAAATGTGTCAGCCAAGAGCCAATCGAAAACTGGAGAGGCGGGTAGGTGAATTTACCCGCCGAGCAGATGAAATCGAAGCAACCTTTGGGACCTTTAAGCCACATATAGTCAGTAATATTCGACTAGTCATTTTGAATTGGGTAACCCTCTTCATCTTTGGAAGAAAAGTAGAATATGGAGAACTGAGAGGGAGCTCTACAGCCGAAAAGTGTTTAAACGACTCCCTTCATACGTATTCGCAAAACAAGAACTTTCCACCGCATAATTTTTGGCTTTTAGTTTTGAAAGGGTACGAGGTGATTACCCAAGAGCAACATTTGCTAAGAATAACCACCTGTCAAGCCTTCAGAATTCTGCAACAACTACGTGAATGGTAGGAATTGGATAGCCAGTAAAAAGTGGGAGGAGGAGGAGGTGACAGTTTCAGAAAAAAAAGCTAAAATGTAACTGTATTTCTCGTTATAAAGGCAACATTTTCAATAAGTCGTAACATTAAGACAACCTAACTGGAGCACCTTTCGATGGAGCCCAGGGAATGTCGCGGTGGTCTGAAAAGTGAGAGAACTAGGCTTTAGCGATTAAGGCGCACCATAGAAAGCGGTAGTTTGACCTACTGTACGACAATGGGCAAGTAAAAGTTCGCCTCGGAGCTTCACATTGCACGACAACATGGATGGACAACAATCCCAATTTCCTAGCCTCGATGTGCGGACTCTGCGGATTGTCCTCCGCCTCCGCACCTTGACCTCTGAGCCACAATAATATTTCTTCAGTGTTCCTGGAGGTTGGTAGCAGATTTTCTTCCACCCTACTTAGATTTATTACAAATTCGGTGGAAATTTGGAATGCTTCATTGATGGCAGCTGCAAGTAAACCCAGTTGAAAAGTACAGCCGTTCTGATTTCCTCGGTCGAATACTGGACTTTATTAGCCCGGAAGAAGAACATCCCTTACAGATGGATAAAAAAGACATGTGGTTCTGCATATAATCCGAAACTTGTGTATTCTCACCAAATTATTAATAATTAAGGGCAGTAAGGCAGTTCATTGTGGAACCGCATACTGTGCCTACGCGAAAACATGAAGTAAATGGACTGGTGATGCATTCTACACGTCTCCATTAGCTGAATGGACTCCATTTTGATGAATAAGGGGCACCAAAAGAGTGGAGAAGGAACAAATCCATGAAAATACTGCCGCAAAACAAATGTGGCTACCTTTGAGTAGATTTCCTTAGGATCAGGGATCACCGCACGAGTTAGTGTCATTCCAGAGCAGTAGGCAACCTATACAATTCTTCTACAAATGGGCAAAACATTGGGTATAGCGGAATTGTCATGGAATAATTTGTCTTTTTGCACGCCAAAACAGTCAGTGACAAGCGTTTCTTGTTCTGAAGTGGTTTTTGGACTAGCAACAATTGTGCAATGGTCGTTACAAGAGAATGGCCAAGGAAGGAGTCGAGAAGGATGTTCAAACGATGGGAGTTTGTGCTTGGTGATCTGTTAGTTTGTGGAATTGCTACTTGAGTCTATGTATGCCTTTTAAGTCACCTTCTGTGTGTGGTTAATGTGTATTCTACTAAACCCAGCAAAAGTTCAAGATACCATGTTAGGAATGGAACTAGTTTACGTAGATCTTGGATCCACTTCATTTACATGGTTTAAAAAGAACGACGAAGTAAATGAAAAAAAATTGGGCTCAGAAGCCTAGTTGATATTCGGAACTACCATTTAAACGGTTAATTTTTGACATACAAGCTTCAAAGTCTAAATTTAGCTAAATGTAAGTCAATTTATAGAATGAAACTTAAAAAATAAATTACCTAAGGTTCCTTTAGGAGACGCTAAAATAGTCCTTTTAATTGCAAGCGAAGTTCTTGAGTTATGTGCATAAAATTGCACGCATTTGTTGGTTCGCAAAAACTAACACATTCAAAATGATGAGGTCTGGATTGCAGAAGCATTTTTTCAAATTGAAGAACAAACGCTTAAAGGTGGAAAACAATTCACCTGACGACGCTGATGTCGCGCCCAGTACTTGCTAGTCAATCCTATGGATCAGATGGTAGCGGCGTAACTAACACCAAAATTTCAATGAACACATGGGTGTTGAAGATGAGTTGGAATGTAATACTTTGTTTGTTTGAACTGCCGGTTTCGGTCACTTGGGTGGCCATATTGTACTGAGCCGGTTGGTTGGCCTTTGGGCCGTGCCAGCAGTCCCCAAGCCCTCTGTTTCCAGAATACATGTATTCTACCCCCAGTACTTTGCCTTCTTTTACCTTAAAGGGAGTCTCGGGAGGCTACATGGAAGAACCCCACTTTTAGTTCGTGGAATTTCCCTCGTGGTAAAAAAAATGGCACAGGAGTAAGTGCTACTGAAACGAAATCAGTAGACATTTACGCATGATGTAGCTTAAATTGAGTCTTGGAGATGGTAATAGCGCCAAGTACGGTTAAAGGTGACGAAAGAACCTAAAAAAATTTCACACGCTGTTGTTACAAAAAACAACCCGCTAGGTTTGGACAGAACCATTCTTATTCTAGCTGCATGCAAATATCTTAAATGAGATGTTATTTTAGCTAAAATCTCAATTCATTATAAGACATTTTCGACTTTTATTTACTCTTTCTAGTGTGAAACTAAATTTGCCTTCTCCTTTTCTTTTGAATAAGTGGCTGTGAACAACAAATTTTGGCTCAAGTAAACTATCATAGAACCAGAACTTTAAATTGCCAGATTCACTTTTACAAAACTGTGCATTCATTAAAATTTGCTGCAATATTTTTGCCAACAAACTATCCCTTAGCCAACTATGTCCACCTCTTAAAGAAGTAAGCCCGTTTGATCTTCACCACAGTAAAAATTCACCAATGTAACTAGCGGAAATGCATGGTGTAAAATAAAACAAAAATGGTAATGATGTTAAAGTACTAGAGAAATCTTAAAATTAATTTACTCTGAAAATGCTTTTTATGTAAAGGAGTATGATATGCCATTAGCTGGGAAATCTAGGGTGTCTAAAATCTACCTTAAAGCCGCCACAATGCACACTTACGTAGGGGATTAGCGAAGGATTGGGGGATAGAATCCTTAAGGGGCTGAAGACCCAGATAAAAAGCTCATTCCAAACTGGTACGAACAGGCGCATACGGAGGTTGGGAGCCTCTCGTGGTTGAATGCACACTTGAACAGGCACGGATGTGTATGAAAGGTGGAATTGCAGTCCTTCCCACCTGCGTCTTTGATGTAGCAGTAAAATTTTGCTTCAATATATAAACATAGATATTTGCTAAGGAGCTTAAAATAACCGAATCCATTAATGGGATGTATTTGCAGTTTGGATTAAGCATCCACACACAGTGTTGGCTTATGAAGGGTTAAAGGGCAATTCATGTGTCATTGTGTTGCCTCCAATAAAGACCTGGCTTTGGGAAAGAAGTTGGCATTTTACTGGCTGTTAATGGGAGAAGAAATGTCGAGTGGAAAATATTCCCCTAGCGAACCAAGAGGAATGCGTGATTGTCCTTCCTGGAATCCGTGGAAGGTAAATTACCACTAACTGTCCTATCCAACTATGAAGCATAAATAATTGCTTCATTCAATCCCTTAATTATCCTACGGCTTACCTCAAACATTACGTTTTCCGTTACTTTTGATACAAGGCTTTTAAATTTATGTTGCTCTGAATAGAATTAGATAAACTCTAACCACCACGAGCTTTGTCCTTACAATCAAAGGGCAGTGTAAACTTCAAATGTCATTTACTTTAGACATTTGGTATCGACGAGTTCTTGCTGTCATCTCTAATCTCCAACTTGAGCTTGGCGTCACAAATAAGTGACAGATATTATGTACCATTCAGTAGATACGCAAACAGCTTGGATGAGTTCAAAGGCTCAGATGGGGTAGAGAATGCATTGATTTGGGATTACTTACTGCAGCGATCAAAGTGCCTCTGGAACGGGTACTAGTTCCCAACTTGCTAATATTAGAAACACGAGAGAAAGGCACTTTTAAATTCTTTTCTGCATCAAAAGTTTAGTCGAATAAACTTTGAAAAGCAATTAACCCCATCAGAAGTTATGAAAAATGTGAAGCTTGACTAAGAAGGGTGACGGACTTTTAGAAGCCAAATCACACAGGATTCTCGGATCACAGCTTTTTTACGCCTAGGCAACTAGCCCTAATTAAGGTCAGTCCCTACTGTTTGTAACACAGCGACATTTAATTTGCCCCTTGACCCTATTGGGCCAACATTTAGTGTGTACGCTTTATCAGGATTGCAAATGCATTTCTTCCAAAACTAGGTTATTACTAGGTGTTTAGGACACACCTCTTACCAAACTTTTATATTTACCAGTGGATATAAAGCTGTACAGCTTGTTAAGAGGATTGCATCAAGGATGGCGTCTAGAAGGAATGCAGATCCGCCTTCTACACACATCCGGGCCTGCTCGTTCTGCTTCCGCCCTTCCAAGTCGGTGTCGAATATATGTCTTTAGCCTTCTAGCCCTTTTTGGCTTCCTGAAATGCAATTAATCTGAACATTTAGCTAGTGTTTCAATGCCACTAGTTTATGTTATAAACACAACATTTCTGACAGTCGCATCGATAATAATGTGGCATAAAGCCATGTCTGTGTTGTCAAGTGCTTGAGATATCATAGTAAAAATCAAACAGGGCTTATCAACATCCTTAACAATGTCAGCAAAAATTTCAATAGGCTGCAGACATTCAAAATTTTTTAATAGCGAGTTTTCAGTAGTTTTGACGTCTGCCTTCATGATAGTCGCTTACGAGGCGGTAAAAATTGCTCTCATCACTTACTGACAAGGAAAAAAGGTAAGTTTTTGATGTTCGTCCATCATTGCTAGAGGAACAAGACATTTTGAAAACTTGCACATAATTCGATATTGTCAGGATGCCGGTTTCTATCAACAACTTCGAGAAAGCTTACACTCCAAAAGTAGCGATCACTGAATGCTGTGCGTGGAATCTTTTAGCAGGCGTCACTCGCCGCATTTACTGTCCTAGTCTTGTGACGATGAAGGTATCGACCAAAAAAAACGCAATTTCGGCAGGACCATCATAGAAATGCTACCATTGAAAGAGGCCTCATGAAATTTCTCACTTAAAAGCCTCGAGTTTCGCCTGGAAATTTGTCCTTAATTCATACGAAGATTCTTCGAGCATTTGGCAGGATTTTAAGAGGACGATTCCTATTTTGCGTCCATTGCAAGATAAATGCTGGTGCGTGCGTTAAAATTCTACTTGTCTTTTGCTTGTTGGAGCGTGATTGGGTACCTGCACTATGGATGTGGCGGATGGAGCTGTGTCGGCTAATCCACTGCTGGTCGATGGAAAAGTTAGAGGGTGTGGAAAACCTCGTAGCTCTCCTATTAATCAGAAGATATTCTACAATGGCTAATAACAAATGGAGGTTCGCAATGTTCAATGCATACGCTTGAACTCAATTTCTTCTATAAACACGACATATGTCAGCCCTGCATAGTAATGGATCAGGAGGAAGGCATCACAACTTTGTTATCCAACTTGAGGCTGCTACCATCAAGGCAGCATCTCAAACTAAAAATTGCATGTTATAGGCCCTGGGCGACTGCTTGAAATGAATACACATCTATTTTTTAGCCGATTTGTTGCTTTTTAGATCTCATGGATGCAAATTTACATTTAATTGAAGTGTCCTCATGATGAGGCGTTACAATTGTGTGTACTACGAAGTATACTGGGAAACCTGGCATAATTGACTAGCCTGATAAAAGGAAAGTAATGCTGATTTTTGCTTGATTACCACAAGACTGGCCACGAGGACGTCAAATAGAGAAGTGCAGTAGAGAAGTAGAAAATATGAATGCGGAAAAATGGTAAGTCAAAGCGTAGGAAAATAGTTGTTGCATGCATTCCAAAACACATTTAAATTCCCGTCAACATTTTACCCCTTTTAAAATTTATTTTAGTCACTTAATAACCCTGCCCGAATGGATTTCACCCAGGAAATCAAGTGAGAACATCTTTGAAGAAGTAACAGTAAAGATTAATCTGCTCGCTTGGAGAGACAATCTTGAACTTGGTTAAAAATTGCAGACAAACTTTGGTTGAGAGCCAAAAACAGGAGAATTACCCTTTTGTTTAGCAGCCATGCATGCTTCCCTGCTTAAGACTACTCCTCTGATTAGAAGTTTATGGAGAGTCATTTGCCTTGCCATCCGGAAAGCGCCGCTACTAATTGATTAAACAGTAGTATCTGTTAGACCGCTTAGATGCATTCTAGTCACCCATTAGAGAACGTACGCCTCCACATGCTGTAGCGACCATCAAAATAATTTCCGCAACTTATATCAAACAAAGTTATGCTGTTTATCAACTAACCATTATTTAGTGGCCCTCTTAAGTGTTGCCTTATTAACAGTAGATCATAAAATGATTCCCTTGCCTAGTTGATCTGATAGTATAATTAAATACATCTTTTCAATTTCGGAAGTGTAATTTTTAAAAAACCCAACATTTATCAAAGTAAAAATCACTGTTTTAAGTCATTATGCAGATTTTCAATGCATATGAAGTGGTTTCGATTAGTTAGCCATTTCACCTGACTTTTGAGGAGGTAAAAGCAATTTTTTTGGAGTGATACAGCATCCCAAGAAATCGTGGAGCCATTTCACACGAAGCGAGCAATAACCTTTTTGAGGCTAATAAAATGGGCTCAAGCCACTACGAGTGGGCCATTCTGGGTGAGACATTTAAACTGCTAGCTCAAAGTAGAGTAGAACTGGTAGTCTTGAAAAAAGCCATAAATTAGTGAGGCACGTGGCCCCTAGAGGAGCATTAGTGTAAAATTTTAAAGCTTGAGTTAGTTAGTGTTTAATTACTTTGTTGGTGAAGGATGTCAAACTTATGGGACTTGGAATTGTGAAAGCACCTATTCATGACGCTTCCCATTGCCACTTAACTGGTTTACTGGCTTCCTGTAGCACTTTTAAGTATTTTCTGTTTGCAAGGACAATCAAATCTTTCTAACGAGACAAGTATCAACACCGACGATTGTTATAATTAAAAAACCACGGCTTGAGCATCAACTTTTCATTTTCTCTTTGAGACAAGACCACTACCAAATAGTGGTTTATAATTTCCATTTACACCCCGTCGGTTGGGACACTAGTGGAAGAGACCAGTTGAAAAGGTAATTTTCTATCAACAAAGCTATTTACCTGTTCGATACAGATCCTCACCCCATTACAACTATGGAGTTGCCCGATTCCTACCCCAGTCCTTTTAGTCATTTAAATGGCAAGAGATTGAGCGGTAAATCACCCTCCATCGCAAACAACTCACCGTAGTGGCGAAGTTTCGAAAGAGAACATTGAGGAAACAAAGCGGTGAATAAAAGGATTGTTGAATTACAAAGTGTAGTTAATATGAGTGCAATAGATTGTGGGATGCTAAAGTAGGTAACAATTCCTAGGGTTCAATTACCAACCAAGTGAAATCACCTTTCTTACCACATAATTGCAATGCAAGATTCGAGGACGGTGTCCAATCAATTTCAGAAAAAATTCCAAGAGTTGAGGAAAGGATCTGATTTGAAGTCCTGTCATGAAATGGTTGGATGGATGCACTTCACGTATTACGGAATTCCAAGTCTTGGTAAGTTTACTTGACTCCTACTCTCAGGGATGCAATTCTCCAGCGACGATTCTCACTTCTGTTGCTTCACATCACAGTAGAGCCCTTCTCTTACTACCATCACCTATGAATAGAGCACCGATTTAATTTGGATGGGCACGAGAGGCACCGCCAAATCACGCGATTACTTCAGCCTCTTAAATTTTTAATTAATCCTGCAGTATTCAATTACGAAATTCATTTGAAATCAAGGCCAGCATGAAATAAATGACTTCTCTACAGGTGGATTGGTGGGATTATTTATTGTGTAAACTGGGAATTTGAATGCTCCCAGTAAGAGTTTCTTCAACAAATAAATTAAATTTGTCAATGAAAGAATCTCGCCACGTCTTGTCGATTCCATTGAACGCTGCTACAGCATCTCCCCGTGTCACATCATCACTTGCTCTCTTTGGTCGGGTGGATTCATTCCAGCTACCGACTGTTCGTTCACCTGTGTCAACAATGATTGTAGAATTTTGTTTGTCCTTAAAAGATGCTTGTTGGCACCGAAAATCAGCCTCCACATTCCAGCACTAACATCGAAAAGGGAAATAGAAGTGAATAGGAGGCAACTTTAATTTAAATGAGGCTATTCTACGCTACCCTGATAGAGAAGAAGATGTTATAGAAATGGGCTTCTCATTTTTGAAGGACCTATTTAGGAATGGGGCAAATTAACATGCCTCGCATCAAAACATTGCATGATTTTTCTGTTGCTGAAGTAAGCAGCATCAATCGCTTATGCCGGCATTAATTTCTTTCTCCATTTTTTCCCTTTGCTAATTTAGAGATCCATCAAGGGCCTGAAGAAACCCAATCACATCCAAGTAAGCCTAAATTTTCAAGTGAGGGTCAAGTCTGCATAAATCTCCTAGTGAAGAAGTAGTTGCATTTTGAATACCACTTTGCCTACCTTGCCCGGATTGAAGTGGTTCAAGATACCAGTTCAGAATGTTGGGTTGGTGATTATTGGCGCCAATGGGCCGATAGGAAATTTGGATTGGAGCGTGAGCAAAAAGCTGGCTATGAAAAGTTGGTTCATTTCCAAACACAGCCCCTTTTGTACAATCTTATCTTAGAAGATGCATTACGGTGGTATCAGAGATAAGACGTGTTGGTCACAATGACTTGGAATACAGTCAGTTGGTTGTCCAAAAATCCTCGCAGTGTGGAAAGCATTTCCAGTGGGTCAGAGATTTGGTAATGATAGTCATGCTTACACTCTGCAATCAGCATTTAATGTGGCACAGAAATAAGTAAAAAATAAGGAAAAGTATTCATGAGAAGCCTCCTAATATAACGCTTCTGTGCCTTAGCATCCATATTTGTTGTTGCTAAATTATTTACAGTTTATGGTTGGGTTCTTAATTTTGCCAAAGAAGTGAATCTTGCCACACTACTGCCTATGCAGCATATCTCAAGATCAGTTTCAGTCAGGGAATGACCGGCTAGCACACCTAATTTAGGCGACGACAATTGTCTCCCTTGGAGCTTATTTTCACTGCATCGCATTAGATATGAAATCTGATGGTTTTGACGCCTCTTTGGCAATAAAAGCCATTCTAGTTTTATTTGCGGAGCTTGATTGGTCTGGTGGCCCTTAACACAGGTTGAGCCCATTTAGATGGTTATGATAGGCACCAAATAGGTTGTGACTTTTGCCAAATCTGCCATGTAGAAAAGCTTTTAGCATATCTAAATACCACCTTAAAAATTATATCATTTGTCGAAAATGGACGCAAATGGCGGGCTGTTCATAATTGATGTCGATTAAACAGACTTCAGTAGTATGCGAAAGATTAACCTTATTAATGAACAAAATCAGAGAAAGTAATGACCTGGACCTTTGATTTAGCCTAATTTGTCTGACTACTGTGGTTGAAAGCACAGCTTTGGAGCAGTGGTCTCTAGATTTGCTTAGCCTTTTGGAAAATTCAATGCAGCTTTGTAACCCTTTCCGAAGGAGGACTTTAACTGATTGATGGATCCTATCAATTAAACTCTCTTAAAGTGCGTTCGATTGTTAACCGAAGGAAAAAATCCAATTAATTCTTAAACACAAGACGATTTACTATAACAACCATGCGTTGACACCCAGAACCGGAATTCAGTTGCAGTGATCCCCTCCTAGATACCCAACTGATTCCGCCTACTTCGATTTTGTCAGTAGTACATGATGTTGGTAAGTCAATTTTGATCATCCACTTAATGCAAGCAATAAATAAAATGCTATAAGATGTTTACACTTAGTCCTTCTTAGTGATTGTTTTATCAAATTGTGTGCTTCCATAAAGCCTGGAGCTAATAAATTGTTTTGTTATAACTTAACCAACTGAATATAATGCTCTGGGCTCTATTGAAGCCTGCTATCTCCTATGGGAACAATTAGATGGAGATGCAGACCGCAATTTCCCATCATTAAGCTCACCGCATTACCACCACGGCAAGGACAATGTTTTTGTAATTTCATCACAGTAACAATTTAATGGGATGGTGACTGACTAGCCTCCTGCCACCTGTGCGGTAGTTCTCTTGTTATACCGATGTATCACCTACACAATTAGCAACACCGCATTACTCAGAAGTGGTAGAAGCAGCACTGACCACGAATCGTTGAAAGTGTATTCACTACTAAGAAGGAAATGAGGTTGTCTTATCTCTGCCATTCATCACCGATTGCCTCAACTACCCAATCTGGCCGAGGATCATATTCTGGGACAACATACACTTGTGAGGATAGGGACACTTTGCACGACTAGTCAGTTGCGGTCTCCTCCACAGAGTTCACAAAGCTCGCGCTGATGAATGCACAACCCACCAAAACTTTTTGCAATTCATTGTTAAGCCTGATAATATTACAGTAGGAATTGAAGTAAATTAAAAAAAACTTTCCTATGCGTACACGTATTTAATGAAAATATCTTCACCCTTTCCTCGGTTTAAACAAAATCCCTACTATAAGAGGTAATTTGGTATTTAAAGGAATAAACGAATTGAATCCAACACTTAGTCACATTGTAGGTAAGCAGCGGTCCAAAAACCGGTATCAGGATCCTCCCTTCCCATAAAATTCGCCTCCTTAAGCAGTCGACTCATTACATACTGGAGAGCATTTTAGAGCATCGATGCAGGTTGCTTCCATTTTTCCTTCTTATCTTAATGGTACCCTTGATGTGTCTAGGAAGGTAGACATTTTGATAGTCCCACTACATAGCGATTTATTAGGCACAAACCACTAAAAAGGGAAGCCTTAGTAGATACGACCATTTAAATGGGACGCACGGTTTAAGTCTGCCTCCAAACTGGGTTTTATTTATCTTGCGGTCGGTTTCAACGGATCAGCTTACAGTAAGCGAGCTTACTGGGCAGAACGGAGGCAGATGCCTTATCAGCGGCTTCATTTTAATGCATAACATAACATTCTAAACATCATGTAGTCTATTTGTCATTTTAATCATGTAATAATGATGGTGGGAGTTTTGTTGGTAAAATCCTAAAGCGCTAGGATTTGAAGTTTAAAACCAATCCTAGTAACCACTTTTTGGGGCTATTTCTTTTGGTAATTTCATTTAAATTTGGTAGGTTTCTTGAATTAATTTGTAGGTGTTGCAAAATGGGCAAAACTAAATGCGCGTACAAATTTTCGTCCTCGATGCCGCCAAACAAATTTTCCACTTTTCCGACCTCTGTAAGAATGCCGTTTATTTTACCACTCCAAAGATCGAAATAACAATTCGGCGGAAGACAAAACCAGATTCCTCTTATTCGGACCTTAAAGATAGCAAAGCAAGTGATTTATTAAGCTACTGTGACACTATTAGTGGTCCCCGTGCATTTCCATGCTCGTGGTCCATCTACGCAGGGAACAGAGCCTAGCGAATGTCATTTTTCATTGCACTACGATCCTATTGAATTCCTGAATGTTTGACTGCACATGCGACTCGCCCGAAGAACGGGAGAAACATGGATTGTAGGTAAATTGTTTTTACCTTGGTCAGCAGTAAGCATGTTAGTAAACAAACTTTTCCCCATGATCGTCATCTGATTCGCCTGGAAACAAGCACATGTTTTGGAGTTGCCAGTACTCAGTGCTGAGGACTCCGATTTCAGGGACTAGCAATCGACAAATTAAGGCCATTCATAAATTTGTTCTAGAAATTTTTGGGCGAGAACTCTCTTCGTCCTGTGATTATTTTCCAACCGGACAGCTGTACAACTCCTGTCCTCGCATTTCCATTTATTTTGACACAAGGAAGAACTCTGACAGGCGTATTTGGAGGCATTTGAAGGGGAACCGAAGTTTAAGGGACAACTGTTTTAATTTCCATTACCAAATGTAATCCTCGACGCCAAGATGAGCAGCGATTTTTAAATGGAAAACCCATTACATTGAGGATGACCTCTAATCCCAACAACTGTCCCTGTATCGTGTTCTGATTGAAGGCTATTAACAGCTGATGCAGCACTAGCTGTAAACCATCTGAAAACGCTTGTTATAAAGATGTCAGTTGCGTGTACCCGTAATGCCTCCTTAAACTCATAACCAAGTGGATGAGACTCATTTAGATATGGCTGGGTGGTAATGAAGTGAAAACAGTGTGGTGAGGAGGCTTTCCAAAACCATTCTGAATCCCGTCTTCTATTAAGTAATCCTGCTATTAGGTCGGCATTCTTAAGACTGAAGACTGTAATACGGGATGGCTGGCATATTCTCCTCTCTCTACTCTTTGAACGCATCGCACAAACTGAAAGAGAATTAAGGCTTCAATAGCGTCACGACCGAGTGTCTACTCAGTTTGGTGGAGGTTTGACGACTGGCACAATAGGTCTGTGGCTGTTCTTTCTACAACAATGGCCATGCTGTAATAGCGGATGTGAGAGAGTAATTAAAAAGATCACTAGAGACGACTCTTAAAAGAGAGGAGGAGCTATGCAATGCACTGGCTGCTTGTTCAACTCGTCGGTTTAATTACACTAGGCAGCAAATCCTCCTGCTCAGTCCTTCTGCTCATAGGTAATGCATCTTCGGTCCCAAAATTATGACCTCTTCGACTTCAGGATGGACATGAAGCTCTACAATATAAGCGTGATTTTTACGATGTTAATTTGAATATCTCAGAGGAATATGTTTCCCTTTTGCCTGATAATTCTTCTTCTTTACTCTCAAATACAATTGCAATACTTACAATGATTCGAAGTCATAGTATTTACGCTGGGTCTTGACATCACCCTTTTGCTGCAGGCGGATAATTTGACTGTTATCCAAGTTGAAAATTATTCTCTGTAATTTAGCGTGAG
Source organism: Taenia multiceps (assembly GCA_001923025.3). Lineage (NCBI taxonomy): Eukaryota > Metazoa > Platyhelminthes > Cestoda > Cyclophyllidea > Taeniidae > Taenia > Taenia multiceps. Next base: position 17,565,959 of record CM010313.2, on the reverse strand, counting down.
CCTCATCATTAGTTAAGTTTAAATAAAAATAGGGGTAAATGCTTCCACTTGATGATACACCTTGTTTAATTGTTGTTTAGCCATTCACAATGAATCAGAAGGGACTCTTAATTCAAACAACTTGGCAACAGCCTTGAGATAGGATATGTTTGCCTACTCTTCCTAGGTATGTGCCCCAGTGACATTCAGCCAAATGAACAACACCGTGGTTAATATTTCAACATGTCCCCAATCAAAAAAGTGTGTCCACATTCCAGACAATCAAATTGTAATACTTTTGTTTGAACTGCCGGTTTCGGTCACTTAGGTGGCCATATTGTACTAAACCGGTTGGTCGGCCTTTGGGCCGTGCCAACAGCCCCCAAGCCCTCTGTTTCCAGAATACATGTATTCTGTCCGCAGTACTATGCCTTATTTTACCTTAAAGGGGGTCTCGGGACGCTACACAGATGCTACCAAAGTGCCTCAAGTGTTCCCTTTTTAGGCAAGGAGAGTAACAAACGAGGAGACCTAAGTAGCTCTATAGCATTTAAAAGGGATAGATGCTAATGGCATGAATCAAAATACAATGGCGGAGGCTTAAGTGCCCTTTAAAACCAAAAGAAAGGGTCAAGAATAAACATTGCATTACCGAAGTCTCTTTTATTCCCTTTTACGCAACTCTTTTCGCACGCAGCTGAGTAGTAGTGGAATTTTAACAACATTAAAGCCACCACATCACGGATATATTCTTGTTTTGATACTCAAACACCAGTGACATTTCACATCCATCTTGGTGCTTACAAATCGACTCATCTCTCTGTGACACTTTGACATCGCTAACTGTCAACCAACGGCAAAGGATAAACACCAGAGAGATGTGATGTTGGACTTTGACAAATGCAATCAGAGCCCCACGGATGAGTTCTCGATTGTGCGTATTTTGGCCTTGTTAACTTAGTAAAAGTCAAGGCTGGTAAGTTGTAAAAGAAAAACTTGTTAAGTCGGTAGCAATGCTTCCTCGCCTCTAAGAAGGACCAAAATTATGCGTTTTCTTGAAAAGAAATTCATTGAAAAGAAATGCTAACTCATATTGCTCAAAAGATCAGAGCAGAGATGGCTACCCGTCGTTTTCTGCCAGAGCAACAGGTGGCCAAATAAAATACCATCAGGCGCATATTTCTTAGCAATAATTCATCCACCTTCCCACATCCCATTTTTCCATCTCATCAGAACAACTCTGTATGACTCCAGAGACGCAATTAAAGGCTTTAACTTCAGACGAAAGGCTTGGAGGGGTAAAATAAAAAGTAGACTCAAACTCCCATTTAATTTATGGGTTGAATTGCGACTCAGAAATGATAGTAAGTTCCTAATTATGTTCATAGCTATAAGTGAAATGTACTTAGGCGTAGGGGAGGTCTAGTGAGTCTCCAAGTCAAAAAATCATCAATCGTTCCGTCGAAAAGGATTTCAAAACAGCATTTACCTTAATCAAAATGAACGATTCTATAGAGCCAGATTTGACTGACTGCATGGCCATTTTCAAGTTTTCCGCTCTTGATAGTCTAACTGACTGATACATGTCCGACCAAGAAATAGATGCGAAAAAGGGACCAACTCTACTCTAAGTGATAATATTTTCTCACGTATGGAATAACTTGATCCTGGTTTAACTTTTGCAAAAAATATTTGCTGACAGTGAGTCTTCAAAGGAACCTAAAATAATTTAACGTATTTGTGTCCAAATTGCTACCAATCGCTCGAAGGCTGTCTTCAAATTGTCCAATTTCATTTACACTTCACTTTTTTAACATCCGCATTACAGAACTCGAGATCGGAGTTATTGCTTTACTAGAGACCATTTTTTTGTAAGTTCTTACAGGTCAAACCATTCGCCAGGAAAGGCTTACCTTTTATGGCTCAAAAGCCTTGTAGAAGGTCAAAGAAATCGGGTTTGCTAATCATGCAGCTTTTTTAAGCTTTTGTGAAAATGGGACAAATTTTGCCCAGGAAAAGTACCTTATTAAAAAACAAAGGAAATGAGAGGTCTTTATCCCGAGAATTTTACGAGACTTCTTGACTAAGTTGTCAAAATCTTTTCACGGATGGTTGTAGGGTTTTGAAGGAATGAATAAATAAATAAGGCATCCACTAATGACCAAAGCATTACTCGACAAGTGTAACTAAGCCGTAAATTTTCCATTAGTGGCACTTTTTCTTGTAGGAAAAATTATAACACAAAAGTTTTGTTTTTTCCGGTGGAGTTTAGTTTCAGGTTAAAGCTAGTGAGTTGTTACGTGACTTAGAGGGTGATCCGTTTGTTGAGACATTCTTTCATCGTGCGTGCTTAATGGTTTCTTCCTCTAATAACAGCAAAATATCAAGCAGTGAGGTAGCTAAGACACTCTCTTTGGAAATGTGTACCGAAAGTTACGGGATAGACGGCAATTGGCCTGATGCCAGCTGTCAGGTAGTAATAATACGATGCGACTGCGCTGAGGAAGAGGATACCTTGCATGGCCTACATAGACCCACATCACTCACAAATTAGCGCAACCTATGGGATTGCTTTGTATTTGAAAACTCGGAGTGTCATGAACGGTGCTTGACCATGTAATAATGCAATAATGTAATGTAATGTAATAATGCTGCTAGATTTGGTAATAAAGTAATGTGCGCGACTTTGCACGAATAATATGTAAACAATAGATGAGGTCTTTGCTTCTTTGCACATTTCTCCTTCTGTCTGTCAGGATTTCAGCAGGGCAATTCCTAGGATTGTCAACAGACAGATGTCTCCCTGTGTGTAATTCTTAGTCCTCATGTGTCATGGTCGGTATTCCGATGTTATTCCTCTACACAGACCTGCTCAGACTTTGTTAATATGAGGATGAACGTTCTGCTCAGACCCATGCATCCTGTAAAGTGTTTAGGTGGAGTGAACTTAAGCAAAGCCGTCTAAACTTTGGTGTTCTGTACTTGCGCAGAGCAGGAAGTACACTATCTCTGCGATTCTTGCACAAGGGGTGAGCTTTTTGGAGGTACGGAAACAAGTATGGCCTGCAGACAACTTGACTTGTACTGTATACATCCATCCGTATCACAAAGTTATCAAAGGGAAAACAATCTCTACAGCGCATGTACTGATTAGAGCCTCTGATTGTAACATAGCGGTAAACTGTGTTTATGGTTCATAATTCTACGTCAAAACTACATTCGCTTTGGCATATTTGCTCTTGGTTGTGGAGCTAATGGATCAACTTTAAGCAAGAATTTATTCGTATTACTTCAAAAATAATATCCACACATCTCCTTGCCCTTAATCCGTATAGTTTTCGTGGGGTCTTGGATCACCAAATTTAGGATTTCAGGTCGTAAGTGTCGTTTAAAGAGACACTCAGCTAAGCTGACACAAAATAGCGAATTGTCGTAAATCAACTTGGAACAGGGCAGGAGATGGTAGGTACGCCCCTCGCAAACTCAAGTCATGCGTGTTTAACGTCTGTTCAAGCTAAAATTTCAAATGCATTACTCTCCACCTTAGTAAAATCTCTTAATTTTGTGCTTCCTTGGCCATGAATCTTTGCATTGAAGTGACAGCCCAATGTATACAAAAGACTATAACAGTGGAGCTTTCCCCTCATTATCTCACAGGACACCAATTGGTACCGTAAAATGCAATCAGAAGCACCTATTCCAAAATGCCTCATCCACTTTTTCAAACATCAACTTCGTGAAACTCTGTGGACGCATTTAAGTATTACGAGGTTCCTGTTAGGGTGGAGCATAAAATTCATTAATACAGAACCGATGTATGTAATTTCTTTGAACAGATAGACGAGGAGCAAGGGCTTAAAGGAGTATCACGCCTTTTGATCCACTGTGACACAAACGCGCATTCAAATTCCTTAATTTTTTCTCGGAAATAATACCAAAATAAATCTAAGCAACGATAGACACAAAATATCAATGAGTTTTTGCAAGTAAAGTAAACACGTTTACCAGCTCTCCTGCATTAACATTCCTCATTCGGCAGAATTGACGGCCACCGAGGAATTGTCCTATTATCAGGTAAGCCTGACACAGCCATTCCATTTCCTATGGGGTCGGTAAAGAGCAGTGCTGAGAATGCTCAACGTTTTAGAAGACCATTCAAGCAGTTGGTAGATGCTGGTACTTCTGCAAAATTTCTCTTTTCCAATCGTTTGTGGCAATGAAAAAAATATTTGCACGATGCGGACGAAAAGGTTGCTATTGTGTCAGCTAGTTTGCAAATGGGAACCTTGCTGTTTCATAAATCAGTAGAGGGCTGGAGAAGCTATTACACAACAAGTATTGACAAATGATAAGCACATTATCAAATTTGCTTTGTAATAAAGCCAGAAGAAGTCAATTCGACCTTTAGACCTCACTTGAGTTCGCTATCGTCTGGGGAACATTGTTGTTTAAAAAATTGGGCATCAAACGCATTGAGCACAGAAAAGGCTGTCCACAATGAGATGACAGTACCATTGTTAATGCGATTTATCAGAAGTGGAATTTCCTCTGCCTAAAATTGTAGTAGCAGTTATTCCTCTCTGTCAAAGAGACTGCGTCCATTCGTGTAACAATGCGCTCGATGCTGTACATGCCAAAACATTATGAAAATTCTGATATAACAAACCAGCTCATGAATGAAAAATGATGTTTGATTTTTAGGCAGTAGCTAGAAGGAGAATATCTCGCACCGCAATGGGAACAAATCAGAATTCGAGTGGTTATGCACGGAAGCATGTGGATCAAAGGGCAGAAAACAGCTGCCACAGGCAATCAAAAACACTTTAACAGCACTTCGTGACAATTGCCGAAAATTCGCAAGCAAGATTAGCTTGAATTGAAAAATAGAAGCATAGAATTTTCATTACTTATCTGTTTGATCCTCCCAGGCCAAACTGGTGCATTTTCAACAAGAAGGCTTGGCTACCAATTGACCAATTGGTAGTATCTACCAGCCCATCCGGTTACATTTCTGTCACTCATCCATTTATTTGCGGTAGCAAATTGTATGGCACATTCGAAACCTAGTATTGGATAGTTCATGTTCCATTTCTAAAGACACAAGGATGGGCTTTCATTCAATTATAGTTGCATTAGCTCCAGACCATTAAAATGAAATTGACTTGTTGGGTTAAGTATTTAATTAAAAACCGCTTTCAATTTTGCAAGCATTATCTCCACACTGTAGGAGTATCGTAGAAGTAAAAGCCAGGGATTTGAGTCACCTTGTTGACTTGGTCGTAAATTAACGTATGCTTGAGAAATTGGTAGATATTTGCGGATCTCCATTCAATTTGCCTCATGGGTATTGCAAATTCTTATTCTTGCGGAATACTTTATGCTCGGAAAAGATGAAAATAAGTCCAACATTATATAAAACGAATCTTCTGACTAGCCGCTCCATACTTTGGGTAGCAGACACTTAAATTATTAACACAAGACAAAGCAGAGCTGGAAAAGATGACAAAAGGTAGGGCAAGAAGAATTGCGCTTCTCTTGGGAGTTCAGTCGTCTAAAATTTTTCAGTTTTACACCCATAAATATTTTAATAACTTCGTTGTTTTAGTATGCCGACTATCTGGGTTAAAAACTGCGAAGAAGGTCTTCTTTTAAGGCTAATTTCTGGCTGCTGGTAGGGTGGTTTGTTTGCTATTGCTAGCAATGCATTAACTTATTATAATGCTATTTTTAAAAAATGTTGCAAGCAATATTACCACTTGATTACCTTGCTTTGAGATGCGGCCACTACTAAATAGTGGCTACTGACTTTTGTTTGTTAGTATTTACATCTCATCGGTCAAGACATTTGTTTAAGCGACCATTCTAAAGTGCAAATAGGAAAGGAATTTGTCCGTTTTACTTTCCCTCACACACATTACAAACATGGTGTTGCCCATTTTCTATTATAGTTCCACTAATAATTCAAGTGGCAGGAGAATCGAAGAAGATTTACCTCCCATTGCAAAGAACTCATGAAAATTGCGAGGGGTGAGAAGGGAGGATCTGTGGTCAATGCGGTAATTAAGCATGACACCGACACACAAGAGGATGGTTGACATAAGTATGACAGGTAGTGAGCTGATAAATCTGGCCGAAATTCCTAAGATTTAAAGGTAAATCAAATAGACCAAGCCCATGGGTAATTTGTTTACAAGTGTACCCAAGTGGAGAGTGGAATACCAAGCTTGGACACCTTGTTTGGGAAGTTTACACAACTCAGACTCGCTATGAAATGGTTTATTTTTTCTTCTACGCTCGATGGGTACATGTATGTTGAGCAGCAGGCACTTTCTTCAGCAACGTTTACCATTTCTAATAATTTATATTGTAATGATGATGATGACGCTTTCATCCTTACCCGGAAAATCGACTTATTTAACACAAAAGCATAAAGTTCTATATACACTTCCGGAACTTCGCAACCGCCAGGTTAGTTTGGAAGAAAATTAGGCTCAAAGGAGGGGATCGTGAGATTGATTGAATATTTTTACCTTGCATCTGAACTTCTGTTTTGCGTACACATCCCGGTGGGTACCACGGATAACAAAACACATCGACATGTCTTGTTGATTCCACTTAGTGCTGCCGCGGTATCCTCTCTTGTCTGGCAAGTCATTTGTTCCTCCCCTCAGTCATGTCCTTCATCAAAGTTGCCAACTGCCCGTCCTGCTTCGTAGGCAACTTTTAAAAAGGAATTGTCTTCTGTTTGAAAAGAGGCTTTTCCGCGATAAGATAAGCCAGCAGTAACAATAAAACAGGGAAGAGATGGAGGGAACAGATAAGGCTGCTCAATTAAGAACACATCGTGTTACTTATAAGGGGTAGAAGAAGAAGATGCCAAGGCAATGGGCTTTCCATTAGTAAAGGGAGTGTTAATTGAAAGAAGGGATTATCACGCTCTACATAAAAACTGGGCATGTGATCCCTCGAATGATTTATCATTTTTGCTATTGTAAATAGTACAGTGTTCACTGCCTGTGTTAGCACTAATTTCTTCCATTCTTTTTTTCTCCTCTCTTAATTTTTGGATAAAATTAATGGCCTTAGGTGCATAACTTGGCAATTAAGGGTCAGAGTTTATGCGTTAAGTTTGGATGGGCCTCTCTAATGAAGGAAATATGGCATTTGGAACACGCTTTCGTCCTCATAATCTGGCAACAAGAAGTTCAAATACTAATAGTAATAGCAATGATAATGCAAGAGCGATGGGAAGGATTTTTCTAGAAATAGCGATCCAAAATTTGGAGGACCTCTTTGCATGCCTAATTAGTCCACTCCAAACCAAAAGTTTTTACAGTGTCATCGTACCCTAAAGGACGGCAGAACTCTTATTCTCCGCAACCAGGGCGCATTGGCATGGATTACATTCCATAGCCTTTGAAAAAGAATCACATTCAAAATTCAAGTCCACTGAGCCTTAAAGAGCACCTGTGGTAGGTCGTAGATTTTATAGTGCTTGCTAAGCCCAAAATGTAAAACCAGTGTTGACTATGGCGGTATAATTAAAGAAGAAAGTGGAGGCACTTAACAAAGTGCAGTACGCGTTAGAAGTCTCTTGATACAACACTCCATTCATTATAAAACAGTCGCAGATAGATAGTGAATGGTCTTATTTTGGGTTTATTGATAACCTTACTGTAAAAATGAACCGCATCACACTGCTACCTGTGCTATACACCTCAAAGTCAGTTGCATTGCAGGTAGAACTGGCTAAAATAGTTCATTTAGACAAAGGCACTCATGGACAGGATTCGAATCTTTTGACAGAAGACTATTTTAAAACTTAGTAAGTTATTTTTCATTCCATACAGATTGCAGTGAAACGCATCAAAACCCAACAAACACCCAAATAGCAAAAATTTGATGATAAAATTAACAAAAATAAAGGGGTAAAAGTGTAAAGCTAATCTCTATTACTAATCGTAAGGCTCTATTCTTCAATAACTGTACGCAATTTAGTTTGGACCTGTAGGCATTTTAAGGAGGATTATAGCTGTTTAAAAGTGATCCATTAAAACAGGTTTAGTTAAATTATGCGTCACAGTCAATTAATTCTTGTATTGATGATGTCAGCAAAGCGAAATGCATGCATATTGTCTCTCTCAATGCCGATAAACCCAAGTTTCAATAATCTCTCCGCAAAACACTATGAGAAGCTATTTTTTACTAGGGTTGGATAAATGCTGATCACTGTGGAGGGGATCTTTGTTTTACTTCCAAAAGTTTAGACTTGTGCTATGAAGGTCGAAATTGTAATTCAAAGAGCGAGAAACCAGTCCTCTTTTTAGACCTCAAGGTTAACATATCTCATCAGTGGGATGAAATGTTTTAAGTTAAAGACCCTCATCAACGGCGAGAATTACCTTGGTGTAATTCATTTTAGAATTTGAGGCCCATCCATGCAGATAAGGTGGCGTTGCAGGCGAACCACCCAATAATGATGACTTCGGGATTTATTTAAGCCTGACATGACAGTGTCAATTTCTGCTGAAAGTTGATCCATGGAATTCCCATGTCAAAGCCCAGCCAAAATTATTCTCAAGCCCAACAAATAGCTGCGAATTCAGAGCTCGTCATTACAGGCATTATAGGCTCCATGAAAGGAGGTGAATAAAGACATAGGTTGCCTAGACAACGAACTACTTTTCACAAAATCCACCCGATATACCAGAAGCAGAGAATATTAAACGATGAGTTACGTTCAGACTTCATATTTGGCATAAAATTGAGCCAGGTGTAGTGCTTTTATTGATGCCTAACCCATTGGTTTGGTTACGCGAGCATTGAAGGGTCAGCTTTTGTGCTTTTGCTTAGTAGCATTGCGTCTGGACCACGCCAGTAGTCCCGTCAGCGCCTCCCCACCTAGGTAATATATTTCCTCAGCTCGTAGTTTGTCTCTATTCCACTTGAAGGAAGCGTTGGGCAGCTACATTGATGACAAGTGGAAAGCAAATGCAATCTCAATAGACAACTACACCGACTTGCATTCCTGGATATGTAGCCCTAGTGTGAAAGGAAGATTTGTAGCCTACTTCACTTTAGCAACATGTCTTGTAGAAATACCTTAGACAACTAAAGTTACAACATCTATGCCTGTGTCCACTTGGAATTGTTGCCTAAGAAGCTGTAGAAGATGCCTGTACGGAAAACACATTAAACCTCCTCCACTTTTCTTCTCGCTGGATCGAACCCAGCTAAATATGCCTGGATGATCCCAAAGCACTAACCAAGTGGCCAGAAAATTTTTTCACAAAATTATTTTTTAACCCCTCTCATTATCAAAAGACTGTTTTGGCTAGCGCATTAAGCCTTCTTTCAATGCAGTACCCAAACAGGGCACATTCCAGGTCCAATGGGATTCTCGAGATAAATAAGTGACAGCATGACCAGATATGTGCCCGTTAACACTAAAATTAGACGGCTAACCTGATGCATTGGTGGGTTTTGTTCTTATGCTACCAAATACGTTGTGGTTGTCGGGACTGGAAATTGATCAAGGAGAGCTGCGGAGCATTTCAACTGGTGACACCAAGCGTCTATCAGGAGTGCCGTAGCTGACTTGCATGGCTCGCAAGCCAACTTACTGCAAGCTGCTGTCTACTACCTCTATATTACCTACCTTTATATTGCATTAACGGATTACCTTCATAGTTGCTTTCATTATTCAATTGTGGAAGCGATTGTCTACAGCCGAGCGGTCCTTTTCAAAGCAATGCTCTTCCACAAAGGGTAACGCCCTGCACTAGGTCTTAGTGAATTTATAGGTCCACTACGCATTTTAACGTCCCAAAGTAACTTGGCATTCATGTCATCATATGACCGCGTCGATGCCATCCAAATGCTCTGCCAAGGTCGATGGGTTGTCGTGGCCACCAAATGAGACTGAAGCCAATCACCAGTTTACCTGTACAATGAGCAAGACTTGTGGGTCTATTAACACAAACTATTGTGAGTAATTGACGGGCATGTTCGTGATAACTTGGCTAACCCCATCCAATCTCGGCTGCTCGCTGCACCAAATTCATGTCACGATTTAAGTATCCGTCTAAATGCATGCAAGTGTAGGGGCTCAAGTCTTTCTTGAAGTCAAAAGAAGCCATTGCACTAGAACCAAGAATGTATTGCCAACGTCTAAAAAGGCTTTAATTGAGGAAGCATATTGAGAGATTATTAGGTGCCAAATAATTATAGGAAACTCTTCAGATACTTAATATACCCCTTTACTTATATGCAAGGAAAAACCGGTGCTCTCAACAAAATTGTTTAAATCGAGCAATGATTGATAGCTCTCAGAAATTACAACCCACTAACAGAAGACGTGGAAGATTCCATCAAGTGCTTGTTTTTAACAGTCTTTCCAAAGATTTACCCCAAAATTGGTTAAAATATTCGTTTTAGACTAATTTGTCTCACTAAAATCAGGCTTTCTATCTGCATTTTGTAGAGTACGGGATGTACACTGCTTTCTTCCTTCTAGCTTTTCATTTCCATACATTTTCACTGCAACAATAAGTTGGTCATTTGCAGTTCAACTTCCATTTACAGACTTGTCAGCAAATTAACTTGGCTTCTGTCAATCACGAGGCCTATGACGGATTGTTGCGCCCAGTTTCAAAAAAACAATGAAACTAGTTTCAGTGAGTGAACTTGGAAAGATCAGTGATGTCTAATGAACTCACAAAAATGTGGAATGCCATTATAGCTTTCAATGTCACATAAATCGGGTCGGTAATTGTGTTCAACTTCGGGTGGATGATTCCATTACTCCGTGGACGAGGTTAAGCAAGTCGCTGCCTTTTGTTCGACTATAAATAAAGACAGTGATCAAATTACGTATTATGACAGAAAAACTGGTTGGTTTACCATTTTAGGCTGCAAAAAAGTCCTCGTTGGCAAGGCCTGATTAAAAATTTTTCTTGCTAATTAATAAAGAAAACAAAACTTCAAAGATTTTCTCAATAAAATCATGAAAAATTGATGACAATCCTTGTTGCGTGCATTTTGGGAGGGTCAATTAAAAATGCTTCCCGGAACGCTGAGAACTTTTAAGTTGACCGAAGGAAAAATGCCCATTACACGATTCCTTCTTTCTCGATGTTTATACAGTCATTAACAACTGCAAAAAGTCTTTATCTTCCCTTAGGCCAGGCCTCTGTAGTTAGTAGCACAGCGACACATAAATTGACCTTTAATTCTGTTAATCCGACACCCGATGCGAGTGACCGGTCCTAATTGCCAATGACTTGTGTCCTCACGCTTGATTACTCGCTCCCTTTTTATAAAAAATTCGTTTATGAAGGTTAAAAGCGATAGAGTGAAGTAAGTTTGTGCAGCATTTAACAGAACTGCATCAAGGAATGGACTACAATTCCACCTTTCACACACAACTATGCATGTCATAGTGTACATCCAACTGTATGGAGCTAAATGCCTTCAGCAAATTGTGTTACCATCCTTTGAACTGATCTTCAACTCGTGCCTGTAGCTCCTCAGCCGTTATGCGTCCCGGCGCTAGGCCATCCCATACCCTAATTTGCTTTATAGGAGTCTAAAGAAAGGCTGGTACCTCTTAACTGTCCATTAGTGACAAACCACTAATTTTTGTATCAGGGGTTTCAAAAATTAACAATAATTTGCATACTTATCTAAGGCTTAAAGTTTGTTAACTTTGTAATTCACGCTAAGTGTTGGCATCCACGGCGGTGATGCCTTTCTTGTAACAAAAATACCAGAGTTAAAATAAAAAGAGGTCATTCACAAAGTAGAACGATAATATACTTTTAAAAACTGCTATAAGCATTGCTTGTGGACAGTAAGGGAGTCAAGTTTTTTACCTATCTATATGATCACCAAGGTCATGAGATATTTTGCAACACTCAAACATTCCTATGCACCGCTCAGATCTAGGCTCAGCTTTCCACTTCGATGCTGTCGAGATGGCAGCTTCCAAAATGATGAACTTCAGAGGACTGACACTGAGGAAGTAGATAGCATGACCGCTGAACTTGGGATTGCTTAAAAGACATCATTTGCCACATTTAATGTGTCAATTATGTGACAGTTGGGATATCGACAGGATCACTAGAAAAGACGGTATGGCCGAAAGATACATGTCGAAAATTCTTGACTAAAATGTTCACATATCTATAAAATGTCAATTTGTCTTTTTTACGTGTGCGGATGTGAATGAGGTGGATGGAGTCGTGTTGACCAATCTTTGATTGAGAATGCTACCCATGGGCGAGTCAGTCAGAGGAAATGGGAGACCTTGTAATTTTGCCATTGATTAAAAGCCATTCCACAGCAAGGTATAACAACTAGAGGTTCGCAATGTACATCGCACACACATGGCAACACATTTCTTTTTGTAAACGCATTTTTGTGAATGTTACGCACTGCATAGGAAGCACACCATCAACCCTACCTAGTAATGGTTAAAAGGAAAACATCAAGACTTTATTTAACCATGTTAAGAAATATATAGCCTGGGTATGGTCTCCACCCAAGAAATCATTCCAAAAGCTCTAAAAGATTAACTATATTAAGGCTGCGGTGTTTTATGATGAAAATCACCTATAAAGGATCACTTACTCAAAGTTACTACTACCCTACACATAACAAGATACCGTAAATTGCGTGTACGGGACTGGCCAACGTTGCCACTTTACGTGACGTTAGTTTTCGAAGCGTTACCGGGAACCTGTCATTGAGGTAAAGTAAAAGAGACATTTTGCTCCGCGCTAGGGTGATGTCAGGAATCCGCGTTTGGGAAAAGTTGGGTCAAAGTACAGGCAACCAACTGCCACAGACAATTACAAAACCTTTTTGGAACACTTCGTATGCACCAAATCTCTTTTTAAAATTTTTGTCTGGTCTCATTCCAATCTTTCTGAAAGGAAAACATTGAAAGATTTAGAAGACGAATAAAATTGGTAGCAGCAAGGATTATGCTACAATTCTTCATTGCAAAATCTAAGTCTTAGGCAAAAATTAGCATACAAATCTTAGTCATAGACCAAAAATGGAAGAATCAAAATTTTCATTAATTGTTTGTGTGTCTTTTTTAATTAGTGGCTTCTTTAGTTCGTTAGTATAAGGGAGTCATTTGCGTAACAAACAGGAAGACTTCGCGACTACTTGATTAGTGAGTAGTATCCCCCAATCGATTTTGCTGTTTTTCAACGCTTTATGCATTCACAGGCAGTATCATACCGTAAAATATTGTTAAAATCTGAATTAGGATGCTTTCGCCTTCCCTTTAGGAGGCGTAATGTCAAGGTGGCATTCGAAGCCCCCATCCCCATTACCACCACAACGAATACCACTTTACTGCCTGTGAACAGAAAGTAAATATTCATGAATATTATCTTCAGACCACCCAATACTTACCAAAGGTCACCAGTTCGAGTCGCCATGTAGATTTCACAAGAAAAAGAATTTTAACAGGAAAGTGGTGGATAGCCGTGAGTCTAACTTTCAATTGACCTCTTAAGGACCGTAAATAGTTTTCTGCTCAATTTCCGTTTGATTGAGAAATTTAAAAGAAGCCAAATTTGGGCAAAATGAGTGATTGCCCGGGGGATAGAAAATGACTTTGTGACATCGAGCAATGACCTACCAGAGATTTCGAGAACCAATCCAGGCCAACTAAATGGATGGCAGCTGTGTAGTAAAAGTTTATGGAAGGGCAAAACAATAAACGATTGCAAGTTTCATCAGTTAGAAGTCTTATTTTTAATGCAAGGATTCCACCAGTTAGTGGATGCTGACGCTCGCGGGTCAGCATCTATATCTCAGTGGTTGGACCATTGTATCACGCTCCCCACACACAACGACTGGGATGTTACACATTTTTTACTCTAGTTCCACTAATTTTCCAAATTGCAGAAGGGAAAAAGAAAATTTACACTCCATTGCTAAGAACTCGTAGGATCGCGGAAACCGAAAGGGAAGGGCCTGTGGCCGAAACGGTCATTTGTTATGACGCTGACACATGAAGGGGTAGTTGGTATAAGCACGGTAGATAGCAAAATAAAGTTGTCCGAAATTCACAAGACATCATTGCTAACTAAGTTACTTCACTTTCTTTGCCCAACTTTTGCTTTGCTACCTTCATCAGTAGTAATACTTTAAGTTCCGAGGTAATTTAAAAAAAATCGGAAGCTACCCACTTCAAAATTTGGCGTCAAATGCTTGGATGAATGAAGATTATGTTTTCAATGCAAGAGAAGCCATATAAGGAGTGGAATTCTAAGTAGAGATATTTGATTTGGGAGGTGTACAAATATTGGGTTTATTTCTGCTCCCCCGCTGGACGTATACAAATAAAATTGAGCAGAGATACGTTGCTTCACCGAGGATTTCCATCTCTGGCGCTTCACATCAAAATATTGGTGCTGCATTTTGACTACCACGAAAGTGAAGCTCTTCTCTCACAACCACCGCCTTAAAATAGCACACTAACTTTTTTTGAAAAAGGGATATGATTACCACCCAATCACGCGATCCTTTCCACATCCCAGATTTTAATTGCGCCGACCGTACTCAGCCAGAAGCAACGTCAACTAGGGAGTAAATTAAGTTGGAAGAGACGTAATGGTGAGACTAACTGACCACAATCAACTCTTGTCTGGACAGCGACTTTGCGTGCGTATAATGGAGGTTTTTAACCCCAAAGTCAACGTAAGCACCTAAGTCATCGGCTCATAGAAGTTGTCAACTGCCCGTTCAACTTTGTTGGAATTAATTAAAATTTGCTTGCTTGTTCTTCCATGAAAAGTCATCTTGCGGTAAAAACGAGTCTCTACACTCCAATAATAACTATTAAATGGGGACAGATAGAGTAAAAGACAATGTTATTTATTTGGAGAAATTCTTATTCCACACAAGGGGAAGAAGAAAAGCGTCAATTAAATGAATCTCTTGTTAGTAAGATTTCATTAATTTTGTAAAATTCAGTTGTCGCAAATAAACTAGCCTCCGCCTCTTGTGTTGGCATAAAGTACTTCTCTGTTTTCCCTCATCCTCAAATTTAAAAGTGCTGCGAAGGCCTTAGCCTCACGACTCACAACCGAGGGATGTTAAATTTGCAATTATGAGTCGAGATATTTCACCTCAAGTCCACAAGAACCTCCTAGTGATAGGACGTAACATTTGGAGCAAGGTTTTACCTTTAAGGTGGATCAATGTGGTCCACAATAATAATGCAAAGTGTTGAGCAAACAGTGTACAAATTGCAGAAGTGGACTGGAAGGAATCACAAATGGAGAAGAATGGTAATTTTTCGTCCCAGTTATCTGCTTAAAATAGGAGAATCTTGTGAATTTCGTCTTTTGTATACCAAATTGGTCTTGGCTGCTGTTATTAAAACAATTTCACAATAATAGAGATCAGAAGTGGGCATATTGGTGTAAGATGTTGTCTGCTGATTTTCTTAAAAATCAACGAATAATTTGGTTTTCTAGCCATTAGCGCGTAAAATGGATTTACAGTCGGTAGCACAATTGGTGATGATTTAAACATTTTGATGAATGACCAGCATTTACTGTGGCACTACTTTTAAAATAGAAACCAAAAGCAATCGGCATAACTTGAAGTTTTGATGCAACACTTAAGCCACCTTAATGTATTTGCCCACTACTGCTCATGCTTTTGGCTTTTGATTTCATTTAAGAGTTGAATAGCCTCACACTAATGCATGCGCCACATACACCAATGCTGGCTTAATTTAGGAATGACTGCACAAATCGCCTAATTTAGGTGAAGTCAATTTCCTGCTTTAAGTCCGTCTTTACGCCAGGCCATTTATGATCAAAGCTGTCGGTCCAACGCCTTTCAGGTGATGGAGACCACTCTGATTTTTCAGCTGAACTTGAGTTGAACGACGGCTCTTAGTGCAGGTTTCACCAATTGAATGTTTAAGGTGGCGATACCAAATGGGATCTGACATTTTTTATAATCACTTAATAGTAAATTTCAGTATTTGCAAATCTTCATTAGGAATAGTCATTTCATGCAAATCTGAAATGGTGACCCACAAGCAGTTGCAAGGTGCTATTTACCAAGAAATGTCATATTTGACGTCGATTAAAGCCTTTAGTAGCATATGAAAGCCAGATGTAAATGAACAAATTTGATGAAATACTGAACCCAAGTGTCATTTATTTTTGCTCTATCCAGTGAATATAATTAAAAATAAAGCAAATGACTACTAGCCTCCAGAAACGTAAAATATTTTGAATCAAGTCTGTAAGGTTTTTTTACCCATTCTGATAAGAGCCTTATCATTCGGCAGTACTTATCAAGCAAAATCATATAATACCTTAATTGCTGCTCTGACTGCAACACTTTGTTTGTTCGGACTGCCGGTTTTAGCCACTGGGGCGGCCATATTGTACTAGACAGTTGGCTGGCTCTTGGGCCATGCCAGCAGCCCCCGATCCCTCATTTCCAGAATATGTGTTCAGACCTATTTCTATGCCTTCTTGTACCTTTGAGGAGGTCTCGGGACGCTACATTAGTAGTAGTGGAAAGCGGATCCGACTTTGGTGGATTTCTATCCTGATCTATATTGCTTATGGCAAGCTTTAAGATATGAAATAAGCGCATGTGCTATGGATGGGAGAATCTCTGACGTCCCACAGCAGAAGGGCTGAGATCGACGCCCACCTTCGGTATCTCCCCACCCTCATGTTCTGCAAGAAAGCTATTAACAAATGGAGTAACATTTGTCATGAATCCCAAGTTCAGTGGACCTGCCAAGAGGGATTAGCCACGTTTTACTCAGGCGCTCTCCGTAAGCTCTGTCTTGGGTCCTCAGGCAACTTGCCTTCCTTCGCCAAAATGTGTATCCATAGATGCATCGCTTTATGCTTTGCACACCTAGATCGCGTGCATCCCATTCCTATGAGGCCCGATTGCCCCATTTGCTAAGGGTTCTACGATGCTCTCGGGTTTGCTCCACGGCATCAAACAGCCTGAAACAGCAATATTTGGTGTGTGTGCCCCGGTCCGTTCGAGAACTAGAACTCATGTCGCCATTGAACTAATGGGACACATTATCCTGAGAGAGGAGGACTCAGATATGCGCCTTTATTTCACCGAATGCTACGCAGAATTTTATGGCACTGCATAGAACACATGGGCTGGAGGCTCGATGACTGATGCGGTTGCCTCGTGGGTGATTCTCGCAGCACTGATTACGTTGCAATGGCTGATATGAAAGACTTACCGAGGGGAGCGTCGGAGACGATGCTCGAAAGAAGGGAGGGGCTATGTGATACTTTGCCTATTCGGACTGTTGGTTTCGACCACTTTGGTGGCCATATTGTACTGGACGGTTGGCTGGCTTTGGGTTACGCCAGCATCCCCTGATTCCTCTGGTTCTGGAACGTGCATTCTGCCCTAGTAATATACCTTCTCCTAATTCAAGGAAAGTCTCGAGACGGTACAATGACAGTCTAGTAAATGCGATTCATAGACTTTAAGATTATGCATATGAAAAACTATGACAGCTTAACTTATTTTTTTATTGATGGGAGGTATTGTTAATAGAAGGGAATGTCCAGTTACTTTGTTAAGAAAGCCATACTATACTTAATAAAATACCTAGCAAAAACTAATTGTTTATTAAAATTGACAATATTCGGGCATGTATGTTCGTTTATAGGTAGCAGAACACTGATAGACTGCTGTAATACCCTACAATCTCAAATGATTCACTCACCTGTAGCTCGTTCTTAATAATGGATGCGTCTAAGCCAAATTTGCACAATATAATGCATTTGAATTGATTAGTTTGAATTTAACAACCACAGCCAATTCTTCTTACCTGTGATTCTATGGATACATAGAGCCATTTCAAGGCCCGGGGTTAATAATATTAGTGGGAACGCAGTGATCCCGCCCATCATTATTTTATCCACAATATAATGCCACTCTAGGCGTCGCCTGCAATTGCCCCCTACCATTGAGTTCTTTGATGTCTACCACCTTTTGCTAGAGCACGGGTAGCGAACAGCTTAGACCGCATCTCCCATCATTATGTGTCTCGAATTATCACCATGACTCCGGTAATGTTTAATTTTATTCTCTCACCATAACAAGTTAATCATTTGTTGCCTAGCCGGACTCCTGCTATTTACGTAGCACCTCCTTTATTAAACCAATGTCTCTTCTACACCCTCAATAGTTTGCATAAGTTTATTTAAGTGTCCCAAGGTAGACTAAGCAGCGCTGGTAGTGTGCTGCTGGAAGTGACAATACTATTGTGAAGGTTTTGCAGTTGCGCCACCTCCCCTATTATTCCCCTATCCACCCGACTAACAACCCTGGCCACAAGGGACATACCACACCCGAGAGGATGGGCAAGCTTCGCATTACCAATCAACCGCAGCCTCCTCAACAAAGATTCCGGAGTTCGCGCAAAGAAGCGCACAACCCGAACCAATGTTTTTTGCCTCATAATTAGCAAAATTGTTATTTTTTACATAACGAAGCATTAGTTCTTGTAATTACATACACAATTGTTTTTGATTAATGTTTAATTTATGCTCATTCTGCTTTTAACTAAAGGTGCGCTTCCTTCTAAACAGCGTCACATTGGGTTGTAACGACAGAGAAATTGTCCTCATTGTAACATAAGTTTTCTTGCAAACGAATCCAAGGTTTAATAAGCTTAAACGCAATTCTCGCCATATGACATGAGAATGGGAACAAAGGAAAAGGACGTAGTTTTCAATGAGAGAGACAAATGGGGCACAAAGTTTGCCCGAACTGTGGATGTGCGGTAGCTTAGCCAGCGATATTGGAGTCCGGTGCACACAAATAAATCGCTCGATGCCACCTTCAACTTTGAACAGGTCAAAGATTCAGGGTACTTCTCCAAAGGTCGTCTTCTAAATCAACTGCCTTATCACAGACTTCGAAGTGTCAACATGAACCTAGTTATTTGTGTACCAAAAAATCAAAATTTAGATGAGACCATCATCGAGACGCTACTGCTGAAAGATGTATTCTGACATTCCTCATTATTATATTCGTGCTCATTCATGAATGATTGTTATTTCACCAGACCAACTCTGTTCTCTGCAGTAATGAGAGAAATCAGTAGAAAAATGTTGAATAGGACGACTTCTTTTCTGCATTCATTGCAAGTCCGGAATTGACCCTCATAAGGAATTTCTACCTGTCCTTTGCTTATGGAAGCGTAGATATGTGCTTGCAATGTAGACAAGGGGAGTGGTATTGGGTCGGCTATCGATGGGAGAGAAGGCTGCTAATCGATGGAACAGTTGAAAGACGAAAAGGCTTTGCGTCTTCCCATCAATCATAAGTAATTCCACAGTAGGTAATAAAAAATGGAGGTTTGAAATATGACAATACGGCGGATGTTATGTGGAGCACACCAGCGGCTGTACTTAGTGATCATGTAGGGTGAATTCGTTACATATTTTTAACCACTACGGATTTTTTAGCATCTTAGAAGCATATCTATAAGGAAAAGCCCTTCTGAAGGCTTCAACAGGTCACCGAAAATAGGTTGAGAGCTTTAAACAATTCAAGACATATTTTGCAGGATAAACTGATTGTAAGACTTACTTTGCCCAAAGTTGCCTGCTTTGAAGCATTTCCTCTCAATCGAACAGGCTGCACACCTTTGTGTAGCGAGACAATGCATGTTTATGTACAACGGAAAATAGTTAAAATCTTGACACAACAGGCCAGCTTATGGTGGTGAGAGGGTGCCGACTTTTTAAGGTAGCACTATGAGTTTGGGCAAAGAGGCACAAAAAAAGGAACATCCTACTTTGTGTGTGTGTGTGTGTGTCTGTGCTTAGGACAAAATGGATCACAATGCAGGGGATAAACTAACGCATACAATTTAAAAGAGCCTTAACGACATTGCCTCATTCAAAATGATTAACCTACAAAGCATAAATGCACAACTTTATACCTGGTATCGTAATTTGCAGGCATACCTTAACTATGATTCCCAAAAGGAAGGATTTGGTAATTATTACTTAACCATTTGACCACATTAACATAGAAGGGTTCTCTTCCCGGCTTATCACTAGGACCTGTTTGCGTGACCGATTGAACAGATTTGATGCTTAAATGATTAGTAGCACCTGCCAATCTCTTTAAAAAGATTTCAGCTACTTTTATATTCACAGACAGTTACAGCTACCGTAACATTTATAAAATCTAGAGCTGTGCACTTTATACTTCCGTAGAAAAAGCACAAGATTAGGCTGTTACTTGAGCATTTGATAAGTATTTTGACTTGTAACGAGAATCATTTAATTAAACTCTGCTTTTTAATTGCTTTGAGCACCCAATAGTTAAAAAAGCAAAGACCATCGGCTTGAGTCGCTATGTGATATTCACTGCCAATTAAGATGTTTACTAAAAAATGGTAGGCGTTTACCTCTTAGGTACTCCAAATCCTTTATTACTGGTATGATCGTTCATTGCCAGCTTTGTGGAACCAAGTTCCTGCAGAATGAAGACTTATGCTCAGGGAACAGGGAAATATCCCTGATGTTCTCTATAACGATCCACTTATCCGAACAGCTACTCTGAATTATGGGTCTATATAGACCATTCTGAATTAAAAGCATTGAAATTATCACCACAATGTATAGTAGGGTTGAAAAGGATGTGAGAGGTGCAAGAACGCTGAAGCACGCTTCCCTTTGAAGGTCAATGGCCTAGAAGTTTCCAGAGTTACATGATTACTTATTTTGGTGCTCAACAGTTTTCGTACGCTAACATTTTCCATTTAGGAGACGTGGAATAACCTTCTCATGGTGCCTCTAACTACCGGCTGACCGGTTTGCCAGTAATCTTTGGCATTTATTGGGGTAATCTCTTTGTGGAAACAGCTTGACCTCCATAAATAAGTAGTGTTTTAAACAGTCATCCATTTAGCACTCGTAAGCCATCTCGTAAATGCTACTGTAATACTTTGTTTGTTCAAACTACCGGTTTAGGTCACTTGGGTGGCCATCTTGTTCTAGCCGGTTGGTCGGCCTCCGGGCCGTGCCAACAGCCTCCAAGTCCTCTGTTCCCGGAATATATATATTCTGCCCTAGTACTGCGCCTTCTTTTACCTTAAGGGGAGCCTCGGGACGCTACAGCTACCTTTTGATTTCCTCGCCTTGAGGTTAGAGAACCACTCAATGGTAGGTGCGGACATAAGTTGGCCGACAGATGTGCCTGATCTGCTGAGCTGCAATTTCGTACGACCTTTTAGGGAAGACATTTGCCTAAATTTCACGCTATCTTACGCACATTGCAGGTGTGTTGCTCGATTTTTTCTTTATTTTCCCCAAATTATAAAAGACTGGAAGAAGATTTGCTTTTAATATTAAATGCACCGTGGGAATTGCAAAAATTGAAAAGGGAGAGTCTGTAATTAACGTGGTCGTTAGCTAGGAAGTTGATAGACAAAAAAGTGATTCACAAAAATATGGTAGATGAAGTTGGCTCCATTTCTGAAGCTATTATTGCCATCTGACAGACAAAAAACTATTCTACTTTGTAGGGCTCTAAGGACAGCCTTCATTTAAATCCAGAGGCAGTTGTTAAGAGTTAGGAGGACACCAGCCTCAAAGCGTCATAACTTATTTGAATAAGTGGATCTCGCGATATAATGAATGTTAAGCCTGAAGACCATGTTCAGGATGTTAATGCAACTTAGGCTGGCCATGAAATGAGTTTATTCTTGCTCCTGTCTTCAATGCATACGCATATATACATGCGTTCTTCCACCGATCTTGTTCAGCTCTGACGACCTAGATAGTAGTGACAGGCGCTTTTGAGATATCACTATACTGTAACCATTTTTTTACCGTTACCGCCTTGGCTTTGCACGCCAACTAATTCTGCCTGAGTACGATGGTCATCACTAGTTCTGCATCCAAATTTTTAACTTCACTTTCAGTTTTTGTTCACCGGATTTATATAGTTGTGAGGCTAAATAAGTAGTAAATTGAGGTTAAAAGACGGAGTAGTGAGATTAATTGGGCTCTAAACTGAATTTTGGCTTTAATTGCACTGACTGGAATAAATTTTGCCAATTATAAGACCTCGCTACGTCTTGCCGATTTCACTTAGTGTAGCTGCGGTATTCTCTCTTATCTGGCGCAGTTCCCTGCTAGAGTCATCTGGCACATTATCTATTGCTATCGTCATTCTCTTTGCCAACTACTCACCCTCATCCCTTGGCAATGGTTGAGACGGGGTTGTTTGGTGTACAAGAGAAAAGCCTTTCTCCACAAATCTCACTTTCCACACCTCAGTAATATCACTAAATGGGAAGAGAGGAAAAGAGGCGACATTATTTGAATGAGCCAATTTTACGTTTTATTATAGAAGCGGCTTTGAAACGATTGTTTTATAATGTGTTAAGACTTTCATTGTAGGCAATTGCGTTCCACTGAAGACACACCACTAAGTTGTGGCGATTTGCATTTTGTGCGGAGGGGAATGCATGCCGTTTCTTCCATTTCAATTTCTTTTAGCTGCAACAATGAGCTAAGCTTCTAAAGCTCAAATTCTGCTTGTGAAATTTTTAGCGAATTAGTTCAGCCTTCACCATCTACGACGTCCACAAAAGATTGCAGTACACAGTTTTTAAAAATAGTATTATCATATTTTGTGGGCATTAAATAGTTAACTAGAATGTAATACTTAATGATGCTTGGAAAATTTGGAGCATTTGGCGTTTTACAGCGACATATTACTCTAATCAGAAAGTGTCCTTGACTTCACTTTCGTTCAAATATGTCCATCACTCAGCGGACAAGATTGACCAAGACAGTGCTTTACTTCGGTTACAGAATGTGCGATGCATCAGATTTTGACAAAATCCTGCGCAAAATTTTTGGATAACACTTTCTTTTCCAGTACACTCATGGACTGATTCAGGTTGCATCGAGAATAATAAAACAGGACCATTTGTGATGCCTACCGGTGGGATCAAAGCTGTTTCACAATTAATAATTCTGACCCACTTTGGTCTCCCAAGCTCTGGAAGAATTTTAGAGGAAAACGAGCAAACTGTGTCGGATCAAAATGGTAGTTGGTTGGGACCATATAAAAGGGACAAGATAAACCAGCTACTCTTATGCTACATTTGTTAAGCTTTAGAGAAATCTACTGCCGCACTTTAAGTTTTTACGGTCTCTAAGACAGACTGGATGCGGAAAATATTCACCAGTAATAAAACATGGTTATTTGGCATGCAGTTTTAGGAATCAGAATTTGTGGTCTAATTCCGTAAAGGTTTATGAACTCCAGTAACAATTTCTATGAAATGTGAGTGAGAGATAAAAAATGGCCCTCCGTTTGTTGTTTACGCAAGGGGAAAATTAGCTTTATCGCAAGTCAACTGATAAAGCGATAAAATTACAATGTTTTTAGGTCCTATAGAGAATTTTTTAAAAAATTACAGCGATTTGTGATTGGATGCATCTCCTATGGGATCACTAATACTTGAAAAATTATTCATCATTACTTTTATTGAGGAGAGCTCACTTTGATTTAAAAAAGCAAGATATAAAATAGCATTTTTTGATCAGAGAGGAGCCTTGGTTATCTTATTTAGAATTTCATTTTATAAGCAGTTTAAAATAAATTTGATCTTGACAGTAATCCGCTTAGTGGACTTTGGTGGCTGGGATCTCACACCGGCAGTTACTGCTCACATATGGGGTCAGTCCAAGTCTAATCCACTCCGGTTCGAGCATAGTTCATCAAAGTGGAAGATAGTGGTAGGAGGTTTCTAACCGAACAGACGCCCAAGAGCATCCAATTGTATTCTTAGTGCTGATGGATGCAGACGCAGTCACCTCACTTCACGTAGGTATTTGCGTGATCTCAGCGTTTCCGATGAGATCGCGCATCTGTGCACCTAAGGTGACGGTCACTGTTGCGTTGATTCATGTCACAACCGCAAAAAAGCAATCAACTCTGTGAAGATCTAGTCAGTCCGTGGAATACCAGGGTGAAGATGCAAGCAGGACTATGACGTAACCTGGTTACGATCACAATCCTCAAGAATGCGGTGCAATTCCAAGGATTTAGCTATTGTACGCTGGATATCATATCAGGCAGCATGGATGCAGGAAGAGAGGCACCAAGCAGGCATGTAGGTGAGTGCTTCATAGATTCCAAACAGGTAGCGAAATTTCAAGTTTTGCCTTTTAAAATTTTATTCAATGCCGAGTAGGAATTTGTGAGGCCTCACTATATGTGCTTAGCCTTTCCAAGAAATGGGGCAGTTCTAAACCCACAGGTACACACAAATCACAACCTTGCAATCACCATTAGCAACAACCGCTTCTGAGGCAGTTGTGTTGAACACCAACTCAATGCGAATTACCTTAATCAGCCTTAGGCATAGCGTTGGCAAATTTGGGTCAAGTTAATCCAGGAATTCGAACAGGGATAAAAGCTGGTTAAAGAGGACACCTGGAAACAGAAGTTGGAGCTACCATAACAAATGGACCTTGAAAAGTGCTATTACTGATAGCTGGCCTTCATTGAGCCTTATCCAAGGATTTATGTCAGGTTGACCAGAAGAATTACAAACACAACCACAGTAACGATAGAGTAACGCATTTCGCCTTCGTACTTTGCTATTCTTAACCTACAGGTTGAGCAAGGCAAATAATAATTAAGTTTGGAATACGGTAGTAAAAGGTTCGATAGACATCCAAATGTCTAACTTTCACACTTTAGTTGTTCGGTGAAGAGGCTATGCGGCTTGACTACCATCACAGTGCAACTTTAAAAACAATTCCAAGCGCCATTTGTAATCACCCATGAATACCTGTCAATTTACCGGACCGACTCGATTCAACCCTTCCGTCTCCAAATGGGTTAGTGGAACTGCAGTACTAAGGGAATTCGGTCGGCAGATGATGATTTATCTTTTGTATATACTGTAAGATAAAAATTAACAGTTCCAGGGAATTTCTACCTGCCTTTTGCTTACTAGAGAGTAGATTTGTGCGTGCCATGTGGTCAAGGGTAATAATGTAGTGTCGGCTAATCCACGAGAGGGAAAGTTGCTGGTTGATGGAACAACTAAAAAGCGTGGGAGGCCTTGCTTTTCTACCATCAACCATAGGACATTCCACAGTAGGCGGTAACAAATGGAGGTTTGCAATGTGCAAATCTGATGAATTTTATAAAGAATACATTGATGGCCATGCCGATTTTTAAGGTAGCACTGCGAATTTGGTCATAAAGTTGCAAGAAGGAAAAAGTTCCACCTCGCAGTATGGATGAAGCAAAAAGCTATGCCTATACATGAGGAAAATGGATCAAAATGCAAGGAAAAGCTGCCACAAGCGTCTTTTCAAAGTTTTAATCTAAGCTTGCGCTAATTCCCCCAAAAGCGAGAGACCTACAGCTTTAGGAGAAAAGTTTAAATGAGAAGCAACAAAAAAACTTGGATTTGCAATCTTAGACTTGGTTTTAAAGTTTGCAAGCAGATTTTAGTTACAAGCTTCAAAACGGAAGAATTAACTTTTTATTAGCTGTGTTGTCATTCTGGCTCAAAGGCCTCAATTATTGGCTAATTAATGGAAGTTGAATGACCATTTGGAAGGCTTTGTTGCAGGTTGAATAATTATTAGTTTCTATCAGGCTTTTTATAAGTAATTCAGTAACTCTTACACTCATACACAGTTGCACCAACCATAATGTTATCAAAATCTAGAATTTTGCGCTTTGTACTTCCACCTACAGGGCACAAAGCTAAACCGCAATTCAATTAATGTTGCACTACCTGCAGACGATTAAATAATTACTCTCAAATGCAATCCTAATCATTCATTTAGGCTGTGCTTTTTAAATTTTTTCGGACCACCTTGTATTTAAAAAAGCAAAGCCTACCAGTTTGAGTCGTAATGTGATGTTCACCACAAACTAGGATTTTTACCAGAAATAGGTGGATGCCTCCTTCTTAAAAATTTTGAATCATTCTCTGCTAAAGTTGTCGCGCATTGCTTGCTTTACAGAGCCATAAAATCCACCTAACTTATTCATCTAAACAGTCACTATGCATCGTGAGCCAATGTGAGCATTCCTGGTCAAAGACATCAAATTATCAACCCAAAGAGAAGCAGAGCTAAAATGAGTGAAAAAATTGAATTATATTTCTCTCTGGATTCTAGTCGCCTTCTCATGCCGTTTCTGATTGTCAGTTGGCTAGTATACCAGTAACCTCCACCATTTTTAGGGCCGTCTGCTTGTGGAAACACTTTGATCTCCATAACGGGGCAGTGTATTAAGTAATTACAAATTTTGCGTTCAAACACCATCTCTTAAGTGCCATCTTAAAGTGTGACTACCACTGAAAACGTAGGTGTTGACTCCTGTTAGTCGTACTGTGTAGCCCTTTGAGAAAGCATTTGTTGGACAACGAAATCATTTACCCGATTTTCACGCTTCCTTACACGAGAGTTTCTATGTATTGTAGGGAAATGGGGAAAATATACTTTTATTTTCAAATGACTGGTGTAAAATTGCAAGAATCGAATGGAGAGAATCTTTGGTTTGTGTGATTGTCAAATATGGCGTCGACAAAAGGGAATGTTTCACATAATTACCGTAGATGGTAAGCTGATGAGTTGGCCTTTGCTTCCTGGGATATCACTGTCAATTGCTCAACCAAATTCACTTCTTACACCTCAAGGTTAGCATTAATTTAAGCTAAGGAGGAAATTACTTCACATCGTCACCATCATCATGTGATTTTTAAATTAATGCAATTTATGTTTTGTCCACAAGCTTAGACACTGTGTTCGGGATGTTAGAACAACTTAGATTTGCCATAAAGTGAGCGCACACGTATGTGTTGTAAATAAGCATGCATTCTTCTACCAATCTTTCCTACCTCTGATGACTTAAGTAATAGAAATGATGGCGATTTTAAGTTATCATTATCCTGTAGCCCTTTTCTTATCACCACCGCCTTGGCTTTGCGCACCGACTTAGGCTGGATGCGTACGATGGTCACGATTATCTCTGCATCCAACTTTTTAATTATTTTCGCTTTTTTGATAATTGGACTTACATGGAAATGAGACCAACTAAGAAGTAAATTAAGTTTGAAAGGACGACTTAGTGAGATTAATGAAATACGTTTAGCTCTTGTCTAGATCGCGACTTCACGTGCGTCTACTAAAAGAAAATCTTCCCAAATAAGGCATATTGGCCAACTGTTGAGACTCGTTGCTGCTGTATCCCACGTGCCTGGCACAGTTCCTTAGTGAGGTCATCTGGCACATCATCCATTGCGATCGTCAGCCTCATTGCCAAATACCCGAGTCCGTTTGTCTCTCAAGCTAAAAAGGCTTTTTGCAATAGTCCTAGCCTCCGCATCTCATTGATAACACTAAACAGGGAGGGTGAGAGGAACAGCGTCATTTAATTGAGGTCATCTTACGTTATCTCACTGAAGTTCCCATCGGTGAATGGAGTGTTAAAGAAATGGAGAAATTTTGCTTTCTCCATAAAGGTTGATCATGAGATTCCATAAATATTTTACCATTTTGCTGCTAAGGCAATGCAACGTCCGCTGTTTGTGCCGGCATGAATTTCTACTCTTGTTCTATTCCTTCAACTTCCAACCTTAAGATGCATTAAGTTTGGAGGAGTCTCGCAGTGTGGAGACAATCGCATTTTGGGCACCTTTTTGGTTCCGGAATCTAGGTACAAATAATTAAGAAACCAATACTAAATGTTGAGAGGGCAACGCAGGAACATTGAAAAGAGTTCTTCTGAGATGGTTAGTCAGTAAGCAAGTAATGCCCAATAGTTCCATTCAAAGTCAAAGCTCTTCAACTGCCATCCTGTGCTCAAAGTTCCAAGCTTGTTGCATAAGTTATAAGAAATGAAGAAACTCTCAGACTTCTCAACTTGATTTATCGGCTCGGAATGTGGCAAATTGTTTCCCTACAGAGAAGCACTTTATATGGGTTTTGAGTTTTCTGGGCGTGGAACGCATTTGTAGTAGATTGGACAATTTGAAATGATTGATTAAACCAGCATTTATAATGTTGCTGCCAGAGAAGAAAAGAGTATAAGTGCCTTATAAGAAGAAGGTGAATCATGTAGTCTCATAATGCAACAATATATTCGCGATCTTGGATACAACTCCGGTTAATCTTATTAAAAGAGATACAATTAAGGGAACAGCGATAAGTGTCTTTAAAACAGACTTTTGTTTTGTAACTTGCTAAATAAGGATTGCTCAAAGGGTTCAGGCTGATCAATGCATAAGGGATGGCCCTAAATATAAAAGCTTGTCAAGTGGTTGAAACATTGTAATACGATGCAAGAGCATACATTTTCACATTGAAGTTCTAAACCTTTGACACGATGGTGCCTAAAACTGACAGATACTGCCTAACCCATCTTGATAAGGGTACAACTTGCACCAAGCACTTATCAATATGCATCTTTCCTATTTTAAAGTGTGCTAGAAAGAAGTGGCATTTTTTAAATAAAAGAAATAACTCATGAATAATTTAATGGGTTATTAACATTGTGTTTGAAAGTGAGCCTCCTTATGAGTGATGATACTCATATCTGTTTCAGCGTAACAGACATTTTGGTTAAAATGCCATCCACTTTCTATAAATTCGAAAGAGCTCCTTTGGCGCATAATCTGTTGGAAGGGGATGAAAAAGGAAATAGGTATACAAATAGGACACAGAACTTGTCCAATCTGTAGGTATGCAGCAGCACAGAAAGGGATCTTGGAGTCCAGCATAAGCAAATAAATTCCTCCAATGCCATTTTATATTGAAATGGCTCAGAGCATGTAACCCATTTTAATAGTCGCATTCCAAAGCACCTAACTCGCCATATGCTCCTCAACCTTTTGGTTTACCAAAACGGCCTTCTATTATTTCTCCATCTCAGTATAATAGTACACTTGCTACACTTAGAGAATGCGAGCTTTTAATGGATCTACAATCTAGTGATTTTGGGAAACCATGAGCCTTAAAGCATCCTGACAACCCAGTAAAGAGGAGCCCTAAATTGATTTGACCGCTTATATGGAGCTCAACCTTTATGCCACCCTGACATAATCTTCCAACTTCGGCAACTGCTCCCTTTTTTGTAAATTTTAAAGGAACACTGGATAGCATTCGTGCCTGCTGGGCGAAACGGAGGCAGAAATCTAAGTGATCAACGCATTTCAAGGTCACTAACCATCAATGATTTGTCACCTGGAGCCGATTACAATTTACCTATCACAATCTCCGACTAAAGCTTTTAAAAACCATCTAATAAGGGATTGGATGATAAATTCTACAAAACCCAAGAAAGTAAAGCTTGGAAAGAACTTCGCCAGTTGTTTTTGAGGACATTGCAGTTGTCAGTTGTTAGACCCAAGGATTATAAAGAGAACTATTACTGCAGAGGAGTGAGCAAGTAGAGGAGCACAAGTTGAAGTACACACAAGCGTTGCTTAATTTTAGTTAAAATGATACCTGGAAAAGATCATGCACACAGATTGCCTTTGTAATTGCTACCAAACAAAATTAGCAGCAATCCCGCAATAAAACACCACTAGAGATCAGTTTCAGTCTCTTGGGACTTCCTTTTTTCTACCCTTCAAGTTCAGATTTGCCCTATGAGGAAGGAAATTGTAAATCAAAGAGCTACGAAATCACTTTTTCCAGATCGTTTATGTAAGCATGCAAAGGCACAAAGGACTTCATATCCCCAACTTTCATTTTTCTGCAAGACAGACTGTTACTCGATGTCTTACTAAGGTTTGTGATCCATCCGCACAGCGAAGACTGCATTGCAAGTGAAATGCATAACTTGGTTAGACAAGGCTTATCAAAGACAATTTTTGTTGCCATCCTAAAAGAAATTTTTTAAAGTAATAAATTGCCACCATTTTAGAGCGCGCAGATGCGGTGTGATTAGTCCAGGGAAGAGGAAATAAGATGTAAGTTTTAACTTGAGGTATCAAGATGTCTTCGAGAGGGGCTGTTGGGAACTGACAACATCCAGAGGCCATGACACCAATCGGAAAT
Organism: Taenia multiceps; assembly: GCA_001923025.3. Taxonomy (NCBI): domain Eukaryota; kingdom Metazoa; phylum Platyhelminthes; class Cestoda; order Cyclophyllidea; family Taeniidae; genus Taenia; species Taenia multiceps. The sequence continues at coordinate 17,535,867 of CM010313.2, read as the reverse complement.
GCAATCTACAATGCCTTAGAGGCTTGCAAAACCAAAACATGGGACCAAATTATTGCTGACTGTTGCTTGCCTTCTCCGGTCCATTAATCCTGCACTACCATTTAGACTACCTTTACACGGTTATCTTCGTGATTACATTTATCCTCCTAATAAGATTGGATCAAGGCATCCATTTCTATCTTTAGTATTTGCAAGACCTTCAGGCTAATTAATCTAGGTTAATATGAAAGATTGACTGGTTTGCTAATGAGAATCCGTATCGAACCTCGGCTGCTTGCCACATCTGAGTAGAGCAGCTCATCGAACGTCTTAGTTACGATCAACTCGGAAGTATCTGCAGGATCTCAACTTCCAGAAGAGTTGAGAAACATTAGTGCAGTGGCGGAAAATTAGGCGTCCACGTCAACAAAATAGAACGTTAAATAAACCGACGAAGGCTTTTTTTACATCTCTTTAAGTGCTTGACATAACAAATTGTTCTCACTGTACTAAGTGAAGTCAGATCAAATTGGGTTATCAAACCAAGAAAAATGGCAACGCTCAGCACAGCCACAACCCAGACATACATAAATAGTGAAATCACATCTGTTGCCAAAAAGTACAATCGCCCTCAGGCGCAAATGTCATCTCACATCCACCGTAATGCCCAATAATCGGCCTTGTGACACTCTGACGTAACCAACTGTCATATGGTGACAAAGTACAAATGCCACACTGATGTGACGTTGGACTTCGAGCAACACAATCATAACCTTGCACACATGCGTAGTTTGCCCTCGATGGCTCCAAACTTGTTTCGTTAAATGCAATTGTAGTTCGTCTTTGAAAATATCTGTTTGTTTACTTGGACTTGGTTCTTTGCAATGAAGTGCTGGTCCAAACCATGGAAAAAATCATCATAGAAGTGACTGCTGCTTGTTATCTCATGGGGATCTAAGTGGCTACATAACATGCTAGCGAAAGCAGATTCCTTGCAACGGCTCATTCGCCTTCTTACACAGCATTTTCCAATCCCAACGATGCAATCTAGTGCAGCTCTAGAGGCACACTTAAGCACTTCCAGCTTCTCTTTGAGTTCAAATGAAAGGCATTGAGTTGACATTGACATTGAGTTGACATTGAGTTTTTGATTTTACTTAGAATTAAATGCAAAATAAGGCGAGTTGCTAAAATTGTTAATAACAAATGATTATCTTAAAAAATACTTATGAATTTGGTGTCCGTTTTTGCATCCCTCATTCGGCTGAACTGGTAGCCACTAGGGAGATCCAATACGTCTCAAGGTCAAAAATCATCACCCATTTCCCAGGAGAGTGTTTTTCCATCAACAACAAAACAATAAAATAAAATTTGCAGCAAGTTGCTAACAAGATATTTTGGTCACCAAAAAAAAACGGATTCCTCGATTTCCCCACGCTTGATGGTTAGAATTTTAATAGAGCTTTATATTGACTGAGTTAGACCTGATTGGGATATGGACAGAAGAGGAGGTTCGTTTTTTGTTTCATCAACATTAATAGCACGAATTCAAACCAACTTTTGCCGGAAAAAATTATGTATGGAACATTTGCCGGACGTGGGCCTTTATAAAACCCCAGCAAAAGCTAATAGGTTTGTGTCAAAATCGAATCAAATATTTTAAAGGTTATCATTGGTAGTCGATGTGGCATCTTTTCGTGTTTAAGGTTTGCGATACAGAATGTGATTCTTCCGCTTGCTTGAGGTCAGACCTGGATTGGGTTTTGGGGTCTTTGTACAATTTAGTTGGTGAACTCGTTGTCGCTTCAGCTGAGCCGTGACATTTCTCCCTGCATGCTTAACGACTTCTTTACACTTGCAATAACAAATTACCAAGCATGAAAATAGCCGAGATTCTTGCATTGGATTAGTAACGAAGCTTTAGTACGAACTAAAAGTTCAATTCGCTATAGGATAGGAAAAGTTCTTCTACTTTGGTCTCCGTAGTCTTTGTTACGAACCTAGTTACGTGGAAGCAGATCGGATCCTACGCTGACAACATCAGTTGGTAATCAACCATAAAAGAAAGCAAGTTCGTTTTACTTTAAGATGCATGCATCACATGCATTACGTACTTGATTCTGAGTTTTGTTGGCACATTTAGCAAAAACAGTTTCCACATCAAAGAGTTGGGCAGTGAAGATGAAACGGCTTTAGGCAGTCTCCCCACCCACCCACCTACTCATCTGCTCCCTGGCTGCTCGCCTTCCCGTCTACCTGCATACTTAAAAACTAAATTAAATTAAAATCGCTGTGATCAACATTAGAACCAAATGAGTCCTCTCATCTGCGATCCCCCGACAGTTCATACGGCAGTTATATGTACGCTTCAATTTGCTGTTCCACAAATTAAACAGATGTTCACAGAAATGAACCTCGTTTTGTGTAAGCAAAACCAACTACCACGGTGAAAAACATCACTAATGTTCAGAGGCACAGGTGTGCAGTAATATTGAAAATGCAGAGATCGTCCAAATGTCTCATTAATCAAATGTGACTGAGTCTGCATGCGTTACAAATCTGCGTGCCCTATAGAAGTATGCTGTGCTTAATACCCCTTGGATAGCCTGTACCTAAGTTCCACCTTGATGAATGGTGTTTTGGCTGGCTTGAAGTGGACTGGACTTGACTGTAATAGCCAAAGTCGCTATCTATTATATGCATCAAGTGGGCGTCATCTTGCATTAAACAATTTTCACACCTCATTAATTTTTCCAACTATTGGATCTCATAGACTTAGACACAACTCTTGTGAGCAAAAATAGGTTCCTCAAAAACACCCATGCTGCTATTAAAGGTTCAAGTAATCTGCGAAGAATCCTATCGATTTTACTTCTGAACATCTAGACCCCATCACTCTCATTGCCGTCTCGCACGTACTCTCCATCATCCAGCACATTGCTTCTTCGGTCCGTCAGGATCTCAGCAGAATACTTCGGAGGATTTTCAACAGACTCACGTTTGTTCAAATTGTGTGAATGTCAAATTGGGTGCCCTCCTCTACCATTGCCGGTTATTATCACCTTTTCAGTGGTGAGGTCTGCCGATGGCATATCTATCATCTTCAGAGGCCAAACCCGACCTTGCGAATACCAGGGGAAAATTCCGATTCACACCCTTGCATCTCATCAAGTGTTCGAGGAAGAAGCTGGTAGTCGCACCGCAACTAGGCAAATTCAACCAAAGCCAACTGGTTTTTGTTCCCACATTTGATGAACACAGCAAAAACACCGCGTTTTGTATGATTTTGGAGGGATTTTGTAGAGGAGTAAGCTACCCAGTCTAGGTGAAACTTGTACAAGACAAGCGTACGCCTCTTACACATTTTTAAAGGGGCATCCAAAGTCTACAACACATGTACCAAACCATTGGAATACAATGATAAAAAGGAATCACTGTTCGCATTTAAAATTGCATTTGATATGCAGTTATGATTTTCCCTTTTTAGCAAAGTCCATATCTTTCATGGTTAAATATATTTGTTTCTGAACGCGTGATAGTTAGTTCTCCTTTAAATCATAAACTTGCTTCAGTGGTTTAAAAGTTTGTTCAGAATTTCTGTCCAGTCCTAGTTTACTCCTTTACACGACTTCTTAGACAAACATGTTTAGGCCTTCAAATTTTAAACGTCTTTTGAAAATTCTTGACAAAGCTATTTATACAAGAGACTCTACCTTTCCAAAGAAAAGTACTAAACTGTCACAAATCAACTTGGGACAGGGCTGAAAATATTGTGACACCTCTTGTGAAATCAAGGCGAGTGTGTCGCATGTCCGTCAAGGACAGAATATATATTCACCAAACAGAAAGCATTCGGGGCTGCTGGAATATTTCTGGGGGCCAGCCAGTTCAGCCAAGGCAATATGCCTCCTCCAAGTGACCGCAGCTGAGGCTAGCAGTCAAAAAACGAGGTATTGCATAGCCCTTGTCTTCTTTTGAGTGCCGCCGTTGGCGCTCCCCATGGTAAACCTCCTGCGTCAGCCAACACAACTCAATCAGTGCTAAAAGAAACCGCCTATTAGACGACCGTATTTGTAATCTATTTTCCATGCAAATGAGGTGATACTTGACCGTACCTTCCCTCTTACTTCTTGGCAATTTAGGTGGAGCTGCAGTATCTTCCGAATTGCGAAGTGAGTTCAGAAACTATAGATTCTGTCTGACATCATACTTGCTTAAAGTAGGGGCTGGGACACCAGCCTATTAGCAGATTTTCGAAAGGGAATGTAGGACTTAAGACAATTTCGTGGAGATGGGATTCGAGCATTTCAAGATTGGCGACGTCCTAATTCAGGTAGGGTGGGAGCCACCGAAACGAAAACACCGTGCTTTGTAGGATTTTTGGAAGGATTTTGTAGAGGGGTGAGCTCTTCAGTCTAGGTGCAATTTGTGCAAGACAAACATATGTATCTTACAAAATAACCAATCCCTACATTATGTGTACCAAACCGTCGAAATACAGTGATAAAAATGGAGTGGCTAATTGAAATGGCAGAATGAACCTTGTGTTTTGTTTTGAATTATGCTTTGCAATTCTATTTGATAGATTGTCCAAGTTTTCCGGTTTCAGAGAAATCCGTATCTTTTGTGGTTAAAAATTTTTGCTTTCAGTCCAGGAGCATCTAGGTTTTTTCTAACTAGAAACGTATCGCAGTGCTTTTTAATGCTCGTCCAAAAATCTGCTTAATCGCCATAAAAATCTCCGTCTATTATATTGGGCCTTTTGAATTGTCGACGTTTTTCAAATAATTATCAATAATGCAATTTGTACAAGATACCCAATGGTTTTAACACAGAGTAATAAGCTACCATAAACCAACTTGAGATATGGTGAAAAACAGTGAGGCAACGCCCCTTGTGAATTTGACCCATCCGGCAGAGGCAATATGGCCACCCAAATAACCGTGATCGAAACTGGCAGCCAAACAAACAACCAAGTACATACATCTCCCTCTACTGCCTTATAGCAAGCGGTGCCTGGGCAAGCTAAAAGCGACCATCGAAGAAGCAGTAATTGCACTCCGCATTAACATCCATACATTACTTAGGACTCATACTGCTTTAAAGCATTACTTAATGTGCGTTAAGGATTTGGGCAAACTGGGTTTAATTTTATAGAAGGATGTCCCCACAAAGCCTCTATATCGCTAGGAGAACCATAGTACTTTAGGTCTGCATTGTTTGCATCAAACGGAATCATTTATATATTTGATTTCTTTCATTGTATGGCCAAAAGGGAGATTTTAGCTGTGGTATCTTTGCTGACACTATTTTTTATCTTGATAACAACATGGAATGTATTTTAATTTACGACTTTAATGTGCCAGATGCAAATGAGCATGCAATTACAAAATTACCTCGAGATAGAATCGTTGCAATAATTACACAACCACGTTTGCCCTTCTTGGAAGCTTGAATAAAGTACACTGAGTATCCAAGTTTATAATCATCACAGATCGCTTAAACTAGTTGTAAATTCAAGTTTAGCTGGCGGGTCTTCCTAGAAACCGTAATTAGTCGCATTATTATAAAATATTATTTATTTCTAATGCAGAGTTGGAGCTAGAAGCCATAGATAAATGCGCTCCCAATCAGAAAACCAAAAAAAGGCAACTTTGTGCAAAATGTGATTGAGCGTTCAGAGAATAGGGAATGACCTTGGGGATATGCGTAATGACCCAACCAAGATCGCAAGAATTTATTTGAGCCAATCATTTGAATGACCACTGGGCAAAATAAAACACAATCAAGGGTTTTATCAGACAAAAGTAATTACATGAATGCCTTTTTAATTTCTTTGCTTTGAGGCGAGAATGTCACCAAACAGTGGATGCCAACTTCCGTAGATCAGCATTTTTATAGTTTAGTGGTTGGGCCGTTGGTTTGGGTGGCTGTTCAAGGAAGTAGCTTTTGGACAAAGAAATAGAATGCCTGTTTTACGTTCTTCCACATATACTACTGCTCTGTTGTTGCTTAATTCAAATTTTATTTCTACTAATTATTCAAATTTCAAAAGAGTGGAAGAAGATATGCTTTTTGTTGCAAATAACGAAGCTGAGACACTTGATTTGAGAAGTGTACACATCTTTAACTGGCCCAAAATGGTTTCACTTCTAATGTCCACTAGACGCTTGTAAATGAGTCAAACAGGGATAAGTTACATTGCGTCACAATAACCATCACCAAATTGAAACCCTTCTGTCACTACCGCTGTCTTAAAACAGAAAAGTTAATCTAATTGAGAAGAAATTGTAATCACCGTCTAGTCACGCAGTTGTTTCCACGTCTCAAAGTCGGATTTTACGGACCATTTTTGTTTTGAATTAAGGCTAACCTGGAAGTCAATTAGGCTGGAACAGAGGTGGTGGTGGAACCAACTGACCAAAATTAGCTCTTGTCTGGACTTTAACTTTGAGTGCGCCTACTGGGGGTTTTTTATCCCTAAAGTCAAAATAGGCAATAAAAGAACTGCGCTACATCTTGTTAATCCCACGTCGTTTACTTATCGTTTATCGAGAACAATTTTTTATTCCTAAGTGGTCCCGTTCAACGCGGTACTCCTTCACAAGGAAGGGTGGCTGACGACATGTGTCTTTGTGAATTTGCAGATCAACTATGTTTAGAAGGTGGTAAATAAATCACAGCCACGTTTTGTGCTTCCCAATGAAACGCAATTAGATGTCGCGAATTAACTTAAAATCTATGTTATGTTGTTATTTAAGTGCCCTGCTAAGGTCGGCTTGTCGTTACGGCCACTAAATAAGACCTATTCAAAGCGTCCATGTTTATCTTTAACATTGACAAGATTTCAGATTAATTGATCTAGTTTAATATGAGTAGTTGGCCAGTTTGCTAGTAAAAAATGGAGATCCATGTAGAACCTCGACTCCTTGCTGCACCAAATTTATGTCAAACTAGAGTATCTCGGTGAACGTCTTATTTTCTATCGACTTGGAAGTACTTATAGCCTCCAGAGACTCTTCCAAAGTCGAATAAAATCATTATGCCGATGCAAAAATTTATTACCAACGTCTAGAAGGATGAAAACATAAGGAAGCACTCTACAAACTGTTAAAGGCTTTCCAAAACCTCCCCGGGTACTTACAAAGCGACGTCAGCTTAACTTAAATAATCAAACCAAGAAAAACAGGTACTTATCGAAGATTAGCGTAATCACTACCCAGACATATGTAACTAATGTAGTCACATCAATTAACAAAAAGTACAATTGTTCTCAGACGCAATTGACATCTCACATCCACCTTAGTACTAACGTACCAAAATATCCATTGTGACATTCTGACGTAACTGCCACATAGATGTGATGTCGGCCTTAGACCACCACAATCAGAATATCGCATTTTTCTCTCTTTGGCGTCGTACTGATCGAAGTCAAGGGTGTTGAGGGACCCAACTTGCATAGTTAGACGCGCTTCTACCTCATAGCATAGTAGACCTAACTGTGTGTTCCTGTGGGCATAATTCACTGCAATTAATTGTCAGACCAGACTACGTAAAAGAATAGAGCAGAAGTGAGCAACTCACGGAGCTCCAGGTGACCACGTGGTATGTCATAGAAGCCCATTTCACAGAATACCTCATCAACCATTCCACACAGCATTTTGTGTCTTATCAAAGCAACTATATGTAGCTTTAGAGGCGCACTTAATCACCCCTACTTTCCTGTTAAGTTGGAGCAAAAGACACGGAAAAACGCGACAGATTTGCAGAGCTAGCTTTAACATATAGATGGTAGAGTAGAGCGGAAAGCAGGTTTACGTTTCCTTATGAATTGCGGATTTAATAGCGACGCATACATGACATGGAATTCTAGATTTTGTTCAGAACTAAACAAAACATAACGCTAGGGTGCAAACATTGTTAATTATTTGTAATCCTTTATGGAGTCAAAATAAAATAGAATTTCGATGTTCTTTTATGCGTCTTTCATGTGGCGGAACGCGTAGCCCCTGGGGAGAGCTAACGTATCTCAAGGTCACATATCATCACCCATTCCGCGAGGGAATGTGTCTAGCCAGCAGTGACAAAACAATGAAACTAATTTTTATTGAACAGAGAAAGGTTTCGGTCATCAACAAATAGATCGATCCATCTCAAGGCAGTTTTCTATGACAACATACATGGAGATTATTGAAAACTATGTTTGAAATGGCGTCTTCGAGTTCCCCGTTCTTAATTGCGAGAATTTCAATGGAGCTTTAGCTTAACAGAGTCAAGTCTAGTTATAGCATGGATGCAAAAGAAGGTTTAATTTGAAAATCAACGGCCTCACAACCGCAAAGTTGGACTAGCTAGGTCTAAGGAGAATTTTAAATAGAATGTTTGTCGAATGTGAGCCTTTGAAAGAGCTTGCAATAAGTTGATACGTTAACACCCAAACCACACCAACATGTTAAAGGCCATGTTAAGAGTTTAAACCACTCAATATCATTCTTTTATGTGTCAAAGTCAAGGCCTAGATTAGGTTGGTTAGCATTTGCTTTTTTTTAGTGGGTGAACATTTTGTCGCCTCATCCGAAGCTCAACAATTTTTCTCTTCTACATGCTTACCAACTTCGCCATGCTTCTAACAAGATTATAAATTAGTAGAATGGACAAGAGACACTTGCTCCAAATGCGCACATAAAAACTATAAAATGACCCAAATTGTCGGCTTGAATTTGGTTGCCTGAAGGTGTTAACTCGAGTCAAATGAACTGCAGAAGGGGAATATTTGTTTGCGACTCGATAGCCACTTCGGTCTGCGTAGTTTTAATCCCCAACCCAGTTATACGGCATTCTAGGGCAGGTTTGTAATCTGTGATGGCAATGAAGTCAAATTGGATACTACGCTGGCGTTATTAATTGGTAACCTACCTCCTGTATCACACGCTTGGTCCAAAGTTTAACTAGCACCTTAGCTGAAAAAGAGTTGCTGTATTAAAAGGTTTTTCAGCGCAGATGAACCATCTTTAGGCACCAAATGACTTTTCACCTCTTCGATTTCTTGGTAGTTTAGACGGCGGTTGTATATGCGCCCCAATCCACTGCTCTACGGACGGAACGGATGTTCACAGAAATGACCGTTGCGTTGTGGAAAATATCACTAATGTTCAGACGCAGAGCTGTGGGATCGCATTGGAAACGTTGGGACCATTGAAATGCTCTATTGATCATAAATAACTGAGCCTGCATCTACCGCAAATTAGCTAGCTTTACAGGATCGTACTGTGCTTGACACACTCTGGATATCTGGTATCTGCACTGCACCTGCATAAACGGCTTTTTGGTTGTCGTGGAATGAACTGGAATAGGCAAGATCACTACCCATGATCTTGCATTAAAAGAAATTCATACTTCCCAAACTGCTTCAAATTTTGGTTTCTTTGGGCATTGAGAAACTTTTGTGAGCACAATAATTGCAATATTTTACGTGAATGAATATCACACTCAGAATTTGACATTAAAACGTGAAATCCTCAAAACACAACCAACTACATGCTCACCGCTGTTACATATGGGTTCTTCACTATCCAACACATTTCTTCTTCTGTCCGTAGGGACTTCATAATTACTCTCTGGGGGATTTTTAAAAGACTAACATTTGCCCAATTCGTACATATACATCTAATTGAGTGCACATCTCTGCCTCAGGCAGCCATTACCACTATTCCAGCGGTATGCCACTCATCTACATAGACCAGGTTTGAAATTGTGAAGATTGGGAGAAAAATCTCATCTACACCGGCGCACCCATCAAATGCTCGGGGAAGAGGCCGGTGGCCACGCATTAAATAGGTTTAGTCAAAGCCAACTCTTTTTGGTGTTCCGTATTTGCGAGGTGAAGCAAAAGCACCGTGTTTGATATGATTTCTGAAGTGATTATGTAGAGGGGTGAGCTCTTTAGTTGCAGAACAGCTTGTATGAGACAGGCATATGCATCTTGCAAAGCATTAAAAGAGGAGCCGATGTCTACAGCACATGTACCGTACTGTCGACATGCAATGATTTAGAAGGATCCTTTAATCAGAACTTCAGAATGTATCTTGTGTTTTATGTCGAATTATGCTTCGAAACAGCATTTATCAAATGATCTAGGTCTTCTGCTTTGAGGGGATTCTATACATTTATCTAGGGCTAAATATATATTTGCTCCCGATCGTAGAGTAGCTGGGTCGTCTTTAAACCAGTAATGTGTTCCAATACTTTAAAATATTCTGCCAAAAAACCTGTTCATCCGTAACTTAACCCCTCAAACAAAATTCCATATTAAAATGCATAGGCCTTCAAATCGTAATCAACATTCGAAAATTTTTGTGAATACTAGATACACAAGAGACTCAAGTCCTTTTTAACGAAAGGTACTAAATGTTTTAAAACCAACTTGGAAGAGGACTGAAAATAGTGCGCGATGTCCATAATAAATATTAAGGCGAGCTAGTTTCATGTATGTCAAAAGTGTATGTATTGCAGCACCCTGAAACTTCCTTGAAGACAAACAAACACATCGTACTTTGGCAAATTACACATTTCGCAAGCGGAAAGGAAATTGGGGCCGCTGGCATGGCTCAGAGGTCAGCCCACCCGATAAAGGCAATATGGCCACCCAAATGACCCTAGTCGAAATCGGCAGTTAAACAGCAAAGTACTACATAGCTTCTGTCTACCCTTGGGCGTGGTCCTAGACACTGGCTTTGGTAAACCTCTGGAATCAACCATCACAACGTAATCGGAGCTAAAAGGAAACACCCACGAACCATCCACGCCAGTCATTGAAACTCTTAGCAACCGAGGAGAAACTTGACCGCAACGTCTTTGATCTTTCTTATCGATTCAACTGTATCGTCAGCTTCATCCTGTTAGCAAACAGAATTTGAAGACGAGAGATTTTGTTGTCCATTACGCGTGCTTACTGGTAGAAGCTGGAACACCGATCTAAAAGTAGATTTATTAAAAAGGATGGGAACACAACTTACTTCCACTAAGGAAGGACTTCGCTACTTTCATTGTTAATAGCCCTATTGCAAAACACAGAAATGGGGTGGATGCTAAAAATAGACGTCATTTTTTAACCCCTTTTGTTATGGAGCATCAGAGGTTCTCCCATCTGCAGTTTATTCACTTCTTTAGCACTGCTACAGTTTGTTACAAGCGGTACAAGTCAGGATGGGAATCCTTTAAAGTCGAGTCCGCTTTCCACTGCCATCAATGCAGCGTCCCGAGACTTCCTTGAAGGCAGAAGAAGTCACAATGCTTGAGCAGTATGTATATATATACATATATGTATATGTATATGCATTGACCGTAACCGACACTGGCAGTCAAACAAACAATAAAGCACGTACATCTCCCTCCACTGCCTGATAGCGCGTAGCGCCTGGCCAAGCTGAAAGCTACCATTGGAGACACAGCAAATGCACTCCGCATTAACATCCATACAATATTTAGGGCTCATACTGCTTTGAAATGTTAATTAATATGCGGTAATGATTTGGACAAAATGGGTTTAAAGTCATGGAAGGATACCCCCATCAGGCCTTTCCAATGCCAAGAAGAATGCAATATTTTACATTTGCATCGCTCACATCAAATGAACTTGTATTTTACACTTACTATCGTTTATTCTCTAGGCTGGAGAGAGAGATTTTACAACTTGGAGTCCTTGCTGACATTATATTGCGCCTTGGGAAAAATGGGATACCTTTTAATGCACATCTTCCATGTGCCAGATACATGTAAGCACGCAATTATAAAATCACTTCAAGTTTTGACTCGTTGTAACAATTATGTAGCAACGTTTACCCTTCTTGGAAGTTTAAATAAACTACACTAAATGTCAAATTTTTATAATCAACTTAAAAACAAACATTTTAGATACTAATAATGAAAGTTGAGATAGCAATGTAGGGACAGTAAAAAGAAGTGCTCTGGAATAGCTTATTAAAATGGATAAGTGGTATGCATTCTTAAATGCTTCATTTCAAACTCAAACTCTTAAAATGTCATATTAACCCAAAAGCCTTGACATTAGCTTGGGATGCGGTCCACTGCTTCCCAAAAAGCAATATCTCTTTTAGGCTCCTAGTCATCGAGGTGAGAATAGAATTTGCGGTGGGTTAGAGATTTGGGAATAATTGATATAAGTGGTATTTACTATGGCGCTGCCCTTAACGAAGGGGAAGGAAATACTTTATATGGAATGGTACATGGTAAAAGAGCTGTCTGGGTTAACTTGCCCATTAGTACTATAAAATTTGGGCTTTTGGTTAGAATTAAAGCTCTATTCAGAGGGCGACTCATGTTAAACCTCATGATTAATTCCATTAAGTTAATGACCGCTACATTGTCTCCTTCAGGCAAGTACGAGGTCCATACTTTAAGTCCATCTTAAGGTCATCTTATTATGAACCAAATTTAACATTCCCAACGTCTGTTTGGCAGTGAAGACCACTCTAATTTTAAATGCTTATCATCTCTCTTAGTACTTTAATCCAATCTTTGCACAGTCTTATTACTCACTAATTCTTTTAGTCCTGACGCCTTCTTCGTAATAAAGACAACCTTGTTTGCATCTGCTGTGCTTGAGTAGCCCAACGGCTCTTACAGCAGGTTTTGCCTATTCAGATTGTTATGACAGAGCTCGGAAATTGAATTCGACCTTTTCGCAGCTACTTAACTGTAAAGTTTAACATTTTATGGATTCCTGTTTAGGAAAGTTATTTTGCGTAATTTTGAATCGGAGATATGTAAGCAGCTGCAGGGAACTATTTGTAACGGTGGCTCTTATTTGACGCCGATTAAATCAACTTTAGTAGCATGTAGAGAATAGAAGTTATGAGTGAATTATCGAACGAAATAGTAAGAAGCAAAGCATATTTTGAAACCTTTCTGGTAGACATTGCTGAGAAAATACCCATTGAGTTACTCTCCTAGATATGCTTAGAAAATGAGGGCTTGTAATCTTAATTGAACAAGAGCCCTTATAATTTCACTCCCCTGTTTAAGCAACCATACATGACTATTAAATTATCTATCGAATATGGTTCAAAAACCATAGATTAATGCTTAGAGAAAAGAGTTACAGTATTCACTGATATTGCATAGTTATGGCCCATTATTTGTTGAAAGCAACAGCCAATCACGTAGCTATGAAATCCAAGTTTTGCTCAACCAAAATAATAAGCGAAATCGCATTTTTTCATCGAAGCCACAACATACTGATAATCACATTCGATTACTAGGAGCTTAAAATTTCCTCCAGAACCTCAAGTATTTCTGTTTGCCCTTATCATGCCTCGATTGTGCATGGGACCAGTACGCCAATTTTGACCGCTAATGATAAATTCGGCGGCAAATAAAAAGGCAGGGTTACAAAAATTCAACATCCACGCCTTGCCTTTTAGAGCGATAGATCCTTGGATTTGTGTATCGCTACCAAGGCCCTAAATTAGTAGTATTAATGGAACAAATTAACTCCAATCACCGTTATTTATTCAACTATACATGGTACTCTGGGCGTCGCCTGCAATTTCCCCGCCATTGAGCTGTTTGATGCACGCTACCCTTTCCGAGAGCACAATTAACTCAAAGCATTGACCCCATCTTTCATCACCAAGCTCATTACAATATCACCATAATTTCAGCAGTTTTACCTACACCTTCTTGCAGTGGCAATACAATTATCTAGTGGCTAACTTTCCTCCCGCCACCTACACGGCAGCTCCATTGTTAAACCCTTATTCCACCTGCATGCGCTTTGGCATCGCATTACTCCCTTTAATTGTCCCCAGCGTGGTCAAATCATCAATGACTGCTAGCCCTTGCAAATGTGCCCACTACTGCGAAGGAACTGTGGTCGATTAATCTTGGCCATCCGCCCTCCTTCCTTCTGACTAACCGCCCTGACCATGAGAGCATGTATTGGGGAATGAACCACTTAAGATGATATGCAGGCTTTGCATGACCGATTAAATGTAGCAACTCCCCTCAAAAGTGGACAGTGATGAGTTCTCATAATTCCAGGGTAATATAAAAGACAGATTATGTGGTTGCTTACATGGAGTTTAAGGTTCATCCTTTTTTATGCCACTTTTCAGTAGGATTCCTTTTAGGGGAGCTGAAGCTAGTACATTCTTGATGTCACTGGTTACTTCTGCGTGATACGGGAGTCGCTATCTCGATTACCATTTGGGTAGCTATTGTCAAGGAAAAAACGAAGACCGCTACTGTTGCATGTGTTAAACCTAATGGAATAATGGACTTTAACCCTAATTTGGCCTCTTCAGATGGTTATGACAAATACACAAAACGAGTTATGTTTTTCCCACCATTGCTAAGTAGTATGGTTCAATATTTCACTTTATCTTCACATTAAGTTTCTGAAGTTTACTACCTTCCAAGTGGGCAATTGGCTGGGAGTGCAGACCGCATCCTCTCATCGTAAGGCGCCTCGCGGCAGTACTAGTTATCCTTCTAGATATGATACGCTTGGGACAATGGGAATGCGTTGCATGACTGGTTAAATAAGCCCCTTTCTTCATAAATCGGCATAATTTAAGTTGAAAGTGGGAACGTTGAGCATTAATGGGCCCAAAGAAATGGCTAAAATCCATAATGGTGTCGATTAGACGGAGATTTGGTGATTACGTCCGTTGCTAGTAGGATTATTCCCCTCGAAAGTGAGGTAAAGATAAATAATAAGCAACGGCTTCCAGTCTGGTGAATCACCGATGAGGCAAACAGAATGGGCTTGCCAAATAAAACCTTTGATTGTCATTTTGAGATAAAACAAGTCTCCTCACTATTTCGAATTAACCATTAGATACATTTATTCCTTTAATTTTCCGAGTACTAAGGTATACAATTTGCATGAGAATTTAATAAAGTTTGAAGGCATCATCAGTGCCTACGAAATACAGTGATTGAAATGCTTCAGTCTTATTCAAGGGAATACGAAACGACGGCCAAAACATTTTCATAACCCTTTAAAAAAATAAACGTGAAGACATCATGAAAAGCTTTGAATACCGGGTAAGAGCCCTGCTAAATTACAAATCCTGATGTGTTGTAGGGAATTTCGAAAAGCTAAGGGCTACTTACATGCTTCAAAGTCATTCCGCTTAGCAAAGGTACAGCGGCGGATCTAATTGCTTGCTAAATCAAAACGAAGGATTAGATGAACGACCGGATCATTGCAATTTGGCAACTTATTTTAAAACACTTCTTGATATATCTAATTTTTGACACATTGAACGAACTTTATTCTCTTTATATGCTATACAACGAGTCGACAACCAAGGTTTCGAACTAACATTGCATTTGTACTTCTACTTGATGGTATTCGCTGTCGTCAGGTAGCGCTTTCAAGGCGCCGTAGCCGACATGACCAATAAATGTACTTGAATCAAGCTCCCTATTTGAGAGTTAATTATTCCAATTCATAATGAGCAAATAGCCAGAATGATAGCAAAGTGGTGCTTTGACAGACTTGTGCCATTACAGCTCACATGCCTAATTATTGTGATCTCATCAATTACCGGGGAGTAAAATCCCCCCTCGACGCCAATGAAGGCCCACGTCTATCTTAGCACTTACAAATCAACCAATCTATCAGTGACAAGAGACAAACACCAAATGGATGCGATTTCGATCTTCGACAAGCCGATTTAGAATCTCGAATATCTTTTGGGATTAGTAGGTTATAAGTGGTACGGCCTTTATAGTTTGGTTTGATGGTTAGTTAGATTCCATACACCTTTAAGTAGACTCACTTGTGTGCTTTCTGGGGCAGAACTCATTGCAATGAAGTGTTAACCCAAATTACGTAACAGACCCGAATCCCTCAATCACCGTCCCACACAGCATTTTCCTTTCTCATCAAGCCACTTTCGTTTGAATTGAGAACACACTTAATTGTTTTAGGATTAGCGTCTCTTTCAAGTAAAAAGGCTGCACAACAAAACGGATCTATGAAACTTGATTAAATATGTAGGTGGAAACCTAGGATGGGAAGCAGATCTACGCTTTCCCTCGAGTTGCGAATTAATTCGTGGCTCAAATGTGACTCAAAACCCTAGGATCAGTTTAGAAACGAAAATACTATAAAATTAAACCACTAAAGCTGTTTAATATTAGCATTTTTTAAAAAAACAGAGCAAGCATTCTGGAGTCTCTTTGTTTATCTCCTACCTTTTGGCGAATTTGGTGGCCACTTGGAAAGATCCAGTGTACCTTAAAGTCATAAATAATCAGCCAATCCCAGGAATGGTATTTCAAGACAGCAACGAGGAAATAGTACATTGCCTTTGACGTAAGTATTAGTTGGGAGCAAAGGCCACCAACAGAAAGAGCATCCTGCATTAAGGTAGTTTTGGCCGACAACTTGGGCAGTAATTGTTTGAATTGACGCTGACGAATTCTCCACGCATGATCGAAAGGCTTCTCATAAATGAGTTATGTCTAATCAAGAGATGTGCACAAAAGAAGTCACACATTTTAAAAAACAATTTTAAAGGTCACCACAATGTGTCAAGTTTGATAAAGTCGTTGTGGATTTGGTTAAATGTAGTCGAGATAAATAGTTTACCGAAAATATTAACCAAATGCGGAACTTTAAGGAGGCCTAGCACAAGTAGCTGTGTTCATTTCTACATTGCAAACGATTTCTCAAGGATTGCCTTAAGCCATTTTGGAATCGGCCGCAATTTAGTTATCGGTGGCTGCGTTGCAATACGTCAAAACTTTCTTTTGAAGGTCTCCACAGGCCTAGGTATTTGCAAGAAAATCCCACCTTTGGTAGCTTGAAAGCGCTGTAGACAGTCAACGAGAAATGAATTTTGGTTTATTTGAGCCGCACTTGCCAGCCATGAAGCTTCTCGAATTATCCGTGAGGATGGCATGAAGTACACCTATGCGTAATAAAACAAGAAGCAGAGAGACCGTTATCATGCAGAGACAGGATACTTCGTGATTTGATTGACAAATGACGCTGCTGACATCGATGAGTCATTAAAGAAATGCATACATACATCTAGCATCCAGCGATGGTTAACTCCATAAGATTTTGTTTAGGAATTTTAAACCACAAGTTCAGCAGCTCATTCAGCCGAGTTAAGGTCAAGCTTAAAGCCAAATAGGACTTGCAATATTTTTGAGTGATATTTTCCTTATTCAGCTGAGGCGCTCCATGCCTATTTAGGAAGTTTATTCCCTAATAAAAAAAATGCACTTGAATCATGTATGCACAGCAAAACTACAGGAAAAGGCAAGGGTAGGCTTGGCAACGGATAGCCGGAAGTGCTAAAATGTATACTAGATGCTTTAAAGGAGAAGAATTCGCCTGAACTATACAGAAACTTCGGACATAGCAATGTCAACCTGTATCCCAGGCTCAAGATATTCTGTGGTAGGTTTGTTGTATTTAGGGGCAAATCGAGCACAACGTCGACGAAAACAGTTGACGTTTCACTGCAACGAAACCAAAAATCTGATTACTTTGCCTAAATATCACATTAAAATGCCACAAAATGAGATGCTCTTTGTTCAGAAGGGTTGTCAGGGCCACTTCCAAAGGTGGAAGGCATTTCGATCTCACTTTCTGCAATAAGACAATCAACAGTTTTTGGGATATATCTCCTCTGGAAACGTTTGAGAATTTGAATGACTGCTGAGAGTTTTATCGCATTTACGCTCCAGGAAGCTGAAAGCACTCTAGACGGGTAATCAGGCACCATCGACTATAAAAAGTGGGGAGGCTTAAATAAGAACACTAAGAACATCCTTTAACGCTCTGCTTACAGACGATTTTTTGTGAAGAATCCAATTGAACTTTGATCTACCCGGAAGAAGATCAAGCTACTGAATCTCTATGTAGAGCATCATTGGGAAGAAGAGACCAACAATTAATTCGGGTTCAAGTGTTTTACAGTCAAATGTATTTGCCAGCAATTGGCATCGTTTCTGCGTTTGACGCGATCATCGAGGAAACGATTAATGCGGTTCACACTAATAATCATACCTTTTTGTGAACTGACTTCCCTTAAAATCTTATTCGATCTTAAAAGCATGTCTCTGATAACTCCTTCGTTGTCAAAGGAGCGATGCTATGCTTTGAATTTGTAGCACCCATATTAAATGAGATAAATACTTCAAGTAGTCAATCCCGCAAGGTTTTTGCATTTATTTATCATGAGAGTGAATTATGGCACTCTAATTTGGGGTCCCTTTTAAAATACTTAAGTCTTTTTTCTGCTCCTATTGTATCCTAGACAAGTAAGTACATAAATTGAGAACTCGTGCGCTTTTAAATCATTTGATTTGATAGAATCATCTCCAGGTTTCATAAATTGCGTCGATTTTCTGAGATTATATCTAAATTAATGCTTTACTCGGCGAATCGTTTCCAAAGCCGCAGCAAGCCATAGCATGATTTAATATGATTTATTATTAACGTAGAGATGGAATGAGTGGCCAACTTCAGCAGGACGGAGTTTTAAACCACAGATGCTGGCCGACCAGTCTGCAGTCAGCCACGTTGGCGCGGTGAAATGTTGACGATCTCCATCACCACGACATCTGCGAGAAGAATAGCAACTGAGGATTTATCAGCTATCCACTATTTGTCGATAACATCGGCAAGGCAATATTTCTGGTTAAAGATTCCATTGGATATCGATGGAGGCATCCGATTTTTAGAAGTCTTTTCGAAATAACTGCCTTAAATTAATCGAAGCTCGATTCCAAAATTGACTTTTCTTTGTCAAAGCCATGCTACTGTTTAGCAGGATTTTGCACTTTAACAGAGTAAAATGAAGAATCTTTGCTTATCTAGATTTATTTTCGCATTTTAAGTTTTAACATCAAACGAATCGTCTGCACTCAATGCACATTCGATGGTTGAACTTTTGTGAAGATGCAGAAACACGAAGAAAGAACTGCATCAAAATAAACGCTCTCAATGTTTGAGGTCGTATATAATAGATCAAACCAAGTAGCCGCTCCCATGGGCCATCTGCTGACCTTCTGTGAAACTCGGTGCTGCACTCGCAATTTATTTCAGTCTTTAAGGAACGCTGCGTGCAACAGATTTTCAAAGGGCAGCAGCACTTGAATTCTTAATGCGAAAATCATGAAGTTATTATTAATGGCTAATTTTGGACGCAATTCATAAAATTTAGCAGGGATTCTGTTGAATGCTTGCTGCTGACCGGTACCGATTCCTTCAGAAAAATTTTGCTACATTTTTGTGACAAAATCTCCAATGGCAACTGATAATGATCGGATGTGTCCCCTTTGGGATCAACTGTGCTTAAAAACAATCTACCATTAATTTCGCTGGAAAAAACAAAACCGTATGTACAATATTGCAATTCTCAGTGGTAAAAGTGGGCCTAAGCCCAATCCGGGTTTTCTCCTTAGTAGGTAGTTAAAAGAGAATGCGACCGCATCAATACTGGTTGGCGTGGCCTCCAACCGGCATTACTTGGCATATTTTGGGTCAATCTACTCCAATTCGTTGCAGTCTAAATATCATTCATCAGAGTGGACGACGATGGCGAGATGTGTCATAGTAATCAGATACTACGAGCAGTTGCTTATAATTACAGAGAATTTTAGGCCTCCCTGGTTGCAGATTAGTGCAGGTTCAGTCATTTAGGTTTCTAAAAGTCTCCGAATGGTCTCACGTCCTTCATCATGTTCTCACATCCGTACATCTGAAGGCCAGTGAGAATTCCCACTACGTTGTTTCGTGGCACTTTCACAACACTACAGTTGTTTCTGTGAAGTATGAGCTAGCTAGTGAAAAACTAGATTGAGGACGTCTCCAGAATTATCATGTAAACTGATAGGGAGTCGTCAGAGACGAGTCTTGTGGCATGAGTGACGGTGACAATCCTTGTAGGCGAAATGCGTTTCCGATGGGTCTGACAGAGGAAAGTGGCCCTCATGATAGGCGAATAGGTGACTTCTAGCACGACAGTTTTATAAATCTATTAAAAGTAGCTGAAATTTACGTCTTATGTCACACATGAAAATAATCTACTATTAGTGCGGATCGTCGCGCTCTTGTAGACCTCACCTACTCCACGTCTTAAAGATGGTTTGGCACGGAGGTCCCAATGTCTCTGCTGTTTTATTACAAAGGGTTAAAATAATTTGCGTTCCCCTTTTAGTTCAGAAATTAATTCAAATCTTAAATAAAATCTTCCTTATTGGTTTAGTACATCGTAGGTGACCAATACATAGAAACACTCAGCTGCTTTTAATACGTAAACCTGTAAATCAAATTTAAAATCGCCAATCCAAGAATAACACTTCAATTAGTGGAAAGACCCCGTAAACTAATTTAAATAATCCTTTAGTTCACTTCTTAAAGAGAACAAGGTCGTGAACTGAAGGCGTGTAGATGTACAGTGCCCCTGTACTGTGAATTGCAATTCGAGCCCTTTCCGGAATCGGCAAGTATCACGTCTACAAGCGCCTTCCGGTTGATGAGAATGTCGGGTGCCTTGAAACGTTTTTCAGTCTCTTTATGCTTTATGTGTGACCAAAAAATTATGAAGTATTTGAGCACAGCTTATATATTGCCTAAAAATTGATAGTCAAACTGTTTTTCCATACGCGGAGTGATTGGAGAGCACTCGACCCTAGTGTTTATGAACTGAGATTGGTAATTACGAAACATGAAATATTTTAAGAACACTCTTGGCTCCGCTTTTGTACATTTGCTTGGCGGCTCTTCTGTGGGTCGGAATGGCATAATTTGCCCCAGTGCTATGCCAACCCCCATCTTTAGGGATGTTGTGGTAATATATGCTACTCGGACACCTGTTTTTTTTGACTCAACTCATTACTCAAATAATTGTCTGCATTCATTCTGGCCGGTCGTTGCCATAGTCATTTCGACATTTTGAAAACACTTCCACATGTCCTTCAGATATGGCTCAGCCCCTATTTTTTGCAATGTTGTGAAGTCCGCTTCCTACTGATGACTACTAAAGACCTTGCACCATGCTCCTCACTATTGGAAACGGTAACCCTTAATAGAAGTCACTTGTCACATTTGCCGTCTTAACCATTTGACAATGTATTTGTTGACTAAAAGATCTTAACTTCGATCCCACTTGCATCGTGGAGATTTTACTGACTGGCTAGAGGTCATGATCTTCCTCATTAAAATGTTCACGCTTAATCTTGAAGACTTGTCTGCTCACCTAATCAGCACGACTCATCGTTCTTTTTCCAGTTGGGCCTACGGAACTACAGTGCTAAGAAAAACCTAGAGGTGTTTGAGAAGATCCTCGAACAAGTGGCAGATGTTGAAGAAGGCATCTTTTGTAAAACTTTCATTGGGAGATTAAAGCTGGTACTTCTGCAGAATATTTACTTGACCTATGCATGTAAGCGTATGAATTCGTGAGGAATATGGACGACGAGGGTGGTGTTATAGGATCTAATCCACCTGTAACACCTGTAAAGTGCATGTGAAGGTTTGTGGTTTTCCAAGGAAAATTAAAAACATACATAGTATACGCACTAACACACGTTGTCCTGTGAAAGCTATGCATATTATGGAAGGTACACTACTGGCCATACTTGACAACGAAGCAGAAAGAAGAGACCACGACTTTTCGAGCTACTCTCTAGACAATACATTTGTTAAAAAGGCATTTCAAATGCATTAACTGATTACCAAAAATTTGGTAACTCTGTGCAATGAAAACATGGTTTGTAGGACATGATTGGGATGAATTTTTAGTTATCCCAAGTTACTAGCCATGAAGAATTTTTTCCTGTTGCTTGTTTGAAACAGAATACTGTTATTTTTGTACGAAAAAATTTAAAGAGAAATTAGGCATAAAGGTGCGATAAATGTAACATCCCACACAACAATAGAGAGATGTAAATATCCATAGGTCATGTTTAGAAAAAATAAAACACAGTGCACGAAAACGAATATTGTAGGCAGAATTAAAGTGCTTTAATAACTTCTTATTATCACTGTGTCTCATCACATTCTTAGTTCGATTTAAGTACGAAGCAATTACAAATTTTGGAGAAAAGTCTGACCGAGAAGTTCTGGGATGCACAACCTCAGACTTGATTGAAATGCACAGGAATATTTTAGTTGCAAACCAAAATAAAAAGATTTATTTTTTACAAGTTGATTATATACTCCTCTTTGTTCAGATTGACTCCTCATGTTGGCTTATTAATGGAGTCATTTGCGGTACCAACAGGAGGACCTCGCTACTAATTGACTGGTCAGTAGTATCTACAAATAGGTTTAGCTGCCTTTCGGCCACTTGTGTATTCAAGTGCAAAAGGCACTTGGTTGTGTCATTTGCTTAGGCAGCTAATCTTGGAAAAAGCGCTTTGTACAAGGAAGTCCAATGCCTGTTTTAAGTTCCCTTTAATGACACGACCGTGACGTTCAGGTTCCCACTCATCTTTATTGGCACCAATTAAAAGGTGTCTATTTATTTTCCCAAAAAAGCTCTCCTGCATTGTAAGTTACCCTTACAATCCAGTAGTAGTGCAAAAATATAGACATGGAGAGAGAAAGAGACGCTAGTGAATAATCAGTATTGTATTAGATGCCATCCCCAATGAATGAACCAGGAGTACTTCACGGGAATTACGTTTCCTAAAAGCCCCTTTATGCAGCTCTCTCTTCAACTATCTCAATACTTTCACTCCTTGACATAAAGTAATTTATGGTTTCAGTCTAATTTAAGACTTACAAAATGGATCCCATTGTATTCCTGCCCATGCCACCCTCCTTAAGGTCAATTTTATTCCAAATACGATTGCTTACACATCTTTATTTGGTTGAAGTCATCTTTCACACTTTAAGCTCATTTTCACGGCGTCCTATTACACATGAAATCTGACAACTGTAACACTAATTTAAATATTAAGGTCACTCTAGTTTTATTTATTGAGTTCTGAACATAAGTATGATCTATTCAGATGCTTTGGTTATAGACACCAAAGTCGCTAAGTAGTTGGCTTCAACAGCTTGAAATCCTCATTTATTGAGCCACATCCAAATTGAAGACACACAGGGAATCGCACGGTGCTAATCAGCAAGACAAAAAATATTTGGTTTTGAATTAATGAACTTTAATAATATACAAGGACAAGAAGCTACAAGTGAATAAGTGGAAGTAAATGAGGGCTTAAAGGGTTAGTTAACCTTGTTTGTTTGGTCAACACAGTTAAAATTGAAGCTACTGGAAACCAGCTCAAATTAGTTGAAGACACCTATTATTTGAACTCAGTGTTTCATCAAACGCACACGATGTTTTAAATGTCGTCTTGACTCTCTGCTAAAGACAATTAATGCACCCTGGGATTGTATTAATGAGGTACCTCGACATTTATAACAGATTGTTTGGAAATGCAAACCCTTTTTGACTGAAGAGAGTAGTCAATTGCACTGCCATAATATCCTTGTCTGACTTAGTAAGTACTTTGCACAGGCTCACACTTTATTACATTGTCAATGCACTGAAACTGGCATTCATTCATCAGTAACGGTGATCCCTAAAAGCCCAAATTACTCCATTCACTGAGCATGAAACTTGTAGGTTAATTTTGAAGCAACTAATAACGTTATTGCTAAATGAATAGAAAGGCTATTTGAATTCAACACATTTTCCTTAAGATCTTTTTCTCTGGACACATTATGTCCAATCAGTACCTGCAGTACTATTAATGGGGACGAAGCAATTCTTCTCATCGTGATTTAATCAACAGTACGTGCTGTCCCAGACCTCGTCTGCGATTTCCTCTACCATTATGTTTTTTTTAGAAAAATTAGCTGAAGGCATGGACCTCATTCTCCATCGTCAAGGACGTCGCAACACCACCGCGTCGATAGTAACAATGTAATTAGCGGATTACTAACGAATCTCCTCCCACCTACGCAGTAGCTCCATTGTTAAACCAATATTCCACCTAAATGCGCATTAGCGTCGCGTCACCATTTATGAACCTCCAGGGAGTAGTCTAAGCAACACTGGCTGCATGCCGTTGAAACTGCGTCCTTCGTCGCAAAAAAATAGAGGTGTCAAATTTTTCGCCTTGTATTGTCCCTTCTCTAGACCAACGACCTTGTTCGAGGGATCATATTTTGGAACATAATGTACTTGGGAGGATAGGCGAGTTTCGCATGACTGATTGAATGTAGCCTCCTCCACGGAGACTACGAAGCTCGTGCAAATAAATGTACAATCAGCGCTAATTATTTTCCGCCTCCAATTACCCAACTTGACAATTTTTTTCACCAGAAAGTGGTGTTAATCCGCAGAAAAATAGTTGTATTTGAATAGTATAAAGGCCACGTAGTTTGTTCTCCGATTGCATTTTACATCAAAGTGTGCCTCCAAGTAGTGTCTTGTAGGATCATAACGAAATAGGAATCTACCTTGTCATAAGACACATTACATGATTTTAAACTTAATTATCGCCATATAAGCTGTTCGAGAGAACAACAAGAAGATAGGACACTAAATTTCCTTAAAGTGTAGGTGTTCAGCAACACAGAAAAATGTGTTGGAGGTTAACATATGTAAACAAATTCATTAAGTGCAACCTCATCTTTGAAGGGATTGCATATTTTGAATTTCCACTCCCCTCCCTCCAAAGGTTGTCTGCGCCACTGACTAAAGAACATTTCAAGGCAGCGATGTGGTTTTTTTCATTTGTTTTTCTTAATGGTTCCTAGATGCGTCCTACAACATTGTGTATCAGGGACCATGAGCTATAAAAATGGAAGACGTAGTTACTGCGTTTGTTTAGGTTAGGCGGACATTTTTACACTGCTTCCCGATTGGTTCTGTCCGCTTCAGTAGCTGCCTCCTTTTACGGTAGGCTTCAAGAAACCATCCCACAGCACACCTGCTTAATGGTGCTTTGATGTTACTCCCCTGCTTGCTCCTTCTCTAGCCTAACAGTTATCAAAGGAAACATAAAATTTAAAACATTGCACAATTTATTATTTTTGAGTTGATAACGATGCAAGGCTTAAAAATTCTAAAGATTGGAACCCTAATTAATAAGGGACGTAGTAAAAACACTTCAGACATTAAGACCAAGAATGTGAATGTGGAATTCTTCACTTGTTAGATGAATTTTAAGATGGGATGGTGGACGCTGTAAAGAAAGCAAATAGAAGAGTCTAGGCTGAAGTAGGCACAGCGGTTGTTTAACTTTGGACGTAGATAACATCTAGAACAGAATTTGTGTACAAATGGTCTTTTACAATGTTACAAAACAGGTTTTTCACTTGTCTAACCTTTAGAGATATGACTTTTGTTTTGCTCAATTAAGTTTACATTTGTAGCCTAAGGATTGAGACTACAATTCCTGTTTTACAAACCTTAAGGATAGCATAGGACATCACTAAGGAAGAAGGTTCTTCAAGCGTACTACAGTAAATTGCTTCGAATGATATTGCGTTCCTACTATCAGCTGTCATTCATTTTAAGTGTCATGACATGTTAACACAGACAAGATAACGTCGAAATCCCAGCACGTGATTAAGATTTCGGGGTTTGTTTTAGTGACTATTTTAGTGATAGTTTCTTTGGCAGTCTGCTCAAATTACATGTCTGTGTCAAAGTGCACTGTCGCACTGTTGTCTAGCGTCTTGCTAAATATTGTTTAGAATGGAGTGGATTGGACTGAGCCAACCCCAGACATGCGCAGTTACCGATGATGAGGAATCACGATAATCACGTCCTACTGATTACACCACTATTACGACCGCATTCTCTGATCCCCTGTAGAGAAGGTTCTAAACTGGACTGAAAAGTGCTTCTACCTTCGGGAATTATAGTATCGCACACCATATTTTCAAACCAAATATTTATACCCAAGTTAATGGTCAAGTGTTGACACCCTGGAGGGGGTACGTCCAATTTCCGTCGGTCGACAATTGCACTTTCCTCAATAATTGTTGCAAAATTTAACCTGTCTTGAGGCAAAAAATTGATTTTGATTTTAAAACATGGTAGATCGACTTATAATAAACTAATCTTCTTTAATCTGTTAGCAATTAACAGCTTCATTATGTTACTTCTTTCATTTTATAGGATGCTGATCGGGTACTCATAATTACTATAGGATGCTTAACTTATTGAATTAAATATTATTATAGTGTTCCTCAAAGACCAAAGTCGACTAGGAGATTGGTAGCGGCTTTTACCGACGCTCAGCAGATGGTGTATGAAAACGGTTGGTTGATTTGAGTTGTAATATGTGAGCCCAAACAGCGACTTCTTTTGTCCGAACACACAAATCCCCATTCCTACTACCCATGAAACATCAAAAGTCAAGTGTGCTTTGAAGTGCGGACGATTTGTCCCTTGCTGCAATTGGAGACTACGGACAACTAACATTATAGGGAAGTAAACAGTGTACGATTTCTTTAACGGAAAGGCAATCCTTACAAACTGGTAGCGCAGCTTCAGTGGAGGAACATAAATATTGCTCAAAGTGCAATTTTTAACAAGACTTAAAATCATACACTTTCACTAACTTTGAAGTAGAGTCTCGAACATTTCTTGTCGATACAACTAACACCTGTATTCAAATTGGTATACTATGGGTAACTGAGAAGCCGTCAGGTGCTCTTCCATTTACGGATGTTCGTTTCAAATAATTCACCATCTCGACCCGCAACTGTGTGGATGAATGACAATGAATCCACCAGCCTCTGCGGTTTATGCTTCCCCATAGTCGACATAATCTATCGGGCGTTCATATGATACCTCATTCTATCTGCACTTATTTATTTTCTGTAACCACCAGCCCAAATTTTAATGTGAAAAATAAGATTGTTCAGATCCATCTTTTATAAAATTTATCCCATTTGGTGTAAGAATTGCTAATTCAAAATTGCACATTTTTCCTTTGCCATTAAAACGGCTTTTTGGGAGGATTACTATATGACATTAGGCCAAATTTGTCCAATTTTCTGCTGCACAATAAGCTATGTTTAGAAGCAGTTAACGTCTCATAAATGCACATACTTGCATACTTTTACTGCGAGAAGCAAAACTCGAGCGCCTTGATTTCTTTACTCTGTCCCAAGTTGATACATGACACTTTAGTACCTTTTATTAGACCTCTTAGGAATTTTAGGTGAATAGCTTGAACAAGAATGTTGGAAAGGTATCTACAGCATAACTTCTTGATCTCGATAAGCTAACGCTTCCTGAGACAGTACAAATTAAGGTAAATTAAATTTATTGAGGGATGCTATCTAAGTATTGAAATGTATTTCTTATCCGAAGATGCTTTAACGACTCCACAGCGTAGAGCGAAATTAACTCACCCCAAAAGTAGGTTTAAAATGAACGGGAAACGGATCATCTAGTCGGCTTAAAAATTGAATTTAAAAGTTTTTTTGGCCGCAATCTATTCATCAGAGGAAGCAATGCAAGCTGAGGTTCCAATCAAAATTTTGCATCATGTATAACTATACTATTTACTTGTTTCTTACCCCAATTTCTTCTCTACCACTGAATTTTTAATCTCTTTGAAAAAACTGCTACAGGAGCTAGGCATGCAGACATCTATGCGGGCGTGGGGGCGTTGATGCAAGTAAACAGGCAACAGATAAGAAGGTAGACATTTGGACGAGTAGGCATGCAGGTGGGTAGGCAGACCCTCACACGATAGCTAGGCTGTGCTGACCGATCCTCTAATATCGGGACTTTTCTCATGATATGGTAGATGAACGTGTGAGTGTGAATAGGTTGACTGTGCATAGAATGGGGTTTATTGTGCTCTGCATTTAAAGTGTTCATTGATGACCCGATCTGAGTGACTAACTTTTGCGACTTTTGCTTGTGAACTGCCATGCGAAGGAAGGAGGGTAGAGGGAGGATGATGGTAAACCGTAATTTGTGATAAAATTGCAATCGATTCGAGCCTTGTTTGTTTGTCAAAAGAAGCCTTCAAATGCTAAAGGCTATAGTGAGCATGAAATGCACTTTACAGACTTCATGACCAATTTTTCTTTACTCACACGAATGCACAAATCTGCGTTTGTATTTGATGAGACTTTGGCTGCGCAAATCTAGTGGTGACACTTTGCTTGCCTGCATGGATTTTACTGAAATTGAGGCCACCCAGCGACGCAGGAGTGCTAAGGATTTAAGGGACGGTGTCAGTTAAAGCAGAAATTCATTGCTCCCCTAAACTCAAATGTGTACTTTAGTTCCTTTGATTCCAAATCATCGGAAGCACTCGAGCACAGTAAAATAATTGTTCGCAAACTAGTCGTTCAAAAATTTTTAACTACAAAGTTATTGAGATGAAACTGGGAATCGCTGCCATCTACTTAGTTGAATGTTCCCTTAACCTAGATAGTGGTGGGTCTTTCGACCTCACGCCGGTTGTTTTAAATATCCCTTACTAACACAGGACCGTTATCCGTCCATTGGATTCGGATTTGAGTCCGATTTCATTCGATTTCAACTTTACTTATGCATTTCTATTCCTTACATTATTAACCGAAGGGTTCACTAGCTTAAAACAGCACATCACAAGACAGTTATCAACAAGCAACAATAAAAGGTTATACTTTGCCTTGCCACGATATTTCTATGTCGATGGTGCTTGACTTCTTGTGAGGAATACAGTTTAGTCTTCCCAAATTAAGCTTGCATCAAATGTTACTATAAGGAAGCAAGAATGGAACGTTTTTCATATTTAGAGGTGACTTTGACAACCTTTCCCTTGTTCGTCTAAACAGAAGTCATGTGATTTAGCACTTTGGCAAAAACTCGGTTCTTATGTACTTGAACGCCAAATATTTCAGTCAAGATAGCATCCTATTTGTCTTCGAAGATGAATTTGTCTTTTAATCTGCCACAAAATGTCGTGTAACTAGGATGACAGTCGTTATTAGCCCGCGCGAAGTGTCTTCACTTCTCTAGGTCACTTTGGCACCAGCTGATATCCGTAATAAAGCCAGTTTTTGCTTCGTCCTATGGCGCTTTTGTGCATGCCCAAATTAAGTTCCTTTTGATCCTTTTTTATAGATTGGTGTTATTGGAGGGGAGGGGTTCTTAGTTATGCTAGGAGAAATAATTTTACACCTTGATTAAGAGAAAACATCACACAGTAAACCTCCCACTCACTTTGATTCATGTTTAGACTTTGGCAAATCGCCTAGCAAAATCCCTTTTTTTAAACTTTTAACATTAAAAAGGGCCAAAGGTGGACAAAGTAGTGATGAATTGGTCATTACTGGATAGTTCACTTCTTGAATGTCTTGTAATCATCCGTTACAGCATTTCGGCAAGTGATTTTGTGTATCTACCTGACTTTGCGTAATAATGGTCCCTCCATCTCTTGGTTTTAACTATCACTTTATTTCATGCTGATGCACTCTGCTCAATACTCACAGATAGTAAGGGAAAAATCATGGCTGGCAGCCGTTTTTCAACGGAGCTACAGCTCTCCTTTAGAATAGCAAGGCACATAGTGACCCAAAAAATGAGACCTTGACGTTTGACAATTGCCTTAGTCTTGTGTAAATCATCAACAACTGCAGTGAGATCAAATCCAAACATAAACACAGTCACTTCGCTTAGTTTTCTTTAAGGACTTACATCTTGCAATTATTTGTTGTCAGCTTTTAGTTAGAAAATTTCATCGAATCTGCAGAAAATAGTTTAACAAACCTCAAAGTGACACCGAAACAATTGTTTTGAAAGGTAGATCTCATTTAGTGTGCGAGTTCAGATGGGACGTGATCTGGTCGAGGAAAGCCCATCGAAATTCCGCAGATAAAATATGGCAACATCATTCCAAATCCCAGATTTTAATAATCACCATCAAGGTTGTCAAATCGTTTGCTTTTTACTAAAAACCAATTTAGTGTTTCACTATCGCTTCTTGGAAATGTCGTTCCCAAGAATTGCTGCGGGTTCACGACCTTGGGACGCATTAGATCTCCTTAGGTGAGCAAAGGTGCACCAGAATGCCTGTTTCAATTTTTCCAATCGAGAAGTTTTAATAGATAATACTTTAGCAGCTTGACTTAATTTTGCCTTTGAAGCAGGAGAAAACTGAGGCTTTAAGGCTAACTTTGAGTCACCAATCTATACACGTCTCATAAAAAGGCATGGATCTCCTTTCTCTTCCAACTCTTCATCTACCTGTTTTCGCAAGTTTGAAAGATCAGTTTTGTTTTGCTGCCATTCACAGAAAACTCGAAGCACGTCTCGAAGTGCGTCTCTAGAGCTTTAGGAGATGCGTAGATGCAAGTGGTAAAATACTTTGCAGGGAGATTAACGAGCTATTTTAGGAGATGCGCTTTTAATTGCATTTTACGTGGTCACTCCACACTCTAATGAGATAATAAAGGGCAGCCTCTTCTACGCAGTTTGTGTTAGCACCTCACTGTAAGGAAACCTTCCCAAGAAAACATACAAATAGGTCCTTCCGAAGGTAGAGGAAAAATGTGTCGACTTTGAATTTCTAAAAAAACTTGTGCATTTAATAATATGTGTGCGAATTTCTGATTGTGTTCGTCGAATTCTGGCATCACATTGATGTGGTACTTGTCTCTTGTCACCAGACGTCAGAAATCCGCGGAGAGACTGACCGATTTGTAGGCACTAAAGTGGGTGTCAGACATCATTTAAGTCACAGAGTGATTGTAACATAGTGGCTGATGTAATTACAGCAAAGGAGTGGTGGTACGGAGTCAGTCAAAACACCTCATTAACACAATAACAGGTCACATATAGTAAAAATTAACGTATGCGGTTTGTTCAGTTACCCTTGGTGGTCATATCAGCCGTCCGACCTATGCAGGGCGTTCTAGTCATGACTACGTGGCGAAGTGGAGACATAAGTTCTAAGTTAATTTAATACAGAGAGGATTTGACTCATCTAACGAGTCATAAACGAAATGCACCTACACGTAATATCACTCAACGTTAGTTACCGTTTAAATTTAAAGACGGAAAGAGGCTACTAAATGCCGACACTTCGTTTTGTTTTTGCGGGTAATCAGGCTTTACTCCGGACAATGTTAACAGCCCGTAGCCCTTCGAAATCCCTTACGCTACATCAGTTCGTGTAACTGACAAGGCTCTTGTCTGACGTTTAGGGTTTTGTCATGATATCTCCGCGTCCATTATTTGGGGACTTATAGGAATACTTCGGGCGTTAGATCGATCTCAATTCTTGACTAAAAATGCGAAATTTCAATTAGCGCGTTATGGACACACTGCCGAAAACCTCAGACTACTTGGAAAATGAATGCAACTTGTCCACTTGAAGACTTTCAGAAGTACAAACTGTGCAGATGAACATGTCTAAAAGCCGTATATTTTAAAACAGACATGTTTCAGCCTAGTGTTGATTTTAAGGTTTTGGATTGGAAAGCGCATTACGTGACACTGTGTACTGCCAAATAACAAAAAAATACAAGCCTCGACGACACCACTGTGAAAGATGCGGTTGAAGCTGAAGTAATAGCACTAAAAGGCAACGTGAAGGCTTTTGGTCTAATTTACTAGATTCGAACCGACGGCTAGGCTTATCTTCAGCTACGGAGGGTGAATTCACCTAAATCAGCATTTATTTTACCCATATACACTAAAAGCATTCTGCATAATTTTCAACATCCGTAATTTAGATGACCTTTGATGTCCCCAACTTTGCGTCAAAATTTCCTAGATGTACTATGAATAGGGACATTGGATAATCAAGCAGAAAGGAAGAGTATTTTTTCGGGAGTTTTCCAGCATTCTTAAAAATGGATAGATAATGATATCCAGTGCCCTGAGTCTTTCATAAGAACGAAAGAGGTCACAATACCGGGAAAGAAAGTGTATTACTTACGCATAGAATGTCTAAGAGGGTACTAGCATGGGTAGGTGTCTGTGCCACAAAATAGAAGCACTGTGATCGTGTTCTTCACTACCAGCGCAACCTAAAAATGGGAGTAAAATGGTCCAATTATCGTGATTAATTCGTAGTCAGTAAAACCTTATGCAATTTAGCAACAGTTAAGGGATGAAGAGAGTTCTTACCTACTTTTATCGCTTTCACCTACCCGCAAGTGGCTCCTCTAGCACTAAGAATGCGAATATTTAAGCTAAAAAATAACTTCCTGATAATATTTGGTGATTCCTGCAAAAATGGCTTGTTGAGTAGTATTTTTAATCATGACAGAGTGGGAGACAAGTTAAGTGCATCCCTTTATTCCAAAAAACTAATGGCAGCCATTAACTGCACCTATAAATAGTTTTAGGAAAACCTTAACGCAGGAATGTTATAGAATCGGATTACCTGAATGAATGTCAGAACTATTATTATCACCTGATTCATCCATAACGCTATCATATCTTTGCAGGTGGATCTCTAACCCAAGAAGTCATCAGAACTACTAGTCGTGACACAACAAACGAGGATGTATTAGTGCCCTCCAAGCTGCTATCTCGACTTGCAAAATACAAGCATAAATTAGGAGAAATAAAGCAAAGCTATTTTTGTGCAGTTAACATATTGTCATATTTTACAAGAATTTGGTCTACGACAGTGCATTTGTGGTAAAGTAGCCAAAGATTCTGCTTAGCAACATTAGTGGAGACAATTTGTACACATATTCTATTCCATATATACTACCTGTAGTTAAAATTTAGCCAAGATTATTTAACCCGCCCCCTTTAAAACATTTTTAGTTGAACTAAATGGATCTCATAACTATCGCGCTATTAAAATTAGTAGTTGAGGTTACCTTTAAACTACAGTTTCTCTGCTTGTAAAATAGTACCATCGAACCCCTTGCCAATCAAAAAGCATCATGGCTAAGTCGAATTTTGAAATGCTTAGCTGTAATGGACTTGAAGAGGCCAAAATTTAGGATGCTTAAAATTTTGTGTAATTTATGCTTGACGGCCTTGTAAGTGGGCGACCGGTGGAGCTTCTGCCTCTCTTCTGCTCACTAAGCTGTATGCTGTGCGATGGCTTACTGAAGTCCACCACAAAATAAGGTAGATGCTAAACCGAGCAAGCTTAGTTGGAGGGCAGGCTTATGTCAATTAAGGCTTCCATTTGTGTGGTTAATGCCCATAAAACATAAATTAGTGGGGCTATTCGAACACTCACGTGACCTGACGCATTAAGGGACTGCTAAGATAAGAAGGAAAAGCCGGCGGTTTAACTGATTAAAAGACGACCTATTTGAGGATGATTTGGTACCAGAGGGAGTTATTTGTGTGTGCTGGCCTCCAATGCCGTTTTTTATGCTGCTGTACACAAGTTTTGTGCTTCATTTCTTTACCTCTTTCCCTCTTTATATGGCTAAGTGTTGTGATGTCGTCACTACCGATTAAATGACAGTATTTGAAAGGAGCTACACCGCTAAAAACAAGGCGCCTAAGACTTGAAATATGTGACATTATAAATTGTTCATACACAGCCCTTAATAAAAAAAAACGCCATTCAGTGTTCAAATGAACTCAGTTTGAGAGTTGCGAGTGGAAAGAAAGTCAGTGCAAACCAAACGTTCATTAATAAAATCTGTGAACCACTGAGCAGGAAACTCTATAAAATGACTAGATTAATTATTTCAGTAATTCTAATACAACTAAAGACACAAAACGATCCAATCGAAAGACACTTAACAATTTTCTTTTGAAGGCGACCGATTCTAGAGGATATTCCTAAAATCACGCTTGAGGCTCTAAAACTGTTGTTTGCTGCAAGGGAAATCAGTGTCATCAAAAAGTGTTTGCCCTATGGAAAAATTTACGTGGTTGGAAGCATTTATTTTTTCGTGGGTTTTCCAATTTCCAAGAGGAGAAAATTTTACTAGCGATGTACAAAATAATCAAACTCTTGTGCTACGACACGCATAAGGATGGGAGGTGCAGTTCGTGCATCCAGTTACTTGTACTTCTAGCAAGGGTAGAAGACTTCAAAAGACTCATTTGAATGGGGAGAATTGCAGACGACGCCTAGAGCGGTATGTACCGCTGATGGAATAATAAAGAGCGGAGTTATTTCGTTCTCATTAATATTAACTGCTAGCATTTGCAGGGCAACATAAGTGTGGGGAATCCCTTTAAATTACCTTACTTTACTTTCATCTCCAAGCCCATTAGTTGTGCACAACTTTGACTTAAAAGTCCCCGTATCAGTGACGCGACATAGATGGGCGTGTCACTTAAGTTTCTAGGGTATCACCACAGCTTACCAATGTTATGATACCGAGAGTCAAACATAAAAGTTGGTTTGATGTAAATTTTTATAGACTGTGAGCTTTAGCGACTTAATTTTACTGAGTCAGACTGGGTTTTTATAAAAACGTGGTTGGTCACCTCCTTTAAACCGACAATGATCCCTGCTATATACGGTAAGTCAAAACGAAGTTATTGTGTTCATGACTGCAGAATCTATAATTCATAATTATTTGTTTGATAATCAGGACATGACACGAGATTTCATAGATATTTGATCGAAAGGCAAGGTTAGATGGTAAGGACCTTCACCAAGTCTAAGCACTAGTTTTGAAAGAAAAAGCCACAAAGATTAAGAATAATGGGATATTAATGCCCAACAGGCTTGTTTTTAGTCATATTTACTAGAAAGAGCAGAAATGGGGGAGAGCATGATTATATCTATTCATTAAATCACTCACTCCTAACTCCTAGCATTTGCATGCTACTCGGGTCCACTTAATCAACCACTAAATTGCAAGCCACATACACCCGTGTCTCTTGTTTTAGATAAAATCAAGACGATTAGCCCTAATTGGCTTTTAGGAAACGAACCATTTGATATATGGCTTTGTGACGAACTTCAAAAATAGACCAAACTACTGTTAAGAGTCATCTGTCAAAGTAGGCTACCACACAAAACTGGAGTAGTCTTCGTTACCAAGACGAGGATGTAAAGATGGGCTTTAGGTACGAAAAAGAAACCCCGGCTAAAATTACATATTTAAGTCTAGTCATTTCTTGAATGAAACTGACCGACAGTGTGACGTGGTTCACTAATTTAATAGAACTGAAAATTAAACAAGGGATAATAAATTATTCTGCGCCAGGAAGAAAAGGTATAAAGACATCTAAAGTGTTGCATCAAGGGATTTCAAATTGTACTGCTCTTGGAAACCACTTCTGGGCCCTTTGTTAGAGACACTAGCTTAGCAATCACCACCAAATCTTTTACATGCCGCGAACGCCTTTCGCGCCTTGATGACTGGAAAGTGTAAAAAATGGGTTCCTTTTTTTAGAAACAATAAACTGCATCTCACGCCATTTATGTCCGGATCTAGGAAAGTTAGAGCCCTCCTATCATTTATGGCAAAATGAAATCTATAAAACTTTAACTTGGAATGGACAAATTAGGAATGTAAAGAGATTAATGAACTTGGACAGGTATTTTAGGATAACCATACTCACTTTTCCTGCGTCGATATTAGGTTTTTAAGTTATGGCAGCGAGAGCCTGTTCTAGGCACTACTGTCCCTCAACTGAGGGACTTTCCCAAATTTGAGGCCAAAACTTTAATACACACTTGTAAAGACAAATTTCCTTCGATGCAATTGATGCATAACCGGAATTTGATAAAATCACAAAATTTCGAGAGGAAGACAAAATCATAGAACTTTATGCCGACACAAGTAGTGGAACGTGATAATTTCTTCCTTCCAGCGACACTTCCTTTATTACCGAAAGGCTCATTGCCTTATCATCCTCTTCTTCTTCTTTTTTTCTTCTTCCTCATTGTAACATAAAATGTTCTCAATTAAACTCTCTTATCCCTTTATCTCTCCATCTTGTTTGCGATATTACTGGGGTGTGGAAGCTGATTTACATTATACAAAAATTTTTCTTGAATAGCAAATAACCTCCTTTAAACCAATGTCCAGAGAGAAGGGTGGAGTAGTTGACAACCATGATAAAGCAATTCGGCTTTCAAGAGCGATAGATGACATTCCAAATACATGGAGATCCCGTAGTAGCTTTAAGCTGAATCTGTAAGACTTCATACGGTTCCTTTGTTGATCATGTTGACTTATTTGATGACAAAATCTCTGGTTTGCGCCCAGACAGGAAGTAAAAGCACTTTGATAACCTCACCTCCAGGTGATACCTAGTAATCAAATCCTGCAAGGACAACAAAAAATTTGGATGAAGAAGCAGATTTGTGCATCATTCAAAGGTAGTGAGAGTAAGATAAGGGCTTTAAGTTGGTGACAAATGAAAAGGAATCAGCATTACTACGATCTATGGTGCTAGAGATTGGAAGGAGTTTTAAAAAAACGCATCCCTACTCGACATGTATGAGCGGCGAGATCAAAGGAAAAGAAAGAAACCTATAGCGGACCTAATGTCTGTAAGGTATTGGAAAGGGCAGGTGGATGGCTTTGCTGTCTAGCAAATACTTTCCTTAATAGCCACTTAAACCAATGACCCAAACGATGAGATGTGAATACCAACCACCAGAAGTCATCACCTTCTACTTGGTAGTGGTCCAACCTCAACGCAAGATAATTAAAAAGTGACAATCACGAGATTGCCTTCATATAGTACATGTGTGTTTTTTGAGACAATATCACTTTCTAGTGATCAAAACGTTCCCACAAACGAAAAACTCAAAAAAAACATCGATTACGGGCAGACCAATCAAGTGACAACCAAAAGTTCAATAAGAAGATGCTTGGGCTTTTCCCATTCCGAAAAAATTGGCACATCAAAGTGACGCATCCTGCTAATTAGCACCAAACAAGTCATCACATGCCTCCATTTCGGACGGACGTGAAATTATTTCCCGAAACGAGGACTTTGCGGTGCTGAAATAATACAATTTAGCGGCAACGCAATTAAAGCACGATTTCTTTAGCGTCTTAACAAAACTACCTGAATAGGCCAAACCAGCATTAAGTACTGCCATTCTAATCATGCCTAACAAGTAAAATTACAATGATTTTCAATACCAAGGAGACGGCGGTACCAAAAGGTTATCTGAATAATATCGCAGAGCAAAGATGGACTGTGAGAAGGAGCTTTGTCTCCTGGAATAAGGTTGACCTTTAGGTATGTGGCACAGGCAGTGGCGTGACGTGTATCACTTCTTAAATAATGTTAAAAAGTAGAATGAAACGTTTTAACCGATCAAATGGCAACATGTGAATGCGCCAAGACAAGTAAGTTTCTAAAATCAAGAGACCCCAAATAAGTTCTTTGTGCAAATTGCCTCTAGTACCTTTACTAGAGACATCACAGTAATAACCACTGATTCTACAGTGAAAGCTAATCAACTGTTACCAAATTTCCGTTTCATGCTCCTTAAAACCAAAAAAAATTAATCAAATAAACGAGTAAAATATTTTTGTTGGGAACCAAAGGACCGCATTCCACGTCATTTCGCCTAGGTAGAGGCAATAGAAGAGTGCCTTAGTCTCCAATTTCTAATACCGCGTTGTTATATCCCCCGAGGTGAAATTTTGCTTCAAGAGATACATTTGGGGAAAAAGCTGGTTAGGCATACAAAAAAGGTGAAATCTATGGGTTGATCCTGTTTTAGAAAGGCATTTGAGGAGGGGAAAGGAAAAGTGAGGAATTAACACTCACTTTATGTGAACTTTCAAACTGTATGCTTTCATCGTTTGTGCATTCCTGACCCAACATTTTGTTTGGCACTTCATGACTGTGTGGATTCAAATTGTGGAGGAGATGCATTGCCCTAAATCTAAAGATGCTTCATCAGCAGGATTCCTCACAATTGAAGCAAAGCATTGATCCTCACTTGGAACGTGGTCCTCCATTCACTGTGATTAATGCGCCTCAGGTCTTTGGTAAATCGCAAAATTAGGAGTAAAAAGACAAACGAGTGAAGAAATTTATGCCTACACAAGGAATGGATACTGCGCTACCTCAACAGTTGGATCGTAAAACGCTTGGGCAAATTACTGCGCAAGCTTCGCTTGGAACGTGGTAATTTACTAATCCCATTAACACCTTTATCACATAAAATGTCATTAATTAAGTAACGATGTCCCTCTCTTTAACTCCCTCCCCATTTAAGCATTAAAGCTTAGGTGTGAAGGTTCATTTTCTTGCATAAAAGCTTTCGTGTGAAGAAAGAGGAAGCAATTTTTAATTAAGGCCACCAAAGGTGAACGGGCAGTTGGGTGCCTGGGAGAAGAAAGCGGTAGACGATATGACAGGCATGAGGTAGCATCACAGCAATACTAAATAGGATCAAAAAGACGCAGGACTGCCCTTTCAGTGGCCTTGTTTGGGAAAGGATCTTTCAGTAGATGCGCGGGAGGTTGCAGTACATAATAAAAGTGAAATAGCCTAATTAACCCATTCACTTCAACCTTTCAATCTTTATCTATTTCCCAGTTGGCCTCACTTCCAAATAAAAACAATGATTGTAACCTGCAGAAATAATTGAAGAACTTGAGATGTGTAAGTAACGGTGACCATCGTGCCCTTTCAATGTAAGTTGATATGCTTTTCAAGGACGGTGGCAGTGAGAAAAGTATTTCAGTATGGTGAGAATTCAAGAAAACAGGTCTTTACTACGACCTAAGTAGCTGGAAGTGAAATTCGCTGGCAAAAAATGCACGAAATTTAATGACACTGGCGTTAAAATCCGCATCACCGCGGATGTAACGTGTGCGAGAGAATCTAAAAGCTAGATAAATGGCGCTGTTGGCCAAAAGTGGTTCCTAAAGTAGCCCCTCAAACCAATGATCCATTCAAAAGGAGACGCTGAAAAAGGATGGTTAATGATAATTTTGCAAGTGTTTAATCCATTATCTCTTTACAGAGAACAAATTTACCTGCAAACCAAACACTCTGACAGGCGCTAAAGATAATCGGTAAATCAGCCAGAGGGCAGGCGGAAAAGCCATAAAATAGAGGCTTTTGCGTTTCCTAATAAAAAAATTTGTACACTGGGCCGGCAAAATAGTTGTAATGATGAATTACACGAAGCTGGGAATTTTCGGGCACAAAAATCATAAAAGGAGCATAGTTGATCACTGTCACTACTGTCAATAATTTAACATGTTTCCCACCCAGAACGGCTCACATGAGCCCATAATACACAGTGGCTACTCAAATTAGTGACTCATAACAGTTATGTGACAACATAGAGGTCATTATAGAATACCTTAAGGAGATTTTTCCGTTTTTCAAATATGGTTCCGTAAAGCTAATGAAGAGCCATCTCTTCAGCAAAAAATGCTTTTTCATCTCTGAGAGGCAAACTGGGTGAGAGCTTCACAGGTATTCACCATTTCTTAATACAGATCGTCATAACCACTCGGTGACCCTAGCTGGTGGCTTTCACTTAGTTAAACACCGGTGGTCTAAATAAAATGCCCATAAATATTAAGAAACATACTTTAATTAATTGATTATGTTTGCATATCAGATTAATAATATAACGGTCCACGTGGTAATGTAACAATTTTGAACGACAGCTCGTCCTTTCGCCTTTTAACCAAAAATTCAAAAGGGCCTATTTTACGCTTTAAAAACGTTATATCTGTTGATCCTGGATACGAATATATAAGTGGCTGCAATGTGGCTAAGCCGTCTGGTAGATACTACTATTTGATTAGTTAGCAACGAAGCCATCCTCTTAATTGCGCAGGTGCTTTAATCAAGGAGAGACAAATGGCCACGTAATATACCTATAAATTTGTAACTAAGCCTAAGTTTGGGCAATCTGTAGGCGCCTCATTTTCAGAGATGTAGAATTTAACAAAGAATTCTACAGGTGCCTTAAATCCATATGCTGCAGTTATCTTCCTGCACTTTGATCCACTTTCTTCCATATACAGACACAGATATCTGACATGCCTATACTGAAAATCAAGACATTCTCTTTCTGGCGCCTCCGTAGCCACTTTCTTGGTGCCGCCTTGAAAACCAACATCATCCTTCATCAGAAAGCTGGTTTATAATGTTAGGATCTCCATTATGTTGCGTTATAAAAAATCGAGTGTTTTGTTACGCGAGGGCAAACGATCTATTTGACAAAGAGAAAGTGTCTCATCGCTAGCAACTTTGGGCAAGAGAAACGTCATTTTTTAGATTTCTGTTTAAACTTATGAAACGCAGTTTTTGGATAAAAATATTACTTAGACGGTTGTAGCTTTAAGTTGGGTCAAGAAGTCGTAATGCCTTCCTGCTTTATTGCTAAGGATGGCCACTAGTGTGCTTTCCATCAAGTGTGTCGTATTTATAAAAGAAAATAAATTTATGAGTGTGCGATGAACATTGCGTGCCCCCATCTATTATTACATGCCATGGAATGGCTTCTGACTAGCATAAAACCATCTCCATAATTAAATAAGTACCATCTTCCACGTCGGCAAGTAAAAATTCTACAAGAGCACCGTTATTGAGTTTGCAAAAGATGCAGAAGGGAACTCGCCGTCTTCAGCATCTTGTGTGCGTGAAACATCTTTCAAGGGTTAGCAGAATTTCATCAACACTGCAGTTCCACTAACTCAGGTGTAGCTAACACGGTGTGATTGAATAGGTCTGGCGAAGTAACATGTCCTGTGGATGAGTGGGGGCATTTTTAACGTGATTTTTTTTTACTTCGTCTAGCAGAAACGTGTCCACGAAAATCCTGTCAGAAGCACAATCATTGGGTCAACAACTCCATCTTTACGTGGTTTAGGACGTAAATGTGTCAAATGGCACACTATCTTTTTGGGAGTCGTTAACTGAAGATCAGTAGCCTGTCGGCACCGAAGTAGACTACTGATTCTATGTCTGGGGGACACACATAAGTGGTTGCGGGTTGTGGAAATGTCTCATGACCCTAGTGATAGTAAAAAGGCGTCACAACTTGTCCACCTCCATATCAATGAGTAATAATGAGTAACTATTACTGTAACAAGTTACCTTGCTTACAACATTGCAAATATGAGTTAGATTTTAAAAGAATAGCTCCCTGTTCCAATAGAATTACGGAAAAAATGGAAAATTAAAAAGGACGAAACTCTACATAAATTAGCACAAATTGACAGTGAAAAAATAGCCCGAAGGGAAAGTTTTAACCAACCTCAAAGTAATTATTTCAAGGAAACCTGGAAAAATAGAGTTGAAGGACCCTTTAAGGTTGAAAGTTAGAGGGATAGTGGGAAATACTGCATCACTGACTCCCAAATCAGGAATGTCACAAGTGTGTTGCTACAACTGAGAGACTACAAATTAATGTTCCATTCAGGGAAGGTCCGTTGTGAATGCCTAGCTCTTCTCTGTGGTACTGCAACTAACTGCAGTCGGGCACGTCAGCCTCAGTGATTGATGTATACGTCCCACTGGCACAGTAGATAAGCCATGTCCATGGCTTCACATCCCGTCTGTCGTTTAAAACCATCAGTTTTCATAGCTATAGCTTAGTACGGCTTCATAAAAGACTCAAGAGTTACAGTTCAATTTTTGACTATTCCAAGGCTATCATACTGACAGTAAAGCC
Source organism: Taenia multiceps (assembly GCA_001923025.3). Classification (NCBI taxonomy): domain Eukaryota; kingdom Metazoa; phylum Platyhelminthes; class Cestoda; order Cyclophyllidea; family Taeniidae; genus Taenia; species Taenia multiceps. The sequence goes on along the minus strand of CM010313.2, from coordinate 17,494,350 downwards.
TAAAGACCAAGAAAAGCAATTTTTTTTGTGAAAATTTGCATAAATCCTATCTGACATTCCAAACAGCCACCTAAATGCCGAAAAATGCGAGTAAAAATACCAAATCTTAATGCCTACTTTTATGGCATCGATTGCATAGGGTTGAACATAAAAATAACCTCCTGCGTCTGGGTTTAGCAACGCGATTGTAAATATTTCATTCCCCTCAGCAGTAGAATGACGTTTTGGGAACAATTTATTAAATTTCTTGCGACACATTAATGGTGCTATCAAGCAGTCTAGGTCTTGCATAGTGCTTATTCATTAATTTGGAGTGCATCTGCTGCTTCCCTAATGGGTGCTTTCAGCATGGCTTGGCGCCACCAGATAGTTGGAGGTGGAGGAAAACGTACACATATAAATCCCTTGACAGACATGAAACACACGTGCCTTGGTTTCAAGAGGGTATTCGCATACAATTTCCCGTCACGTTCCACGTTGATTTGTAACAGTTCATTGCTTCATGTTGCATCTGTTGAGTGCCTTGGAAAATATAATTTACAGCGATTACCAAAAAAAAAGGATTAGAACTCAAACCATTTAATTGTAAGGGGCTGAGGATTTGTAAAGGAGAGCAAATGTTTTGGGATGTAATTTGAGGAATGCAAACAAACCCCTATTGTAAAGATGCTCCATTAACCCAACGAGCGAGGGCAAATATAATAAATTATAAAAGGAGTTATAAATTGGCCTGGAAGGAGAAACTCTTACCAGATTATCAAGTGCAGCTTTGAGGCAAAATTCTGGGTTCTAAACAAGTCGCGTTTTTGCGCTTTTCATCAGAGGCTCTTTTTTTATTGCAGCATTTTGACAGTTCAGTACACAAGCTGTAGACGTTGGTTCCTCCTTGATGGCGCTGTTAAATGCATAAGTAAATAACATACAAGTTGTCACAAGATTTTCAACTTTACTCCTAGAGAACCCAAGTCATTGCAAACGCACCTCCTCAAATCGTAATAAAGGTGGAGTTTTCCTTACAGAGGAGCAGGCAGTTTTGGAAATTCCATCCCATTTGTCCAGTGGTCACTGGCCTCTCTTCGAACACTTGATGGAATGAGTGGGTGTGGAGAGAACTTTTATCCAAATCTTTGTAGTGTTAGGACTGGTTCGTTAAGAGAATTTACGCCTTTGACGGATTGTACCATCGAAATAAAGACTAGGATTGGCGAATCCTGAGATTCGCATGAGAGGAGAAGTCGACTCACAAAACAACTTCGATGTTCTGGCAAATGGAAAGGAAAAGGTGCATGACGGTGGACTACCCATGTGAGAGGGCGATGAGCATAGTAGGAACTCAGATGCGTTGCAACGAAAGGGAGTAAGCATATTTAGCAATGCATTCAGATGAAATCATCCATTACCTTTTAGAAAAACATTTTTTCTACAACCAGTGTGTTTTTTGGGGAATTCGCACTTCAGTTTTGAGTGGGGAGTGTGATGCTTATGCGTAAAGTAATTTTTCCATTTGTGCCTACAAAATGCTACTTCGATTGCAGGAGCCCAAAAGTAAGAAAAATTTATAATCTTCAAAATTTTATTACTGCCATACTATTTAACCTTGGTACACAGGACGTAGATTAGTTCAGTCTATCCCAATCTAGTCCACTCTAGGCCAGTTCACTTCAGCCCAAACGCCATTTACCAAGGTGGACTGCAGACACCATAAATCCAGGAGGTTTCGAACAAGGCACAATCCAGAATGGCACACTGATTTATGACAAATACAGGCACAGTCATTTATGATTACCAAGACATTCGTGTAATGCCAGCGTTTCCCGTGTGTGTCTGAAAATCAGTGAAGTTCTCCATTGCGGTGGTTGATGTTGCTTCCACAACACGATGATCACTCTCGCAAACATCCATGCAGTCCGTAAAGTGGCGAATTAAGTCACTTGCAGGTGTGTTTGGAGAATGCATCCCTTTTAACAAGCTTTTTGAATAGATGAAGCCAATGGCTAATGTGATTGACTTGCCGACTGCCGCTTTTATACTCTAGAGTGGATGAGGGAGAAGCATTCCGGAAATTCCGATAACATTTTTTCACCTTAGATAAAAATGTTAACGACAGTAGATAGAGCGATTATATTTTGGACCTTGATACACCCGCTGACAGCATAAGGAACGCTCCCGATCCTGATGCTGAGGAATGTTTATCCCTACTGCAAAATCTTCAGATGCCTACTGAACACTGAAGACTTGGTGCTGTTTGATAAAAGAAAGTCACCTAACGCGCTTATAATTTAAAAATTCTTTGCATTAATTAGGAAGCTCTTTTTGCCATTGGAGCCAGTTCTTAGAGCACATAAGTTGTGATGATATTTTGTGTTTGCACATGCACATAAATATGCTTGAGGCAACACACCAACGTGAGAGTGTTGGCGCGCAAATCTCACTGCATCCCAGGTATGGCAATGTTAACTGGAGCATGAACTGTAATATTTTACCAACCTTAAGGGTGCACCTTAGCTCTTGCAATGCCAACCCTTCAAAGGTGCCACTAATTATTAATGGCTCTATAATTTCTGCATGAAACTAGCATTCGCACGTGCTGCCTCCTGCTTGGCTGAACACTCTAGACACCTAGATGGTGGTGCGTTGGAAATTGCAGGACAGTAAAATGCATCGGATCTCCACCTAAAATATAGAAATGATGTCCATTTGGACTCACACCTGAGTAAGATGAGGGCTGACACTATTTTCAGTAAAGAAGCGACTGACTGAATTGATTCTGCTCAGTGCCATTCACGATCCTACCGGATTTCAAACACCAACCATCACCTGGGAGTATATGTTAGGAGTAAATTCACATCAATTATAAGGGTTGCCTCTGTTGTCAATTGTCCAGCCATAGAAATAAGAAGGGAATATTAATTGCCTTCGAAATCAACTTAAAAACCCTTCTTGCACATGATATCCTACCGCATCATTTTTGGAAAAGAAATAGGGCTTAAAGTACTCATGAAGTTTTCTATTTGTTGATGTCACAAGCGAAGCATCCAATATGTCGGTGAGGACACCGCTTCGTTCCGGATCTACTAAAAATGTTGTGTCATTGGGTGGGTAATCTTAACCGCAGGAACTGAAGAGTTCACGTAGCCTACACAGGTTTCCTATTTATTCGGTGCATTCAGGACGCATTGACACCTCCACACAACCAAAATCAAGACATTTGTTACTTTTGTCCCTAACTTTTAGCATACTTAACTAAAATAAGTGGTTTTAGTCATTGCGTTATTTAATACTTTGATGCTTTTAGAATTGAAAGTTGTTAATCACGCAGAAGCGAAGTTTGTCACGCTTCGTTGTAGCCACAAAAAGATCACCCACTAAATCACACCAAAACTCACCCGTTTTAATCTAGGCCTTAAATCTGACGAAAAATTAAAAGAAATTTTATGTTGTAAACTTTTAACATGAAACGGCGTTAAGGAGAACATTTTATCCTAAATTTATGCCTTGGCAACACTTGCCGAAAAATACTTCACTCGTCAGCGGGTGTTCCTTCATTCCTTCGGTGCTTTACGAGCATCCATGGCAGACATTTGACAAGTAACTCACGAAGTCGCATGTCTTCTCATGGTAGAAATCTCACCGCGCCGTATATCGTCATTCCGTAGAAATATATATTTCATCCCATCTCAACAGATGCTTCGGGAAGCTTCATAACTGGTAGTGGTGGTCCATGTACATTGCAACCTAGATACCATTGACTGTCTACAACGCCATCAAGTCACAAAGATTAAACAACTTTTTTGGTGGAGGGTTCGATCTGTGAAAATCCATAAAAGGAGGCCTCAATCTCCAACGACCGTTTTAATTCTGAATTCTGCGGCATAGACATCGATAAATGGAGTGTAACGGAGCTTGAACTATTTGAAAAGGACCTTTGATGAACTTTCCAGCTGCTTTAAAATATTTATGCCACATTATTTTAGGCTCGATTAAAGGCTCACGCTTGGCTAATCTTTGATAACAGTGCAACTGAAAACAAAAGTAAACCTTTCATGGAAATGAATCAGTCAATGGGAAGATCTAATGGGAGTTCACTAATCAAATATGGGAAATTTGACAATGCTATTCTTTACTTCCCACTTACTGGAAATTCATTTAAACTTCCTCCTATTGCTGTTTTGTAAAACCTTCTCAAAATTTGGGCAATGATTTATGGCCGTGAGACTTTGAAACTCCGCAGTGGCCGCTAGATCCGCCAAACTGCGTGTCAAACTTTTTTTCCCATAAAACAATGGTGTTATTTAATAGCTTTAGTAAGTCGCATTTATGTTACTGTCATTTTTGAGCAGCGTTAGGGATTTAAAGTCATAATTAACTTACAAATTTATTCACAAATCATAAAGAAATATAGGACCACCCTTCATCTCAAACCCTCATCTACCTGTGCATGCAATTTTTACAAATCTTTTTCATTTTTTGTGCATTATGTCTAGAATAGAATAAAAGTTCAAAGCACTTACTTACCTCACTAAATCCTCACTGAGTTGCTGTGTGAGAAGACAAATAAGCCATTCTGAGTAAGGATGGTTCTGACGGCATATTATGTGGCTACCTGGTGCCTCTTAAGATAATGAGAGATCTCCACTTCTGCTCTGGTCTATTGTGTACTTGAGATTATCCTTTCACTGCAATGATATCTGTCCACGGATACACAAAGTTTGTGTCTTGTTAGATATAGAGTAGAAATGAGTCCAACTAGGCCAGTTCTGATTGTGTTTGTCAAAGTCCGACGCTATACCTTTGCGGCATTTGTACTTTGTCAACATATGGCACCTTGCTACGTCAGGTTGTCACGAGGGATATGTCCACCTGTAGGGAATAAGGATAGTGAATGATGTCATATGCTTCCGGGAGGGGTTGTACTTCTCGTACTTGGCGTGATTGCATAAATTACGAATTTTTGGGTTGTAATGGTATTGAGCCTGCCAAATCACCACGTTATTTTGATTTGCCAACTTAGTTAAATTGCATAAATGGGGATGAGGCTCCCAAAGTGATCTCTGTACACATTGCTGCAGACATTCAACTCTTTGTCTTTGAGATCCATCACCCATGCCCTCTTAAACTTCAACAATACATTTCTTGTTCTAGTGTAATAGCTATTTTTGAATTCTGAAAAGATTTGGTCTCCTGCAAATACATCCAGTGGGATACTTTAATCTGACATAGATTCGGTGCAAAAACAGCCGTGATTAGATATAATTCACCATTCATTCATTCATTCATTCATTCATTCATTCATTCATTCATTCATTCATTCATTCATTCATTCATTCATTCATCCATTCATTCATTCATTCATTCACTAATCACTCACACAGAGCAAGGTAATTCAACTTGGGATTATTACATATGCTGGGTGTGTTTCAGTCCTGCTTGGTGGCTATGACGGCCGGTCGACCTTGGCAGAACATTTAATTCGTGGCGACGCAATTGTGTGATGAAAAGGTGACAAGTTAGTTGGGGAACTCACATAAATTCCACTGGAAAGCAGGCAAAAGGGTTGAGATCTAATCACCATTTATTGAGAATATTGGACCTTCAAATTCATCCAGACAAGTAACATGAAGTGTTCGTCCTTGTAAGGGAGTATTAGGTTGAAAAAGACCAAGGTATACTTAAACACTCCTTCTACAAGCTATAAATTAAAGTTAGCGTAATAATAATCCATTTGGAAGTGTGGCAGGGTTAACGGACTAAAAAGGTATGAAAGGATAGTTTTAAAATCCTAGTAGGCATCAGTGTGCAACAAGTTAGTTACATATTCAATTCTTCATTCTGATATTGCAAGCACAAAAGGCGCCGCCTCTCGGTCTTGTCTGCAGTCTCCAATCCTTCTGACGGCATCTAGATTCTACTGGCGAAAATCGACCACAACACATAAATCCCGTTTCAATCATCCCAAAGTTCTTGGCGGTGTAAGAACAACACCTTCTTATCTATCTCATCAGTGATGATGTGAACTTGTAAATTAAAAGACGTCTGACAACAAAGTCTGAGGTTCCAAAATGTTTCGAAATGTGCTACTGGAGGGAAAATATGAAGGCCACTGCGTAAGTCCATCACTAGCCCAAAGCCAAAATCGTTTGGTAAAAGCAAAACTTTAAAGCAGATTCTTAGGGATGATGCCTTGGGTCCCTCTTTCTTCTCAATTTATCCTTACTTCAATATTATCTAGCCATATCAAAGAGAGCTTTAACCAGCTAAGTTAAAGCTGGACCAGGTATTGGGTGTTATTCATAAATTTATCTTTGACAGCTGCGTAAGTAGCGTTTTCAGGCGTTTAACGCCCACGGCCGGCATTGCTCTGATGTCGGGAGCATTTCTGCAGAACACGAGACAAGGATAGATGTCGACTATAATCATCATTTTTAACTCGGTGTAGCTCACTTTCTACTACCACCAATATTGCGTTCCGAGACTTCTCTGGAGATGAAAGATACATAACGGCTATAGTGCACTACTAAAGTACAGTTGGGCTGACGGGGCTGCTGGCATGGCTCGGAGGCATAAAACTGGGTATTAAGCGCTCCTGGAACCACAAAAGATGAGATATAGACAATTCGAGTAATGTAACTGACTCAGTGTAAAAAAATTATCATTTAACTTGAATTAATCAAAGAATTGAGTGCGGTTGGCTCCAATGGTGTTCTAAAAGATTTAAAGTCCAAAATTAATTCGTCGAATCAAACTACCTACAAGCGCCTTACATCGCACCAGGTATTGACAACTTTCTGATCTCATTCAATGTCTGGTAAATCAGGTAGTGCTTTGTAAAATTATTTGTGCTGAAATTTTTTACTCCGGAAGTAGGTGGGGAGAGAGACAGAGAGGTAACCTACATCTTATTTCCTCTTCCCCGAGGTGGACACATATGTGAGTGCATGCTTTAAAAAAGCAACTCTTCATTTTGCCCAAAATAATTTTTGGGTAGGCTTTGACACAGAAAAGACGTAAATTGAGATTGCAACGCAAAATAGCATTGGCAGGCTACACCTAGGTTTGTCTCTAAGTCATCATTGAGGATTCATCACTTTCATCACCGTGGATGCACTGCACAGCCGGTCTTTTCGCATCCATATACTACCATAGAGGTCTAGAAAAACAGGTTTTGCCGTCCTTCAATTTACAAGTTTGTTTCTCAAGAACATCAAAACTTGGAAAATCCGAATAAATACCGACTCTACAGGAATTGTCAACTCGCAAATTTTGATCAAATATGAACTCTGACAGCACTTTACAGCAAGATAACTAAAAGTTTTTTTGTCGACATAGGCAAAGACGATTCCTAAGCATTATGCATTCTAGGTATGAAGAATGAGCGATCGCATTGTATGCACTCTGAAAGAGTAACAATGCTTTTTGGAAAAATCTACAAGGCCACACCGAACTAGGTACATTTGGCAGCTAAACAGATATTAAGATTAGGCCTTAAAAATGCTTCACATCGTAGTTCCATGTTTTTTTGCAAATTTTACCATCATGCCACCATTCAGCTAAGATCTCAAAGCCTTGATCATATTTTGAGGTACTTTTAAATGTCACATATTTAGCACAACTTTCGATGACCGGTAGCCTGGAACCAGAGCGACCAATGGGTCACATACCTCCCTTCACGCCCAGTATGCACTTCTACTGTGCACAAAAAGAGGCAGTTGTCAATGTGGGGAACCCTAGCTAGGAACTGGGATTCAAAGCTGCGCCCTACGGAAGCAGTCACATTCATTAGGTGGTTCTCTTTATTATGTGGCCACCATATTGAGAATTTCACGGCTCCCCTAAACCACCATGCAGTTGGACTATCTATACTTACGCATTCACTCAGTGAATGTGTTATATCACGGTGAGAGGGAGAAATTGAATAAAACCGTCAAGCCAAACTAAAATAATGCAGAGTATATGTCGGATCAAATTTTTGGGATGCGATATTAAGCAAAGGTTGACAAAATATGGACCTATTTTAGGGACTTACGATTATTTGTTGGACTTAAAAACAGTTGTCTGTACAGTAGTACACTTATGATTCGAACAAATTTTGTGCTCTTTTTGTTCCTGCCTTCAAATGTCACATCCATTCATGGGTTTATCATGTGGCAAGAATTTTATTCAAAAAAGAGAGAAATTGAAGGAGGTCTCTGTGCCGCTACTAACCCGTGGATAATAATGGTTGGAGGGAACTACATTTTAAGCGAAATTTGCAAAGAAAAACTGACTGACGTAATAAATTATTTGTGTGTAACCTTTAATCAATGAGGAAACATACTTCTTGCCTTGAACCAACTCAACTAGTAGTAATTAAATGAGTACTTAGTGTAAGTTTCTCTTATTTTAATATGAGTGATTTATTCTCTGCTGATTTTAGTCTGTATCCTACTGTCATATTCTCAACGTATCAAGAATTTTAAGCCGAAACAGGAAGTCGGTGCACTTACACTGCATTGAAGTAGTCCAATCTTTTTCTGTACTCTAGAAAACGATCCACTGCTATAACTTAACCAACTGAAAACTTTCTAGTTCTTAGTTCAACGTAAATACAACCAATGCTTGTTCAAAAGTACCGCAAAATCGGTTTCCATTACTGAATTAATATCATAAACACTTGTCACTGCTCCTGTCGGCCTAAACAGTACCGATTTATGAAGGAAGGTTTTGATTCAACCGGTCATGGAAAGCTTGTCTACCGTCTCAAGTGCTTTATTTCCAAAAACATGGCCCTCGATTAGGTTAGTTGGTCGAGGGAATGGAGTATAAAGGGCGGAGGTTGGGAAATCCTAATTCTTTTGCAATATGGACGCTTACTTAATGGCACGTGGTCAGTGCGGCTTAGAGTGTTCCCTGGGCAATAAGAGTAACGCACTGCTAATGGGCGTGTGGGTGGAACCCTGGTCTAACAATGGAGCTACCGCCTAGATGGCAAGAGAACAACCAGCCACCAGACAATTGTACAGTTAATGTGATGGCAGGAAGAAAACACTTCAAAAGCCATAATGGTAATGTAGGGTGCTTAATGATAGGGCATGCGGTCTGCGCTTCCAGTTGATTGTGCTCGCGGAAAGGGCAGCAGGCATGAAAGGACTCAATGGTGGGGAAAATTGCGGGCGATGCATATAACAGCATGCACAGCTGATTAAATAATGATGAGGGGAGTTATTATGTTTTCATTAATTGCAGGCACTTGCAAGGCAGCATAAGTCCACACAACCACCGCTAAAGAGGGATAGGTATGGACATTAGCTTTAAAGGGCCTTACATTCCATTTGCTACTGCACTATTCATTTGGGTGCCAAGTTGAATTGGAAGCATACAGTACCAAGGACAAGCCATGGGTGGCCAAATCAAATGAGTACCTATGGCATTCTTGTGGCAGACGTAAATGTCAATATGGTGCCACTTTTAGTAGTGGCTGTCCCCTACAGTAGACAAATGCTCCAGGCTTTGCGAGGTTAGTTAGAACTAGAGAAGTTTGTCGTATGCGTAATTTTATGGCCCGGTATTAATACTGGAGTTGAGGTTTCGCACACATTTGATCGCACGATGAGATCAGGTGATGGATGCCTTTGAAAAATCTAAATCTCTAGTTCTAAAAGGGTCATGCGAATGCATAGATTTGTCGTAGTAATTTTGGCACTCCATCTATTCACTCATAATTTCTAGCACTTGTATCCTACTTAAGTGTATAACTTCCATATGTCTGCAATTCCAAGAGACGAAAAATAACTTTCTCAATCGAGATGAAGGATTGTTGAACTTTACTACTTGGCAACTACGGACTAAAACACGACCTGTTTAACGCCTGTGTAGCAGACTTCTGAACAGGTGAAACCTGCTTCAAACCCTATCAGTCCAATCAACCTCATCAAATCAAAGCTATATAATTTCCACTGACAGACTTTGCAAACAAAAATAATGTTGTAAAAATAGGCTCAAAATGGAGGTGTTTCCATAACCAACTTAGGTTGAATTGTGAAAAGTAAATGTGCAAAGGCAACAGGAGTGTTAAGTCAAGGGACTCCTGATGTGCATTACTCATTGTAAGTGCCTTCCAGCTTGTTCGTTGGAGACAGCACAGTAAAAGCTATTCCATCCCTACCAAATCCCTAGCCCACCACAACTGCAATTCACGCATCAATGATTCAAAATGAGTGTTGCTTTTTAGGGAACCGAAAGACTGCACTTCACACCAGTATGCCAAGTTGAGGAAAATTAATGTTCCCTTAATTTTATACTACTTTTGCAATAAATTTGCATCTTTGAGGGTAGAACGGCAATTGGAGTGCTTTGATTTGGAATGGACCGATTAAATATGCCTACAGATTTTCGATTTTGGTTAGTATTATTTTCACAATTCCTGCAATGCAATCTTAATGCTCAGTGCTTGTGTCTAAGCTGCTTGTAGCTAGATTATGTTCCAAATGCAACTGCCATCCCACCGCGAGACTCTTTTCAACTTAATGCAACAACTCTGATCCGCAATTGCGAAGTTAACTTCCCTTTGATGCAATTCATGCACCGCAGGACTTTGATGCATTACATAAGTGAGGAAGGAAAAGGAGGTAGTAGACTTTATGCCGACACAAGTGGTGAATGCTGCGCTATTTGTAGCAGCGGACTGGTAATTGCCCCTTTCATTACCACTTCCTTTACTAACGGGAAACTTAATGACGTACCACGAAATGCTAGCAATTAAATTAGGTTGTCCTGCCCCTCTCCTTGCTTAACATTACTGCCGGGTTGCAAAGGCTATGATTATTGCAGACTAGCCTTTTATTGAATAAAGTTAACGCCTTGTTAAACGGTACTAAAGAGGGAGGGTGGAGAGTTGGTAATGTGTCCTAAGCAACGCCACCGACGCAAGCAGTAGGCGATGTGTCAAGCGACTTGATTGTAGAGAAGTGGCAGACACGTGGAATTGTCAAGCCGTAGTGCGATTCTTTAATTGTCCAAATTAGCTCATTTAAGGTAAAACGTTCAAGTGGACACACGCAAAATTACAGTTTGGACAAGGGTTAAAGGTGCCTGATTAGTCTCATCGCGCTGTCTCTTTAAGTCTAATTTGCAACTCAGCTAACTCACTTCTAAGCGCAGCCTGGAATTAGAATCTGTGGGAATAATTGGAAGTTTAGGTCTCATTTATAGCAAGCTGGTGCAATATTCAAAGGTGGTGGAGGTAATAAGAAAGTTTCATTATAATAGACATTATTAATACCATTAGAAACCTCAGAGGTTGAAAAGGTTCATGAGATAACGCATTCCAGCTCGAAACATGTGTGTATCGAGTGTTAGAGAAGAAAAATGCTCATATGATAGCGATTTAAGGTTGCGCTAACTTCCTGAACAAAGTATTCAAGCTTAAAATTCATCCTTGACGTGGTTCTACTTGTAGATTAAATGCTAACTGCATTCACTTGAGTGAGACTTCGAGGCGGGTTTTTACTTAGTCTTTGGAACTAGCTCTGTACTTAAATAAAATCCTATCATTGAAGCAGGGAAAGTCATTTAATAGCAGCTCAATATTTTAGTAAAATTTATTAGTTTATCATTACCACACTTATATAAACCACTCATTTGTGCATCAACGTCATATTTACTGTCCACTTTGCTCACAGCTATCCCCTTTCTGACCATAGAGAACAACATGAGTTCTTTGAAATGAATTGTGAGTATCCTTCAGTTGGACTGAATTCAAATGGGCAACGTCACAATTTAATATGTGAGGAAGCTTAGGAAACAAGTGGCTGACTTTGTTAACTAAAAAATTGCTTCCACAAGTAGCCGTTCAAAACAATGAACTAAAGAGAAGTAATCAGAAGATGACTGTAGCGCCCCAAGACTTCCTTGACAACAAAGGGAGGCATAACGCTTGGGTAAAATATAAATATTCAGCAAACAGAAAGGAGTTGGGGCTGCTAGCATGGTTCGGAGGCCAGCCCGCCCAGAAAAGGCCATATGCCCACCCAAGTCAGTAGTCAAAACGACAAAGCGTTACAATGTCATTTAAGTAAAGCCTTTTTAATAATAAAGTTTTAATCGCCTTATACACTGTCTCTTTATGGAGATCAACATGCATCCACAAATAAAACATTCTAAAATACTAAAGATAACAGGCAAATCGATCAAGTGGCAGCAAGAAAAGCCATGGGAAGATGGTTTCATGTTTCCTAGTGCTAATGGTTAGCACACAAGAAACAGCTGAAATTAGAACAGGTAATTACGCAATTCTGTATTATTTCGGGTTACTGAACTCCTAACGCAAGCGTGCTCCACCATTCTTGCTCTTTGTCCATCCTTTTCACCTCTACCTCGCGATATGTTATTAATTCACATGCCCGTTACTTAGATTAGCCTATATTAACCGAAGATACGGATTAGCTGTCTAGATGAGTGGGCCAAGTCGATAAGTTTGACAACAGAAAGGTCATTATGCAAAAGTCTATGATCATTTCTCCGTCTCCACAGCAAAAAACCATGCTCTCAAGGGGGAAAATTAAATGTAAAATTCGCAAGCATTCTCCAATTCTTAGTAAGCGTTTTCATTTGCGGTAGGTGCCGCACACCAACTCTGACCGTTGGCCTTAACTTATGTGAATGCTGCGCGGCCTCAGCAAACTAAGACACAGAGTTTTATTAAATGATTCTAGCTGCATGTCAAAGTATTCATTTAGTGATCGGCAGATCACGTATAAATGTAAAATGGCTGAAATACTGCAAACAGATTGGCAGATACTACTAAGTATTTAATTAGCGACCAAGGCTTCCAATTAGTTGAGCAAATAATTCTCACTAATCAGCCAACAAGAGGGTCCTTTTAAGTCAAGATAGCCAAATAGCTAAGTTTTAACAAATCGATCCTTCCGTCTTGGGATTTGTAACTAAAACATAGCTTCAGATTTTAAAAGTAAGTCTAAATTTGTGCACCCAGTCCTCCTCTCCAAATTTATAGATGTCTCACTTTTAAAGAAGGCTAGTACTGCATCGTATTAAAATCTAGGTGAGACTTAATGCTAGCGAAGTATATGAAAGGTGCTTCCATACTGTCTATGGCGGTTGCTCTCCCGTACTTTGATATCACTCCACTCAATAGTGAGAACTTCCTTCTCTACCGCCTTTATGGTCTACTCCAATATTCTACCACCCATTCTAATGATGGGTTATAATATCAGATTTCCCATTATATTGCGTTGCAGGCAAACATTGACACTTTGATAGAGAGGGCCTTTTGCAGCCCTGGTAGATTTAGAAAAAGGAAACTTTACACTTCATATGCCCTACCAAATGTAACTTAGCATTGTCAGCATATTTTAGATGATCTGTTGGGACTCTTGGAAAGTCATTTTCTGCTTGAAATTTTGCTTGGAAGCTAACAAACCCAAAGTGGGCAGTGAAGTTGTGACGTCTTCCTCCTGCATCATTACCAAGCAATGCTGATAGTGCAATTCTCATAAAGTGCGTCGTGATATTATGCAAGAATATCTGTTTGCACACGTGTGCTATGTGCATTACAAATCTTCATTTATTATTACTTGCTGTGAAAAACCACGAGTCGGTCGAAACTGTTTCCACTCATCGATTAGCCATCTTTCTCGTCTAAACTACAAGCATAAGGCAAATAGAATGTCGAGTTCTTAACTAGCAATACATGCAGAAGTAAAAATCGTCCTCCTCAACATCAGCCATCTGTCCGAGAAATCTCCCCTAACGCCGACCGATTTCTCTGCTGCACTTCTACTTTCTTAAGTGGTACTTGAACCGTTAAATTGAGTTGGTCTGGTGACACGTCAGGTCATGATGGTCTTGCCAAAATTGCGATCGTTTTGTAGACGAATCCATCATCACACTATTGGGACACTAAATGTGTAGAATGAAGTCTTTTGAGCCACAAATCGGGAAGCGACATTTTGACAATGCTGAAGAGGAGAGTGAGCTTGCATGTAGAGAATCCAAGAGGGTGTTTAGGGAATTGTAAAAATGTCTCATAACATTGATAATAAGCCACAGATATCAAAAACTTATTTATTATGAATAGCTAGTGAGAGTAAATAACTGTCACATCGTCACAGAACACTATCATAAAGGCAGAATTCTAAAGTACTGCAAAATTGCTTGCAAATAATTTGTAAAAATACCATCTTGTCAGCTTTTTGATAAGGAAATTACTGTATTGCTAAACCTTTCCATGCTAAGCAATAAACGTATTTGGTTTAAAACGTAATAACTTTGATTAAAATAAGGGTATAGTTTTGGGTCTCAACATTACAAGCGTGGATAGCATTAACGTTCTGCTGTACAAAGTTATAACATTGAAGCGTTAATCTAAAAATAATTAGTTCTAAGGAATTCACAACATAAAAGGGGCAGATTTGTCACCTGTAGAGACATTTGGGTTGTCCAAGACATTCCAAAAGCTTTAATAATGGCACTTGGGTCACGAGGACTGTAATCCTTAAGAGTTCACACCGTGGTTCTGTAGACTTCCTCAACTTGGTATTACACAGACTTGCTGATACTTTGCAGAAGTGACCGTTCTATTGTGGAACTGTCACAAACTACCGCAGTGGAGAGCGTTACCGACGTTCAAATGCAGAAGTGTGCGATTATGTCGAAAAAGTTGAAACCATTTAAATAACTCTATGAACCTGAGTAATAGAGTCTGCATTTATGAGCAACCAGCAAGGCCTACTGGATTGTACTGCTTCTAAAATTACCTGAAAATACGAGTAGATGCTCCTGGATGTCTGGTTGGCTGGACACCTCCCGCCATTACCTTCCACCCATAAAAGACGGTATTTGAAGTGGGGTGCGCAGTAACTACTGGTAAGTGTCATGTCCGCCAATTTCTCATGAATGCATTGCTGCCTCGGCCACATTCCTTTTAAATGATTGAACAAAGCAAAGTTCCAAAAGGAACCCAATTAACCTCTACCGCTGAAATTTCATCATTTTATATACACCACCGCTAATAAGGTCAGGTATTTCAATGATAATTAACTTGCTATTTGCAAATATTTTTAAAGGAGGTAGGTCCGATCACTCTCGGTCAATTTTAACACTTCCCTTTACATATGTAGCAAATATTTATTATTTTGGAGCACCCAAAAACATCGTGACTTTATCATTTATTTGTTGGCTTGCAAAAAAACAAATGTCCTCCTTACGTTAACAAGAAATATGATGCTATTACCCTCTCCTCCTTTTACTCAAAACAACCTTTAATGGAGTTCACGAAGTGCCCTAAAATCATCCAAATTTTATTACTAGCAAATAAATGTTACATTTATTCTTACTTAAAGGCCAGGAAAAATTGAAGCGTTGCAGCGAATTATGGCAAACCATAGAGGACGGCCTATAAAAACAGCTATTTGGTCTAACAGGCTTAAAAGCACTAATTGTGAAACAACTCTCTTCGGTCAATGCATTGCCAAATAAGGTGATAACCAAAAAAGGGCAAAATTTTGCAAGAATTTTGTGCATAGCTCATTCTGCAGTCGGAATATAGCGAGGTCGCAGTTGATCTCGCCCATGGATGGATGAAAGCAACTAAACGAAATGTGTGGAAACAACAATCTTTGGGCCTAATTGGGGGCTGCCAATCATGCGACGATATTTCAAGCTTTGTAAAGTCAACTAAATTCATTGTCTAAAGATATGCAAGCATTACTTTTGAAAGCTGCGCATATCAATTTATCATGGATCATGTTCATGGTAAAAGGCGAGTTAATTTGCTAACAACTTTATGAAAGGGAGTTGAACTCCAAAACATTAGCTCATTCCTGTATCACTATGGCAGCAAGCTGAAACGAGCCCTTTCTACTATCCCTGACGCTTGAATTACGAAAAAATAATGCTCCAAATAATTATTAAAATGAGGATTAATGTCAGCAAAGATAGCAATTTCTAAACAACGAAGAGATGATTTTGTAAAGAAAAATAGGCTCTTTTATTCCACATTAGCATAGTAAAAACTCCATTTCCCTCTAGCAGTTGGAGGGATGTCCTTTTACATCCACAAAATATTATTTGTTCAGGCCTTACTGCACAATAACGACTAATGATTTAAAGTGGTTCAGGTCATAGGTAATGCGTGTTCGTTAATAAAAAGTGCATTTGTTGCTTCTCTGATGGTCGCTGTTAGCTTGGCCTGACACCGACTGATAGCTGGATGTGAAGGAAAATTTGTAGGCCTATATTCTTTAATGAACACAAAAAACACAAGTCTCGCTTGTACGATAGGAGTGGCACATTTTTTTCGCCTTGTCCAAGTTGTCTTTAGACAGTTTGTACCTCGTGTTTGATCTAATGCGTTTCTTGGGTGAAAGGCGAATACTAGAACTTGCAGAAAGTTGTCTAGAGCTTGAATTCTTAATTATGATGAGCTGAGGACACAAAAAGGTATAAATTACGACAAAGAAAGTTTTGTAGAAGTTTTTTTGTTGCACTGATGCATATACTTAGTTTGGAAATGATCCAGCAACTTCACAACCCAGGTCTAGACACTTTGCTAAATGAGATTTAAAACGGGACAGTGGAGGATTGGCGATGGCATGGAAGTGAGAAACGTTGGAACTCTGTGCATAACGCAGAAATGATGCCTATTCGGATTCGCATTAGAGTAAGGTATCACTTGCCTCAAATTGCATTTACAAAAAATTCACTGGCTTAGTACTGCTCCAGACTGGTTGCCATCCTCTTGGATTTCCTACGTCAACCACTATTTAGCATAATGTGGGAGGATATCCCACCACCTATGCACCGTCTTTGCTCTTGATTTACCTGATCAACAGTACACAATTGACCACATGAACAGCTCCCAACTTCTAAGATTGAAGCGTAGATAAGCTTCCTTCCGGTTGCAGTAAATTCATGGTAATTTTATGGGCAGTTTCTGTGGGCTTTAAGTGCATATCACACCTTTTTTTAATTATCTTACTACAGGAAACAAGGTTGGAATGTTAGCCACTTTTAGGAGCTGCTTTGAAAATCATTTTTTTGACAGCTAAATTTCAGGCATGCGGTGTAAATATTCCATTCCTGCGGCGTTCAGGCGAAGACCTCGTACTTTTAAAGGCATCGGCGCAGTATTCAATTTTTTCCTGAAGCCATTGCAAGGTTTACAACGCGGCACATAAAATATCGTGCCACTGGGATTTTGAATAAAATTGGGGAGATCAAAGGATTTATGCAGCCCCCGTAACTATCTTCTTCATTGGTGCATTAAAGCCGCATCTATGCCTCCAGACAACCATGTCTTACAAATATTTTGACCATCCTGTAATTTATGCGCAAACATTTAGAGAATGTGTTATTTACCGATTTCATAACGCCATAATTTGTTTAAAACTAAAGGAGGAAGGCTGTTAGGCATGCAGGAGTAAAGAGTGCTTGCCTTTTGACTGAAGCGGCTACAGGACCACTCACTAAAACACACAAGGATACTTAAACTGTAGCCCAGACCAATGCTTTGACACATAAGGGATTGACAACTCTTAGCAAATAACACATCAGTCATAAGTACATGCTTCATTTTAGCCTTATTCATTGCTCCAATACCTCTCAATTTCTCAATTTATTTTTGACATGCTTTCTTCCACAACAGTATGCTTTATTCAGCCCTCACAAATGCTTAGAGAAGCAATTCCGGATTTTGTTGACTGTCTATAACCCTAAAAAGGAGCAAGGACCACACCTCTCTTTGTGGATAGCTTCAGCTGAGGAGATCAACAAAAGCTGGTCTTGAGGTCCGCCAATTAGTTACATATTCATTTTTGCGCTGCAGATATTATTAACAAAAATTTGACTGCTTGAACTATCTGAGGACAGCTTTTAAGGTAATAGTTATGACTTGGACGTAAACACATATTTAATATTAAGAACTACTAAAAGCTCACATTTGACAGACATTCAATACAAAAGTTTATTTAAAACGAGCTGATCCGAATTCACGGAAGCATCCGTATTGGGATAAAAATGAACATATAATGCAATCACATTTTGATCGAACTTTACACAGTCAGTGTAAAGGTCTGATGAAAGTCTAGCAATCATGTGTGAGAAGTCTGACAACGCTATTTTAAAAAGCCTGGTTGTCAATAATTTGTGTCTATTTTGTCATTAAAAGCAAACTTAATGCAGACTCGAATGTTTAGTGGGAGTTAAAATTTTTTATTCGCTACAATAAGATGGGATCACTCTCTCGAGAATTGCGTGATGATCCGTGACCTTGAGACACATTTGATCTCCCCAGCGGCTGTCAGCTCCACAGAAAAAGATACATAAAATAAAACATTTGACTTTCTGTTTATTTTTCCTTGCAAAAAAATACAAGTCATTAATAACTTCAGCAACTTCAGCTTGAAATTAAGAATTAAAAATCAGCTGACTTACAAATCCATCCATAGATTATGAGAAATTTTAGATTCACCCTCCATCCCCAAGGTCTCATCAAATTGTTCATGCAAATTCTAAAAATCAGGTGTATTTTGTCATGCATTATACCCCAATCCGACAAGAAGCTCGAAACATTTAAGCGCGCCTCTAGAGCTACATGAATTTGCACTGATGAGATGGAAGGTAAATTTGCTTTTAATTGCATTTTATGTAGCCACTTGGTGCTTCAATCTTTTGTGTGGTTAAATTTAGCACTGCATTGCAATAAATTATGCTCAAGGAAAAACAAAATTAGATCTTTTCAACGGAGGAGAATAACATCAGAATCTACAAGTTTTTTTTTAAAAATTCTTAACTCTAATTGATATGGAGTTAACGTGCCTAAGAGGTTCTGATTGTGCTTGTCGTTTGGTGGGCACCAAGATGGATTGAGCTATCATTTGCTTTTGGAAATGATTAATGTGATCATGGGTTGTGATTACATCAAGCATGACAAATATCACTATCTCTGTACAGTAATAATTTGAGAAAAATGCTTTATGAAGCACCTAAAATGACCTGTAAAGTAGCTTGAGGATTTGCTTACTGTCTCGTTTGGATGACTCTGGAACTGAAGTCTCCGCCATTGTGTTTTACTCCCGAAATCGCTTTAGATGTTGGCAGTACATCTTATGACTTCAAAAATGTATGTTAACCCTAGAATTATACCCAGGTAAATGAGAATCAGCTTTCAATGAGATACTAAAATCCAACATGGATTAAGTGTAGTAAGTGTAAGTAGTGTAGTAAAAAACAACCTGCCTTGCATTGATAAGACCAATGCGTATTTTAACAAATCCACTTGACGAACAATGAGTAAATGAAAGCACAAAGACAAATAGTTGGGGTGGTCCAAAAGGGTGCATAAGGTTAGCTGGCCAAAATATTAAACAGAAAGCTTTTAAACCCTAGTGAATAATAGTTTGCAACAATTAGATTACGTGGTAAACATTTCACTTTGGCATTACAAGCATATCGTAATTTTGCTTGGCTTCATGGTTTCTGGATCACGCCAATAGCTCTCAGTCCCTCTGACGGACTTGAAGCGCTACTAGTCAAAATTTCCCACAACACATAAATTCTAGCTGGAAAACTGCCAATTGCAGTATCACAGATCCTTCTCGGCACCTCCTCCGGATCTGGAGAATTTGTCCGGTTTTGCAACTGCATGATTATTTATTATAACGTAAATCCATCGTTAGTCATAAGAGCACTGGTCTAAAATCAGGGAAATGAGATTATAAATCTGTCGATACGCATAATTTTCTACTCACTCACCCAGCCGATGTTAATTGTGTTACATTAAGCTTAGTGAGAGATGAAAGAAGTGTAGCGTGTTCCTCACTTAAGTAACTTAGCTTTATGAGTGAATTACAGTTACGACTAGCGTCACTTTAGCTGTCAATGGTATAATTTTGCAGAACACTATAACTGCCAAATGTAGATGTCACTTATAACTCTCCCGCAAGGGATTGTCACAAATTCTCGTATCTGAGGTATACGCCTTATACCGGCACATTAAGGCTGCACATTCAGGAATGCAAGTCAAAGTAGTTGTCCTTTAAGATTAAAGTTGCTTTACACTGTCAAAAATGTAGCTCTCCAAAAATTTCACTGAAGTCGTTAGGGGACAATAGCAGTGGAGGCAATGCATTACTGCCATAGTAAAGAGATGACGGGGCCACTTTCGATAGTCTGTATAAATGAAACGTGGATTTAGAATGACTGCCAGTTCACTGCATTAGACACGAAATTCAATCTGAGAATAATTGACAAATCAGGTGGTGAAGAAATGTAACCGTTGTATTTGAAGTTTAATTTTAACTTGCCTACTCAAATTACGTGTAAATAGATCTCCTAGCACTAGAATGTTAGACGATTCTTGTGGAGAGTTGTTTGTTGACTACCATATGTATTACCAAAGAAGGTGGAGAGAGAGAGAGGTAAGCTTCGTCTTATTTTCCTCCTTCCTTCAGCTAATTACAATTACAATTACTTGCTTTGATGTAGCAACAATGTATCGCGCCTAAATAATTTTTAGGTGAGTTTTGATGCAGGAATGTTGTAGAATATAATTGCAGCATAAGATTGTATTAACAAGCTGCACTTGACTAAATTCCAAATTTATCATCATCGCAATATTTCCCTTACAACACCATAATCTCTGCGTAAAAAAAACTAATTCGCTAAATTTAATTACAACACAGTCAGTTTTGCAGTAAATGGTTATTTTGGGCTTGAAAGATATCATTCATCTGTAATGCCTTATCCACTCCCCTGCGATCTTAAAAACACTGGTTTCATTATCCTCAAAGTTGTGATTTCGTTCCTTACAGCAACATTGGTGAAGACGATTTGTATGCACAGACTTTCCGGAACATAATTTCTATTTAAAACTAACCATCTGCTTGTAGTCAACTAAACCTCTCCTACTTTCTCATACCGGAAGAGAAATATTTTGCAATTTGAAAATCCACAGGCCTACAGTAAACTTTGTATAGTTGGCAACGTAAATGACCTGAGGATTAGTCACCAACACTAGTTTCTAAACTTGAATTCTCATTCCTTTGCAAATTTACGACCGGATCTCTTTCCTACTGGAGGTCATAAGCCTTAATCTGATTTTGAGACGCTCGATTAAAATGTATTCAAACTATAAAAAAAATATTGTGCGGCAATAAAAACTTCATGTAACCTTTAGCAAATTGCAGCCATTAGATGGGACGACCAGTAGGGCACCTCACTCTGTTTCGCCCAGCATGCATGTTTGCTGTACGTTGGTCCGCCAGGAAGCATTTGCCACAGCGGGTAGAGCCAGTCAAGGGGTCCTAATAGTTGCATTGCATCTATTAAGGGTTCCTCCTTACCGTGGGACCTGTTTGAAATCACTATACACTCAAACCATCATATAATCTGCATTCTGTTAATGCATCCAGTTAACCATTGTGATGAGAAGGGAAAGAAGACCGCATTGACGAAATAAAGTAGCGTACAATATATTATATAGTAGGTGCTTTAAAATGCGACCTTTGAAAGAGGTTTGCAAGCTGTGGCCTAAACCAGGGTGAAATGACATCTAAGAGATTTATTTATGTTTGCTCCATCCCAAAACCCATTTCTGTACCACTGCACACCTACGATTCGGACAAATTTCAAGCTCCATTTGTTTATTCCTCCCAATGACATATTACTCTTGGCCATTCCCACCTAGCATATTTCGTGGCAAGAATTTCGTTTAAAATCAAGGAAATTTAAAGGCATTTGCACCAAAATGTGTATCATAACAAGAAGACTTTTATATTGTTACAAGCGGCTGCACTTTTGGCTAACAGGCTAACTTGTGCATATATTGCATGGCAGTAAACATTATTCATATACAATGTTTTACCTAGTAAAACAGTTACTTCCTGTTAAAATAAGTCGTATTAGGCAGTGAAAAGTAAAATAAAAGTTGATGCAAGTCGCAACTTTATCAATACGAGTTCTTCAGGTCCTTGATTCTGATTGTCACTCATTATCATGGCATGACGTGAGGTATATACGTTAATGACATTCCTATTGTTTGCCAAACTACTCTTATGTAATGAAAAGCAAATCAACCAATGAAAAAGCCCACATAAGGATAACCCAATTTGAATACATTCACCACTATATCCCCAACAATAGCTTTTCCGTCGAAATTAATCCAAAACTGTGTTAGAGGCTGCAAAACTCTTGTTCCACAGACTAGTAACTTTTAGCACCAAGAATGTTTGTAATTTGGTGAAACCACAAGAGCAAAAGCCGTTGCCTGTCATTGTTCTTGCCACCGAGTCCTCCAAGAGGGGTATCAGCTAGCAAAGTGCGTTAAAGAATGATACCAAACCCTCGTACACATGGCCACATTATCGATTTCCATTAATGTACTGATACCATGACCACTCATCGCGTTCCCCGCTGGCCTGGATAATATCGATTTATGAAGGAAGGAAATGTATTTAACAGTTTATGCAAGGATTGTTTATTCCTCCAAGTGAGCCATCTCTCAAAATGGGGAGATTGGGCCTGGATGGCAAAGATCGGGAAACCGCAATTTTTTCGTAGTTGGGAGTGCGTTTTTAAGGGCACGAGGTCAGTGCTGCTTTGATAACTCCTAAATGCTCAAATAGAATAATGGACGACTGGGTGGCAAAGGGATTTAACAATGGAGCTGCCGCATATGTGACAGGAGAGAAGTCAGCCACCAAATAAAAATGCTCCCATAGTGATGCAATAAAGAAAATAATGCAGGAGACATAATGATAAAGCAAGGCACTTAATGACGGAAATGTGGTTATTGTGCTCCCAAACATCACATGCGACGCCTACAACAGCATGCATTGTTGATTAAATAATGATGAGTGGAGCTATGTCGCCTCCATTAACATTAACTGCAGGCATTTGCAAAGCAACATAAATCCACGGAAATACTGGTGAGGAGGGATAAGTATAAATATTAGCTTTAAATAGCCTTGCATTCCATTCGCTATTACATTATTCTTTTGTGCGTAACATTGACTTGGGAGCATTAGTTATCAAGGACAGGACGCTGGCGACCGAATCATTTGATCTTCTAGAGCATTACGATTTTACCTTGATTTGACAGTAAACTTTTGTTGTTAATCAATACTGAGCCAAACAAGAATCTTAAAATCATATCATTTGTTACCTACCTCGATGAGCAGAAGCAACCAAATGTAAAATGGTCCTTTGAAACTCTCAAAGATTCCCATATGCATTATCTCAAGGTCTATAATTAATGCTCATCAAATTGTCAAGATAGCAGTCGAGTTGCCATGTAGGTTTGAAGGAACGGCGGATCAATTGATAAGGACCTCTAATTAATCTAAGTCCATGTTTTAGGAGAATAGCAAAACTCGATAGACTTATTACAAAAATTGAGCAAACCCAAAGACCAGTACTTGGAATCTTCACCTTAAAGCGAGGCTAAATAAAAATTTTAGGACATCAGTTCACTACATTCATTCATTCATTCATTCATTCATTCATTCATTCATTCATTCATTCATTCATTCATTCATTCATTCATTCATTCATTCATTCATTCATTCATTCATTCATTCATTCATTCATTCATTCATTCATTCATTCATTCATTCATTCAACTTTTAGCTTTTGCATACTTCTGGAGTTCACTTAATTGAAGTCAAAAATGAACAGTCATGCTGATTTACCTTCCAACTACTTGTATGGTTGAAATTTTAGAAAAGACTCAAGCAAATTCCCTGCGGAATTTATTTAAAGAAGCTAAATTTTACTACATGGTGGCAGTGACAAAAGGCGAAACCTGCATTAAGACCCATCGGTCTAATCAAGCGTAGCAACTGATGCTATAGCAGCCATCATTGCCGAAAAGGCGTCAGGACTAAGCGGTTTTATGAATACTAAGACGACATAATGACAGCAACGGAAATGCAAAACTGTCAGAGAATTTTACTGATTCTTAGGCGTTCGGAGCAGGCGGTAGTATTACATAGTACAATACTTAAGTAAAATTCAAAATAAAAACTGCTAATAATTTAGCCCAAACGAGCAAAGATATCAAAGCAGCTGGATTGCTACAATCTCGAAATCTTAATTATTTGCTTTTTCTTAAACGACCTCTAGGTGTAAAGTAAAAGTTTATCAAGCATTTCCAACTCTCCGCTCTACTAAATATGTCTCGAGCACTAATAGTCTGAAACCAAAATAAGCCATCTTATTGCAAACAAATTAATGCAATACGTCTAAAGTCAGGATAAGAATTTTGTGATACCCAAAGTCAAATCAATTCTGATCTCTAGCACCTGATTTTACATCTTTCAAGGTAAAATTGCGCTCCAAGAGTTACAAGCAGAAAAGGCCAATTAGGCACACAAAAAGGTGATATTTTACAAAGTTTTTTAAAATTTGAGCCAATATTTGGATAGAAGATTAAAAACTCACTTTTAGTTGAGTTTTCGACTCGTTTCCCTTCACAGTTCATTCACTGCCAGCCCGGTGATCCCGACCAGCCTTTATTACTACATGGTTTTGGTTTACAAATGTGTAAGTGCATTGCAAATGTAAAAGTTTCTTCACATGGAGATGCGTCCACATTTGAGGTAAAAACCTTGAATCAAGCTTAGAAAGTTAGCTTCCTTCAAATGCTACTGATGTGCTTTAGGCCTTTGATGCAGCTCTGAATTGACAGAGGGTGAAAAAACAAGGCAAGGAATTTATACCAACACACGTGATGTATACTGCGGCACCTTAGCAGCGGAATGGTAAAACATTTGGGAGAGAGCATGCACAGCTTCTATGTAGAGCGTGGTAATCTATCCCTCCCTTATGTCCTATCTTCACTAATGAAGGTGACATTGATGTAACATCTCTCCTTCCGCCTCTTACGAGTAACCTATTATTTCCTCAATCAAATAACATGCTGCCTCTTTATTCCGCTGTTGTATTTGTAAACCGTAGCAACAAAGGATGACCTATGCTAAACGACTGAAGAAAGCTGTAGATGTGCCATACGACCTGGGTATGAAAAAGTGCTACACACGAGGGGACACTGCAGCGGTGCTGAATAGATTCAGTAAGACGTAGTGCAGTTCTTATGTTGATCAATGCGTCTTATTTGGATAAATTGCCTCAAGTAGATGCGTACACCTCCCAGCCTAGGCAGGAGCTTAAAGTAGCCAGCTAAGTTTAATTTTGGCAATCGAAAACTACGTGAAATAATTAATAGTTTGGCGAGGAAGTGACGTTGACTATACCACCCATTTAGCAAAATTCGGTGGGCTTTTGGAAGGTAGTAGTGGCATAGGAAGGACTCCGATTTGTTGAAAATGTAAAAGACGACGTCGTCACGACGAGCTAGGCTATTTGGGGGATATAATGTTGACAAAAACTGCGCCCCTGCCCAGCACATGTACATATCAAGAGGAGAAAAAAGCGTTTAGTTGTCAAGTTGACATAGTGTAAATTTCTCAACAAAGGTATACAAATTTATAATTTTTTAACTCTACATAATTTCAATTATAGACTAGATGCGAATTTCGCTTATTTGGATGGCAAATAATAAAAATTTGTGGCGAATCCCATCCTAGATCTTTAGAAGTATCATTGAGCTTGTTAGGCATAATCGGGTTAGATAAAATTGAGTTACTTTGCTTGGAATAAAAGCGAAAAAAATCATAGCCAACTTCGTCATTTTGTGCGTCAGTATCATACCTAATGACCATCTTGATTACAAATCCCCATTTTTGGTTCCATAAATTATATGATATGGAAAGCAATTCTTTATCCATCTCTCTGTCATTTAATGAGACCGAAGAACCATCGTATAAGAAATACTTCCCGGATAGCAATATAAAATGATGATCCTAACGATGGGATATAAAAGCCTATCAACAATTGTCAACACCTACCATTGGATATAGTCTCGCCTCAAAGCGAGGCAATCAAAAGGCTGCACTAAGTAATGGCTTTCTAATGATAAAGCGGCACATGTTTCCCACACTGCCTCTTTATGGCGACTAAGGCATTATCATTAACTGACTAACCCATGGAGTGTAATAGGTCATTAATTTACCATCCGAAAACGCCAAGAAAAATGTTTACACGTCCTCTAATAAAAAAAATCAATCACGCTAGACATCAAAATAATCAGAACATTAAGTCACTTCAGCGCCCTCGAACCAATTCAATCCTCTCCAGCTTCACTTTGCTTTGTGTTATTGATTCAAATATTTGTTGTGCAGAATAGCCCTTATAGATCCATACTACGCAGAAGCCATTTTGATGAGTGAGTTAAGTCATTTTTTGACATGATTAGGGCAATCATTTATAAAATTGAGATAGAGTCCCTATTTTGTTGGCGCAAATAACCAGTGGGCAAGAAATTGGCTCTACAAATTCGTGAGAAGCAGTGACTTTAACAAAAAAATGGTTTACTGCCCCCAAGGGGGGAAATTGAATGTAAAATTGGCAAATGCCTATCAATTTTACAGCAAACATCTGCACACGAGACATAATCTGCATGGCGAATTAAGTCGGTGGCCTTTAATTTGGTGCATACTGGATGGTTTAAAGAGACTGTCTGTAGGAGGATCTTCCTTTTCCTCTTCCCTCCCTCTTCCACTCCTGCTATTTGAAGTCTGGATCTTCCCAACAATCTTTATTACAGACGGAATGCACGATAGGGGAGTGTTTATGGCGGAGGGGCCTTCGAATCTGGAGAGGAACCATGTACATTCACGAGCAAGCTGAAATTGTCCTCCGTCCTCTCGTCCACAAAGCACATTTAAAAAGCATAAATATTACACCGTCCATAAAATCAGAGGTAATCAGACTTTAATTAAATAGTTATGCTAATAACTCAGAGCAACTATTCAGTGATTCATGAGTAATGCAACGATGTTTTGGCTTTTTGAGCAGAAGTGCGAAATGTCCGATTTTAGGTTTTGAAAGTGCTCGGCAGTTTGTTGCCACATATGATCATATAACTGGCTGGAATGCAGCCAAACAGATTGGTGGATACTACTCATCAGTTAATCAGCAGCGAAGCCTTCCTGTTTGTCACGCAACTTATCTCCTTCACCTTACTAACAAGGTTGTCATTTTAAGTGGAGAAGAAAATAGCTCTGTAATAAAATATTAATTTTTTTCTTTCCGATGTGTTAGAGACTTGTGCCTAGAATTTTTTAAGTGAGATTAAAATTGCTCATCTAACAACTGTAGAATAAAAGCTTTTAAAAATCTCTCTAGTCTTCATTTTCAAACCCACATAGAGGCTTAAAATAAGACAATATGGAAACTAAAGCTAGATGCATTTTTATCAAGAGTGTGTCCTTTACAATGGTCTAAAATTCTTGTACATGGACGCATTTGTAAAATTTTTAAATTGCCGAATGGAACAATCTGATTTTGGGGCCTTAATGACAAATTTCATAGTGTTGCTTTAGAAATCAACACCATCCTTCATCCCCAAACAGGGTTCTTATGTCTACAAAGCCCTGGTATACATCAATGTAAACAAAAATCCAGTAGCCTGTACGAAGACAGGCAATTCGTTTAGCGGAGAAGAAATACTTCACAAATAGTAATCTTGGCGAAGAAAATTTTGGTTCTAGTACGTTTTACAAATTATGTTTTAAATTATTAAATGCTGCTAAGTTTCTTCAAGTAACTCATTGAAGCTTTGAAAGGAATTTTTTCTCATGCCTTTTGGTTTCTCCATTGACCCTGCAACTTGTTTGCTTCTGGATTAGCCGCAACAAAGCCATCTTTTCGTCCGCATTACACCGACACATGTACAACCCCACAAGTAAAAGGAAAGTAGAAGTTCCACAAAGCCATAAAGTCTGAGCGTATGACGACCGCAGGGGTAACTCGTCTTAAAGAATCTTTTTGAATAGCCGATCTACTTCGCTCAGCACTTCGGATGAACCGAGTTGATGAGTACTAACGTATCAATGAGGAGTCGCATGAGACCTCTTTCAACAGTAGCGGCTCCATGATGGTCCTGTCGAAATTGCGAAATTTCGGTTGGCCAGTCCATCGACATGGGACTGAGATAACAAATGACAAATAGCGTCTCCTGAGGGATTCTGCGTTAGGCAGTCGGAATCTCCGCTTACACAATGTAAGTCCTCAGGGATTCGGTGATCAGGATTAGACATCTGGGTAAAACCGAACTGGAAATCAGCGTAAAGAATTGAAGGACGAGCGAGAGAGTTTTCAATTTGTCAAAATATCTAATGGCCATGGTAATAGTTAAGAGACATAAAAAAGGTTGTCAGTATCACAGAACTCCACTATAAAGACAGAATTCGGATTCGCTGAAATTTCAATCCAAAAACTAATTTTAAAATAAGCCAATGCGTCTTCCAAATTTTGGTGTCCTAATGGCAAGTTTGTCATTGCTACACCAAAATCAATCAGCTTTTTGAGAATAAAATAGCTTTATTTAAATTTCGGTACCTTGGGTATTAAATAGGGGTTTAGTTTTATGCTCCAGCATTACCAGCGCTGATAATTGCGAAAACGATATTTTTAAATTTCAATTAAATTTATAAGTTAGGTTATTTTACAAAATAATTGATTTAAACCCAAAGACTTGCGAGGAACATTTTGGTGCCTGTGTCTCTCCTACAACCCTAATAAGGTCTACCACTGTAGGTGGATAACTTTACACTAAGACAAGGAGTAGTAAGGAGGATATAGACATGGATAATAGATTAATTTGAAGAGATATACACGACTGACGAATGCGTGACGTGTCTTAGCGTTCAAATGCATATTTAAGCAGGCAGAGGTATGGTTGGGAGGTAAACCAGAACAGGGTACCAAACAAACAATCGGGGGTAATGCGGTGGTCTAAATCAAGGATAGTAGGACGCTTTTAGAGGTGTGTCACACGTCATTTGTATTGTTTATTCCAATGATGCAAAATACATCTGACACGAATATGGGGGTGGAAAAAGGCACCCTGCTTCTCTCCTCAAGGGGATAAAATAGTGACCCAACACTGGAACGTTGCATTTGATCAGGATTCTGAAAAGATTTGTCATTTCACTTTCATCAGTTGTCATTTTGCGGTGAATTTTAGAGACCACATTTGACCTGACCGACGATAGGTCCGATGTAAATAGAGTCGGATCAAAACCCAAATATTTTGACTAAAAAGTATTTAAAAACGGCTATTTTTGGGAAACGAACATTGCAGAGAATCGGTGATGTACAAGTCATGCCTTCTCATCAGCCCGCATCTAAGAATCACTGATGGCAGTTTATAGTCCTCTCAACTTTGAAGATGTTTGTCAAGCCGCTTCAGGCAGACCATTTTTGTCCATGAAAAAGGAAGAAGTTTAGGTTTTTCAAGCTAGTATTTCGCGTCAAACGATCCCTCCTAGGCACTTTATTTTGGCACTCATGGTATTGTATCATCCCTTTTCATTAATATTTTTGTTTATATTATCGGAAGTTCATCTTTGTTTGGCAGAGATGAAAACCATGCAGATTCATTGAAAAGTGCGTTGATGAGTAGTTAACCTGCATGACAGCTTCATTAGACAGCTTATTGTGGCATATGGACGTCACGATGTCTAACCAATCCTCAACCACCATTTTCTGAACTCAAACATCACACGCCAGACAATGTACCGATTGAGGACAGCAATTCCTCTAGCCAGTATGACACAGATTCTAACAGTTCCCTGTTTTTCCAAGTTGATGTAATCCTAAAAATTGCTAGGCAAGCCTCTTATCAGTAATATCCATTTTTTAGCGTTAGTGTGTCGCGACAGCTCTAGTTACAAATCCTATATAGCCTCCTCAACCAACCTTGATTCCTGTACGAATTTTATGATCAGCCCAATTAGAACAACTAACGCTCCGCCTAGCTTAATCAAGTCTACAACACTTGCTTGGTGTACTTCAGGCTTATCTTGGAATTGGCTGCTACTACCGTTAGCATGCATGGGTGCGGTAAGACCTATCTTACCTTACTTTACCTTCATTCTTGTCTACCATGATGCCTGGCTTGCGACAACTAATCCCTCAAAATAACGTCGCCTTCTGGAGGATTGTGATTATCAACAGGTTACACCGTATTTCTGAAGAAACCTCCAATCTGGTATTTTACTGGCTGACTGTATCTTGACAGGAGTGACGGTGGTACTGCGGGTAACGTAACTTGAGTTTGAACGCGCACATGCGCGGTCGCGTTAAAAATTCCGAGGTGCTTAAATTCACCAGCAATCAACTTGGAATACTGGACTGCAATACACCTTAAACCCTCCGTGAATGCGAGCTGATGCTCGTGGGTGTCCGACTGACAAGATTCTTCCCACCACTGTCTTCATTCTTAACGATGAGTATTTGGACTGAACAAGACTAATTTCCGAATGAATAAATGAGAGATGACGCTTGCCAATCCCTACTAAGTGCATTACTGCTACGGTCTAATTTGTTTTAAATTTATTTGCAATAATGTCCCGATTTGGACTTAAAATACTTAAAAAATTAAAAATAACACCACTATGTAATCAATTTCATTGATTAACTGTGCTTTTTAAGGTAAGACCTACAATAACAAGAATCGTAGACAAGTCGGTTTTATGGCTCTCCTTACAAATGTAGCAATATTTGACCTTCTTGGAGCACTCAAAGCACTTTGATTTCATCGCTTTATACGTTGATATTTAATGGAATAAATGCTCTTCCCGCATTGGCGATAAACATTATGGTATCCTCCCACCTCTCCTTCGGTGGAAATCCTCAATGATTCGGGCACTAATACTGCTTTTGTGGTTCCCATATTAAAACCAAATCTTATTGCTAGTG
The DNA here is from genome assembly GCA_001923025.3 of Taenia multiceps. NCBI lineage: Eukaryota > Metazoa > Platyhelminthes > Cestoda > Cyclophyllidea > Taeniidae > Taenia > Taenia multiceps. The sequence continues at coordinate 17,463,531 of CM010313.2, read as the reverse complement.
AAGATTCGTTGTATTCAGTGTTCTTTATAAATTAGGAGAAATAAGGTGTAGCAATGGATCATCCAAAGGCTCAGCGGAAGGCACACACGATCCTACTCCCCATAGAGCGACCCCATCCATCGACCCTGCTTAACCCGACGCACTTCTTTCTCCTTGCCCATTAGTATTTATCATAGTAAAACATTACAAGCACTTAGAAGTTTTAACTGCTAAGCAGTTTTATTCCTAATCATAAGTAGGATAAATAGCGCAATTGATTTCCCTTGATTCGGTCTGATTTCTTCTGTAATTACATTGCTAAAGAAGGTGATATCAAAAAGGTTGGATAGCACTTTGTTAGAATCTAGTGTATCACTCATTCCGTTGTCTAACGTAAAGATGAACACAATCACTTGTTCAAATTAAAAACGCATAATGATATTATACATTTTCCAACCCTCACAAAGTCTTACTTTTCGTTTCGTCTTCATCAGCTGTAAAATCTGAAAATTCTGTGCTTATAAACTGTAAAGACAATTTACCATGCTCCCCCTAAGTAACAAAATCGAATTAACTGGCTATAAACTTGAGAAATGGAAGTTTAGCTGAAAACTTAGCTCATTATTTAATGAGAAAATAGGTTAGAGGAAAATCTAAAGGAACAGAAGAGCGTGCATCCCTTTTTCCACGAAACTTGGAAGCCTATTTCCTAGATCTTTGCCCAACTTCAAAAAAAATTATTTAGAAATATTCACCAACAAACATTATAAGGGATGTTTAATGCTGAATGGTACAAGGATGGGAAGAGGTACAGACTAAATGACACCTCGAATGGGAATGCCACCTGTCTGTTGTCGGTAGCTCGTGGATAACTGAATTCTATCAATTACTGTTCTCTTTAAGGAAGTTCATTTAAAAGTCTACCAGATCTTCTTTGCAGTAGTGTAACCAACTACAACCAGACCCGTAGGCCTCAGAGGCTTATGCCTTCTCCTTGTCGACACAGCCTATCAGCCATGTCTACAGCGTGGCCGTCCATCTGTGCGTAAAATTAAAAAAACTTCGAAATGGTTTGTCTTGATACGGCTTTTGGGAAGTCCAGCCAGTAGCACTTCAGTTTGAGAATATTGGAAGAGGTCTATACCATTATTAAAACAGGGATATCAAATGCTCTGTATTCAAGCTTCAAAGACATGCGATTTGAAACTCGCACTCTGTTTATTTGCCTTTGTCTGACATATAAAAGTAATGAATTAGAGGGCAGGCGAAATTATTATTAAAATATAGAATTGCATTGGTTAAAACACCAAATTTCAACATTGCACATAAAGGTATCGAAGGTATGGAGCAATACAAACGGAGATGACTGCATTTCTAGCTAGCAAAAGAGGGGTCTTTTGGATTCCTTAACAATGAAATTCAACTCCATTTTTTTATCAGTCCTACATAATAATTAATGCTTAATGACAGTTTGTGTTTCACTGCATATTTACTGATGCTTCGTGAGGGAAGGAGGTGAGGGGTAGTGCACACATCTGCATTACTTGAATGACATAGATCATGCAAGCCTTGATTCTATTACAGGAACCGCATATTATTTTCCGCCTTGTCTGAAGTTAATGTGCGATATTTCATTACTTCATGTTAGGACATGGGGCAATAGGATTTACAAAATTCATTGAAAGATGCTTGCAGATTAAACTTACTTGTAATAAGCTAAGGATTTTAACACAGATAGAGACTAGGGCAAAGTGTGTCTTTCGGAGGAAAGAAAGCGTGCTAGAAGGTAGAGAACCGGCCTGATAAGCGATGAGCGCGGTGGAGATTAAAATATAGAGCAACAAAATGCAGGATGTAAATTTAGCAGCGTCTTTGCATGAAGGCCTTTGCCAAATGTTTAAACCATTTTCATAAAGCTTTCTTGGCCTTTTAATTTTGTGCTGAAACAGTAAATTTACCCAATTTGAGGTGAATAAAAATCATTAGTGCAATGAATTTACAATCACTTAAAATAATTATGCAGCATTGGCATACAGAACATCGAGTGGTCCATTATAGCCCAGCTTAGTCCAGTCTAGGCCAGTCTACCTTAGTCCAATTGCCATTCACCAAGGTGGACTGCAGACATCATATAATCAGGTGATTTCAAGAACGGTACGATCCTGCAATGCAAGCTAACACGTAATGGATAGATGCTCAGTTATTTGTGATTACCAAGACATTTGTGAGGTTTCAGCGTTCTCCATGTGATGTGTCTAAACACTAATGACGTTCTCTACTACGGTGGTTGGTGCCTCTTCCGCAATATAACGGTTACTTCTGTGAACATCTATGAAGTCCGTGGAGTGGGGATCGGATCGATTGCAGAACTGCTGTGCAAACGAATAGGAGATTGCAGAGGAGGCGAACCTTTGGGTGTGATTAATAAGCAAGGTCATTGATGACTAAAGAAATATTGAAAGGTTAGCCGGTGTAAGTCGGGTCTCATGCCAAACGTGCAGTCAGGCGGGGAAGTAGGCAGACAGCAGGCAGGTAGGCTGCTTGGCAGACTGCCACAAGATGGCTCACCGCGGTAGAGGGACCATTTAGTTTAGAAGTTGATCTCCGGCTGAGATCCTTATTAAACGCAGGAGCAAGTGCATTTATGGAGACTGTGTAGAGAAGATGGTTACACTGCACCCCATTCCATTTGGCTACTGCATGCATAAAATCAAATATTCTGGTCTGTATCACCCACTAACGGCCTAACTGACCAACTAAAATGCCAATTTTTGGCTACAATGTGGAGTTAGGGGGAAAATTGTAACTAATGAATTGCGGTAGAACCTTTTCATCTTGAATAAAATTACGAATCGCAGCAAATGGTTCTACTTCACTTTATACCTCTTCAAATTACACTCCGAACAAACAAGGAAACTTTTAATCGTACGGAATGCAATGGACTTTTCAAGACCGACTTAGCCATTCTGCGAAATCCTCTCAAGTTTCCGTTTGCATACATTGCATTTTTAATTGCGAACAACTTGCGGTGACATTTCATGCAAGCAATGCATTTAAAATGGAGTTGAGGCAACACTACAACTTAGGAGTGTTGAGACGCTTTTTCTCTTGTGCGAGGATTTCAAAGGCAGCGTAATTCACAACAAGACAGCTTCAGCTACGTAAAGCTTTACCGGCCAAATACTGTTCTTGACGGTTCACCATCCAAAAAGTAGGATATGTGAGAACATTCACTTGATTCTAATTTTACCCTTCTACTTCATTTACAGGCAACAATACGTGTCATGAAATGCGGATATAATAAAATTCCTTACAATCGCTGCAAATTTGCAGTAATTTTGAAGGTACTGTCAGAGGGTTGCATCTGCTGCTAATTGTTCAACTGCAAAAAATAAATCGCAATGTGACCATCCTGCCTTCATTTTTATGGCTAAACAGCAGGCATGTGATGCAAAAAATTTACTTGTGTGATGCTTGTTTTAAGATTTGTCCTGGTGAGTTGCCAACTTGTACTGCCAGTGTAGTACCCGATCTGCTCTTAAAGACATGGCCAGATTTTAAACCCGCCACAAATTGTTAAACAAAGCCATAAAGATTGAAATACTCGCCTGGCCATAAACATATTTTTCTTTCCTTTAATAAAATTAGACCTGCATTAACATCTTCGGACAGCCAATATGGAGTCAATTTTACGGCTCTTCCTATAGTTTGAAGGAAATGTCCGAAAAACGATTTTTTAGCTGCCTTTTTTATAATTTACTGTTTTATGAAAGAAAAAGCTGTTAATCATATGGGGAGGAAAAATGTCACGCCTCAATTGAAGCGATGGAAAGATCACCCACTAAATCAAGCAAATAATCACAAACTTTAATCGTGGCCTAAACTCTAACTAGAAAGAATAAACTTGCAATAAAAATTGCCACGGGCGACAATATGGCATCAGCTTAGATCCCAAGTAAACTTGTCAAATAATGCGTCAGTCATTAGTGAATACTTCAATCATTTAATCATTCCTCACAACTATCTGTGACGCGGCCTAGACAACTTACACAAAAGTCGAGTGTCTTCCCAAGGTTAGGACCATTTGATTTCTTTGTTATCAGAGCGCATTATTACATAGTCGCATATCTCATTTCATGCTCACAGATATTTTGAAAAAGTCTACGGCTGGTAATGAAAACCCAAATAAATTGCAACAAAGATTTAGTTAGATGCCTACAAAGTTTGAACACTTTTTGGGATGGACAGACCTAATTGGATTCACAAATATAGGCATCCACGTCTAAGGCTCGTTTCGCTTCTGAGTTCTGAAGTGTGATCATCACTAACTGACCTGGAATTATTTAACGACAACCTTTTAGGATTAAACTACCAGTTCAGTAAATATTTCAATCATAATTTTAGTCTGAACCAAGTTTAACGGAATTTTTGGGAAAAGTCCGATTGAAATTAAATTTGGACTACTTTTTGTACCCAAACTCGTGATCGAATATGGGTCAGCTAATATAAATCCACGTTGAGTGTGCGATGGTCAGCATTAGAACCAAGATTTTAACCTAAGCTTTTAACAATCTATGTTCGTGTTGTCATTCAGAACAGGCCTAGGGCAAGCGGCTCTTTGTGATGAGAGTTATATTCTCCTGTTTGCTGCTCACAGCGGGGATTTGTGACCTTGAGACATAGTGGATCTACCCTGTGGCTAGCCCTACACGCATCGGGATGAGTGTCTAATTTTCCTCCATAAAAACGTCTTAGTAGCAAATAAATGTAGTAGATTAAATTTATTTTTAGGATATAGAGTCACAATCTGCCCAAAAAATCGGCTCACGTCTACAAATCTTTTCCATTTTCCCACTTAAATGTGTCTACAGAGCTGCAATAAGCTGTGCTAATAAGATGAAAAAATGCTGTTTGGGTAGATGAATGAGCTATTCTGGAAAAAATATGTCTGATAGCACCTTTTGTACCCACCTGCTATCCCGTGAGACAATGAGAGGTAGCTACCTCAAATTTGTTCTTTTGCGTAGTTTGGATTAGCATCCCACTTCAATAAACCATGCCTAAGGAAAAACGCAATCTGGCTTTTTCAAGAACGGTTCACCCTCTATAAGTCATTAACTTTGGTAAAAGTGGGGCGAATAAAGGCAAGTTACTTATGTGTCCGAACATGTGCGCGAAATTCCTGCTTGGATTGCCGAAGTCCTAAGTCTATTTGTGTCATTTGTTCTTTGTCAGGGTTTGGTGTTTACGTCAGTGTCACAAGACGTTGAGTCGATTTATAAGCTCAAGTTGGGCGTGAGATGTCATGCGCGTCTGTGGGTGATTGTACTTTTGGGCAGCTAGTATAATTACAAAAGCAATGTTATTTAGGGCGGCATAGCACCACTTTCTCTTGGGATACTAACTGGATTTGAGCAGACTTAACATGGCAGCGTGACAAAGGGTTTGCGCAAAAGGGGTCAGAATACTATGTCAAGTACATGAAAAGATTTTTGATGGTGTTTTGGTCGTATTCTTAAATATTTGTATTAGTTACAAAGGTGTTCATGTACTTTAGCCCTTCCAAACGTCGGTAGTCAAGTCTCTGTCATACCATAATGAATAATTCAACTTCAGGAATGACGTGGGCCTCTATAAATACAAAGCTTTTATCGTGATGTCTGAGTCCGACAAAAATACGGTACAACAAGCAGCCGAGGTTCGATAGTTATCGTTAGATCTATACCAACACACCAACTGATCGCCAGTATTGACCTAAATTAATTGGACTAGAGGAAGCCAGTCGAACTTGGCAGGGCTTTTGGATGATGGCGACGCGATCACATCACGATACAAACACAATGTTAATTTAGCACCTCGAATAACATTTCACTGGACAGCACACAATTCGATAGGAATCTTTCCATCGTATATTGTATTTCATGGCCCTGTGAATTCTTCCAGGTAGGTAATGTAAGGCATCCCTAACTGTGAGAGGGTTTTGGGCTAAAAAGATCACTCCATGCTTGGGAATCTATTTGATAAGCCATAACTTAACGTTAGCATGAGGATAACCCAATTGGAAGTGGGGCGAGATCAATAAATAGAAAAGGTGTAAGAAAGATGTTCTAAAATTTCATTTTTTAGTAGTTTGCTATAATTTTGTTACAGGTTTATCCTTTCGTTTTGGTTTCGATAGCACAAAAGTTACAAAAGATTGATCTTTTGTTCGGAGTCATAGTCTTTTGGCCATGTAAATCGGCCACGACCCTTCGGATAGATTTGCAGCGCTGCAAGTTAAAACCTGGATCCCATTCTTCCCTTTCCCTAGCTAGCCGCGGCTTCAATTACCCACTTCAAAATGGCAGCTATTTATTGCGTCTAAAAATAATCTTATGTGGCCTTTGATACAGGAATGCTATAAAATCGGGTTACAACAAAATTAATTTGAAACATTTTCACCTTAATAAATCATTTTCATACAGACACCTCAGGCCACTGTGTCCCTTGCAGTAAATGGAGTCTTGGGCTTGAAAACTTGGACAATCTCTGTAGGGTCAAATGTTTTCTTGAGGTCTAGAGAAACTATGGTTTCAGCGCCCTCTTTGTTGCAATGTGGTTCCTTATTAAAAAAATTTAGCATTGGGGAAGTTGAACAAGAGATTCCCTAAAAAGGCTATCAGTTGTTAAATATTGACTAAATATTGCATTAAGTATTGCCTTTTAGAGAGATTAATAGGGTTTTCTTCCATTTATTCACTCCGGAATAAATATAATGCTCTAAAAATGCAGGCCTAAACTGAGATAGGCGCAACTGGCAACGGAACTAGCATTAAGATTAGACTTCGAGATTAGAATCACAGTTTGGCTCCTTGATTGTGTAAATTTTACTTCTAACTCTTTTACCCATTGGGGCCACAATCCCTGACCGTTTTTGAGGCTATGTAATGTTTACGATTTTACGTCAATTCTGATGGCCTGTAACCTGGAATTAGGTTGACCAGTGAGGCCTCTCCCCTTTTCCGCTCAGCAAGCGTGTGTGCTGTTCAATGACACGTCCATGGAAACCTACCGCAAAAGGTGGTGGTTGTTAAAGCGAAGATATCCAGTAATGGGGCCCCATAATTTTCCCTCCTCTCAAACGGCCACATCCATTGAGGCGCTAATATTTATTGTGTGGCCTGACCAAAATTACTCGTTGTCTGCATTCTCTCAAGGGAATAGAAAACTTCACATATGGTGAGTCATGTGCTTTGGAATGTGATCTTCGAAATAGGTTTTCAGGCTGTGGCCATTTGCAGAACCATTTTCTGGGATGCTGCACATCTGCAGTTTGGATGAATTTTGTGCCTTATTTGCTTATTTCTTTGAATGCCACATTCCCATTAAAACCATTGGGTGGTAAGCATTCACCTTAAAGTAATAAAATCCAAAGGCATTTAAGCCGAAACGTAATATGATGGGGAAGATCTCTGTGTTACCACAAACTCTTAGACTGCAATGTTTGGAATGGTGTGCATTTTTAGGCAAAATGTAACTAGGACATAGATTAATTAGCTCTGTAAGTTGTCCGCATAAGATATTTATCCAAAAAGGCGATATTTTCGCTAAAAATTAGCTCAGTGCAAGCTAAATGACTGTTTCTTGATTTTAGCCACCACCTCGTTGTCATATCATCAACAAATCGAAAATTCTAATCATTTGCCACGCCTTGATATGTAGTCCGCCTTTAAAGAGGCTCAGTCCCTGTCAATTAGATAACAGCAAAATCATCTAATTTTAAGGCGCAGCTGATTCCCTGCTGATTTTGCGGTCAAAGACACAAAACTCTTGTTCTATGCACCATGAACACTTGTCGTAGGAAAAAGTGCATAAACGAGAACTGTTGAATGTCATTGCTTTTCCCCAGTTCCTTGAAGAAAAATTCGATTGACAAAAGGCAAAATAACAAAGTCCGTGCAAGTGATACTATCATCGGTTTCCATTCCACCAATCACCCACACTTCGTGCCGGGGCAATATCGATTCTTGGGAGAAGAAAGAAACGAAGGAACTCCACTTATATGGACATGAAGAACCTCTCTATTCCTTTAACTAAATCTTGTGCAGGGAATAAGCTCCCTCGAATAAAGCCTTTAGTCACGAAAATGAGTGATAAATGGTAGCCATGGCAAGTGTTGCTCAGACTCTTTCAGCATAATCAAACAGATGTCACTGCGTTTATAAATGGAACACGGGATGGACAATGTTCCTACCGCGTGGGTGGCTGGAAACCCACCAGTCAATAGGTTATTATGCTGCTACTATAATAGAATGAAGGGAATATTGCCAGATTAATGATGATAATACAACGCGCCTCGTGATGAGAGATACGATCTAAGTTACCAGCAAATTGTTCTCTAGGCAAGGTTAGTAGCCTTCCAAAGACTTGCTATTCGAAGAAATTGTAGGTAAGACCTAGAGCAGCACGAATTGTTGGCTAAACAATGATGATCAAAGTTATTTTCTCCCCATTGCTATCAGCTCAAGGGATTTGACAGGCACAACATACTTAGAGAACCACTGCTCAAGTACTTTAGTCTTGGGTACTAGATGAAGAGAAACCTGCTCTCCATTTATTTTGCATTTATTTGGCGGTGCAATGTTGGCCTAGAAGCACTTGGCACCAAAGACAAGCCACAGATACACAAATCGTATGAGTCAGTATGTTGCCCAGGAGCAAGCGCAAATGTCAGCGTGTTGTCACATTTAATGAACAGTGAGCTTCTGGAAAATTATTTCCCATAAAACGAGTGGAGTTTTACAACGACTTGATTAAGAAACCTTATTTTAATTGTAACTTAAGGCTTCCTAAGTTCTCGTATGCATAGTCTTAAGGTCTATAAAATTATCGATATTGGGTTGTCAAGGCAGTAGTTGAGGTGCGGAGCACACTTGATCCAAAAGTGAGGCTAGATGACACGGACTTTCAATTAGTTTGAGACCCTATTCTGCTTATCAGCTTCGTTTTAAGCTACATTTGACAGACAAAATGGAAATAAATGGTAACATAGGTCTTCATTTGATCACAAGCATTCAGTTAAAACTTCTGGTCTTTACACGCTACTAAAATATATATTTAATCGAAGTCAACTATGAAACACTATTAATTTGCATCCCATAAATGCTTCCGTGCCTCCATTTTCATTAGAAGTAAAATGGCTTTCCTAAAAATTATCTATACATTTGAAACTTTGCTATATGATTGCTGTGGAATAAGAAAACTCATATTTGGTGCCCTTATCTTAAAAAACCTGAATAGGCTAAACCTGCATTAGAAGCCATTAGTCTAACAGAGTTCATCAAAAGAAACTTGGATGGCCCTCAACACCAAGACGGGGACGGAATTAACAAATTTTATAAAAAAAATAATGCAAAGGTAGGCTTAGGGTGGGAGAATTAGCTCTGGTCAAATTAGGTTTTTGTTAGGCATTCATTTATGGTGGTGTGTGGGACAAGCAGTATCGTGACAATTTATTTTTTAAGTAAAATAAAAAATCCATCCAAAATAATAAATAATTTGGCTGTAAAGAATAAGTGTACCAAAATAAGTGGAGTGTTCCATCGAGAGACTTCCAATGTGCACTACTTCTTGTTAAATCCTTCCAACTCGTTTAATGGAGACTAAATACCGGTTGTGTGGTAAAAGCAATTCCATCTCTGCCAAATACCCAACCTACCGCAAATGCATTTTAGGCATCAATGGCTCAAACTGAATGTCACTATTTCGGGAACCAGTAGACCACATCATAAGCTAATGTGCTTAAATTGAGGAAGGTAAAAGGCCCCATTTCCTATATCGAATGCCAAACTTTCACATCAGTCAAGGCAAAAATTACGCTAAAGGAGGTCAAGACGACGGATGGGATGCTTCCATTTAATAATAAAAATAATCTCCACTCACTTTGGGTTCGAATTTAAAACAGTCCACTCTTATCGTTCTTTCATTCTGGACTGCACTAATCCAGAACATGTAGGTAAAAGCGCCGACCTGAGGTAAAAGTTCTTGAACCATGATTGCCCCTCAGACCTTTGCTACACCACGAACTCAAGAGAGTGAGAAAAAACAAGTGAAGAAATTTGTGTCGTCAAAAGCGACGGATACTGCGTTACCTCAGCAGCGAGGTCGTAGAACACTTAAGAGAGTATATTTTAAAAATTTTATACACAGCTCTCAAGTGATAATTGAGCCTTTCAAATTAGGACTTCCTTCATTAATGGAAGGCTCATTGGCGTAGCATAGTCCCATCCCCAATTATACAACGTTGCCTCTCGCTCAAACTCTCTTCCTTGAAGTGTTGCCACTGTGGTGTGCAGGTTCATTTTTAGTTACAAAAAAAGATAAATGGGTAGTTGGTAGTTGCCAGACAGAGGAAAATCGCAGCAGTTTTAAGTGTGGATACCAAAAGTCGCAGCGGCTCTATTATTGTTTAAGGTGCCCTATTAGGGAGAAACAGACAAGGAGCAAAGGTGCCCAATTAATCTCATTGCTCTATCACTTCATTCATACTCGACTTCCATGCTGGCACAACTTCCGCATAAAATTCAGTAATAAGACTTCCACAGGAACAATTAAAATTTCGATATGAATGTTACGGTGCCTGTTGTGCCCACTCAGACTAAGTCAGCGCTCCATTCAAGAAAAGTGGCAATAAAAAAAGGGCTTGAATTCAATAAAAACTCAAAAGATGACATCATCACCACTATCTAAACAGCCAGAAGTGTAAATTTTTAGCAGTGAACGCATTCTCACTCAGCATACATGAACACGTAGAGCGGAAAAGAAAAAAATTATTTATTCGCGAGTCCAGATTGTGCTAACCTCTCAAACGTGGAAGTGAAAAAATACACTCTATATGGTTTCACTTGTAGGCAAAACATATCTAAAGCATGTCCTTTTCTAGATCTGCAGAATTACATCTGGATCTGAGTAAATTACTGTCGTCGAGGGGTCGCAAAGTAAAATTGGGACAAGGAAGGTTGAGTTAATTGGTTGAAAATAATGTTCTAGAAATTATGGCCAACTGTGACCATTTACTATCCATTGTTCTTATATCAACCCCTTTTTGTGTGTCAATGTCATATTTACCGACCACATGGGTTGCAAGTTCTCCCTTTTAGGTCCACAATTCCCAAGGGCTTTTTGTGATGTTAGGCATATCTTCTTCCATTCTCCTGGCATTTGAAAAAGGAAGTAGAAATGCGCCTTAACGAAGTCGTAATATATAAGAGAGAATGTGAAAAGAGAAAGCTGACTTTGTTGGTAAAAACGGTACAAAAGACGCCTAAGCCAATTATCAGACCGATGAGATATAAATATCAACCAACAGGAATCAGCTCCTACCATTTGGTAGTGGCCTCACTTCGGAAAAGGCTATCAAAAGATGGCATCAAATAAATGGTTCGTTTAAAAATGAGTTTATATTTTCTTAATACATTACCTCATTACAGAATTCAAGTTGGTGTCACAAACAGAAAACTTTAAAAAGATATTACAGGTAAACAATAAAACACTCAAAATGCAACCGGAGTAGGCCTAAATAGTTTCTTTTGCTCATTAAAATAAGAAAACAAACGAAGCATTTAACCATGCAAAATGAAGAATTTTAGGCCACTCAGCACACTTGAGCTTTTTTATCCTTCTCTAGCAGTGGCTTAGTTTAATTTTTGACACCGGAACAACCACAGTGCAAAATTTTAGGGACATTTTCTTCCTTCGTGAACACGTATCCTTATTTGGCAATAAGTCAGACCCATCACTTCATCTAAAAGTATTTGAGACCTTCAAGAAGCGGGTGCTAACCAAATCCCAGTAAACATCTCTACTTGCTAAGAATTCTACATTGTGAGTCAAACTGGTAGATTTTGCTTCAATTATTACTAAGCGGTTTAGAGATGACGTCCAAAAAATTAAGGAGCATTTTCCAGTAAAATAATAGCTTACTTGCAATAAACTAGTGATTAAGTGACACCTCGCTCTTGTGCTTTTATGTTGACTTAAAAGCCGTGTAGTTTTGCTTTTTTCTTAAAAGTTTTACTCAGTTTACTACCGTATGTGAATGTGAAATTGGCTAAAGATCAGCTAGATGGAGTGACAGATACTACTAACCAATCAATTAATAGCGGCGCCTCCCTGTTGTCATATATTTAACTTTCCTTAATTAGCCGGCTGGAAGAGTCCATTTAAACTAAGTAAGGAGGATCGAATAGTCAAGTAATAAAGAATTAATCCTCTTATTTGTAATCAAATGTAAAATAAGCCTGCAAGCATTTAGGCAAGACTAAGATTTGACTTTCCAAGCACGGTCAATTAATCTTTGTTGCTACTTCGCTTCTGGACTTTCTTCTAAGTTTATAGGCTCACTGCTTTTACAGAGACTAATACAAGGTAGCGAGAAAACTCTTAAGGCACTCTTAATTGCCTAACACGGCCAAATTTCTTCAATCAAATCCATTGTATCCATACATAGGTACGCACATTTTAGACATCTCTCTGCTTCAGAACTGGACACTCCCTTTCTCGGACCTCTGCGGCTAATTTTTAATGCTGCCTTAAAAGCCAACATTACCTTTTACGCCCAAGCCGGTTCAATGAGTCATTTTCACTTTAAGCTTTGTTGCACACATAAAAATGCACTGTTCATTATACGAAGACATGTGATCAATTTGATGGAGTGAATTTACTTTACTGCTAGTGTTATCGGGCAAATGGAACTTTACAACCAGTGCATTCTATGAACTGTAATGCCCGCCATAAATTATGGTCATTTTGCAGCTTCTGTCTTGCAATTTTTTAAGTAGAAAAATTGCTTAGGCCGTAGCAATTTTAAGGTGGGTCAAGAACTCGTAAAGCCTTTTTCGTGCCGCATTATTAAATAAGCTGATTATATTCTTCCCCAAAAAAGTATTGTATTTGCGGAAATGTGGCTATGTGCGTGCAGTGCATATTATGAACGTCTATTAATTACTATCTGCTGTAAAATGGCTTCTGATAATCAATATAGCATAAACCCATTCCAAGCTTTATGATTGATCCTTCGATTGGTAAAAACTTTCGTCCTGAATTTACCGCTACAACATCATCCACCTTGTCCACATTACAAGCACACGATTGCATTCTTCTAAACAAAAGGAAAGTAGGGCTTCAGCAGAAGTAAAAGATCCGAGTTTGCAACAGCTGAAAAGGCAAATTTGCCTCTTTAAGATCTACCAACCCACTTAAACGTGGACCCATTCCTCTCAGCACTAGAGTTACACAATCTCATTTGGAACTTGAGCAGTGTGATTGAGTTTGTTCAGTGAAACGATAAGTCCTTGCAGATGGGTTCGATCGTCAAGCGATATCGTCTTCACTGTGGTCCTGTAAAAATTGCCATCTTTAAAACTAATCTATTTTTACATGATCCAGACCATGATAGTGACAAATGATGGCTATTGATGACATCCACGTAGCGCTGTGAGTCCTCTGAAAGTCATTAATCGGGAAATGGCCTCATGGTAGCACCAAACTGAAAGGCTAAGCCCAGACCTGGAAACACATGAGAGTGTTTGTGCGTTGTCGAAATGTCTCATGATCCTGATGGTACTTAAGAGACGCCAAAAAACTTGTCGTTCACAGTGCAAGCAACCACTACTTCATCATGAGAAACCATCATAAAGGCAGTCTACAAAGTTAGCAAAACTGAACCAAATGCTGCATTCCTTGCAATTTTGCAGATTTGGCAAATAACTATTGTTCCGTTAAACTCGTCCGTTTTCTTTGTGGGTGATCTCATTTCGTTTCAATTGTAATACCTTTGGTGCAAGGAAGGGCATGGTTTATACTTTAACACTACCAGCGTGGAAGATAAAAACATTGATCCAAATTGCGCAATGCAGGAAACTGCAATATGATTCCAACGATTTTAAAATTTACTAAGTGCTACTATCTACTTCAATTTTAATGTATGGTGAAAATGATGACATTATTTTGAAAAGTTGTAAAGAATAACCCACCATAGGTCTCGAAAACGATGAAAATCAAGTTGCTTTTCTGACCAATGTTAAACTCCAAAAGATTAACTCGTTTTAGACTGGGAAGTATAAAAAGTGATGAATCAGGAGGAACGGAATTGTATACATTCCATTTTTTAATGGGAAGGAAATCGTCGACACTCGGTTGCGAACCACTAGCCTCAGCGATTCATGGCTCCGCCTTGGCCACGCCATGATTATCAACGATGTATGCGGTTTCGTGTCCCATCTACACTTTAAAGTATGGTAACCTAATGTGGATTTAATTTTGAACTATCATAAACTTTGAAAGCCAAGTGTGCTTCAGTCCAGCAACCATGACATGCAAAATATATTGTGCCATATTTCAAATTTGTGCTTCTACTTTATCTTGCGCATAAAAGTGCCGTATTAAAAGACGTTTAAGATTATTGCCCACACAATGAATAATAACAGTAAAGGCACCAACTTTTAACATATCTTTTTAGGGAACCGAAAGCACGAAATTAGATTTAAAAATTTCCTTCACCTTGTATTAGTAATAACAGTGCAAAATAAGGTACTTCCCCTTAGCAATAGGAAGGCTTTTAGGGGACGTCCTTGCGTTAGCCAAGCCTAATTTGCTTGCTTACCAAGTCATAATAATTAATGTTTTAAAGTGGATCAGGTTTCAAGCAATGCATGGTTTGGGATGTGAAGTGTAATTACTGCCTCTCTGATGGTCATTTTAGCTTGGCTTGGCGCCACGAAGAAGTAGGAAGTGGAGGGAAATGTTCTTCCTTTTACTCGCCTTGATTACACAAAGGGAGGAACACATTGTTTTTTGCTGTTTCTAGTTCATTTATGACATGTTATTACACTATGTTATGCCTATTCTGTTTCTTGAGTAAAGTGAGCTAAAAAATATCCAAACGATGCTGGCAACTTAAATTCTGAATTATAATAAGGATCAACAAGGTGGATGTTTTGGACGATTTTTTGTATTGATACATATTCTTTGTTCGGAGATGATCCAGCAACTACACGATCGAGATCAACTCTAGCTGGTTAAACATGGTCTTGACTCAAAATTTAGAAACGTTGACAAGGCACATTCCAACAAACTGATCAGAAGCTCCTCTCATTGCACTAGAATAATGATTTCAGCACTTAGATTGGAAAAATCGGTGTTCCTTTTAAAACGTTGTAAGGTGTATTCTGCGAAAATTTTGCCGCCCACGCAGATTTTTCTGTACACATGAGATGTTCAAACCCTGTGCATATTCTTCTTTAAATTGCAATGGAGTCGGACTTTTACATGCTTTGCGCAAATGTTAAACATCGGAGGTCAGTCAGCTTGGGTTGTATTCACCCCATTTAAGGTGTAGTTACCGATCTCTCCCGTAGCACCTGATGGAATTGAAGAGGGCGAGCAGGATCACGCTTTCCATGACTACGTGATTGGGCTGACCTGTAAAGGGCAATGACATGCTTGACTGGTAGCACCATCGGAATGATCATAACGGCCGTCAAAGATAGAGAGCAGCGTAAGCTGTTGAATTAATGATAGACGGAATGGATAACATGCTAAAAGATGAGGATCACGCGGGAGATGGCAATGAGCACGGTAGAGATTGGGACGCGCAACAGCAAAACAGAGGTAAAAATTTAGCAACACTTTTGGATGGAGATCTTTGCCGACAACCTGAAGCATTCATGCGGTAAATTTGTCTCATTCGTGTCAATTTTCAAGTGCAAGGAATCTAAAAATTAAACTTCTTTAGATTAAAATATGCATTGTTAGATATAGAGCGTCGCGTAGTCTATTCCTAGTCCAGTCTAGAGCAGTCCATTCTAGTCCACATGCCTTTTATTAAGATGGAACGCAAGTACTAGACATCCAGGACGTTTCGAATCCAATGCGATCCCTTAATGAGCACTGATATTTGTCCAGTGGCAACATTTCCCTCCTAATCACATATCTGTGAGGCTTAACATCAATGACGCCCTCCACTGTATTTTGCACCTTCTTAAATCACACTGTTGAAAAATGAGGATGCTTTTAAATTTTGATGAAGTTGAGAAGAATGCTTTAACCATTCAAGGAAATCTTTGCGTGGTCCAGGTTTCTGGCTGCTTATTATACGCTGAAGACTTGAGACTCTTAAAAGTTGGTGAATCCAGAATACCTTAGTACCTATTCAATCCTTACACAAACATAGAAGTCTCTGTTTGTATAAGAAGTGGTTATAGTTGCCATAGTCTCGTGGCGACATTTTGTTTGCAATTATGCATTTTAATAGGACAGAAGCAACACATCGCGGTAGGAGTGTTGGACCGTACTTTTAAAAGACAGTGGACACAGCACCATCATCGAGGTTAAGCAATGCCAGCTAAAGCAGAACTTTAATGTCCTTTCCACTCTTAAAAATGTACTTTAATAGCTGCAATGCCAACCCATAAAAGACAATCAAGTGTAGGAATACGATAGTAAGTATAAAATATTGCCTTGTGCAATGGAAAATGAGATGATTTTAGAGATCGCCCCTAAGTACTTCGGGAGAACTACCTCCTACTTGGTTGAGTATCTTATTCGCGTTGGCCATAACAAGCCAGCAGAAAGCATTAGGCTTCTGACCTAAAAAAACACCTTAATTTACACCGGAGTGAGACGGTATTCGACTCAAGATTAAGTCACGTAGAGTATCACTTGCAAGACGCTAATTTAAAGCAACCACTATTGTACTGAATTTTACACACTAATCACTATCTAGCAGATCTTGTAAGGATGTCCCCACTTCCATTATTTTAGCCTTCTTTGTTGGTTCTCTCATAGATATTGCCTGAATGACTGCGTTGGTTGTCTTTAAATTCTTTGAACTTGGCAAGAATGGATTTTTTGTAGTTATAGTTAATTCACATCAATTATGCGAGTGATTAAATAGATTTGCATCTGTTAGTAATTGGATTTGAGTATTTCCCGCCCTCAAAAGCGGCATCAAGAACTATTCTTTGTAAAGATGAACGTCATTTATTCAGGCAAAGGAATCGGATTCTAAGTTCTTGCCTAGCGGTTACCAACTAAAGGTGTCAGTTTGTTACCAGGATTTTCCTCTGAAGACATTACTACGTTATAAATCTGCCACAAATTGTCGTGTCACTAGGACGGTGGTTAAAACTACGGAGACCGAAACGTTCATTAACCAAAGCAGGTTGCTCTATTCTTCGATACATTTGAGTTGTGCTGACGTCTCCGGAAAACCAATATCAGGCCAATTGTGACCCATCATGAAGTATCTGAAACGAAAAAGTCACTCACTAAATCGCACAGTTCCACTGCCTTTAATCTATCCCTATACTCTGACTAATAGAAACTATTCTTTCGTGTTATGAACTCTTGATGGAAAAACAGTGCCAAATCGGACAATTTAACGTAAATTTGCGCCCTATTAACGCTTGCTAAAATGCTTCAATCATTGGAAGATGTTTTATTAAACACTCTTTCAAACATCCGAGACACGAAATTTAACAACTTGATCACGAAATCTGGTGTCTTTTTCTGATAAAATTCCTCGATTTCTTATCCTCATCCTCGCATTTGTTTCGATCAGCTTCATAGTTGATAGTTAGGATCAAAATAAACCTTGTCCTAAATTTCTTTTTCTGTCCACAACGCTATTAAGTTACAAGGGCCAAACATTTTCTTTCGGGTGGTTGGATTGCAGAGAACCACAAATTGAAGTCTCAAAGACTAAAAATTGCTCTGATTCTTAGTCTTGCAATGCAGCAATCCATGATCTCAGCGCAAAAAATTGAAATCTTTAAAAACAGCCCGCTAGAAATCATCCATAACTCGAACATAAACACGTCAACTCATTTTAGGCACTTGCGCTTATTCACATTCGGAAGAACTTCCATGAATAAATCTAATACAAACAAAGTCGACCTAACTTCACGAAAAGTATGCAAATAAAATCAAAACCGAACCTTTAATTGTTTCCATTTACTAAGCAGACATAAGTCTTTTAAGGCAAGACAACGTTAAAGTCTTACAATAATGTGTGGAAAAGTGGATAGCGCTATTCTAAAAGCCTGAATGTCAATATTCTGTGTTCAGGCTGTAAACCAAAGCCGGACTAAGGCAGGTCGCTCCTTTTGCTGATGACTGAACGCCATTGTTTATTTATAATAATTTATTTACTGCAAAGTTTGCATCATTGTTTTGCTATTGTTGCCTGAAAATGTCTTTCCCGGGAACGGTTGATAATTTGAAACCTTAAGAAACATTTGCATCAGCGAATGAGAAACAGAAACTTGTAACTAAAAAATCAAGACTATTAGGTCACAGTATATTTACAAATTTATTCCTAGTTCAAAATGAAGCGTTAGTCTGCTAAAAGCATTTATGTGTGTCTCTTGAGCTGCACGAATTTGAGTTGATGTGATGGGAAAGTGCTATGTGGGGAAGCTACTGCGCTACTCTAGGAAATGCGCTTCGAAATGCATTTCATATAGACACTTGGCATCTCAAGCGATAAGGGTAGATAGCCATTTCTATTCTGGTCTTTTATGTGGTTTAGGCTAGCTATTCATTGCAATAAATTCTGCTTAAGGAAACACACTTAGGTCTCTCTAGCTTTTGCAAGCTACTAACTTGGGTTACCTTAAAGCAATGGAGGGCGAATCGCAAAAATATGAGAATATAAGCGTGGAGTCTTGGCTCTGTCCTTCGAAACCCAACAAAATAGATGTGCGATATTTAGCCACTATCAGTGAATGACAGCTAAAAACGTCACTGTCGCACGGATGGATGCAATGGTGCCGAGCGCAGTAGTGCGCTTCTTCTCAGTTGCTGGCTGAAATCGAGTTGACCTTGCTAACGCTAGGTACTCAAAGAGATTCCCATCACACTTTGGATACTCGATTAACGCTTGCTCTAGATGGCGCTGACTTCGATAATACATTTTTGAGCTTAGTATAATTATCTCTTTTGGCTTCAGAAGAGACTCTGAGCCCAACAATTGCATCCAAGTAGACATAAAACATCGCATTTACTAAGATACTTTAGTCCAACATAAATTTGGTGCGGCAAGCAGCCAAGTTTCAATATGGATCGGGAGACCTTTACCAAAATTCAAATTGACCTAGAGTGATTAGTCTACAAGTCTTGTTTAAGTTAAAGATGAAAGCAGCCGTACTAAATCAGGTTGACTTGGCAAGACATTCGGACTTTAAGGATTAAAAACTCTTGGTCTTGCAAATAGCTCCAGCCCTTTATAAAAGAGTCAGAGTGCTAAAAGTCAAAATCTTTCGCCACTCACATTTGCCAACCCCCCTTTGATCAGTATAGTGTAGTTGGTGCTGAGAGGACAACACCTACTAATCAAATTTTCTTGCAATATAGAAGATATCTGACCCTTCTTAGCAATTCCAATGGATCTGATCGAGGTGGGATGTCAAGGCCATTGCCGATGGTAAGGATACTGACTTTGTTCCCGTATCAGCGGTACACATCCATTCTTATCCAGATTCTGTCTGGCTGGAAAAGAGATAGAGTTAGTATTGCATATCTCTGACAGCTCGTAAGCAGTTTATCTAGATGGCCCACCACTACGATCGGCGCCGCTTCAGTTGTCGATAGATTTTGTGCAAGACACAAGACTAGAACAGTAACTGCTTAAAGAAATCACTACTCTTCTGCAAGGAAAGGTCACAGATCTTTTTTATTTCTAACCTGTCCCAATCTTCCATCACCTTAAAAATAAGTATTCAGGTATGTAAATCGGGGTAGCTGTCCTCCACAAAAATTGTCAAAAGACATAAAGAGACATAACACCAGTAGAAAAAATGCATTATCTTCTTATGGAAGGGCTGGTGAGGATTCTGGATTAAACTGATTCGTTATTGCCAGGCAGAAGTACAAAAGCTGAGCTCCAAGTGCCTGTGTAGCCAAAATGATGAGCTTAGCAACAACCAAAGCATTGCAACCGATGAGGCTTGATCTCGATTGTAGTCTAGCCCAAAAATCCCGGGGCCAACATCATCGTGTCTGTGAACTGTTCACGAACCCAAGAACATACCAGAACCGCTAGGGAAGTTATAGTCTCCCTCGAAGGAAATTATGTGAGTAAATTTTAAGTTTTAGCTTGAGCTATTCTTGAGATTTAAATTGGATTTAATTTTGTTGGTTCCAATTTTAACCTCAATCCACAGACCACAAATTTGAAAATCAAAAATTTTATTTTGAAATCTACTGGCTTAACCTGCAACTAAAATATTTCTGAGTATTGTCCGTCATGATCGCATTCAAACCATTGGTCCTAATTCTTTTAAATTTTACAACGAACTTCTTGTTTATCGAGACCCTACACCCTAGTTTTTTGAGACATCTCATTTCTAGCTGCTCGAAATGGCAGGTGAAATGTGGAGTCCTTAAATATTTATGTATTTCCTGATGGTTAGAAGCTTTGAGACGAGCTACCGACGAGGTATACGCCGGATAGGCACGCATGCTATACAATGCTCATTTGATATTCAT
The DNA here is from genome assembly GCA_001923025.3 of Taenia multiceps. Taxonomy (NCBI): domain Eukaryota; kingdom Metazoa; phylum Platyhelminthes; class Cestoda; order Cyclophyllidea; family Taeniidae; genus Taenia; species Taenia multiceps. Next base: position 17,443,026 of record CM010313.2, on the reverse strand, counting down.
CGCAGATGGAGAGAGTTACCAAAGAGGAAAACAACTATTTAGAATGCGAAGACTTACAAAATTTTTGTTTAGCAAAACGACCATGACTGGTAATTCCTCCGATTTTGTAATTTGTACCCCAAAAATGCGCCATGTATTGAAACTATCGAAAAGCTTACATCGCTAGACGTGTTAAAAATAATTAGGATAAGAAAGAGGAATAAAAACAACCATATTATTGTACAACAATATTTCCAAGTCTGTGATGAGACGGCTGCCTAAAAAAGCCACTTGAGCATAGGAATTAGCGTCTGTGTTCTGTCAAAAGTTTAAAGTGTGACTGAGGGCGTCATTTGTGTACGCAGAACCAATTTTGTACTTCGATCATTAATCCCCTCAAACACTACTTTACTCTTCATCGTTTTCATCCACATGCTATGTGGTGAGCAGTGATGCTAAACTTAAAAAATACAGAATGTGTTTGTACGAAAAACGTATGCTGTAATTAGGAGGAGTCCTCTGTAGTTGCAACCCTAATTGACGATTCTCGGAAGGAAAAATATTTATGCTTATAAAATAGCAAGGATATACACTACATGACGATTAAATTAAGCATACGTATTTCGTCCATAAATTGAAACGCACAAATTTGGGTAACTGGAAGGCAAACAATGTTGATAGAGGTAGAGTACTTTTCTGCACTAGCTCCGTGATATTTCTAGAGGTAGCTGCAGTTACCCAGTAGTACGAAGCTTGCCCATCTAGTCAAATGCATCATGTCCCTCCTGATCAGGATTGTTAGTCGGGAGAATAGGAGATGAATAGCGGGGCCGGATAAACCGCAGATCCTTGCAATGGTGGACGCAATCCTAGCTTCATGTTACCAGTGCTTCTTTGTCTGCTTTAGGATAATCATACGATTTAATGCTATGTGGAAGAATGGTTTAATAACGGAGGTACTGTGTAAATAGCAGGAGATTAGCCAGCCAACGGATAATTAGATTGCCATTGTAATGGAGTGAACAAAAATAGCCGGAGTCATGGTGATATTGCGAGATGCTTAATAGCGGGGTACGCAGTCTAAGCTACTACCTAATGGAGCCCTCAGCGAGGGTGGTAGACTACAAAAGACTTAAAGCTGGAGGACGATCGCAGGCAATATCTAGAGCAGTATGTACCGTTAGCTAAATAATAACAAGCGGAGTTATTTTGTTCCAATTAATAATAACTCGGGGTATGAACAGGGCATCATGTATCCACAGAACCACTAGTGAGGAAGATTAACTCGATTTAAACAATCCTAGCTTCAATTATTATTACAGTTGCTAAGTCATTTATGTTTGTGCAAAAGTCAATTTATAAACACCCGGTACCAAGGTCAAGACGTGAAAGAGCGAATCAGTTAAGTTTTTATGAAATCAGTGTAGCCCATCCGTGCGGTGCTACTAATGAGGAACCGTAAAATATAAGTTTGTTATCACTTTTAATGAATAGTGAGCAATAGCTAATTGTTTCATTGAACGAGAAAACTATAAAGACGTGTAGGGTAAGTTAAGACTGTCACAATTTTATACAAGCACAGTCCCAAGGTCTACGAATTGCGTATATTAAATTGTCATGACAGTGGTTATACTGTTATGTGCTTTAGATCGAGAGATAATGTTGCACGATTGAGCCTCTCAATTAGTTTAAGTTATTGTTCTAAGGGGAACAAAAATCTTACAGACTTGTTGCAAAGGATTAAGCGATTCTGAGGATCAATAGCAATTTGCTTTATTTTAAAAGATGCTCATAAAGTGAAATGAAAATAAATGACATTCGGGACCATCGTTGCATCATAATATTCTATCAAAACTTCCAGCCTCTGCTTACTACTGAAATGTGCCTAATCGACGGCAAATATCGACCACCTTGGTAGATAGTATCCTGCAACTGCTTGTGTTTCGACAATTCAGATTTACGTGAAATGGCCTTCCATAAAAGCATTACAAAACCCAAACTTTACTGTTGAGTATCTGTGGGATAAAGTAAAGTCCCATTTGGTGTCTTTACTTTAAACATCTATTTGGTCGAAACTAAAGCTCAACAAGACAACTTGGAGTGGCTCCCCTTGCCAAGAAGGCGCTGGAACAACAGAGTCATTAGATATTAGGACGGCGCAAAGATGAGTTTAAAGTAAAAAGCTGACTTCGTCTAAGTTAGGCGTTTTGGGCAGTCATTCCTGGAACTTTACTGACCTTGAGGCGTGTAACATTGGTAGTAGTGAGACACGATCCACTTCTCATGATGAAATTAAAAATTAGGCCAAAAATTTTAAAAAATTAGGCAGATTGAATGTTGTATCAGGGAACTTGGAATGTGTTTTTTACTTTTAGCCCTTTCATTAAATAGTGCTTCATAGTGAATACTGTGTGCACAGCAAAAAACCTTTCAAATCATTGCTAAATCTGCTACTGGCTGAAAATCTATTTCACACGCCGATGACCTAAAAACTACAAGTGGTTCTTTTTAGAAAAATATCAGATAGCATCCTAAGCTAATGCATCCAAAATGAGGAAACTTAATTGTGTCTCCACTTCTGCTAAGGTAAAATTATGTTTAAAGAAATACACTTGGAGGATGACTAACTGACCATAAAGATTGTGGTTTTTCAGAGGATCCTTTAATTTTGGGCAGGTGTTTGAGACAAAATGACTCCCCTCTTATATATGTAATTCTTTCCGGTCCACTTTTGCACTCCGTCCATTGCTTGCTCAACATTCTGGGTTGGCATCGCCGACTACGTTGATCCGAACTATGTGGGTAAAAGCGTGCTCCAATTGCGCCTGCCTTGTCATCAGGAAATTCCCACAGACTTGAGGCGATAATCTCGATCCTAGTCCCAAAGTTAACGCCTCTTGTCTGTGAGTTATGCGTCTCAGGCTTCAGGAGCGTCTAAAATCTGGAGAAGAGAGAAAAACAGGAGAAACGATTTGCGTTGAAATGGGTCATTTGTAGTTGTGAGATTGTATGGCATTTGAAGAATCAGACTAATATGAAGCTTATTCAATTAATGTCTTTTACTCCTCTATTTCACTTTATATGTGTGATATTATTGGAGTATTGAGACTTGTTGTTACTTCGGGATATTTTTTATTAACAATTAGGCAAAGTATTCTTACTTATTGTCAATAAAGGTGAACGGACATTTGACAGCTTTGATGAGCCGATGTGCCAGAAGCAAGAAGGAATTACCAAGACGTAGCGCAGTTCTCTTATTACTCTACTTGACTTCTGGGATAAAAACAGTAAATACATGCAAAGTCGCAGTCTAGATAAGAGGGAATTATGGTCAATTTATCCCACCGCTGCATCTTAGCCAGCCTAATTTGCTTCCAAGTTGGCCTTGTTTTTAAATGAAAACAATTGGTACAAATAATTTTATAGAAGTAGAAATAGTCGTGTGATTGGATGATGATTGCAATTCCTTTTCAATCAAGTCGGTGATCTATTTTAGGATGGTGCTTGCGGTGAAAAAGGATTTTTATTTGGTTATAATCAAAAGGCGATATCATTATTGTGATGAGAAATTGTGTATCCCTACTTGACTCACATGCATGACCCTAGCAAAGACGTTAACATGAGCCTGTTTTAGGCGAATCAAGATTTTTCACCCTTCCAAAATCAAGTGTCATGGCCTAGTTCTTTGCAACAGAAAGTAAATGATTTTCCGCTTTCCTGCCATTTAAATATTTTGTAGAAATGAAATGAAAATGGAAAACACCATAGTTCCAAAAATAAGAAGACGACTTTGTTGCCCAACAGCTATCTCCTTCAGTCTAACAACTGAGAAACGAATGCTGACCTACGGAAGTAATCACCACTACCTAGTGACATTGTTATCTCAAGGCAAGGAGATCGAAAGGTGGCAAACAGTAGCTCACTTTTACTTGATAAAATCTGTGATTGAATGCTGTCTTGCCCTTACATGAATTCACTATACTTAGTGGCTATTCAAACAATTGGCTTAAATACATTACCGCAATCTTATGTGGGTCATAATACAAAAGCACAAGGTCGTTTCCCATTCTCGGAGCAGTCATTCCCACTTTGAATAAATTTGGCATCGCTTACAATTTCTTATTAAGCAAAAGTTAAGCACAAAATTATTTGCGGTTGTTAAGGGGCAAATTAGACAGTGGATTTGCTGGCATCAACAAATTTCCTGTAAAAATTTTGGTTGTGATAGAACCTACCTGGCGACCCAAATCGGTAGCCTGTAGTAAATACTGGATGGCTTAAAGGTACGGCCCACAAATTTAAGATGCAGAGTCTGCCTCAATTATTACGATAAAATGATAAAGTGCCTACTTTATGATGTATGGGCAATGGAACAAAATTTACGGTAGTTATCGGAGAAGTGAGTGTTCAAATGGTGGCTAGACCTTAAGACACCCCCTAATGTAAAAATAAAGAGTTCAATTCGGATTTTCAAATTTTTTGTTGAACTGCTACTGCATATAAAGGTATAAAAGGCTGAATTGCAGCAAAACAGCCCGGTAGGTACTACTAATCCATAAATTATTCGAGGAGCCCTCCTGGGGGTGAGGCGATGGGGTCCCGTTAATCAGACAGGTAAAGAATTCGTTTGTAAAAGAAGGAGCACACAAATAGGCAATTAAATTTTAAGTTTCACCAAGGCCCTGGCTGTTAATACTAGTTCACTCGTATTCTCTCGTAATTTAGCCAAGGCTTTCCTTTTAGAGAAATTGGAGTTAAATCGGACAGAAATTTTAAAAAGACGAAATGTTGATAAAGTGTTTAAAGGGCTTGTAAATGCCTAAGGCAGTTGATCTTCTGCACTTTATTCAAAATTTTTAAAAGTGGGCTTTTGACACCTTGCTGGTGCAGAATGAAAACCTTTCTTTCTTGCACCTCGATGGAAAATTATACGGTTATACTGTAAAAATCCACACCACTTTTGATGGCCATGCCGGCCATTCATGCGTACACAAATTCAGTATTCCATTACACGACGAGTTCTGCAATCTGGTTAATCAGGAAAAAAAATACTATAACAGTGGTGAATTTTTGCAAGCAATTTTATTTATGTTTTTCATCATAAAACACTGACACTCCTCTTTGGTTGGTCTTTTGGAGCTTTTACCATGGTTTCATGGTTAGGGACATTACCCAGAACATGTGGTTTTTAAAATGCTTAGAAAAACCTTGATGCCTCCTTTCCGCCTCACTACAAGGTAGGACTAATGATGTACTTCCCATAAAATAAATACGGAAAGAAATTTTATTCTCTGTGTGTGCTTGTGTGCACTGCACATCGCGGGCCCCCATTTGTTATCATTTGCTATGAATTGGCTTGTAATTGATGGTAAATCACAAGTCTCCCACCCTCTCTGACTGACTCTTCTACTGACAAGATCCTCACTCGTAAATTATTCAACAAATCTCCATCCTCTTCGTTTACATTCTTACAAGTTAAAGACCTCTTTCGGCCATAGCGTCTCCACAGCGGTTCTGTAGATACTTAGATCTTGTAGCTGACGAATCCACCAACACATGATTAACACAGTAAATGTAACGAATGATGTCTTCCAAAGGATTCCGAGCTCAGCATCTTTGTTGCCTGCTTCCATAATGTAAGCCCTCCGAAAGTCATTAATTTGGAAGCTGGTATCTCGATAGCATCGAAATGGGAGGCCAAACCTAGATCAGAAGGACGCTTTGGGGTGTTTGAGAGTTGCGAAATATCCCATGACCTTAATGATCGCGCACAAAGTTCAAAAATTCACTTTCTTACTGTCAGAAAGTGATGGTTAGTAATAGCTACTGCCACACATAATATCGGCATGGAGGAAGACTCCTAAATTACTAAAACCTTAAGCCAAAACAGTATTTTAAAGGTTTGTAGTAGTTTTTTGAAAAGCGCACTAGTGTTTTACCAAATATGTCCATCCTCTTTGTGGATGGCCCCATTCGGTTTCAGCTGTAGCACCCTTGGTAAAAAATAAAGAAATAATTTTATCTTCCTACATTACCAACATGAATGCTAATAGTGCTGCGTGCATTAAAAATGGAAAACTGAAAATTAATTCACTTTTGCAAATTTTCCCAAATTTTTTGAGTTTCCGACGTAAAATTGGCAAGATATCACTTATGAAACATTTGGAATGCACCAGCCTCTCCTCAGACTCTATAGGGCAAGGCAGGATTGGAGGGTAGCTTAGTGCTGGGATCTATAACGGCTGAGAGACTATAGGCACGAACGGAAGACAGGTTCAAAAAGATGATAAAACAATTTGCAGAGATTAAATAGCTTTATGCAGTTAAGCGCTCAGTTTAGTTTGAAAACCGTTCGTTGATGAAGATCTGCTAAATGGCTACAATGCTTTGCTTCAAACATGGGCGACTTTTTATAGAATGGACATGGCAAACATAACTGATCGCTGACAGTTTTACCAGCTTACGGAAGCGAATCAACCACTTTTTTCCCAATTGTTAAGGGTCCTAGTTTTTGCTCAAATCATTGTATTTTCCATGACCTGTAATGAGGAGCTTTTAAAACTGTGCTGTTCCGGTTTATTACTGATAAAGCTTGTTTCAACCATGCCATGTCAACGTAAATGAGGGGATGATTGAGGTCCTTTGATGTTTACGAAGTCTTCTGCCAAGTGACAAATACACGTTAAAAACACGTAAATGCACTACTCACTAATTTATTGTTATAACAAATTTCCTTGCAAGCGGTTTGGAGTTTGGAGCCGCAGAGAGAATGGAAAACGTGTCTGATGTAAGAATACCTACCGTGGTAGTCACAAAGAGGCATCGCTACTAATTGTGTTGAAAGAAATCCCAAGATAAAAAAGGCCACTTAGAAGACCAGTTATAAGATAAAAGCAGTTGTAAGCTTAGCAAGCTTCTTAATTTTCTTTTTTAAACTTCATTTAGAAGTGGAAATCTCAGAGATTTACAAGATGTGATAACCACTAGTAAACTCTCCACTAATGAGGTGCAGCTACTTGCACTGGTCTCCAACTTTGGGGTTTATAAGTAACTATCCCAAAAAATTATCGTAGCAGACGTTAAAGGGCTAAATGACACAAGAATGGGAGAAAGTAGCGACTAATTAACTTCTCGATTGGGAATGTCACTCGTCTATCTTCGGTTGCTCGTGGATAACTAAAGGATTATCAATTACTGTTGTATTTATGAGAGTTCACCGAGGGTCTGTTCCCTCCTCCCTACAGTTGCGTAACTAAAGGCGGACGGAAATGTCATATCGACTTGGTCTGTGTCTTCTAACCTCACTTCTACGCCAGAATAAATCATATTTTATAATGACACAGATTTTACGGCTTGTGAGAAGATGCGCCAACTAAACTTCAACTTACAACTAGTCTGAGAGATCCGTGATGATTACAAAACCTGAATATTTAGTGTAATTTAGTCAAACTTCCAAGAAAAGCAAACGCTTCTGCATAATTGTTGCAACAATTTGAAACTCAAAGTAATTTTATAATTGCACACTCGTATCAGTCACAAGAAAGTCGTGAAATAAAGGACAACTCAAGTTATTGCCAAGATATTAAATAATGTCAGCAAAGATGCCATATTGTAAAGTCTCTCTTTAAGCTATAGAATAAAAGGACTTAAATGCAAAAGTAATTCCATTTGATGTGAGCGACTTAAATGCAAATAACTTTAATTCTCTTAGCAATAGAAAGGCTTTATAAGAACATTCTTTTATGAAATTAAACCCAACTTGTCCAAATCATTATAGCCCATTAACTAAAGTTTTAAAGCAATACGTGTCCTAAATAATGTATGCACATTGATATAAAGTGCAATTATTGCTTCTCCATTGGTTGTTTTAGCTTGGACGGGCGCCGCTTGCTGTGAGAAGATGGAGGGAGCTAATGTACTATGATGTTTATTTGACTGCCAGGGTCGTTCGCGACTACTCAGGTGGCCATGTTGCATCCGCCGGATAGACTGGTCTCAAGGCCATCAAAACGTTTTCGTTTCGGAGGCTCCCACCCTACCTGAATTAATACATCGACAATCTTGAAATGCGTGAACCCCATCTTTACGAAACTGCGTTAAATCCTGCATTCCCTATTGGAAATCTGTTAATAGACCGGTGTCCCAACCTCTACCTTGGGCACGTATGATGTTAGGCAGAATGTTTCGTTTCTGAACTCACTTCGCAATTCGGAAGATACTGCAGCTCTTCTTAAGTTGCCAAGAGGTAAGAGGGAAGCTACGGTCAAGTATAACCTCATTTGCATGAAAAATGGACGACAAATACGGTCGTCTAATAGGCGGTTTCTTTTAGCACTGATTGAGTTGTGTTGGCTGACGCAGGAGGTTTACCATGGGGAGCTCCAACAGCGACACTCAAAAGAAGACAAGGACAATGCAATACCTCGTTGTTTGACTGCTAGCCTCAGCTGCGGTCACTTGGAGGAGGTATATTGCCTTGGCTGAACCGGCTGGCCCCTGAAACATTCCAGCAGCCCCTAATCCTTTCTGTTTGGTGAATATATATTCCGTCCTTGACGGGCATGCAACACACTCGCCTTGATTTCACAAGAGGTGTCACAATATTTTCAGCCCTGTCCCAAGTTGATTTGTGACAGTTTAGTACTTTTCTTTGGAAAGGTAGAGTCTCTTGTATAAATAGCTTTGTCAAGAATTTTCAAAAGACGTTTAAAATTTGAAGGCCTAAACATGTTTGTCTAAGAAGTCGTGTAAAGGAGTAAACTAGGACTGAGCAGAAATTCTGAACAAACTTTTAAACCACTGAAGCAAGTTTCTGATTTAAAGGAGAACTAGCTATCACGCGTTCAGAAACAAATACATTTAACCATGAAAGATATGGACTTTGCTAAAAAGGGAAAATCTGAACTGCATATCAAATGCAATTTTAAATGTGAACAGTGATTCCTTTTTATCATTGTATTCCAGCGGTTCGGTACATGTGTTGTAGGGTTTGGATACCCCTTTAAAAATGCGTAAGAGGCGTACGCTTGTCTTGTACAAGTTTCACCTAGACTGGGTAGCTTACCCCTCTACAAAATCCCTCCAAAAATCATACAAAACGCGGTGTTTTCGCTGTGTTCATCAAATGTGAGAACAAAAACCAGTTGGCTTTGGTTGGATTTGCCTAGCTGCGATGCGACTACCAGCTTCTTCCTCGAACACTTGATGAGACGCAAGGATGTGAATCGAGATTTTCCCCTGGTATTCGCAAGGTCGAGTTTGGCCTCTGAAGATGATAGATATGCCATCGGCAGACCGCACCACTGGAAAGGTGATAATCACCGGCAATGGTAGAGGAGGGCACTCAATTTGACATTCACACAATTTGAACAAACGTGAGTCTGTTGAAAATCCTCCGAAGTATTCTGCTAAGATCCTGACGGACCAAAGAAGCAATGTGCTGGATGATGGAGAGTACGTGCGAGACGGCAATGAGAATAGTGGGGTCTGGATGTTCAGAAGTAAAATCGATAGGATTCTCCGCAGATTACTTAAACCTTTAATAGCAACTTGGGTGTTTTTTGAGGGATCTATTTGTGCCCAAAACGGTTGTCCCCAAGTCCATGAAAGCCAAAAACTGGAAAAATTAATAAAGTGTGAAATTCATTTAATGCAAAATGACGCACTCTTGATGCATATAATGGATAGTGGCATTGGCTATTCCAGTCAAGTCCAGTCCACTTCAAGCCAGACAGAACGCCATTCATCAAGGTTCAGCTCAGGTGCAAGCTAACCAAGGGGTAAGGCAGGCAGATTTGTAACGCAGACAGACTCAATTGCGCATGTTCACCGAGATATTTGAACAGTCTCTGCGTTCCCAATGCTACCGCACATCTGTGCGTCTGAACATCGGCGACGTTCTCCCCTGTGATGGTTGGCTCCACCACAAAACGACGGTCATTTCTGTGGACACTCGTTTAATCAGTGGAACAGCGTGTTAAGAAGCATATGCAATCGTCGTCTGAGCTACTGGATAATTGCAGAGAAGCGGATTCATTTGGCGTTGATGTTGATCAGTCATCAAGGTCGACATTTAATCTTAAAGCATGCAGGTATGCGGAAAGGCGGGCAGCGAGAGAGCAGGTGAGCAAGTCTGTAAATAAACAGACTGCCTAAATTTGGTTCATCAGCACTGACAAATCATCTAATACAGAATCTGATTTTCAGTAAGTGTGCTAGCCAAACTCAGGGTCAAGTATGCGACGCATGTAAAGCATGTATCCTAAAGCAATCGGACTTGAACTTTTTTATGCAGCGTAGCATCTAATTTGTCTTTGAAGCCATCACCAGATTATAATCCTACCACAGAATATCATATAACTCTATTGGTAAAAAAATTGAGGAGATAGAGGTGGTCAGATAGGCACAAACATATTTTCCTCTTTTCCAATGCAGTAAACTCTGAATAACATCTCCAAACACTCGGCTTTAAGTCAAATTCTTGACTCTTCCTGCAGTTATGGTATGCGTGTCTAGAGCAAGAGTCTCTTAGCCATCCCACCGTTTGGCAATTTAATGTTATAAGTATAAAAAAGAAAGAATACCACGCCTTGGGTAAAGCAACAAAGAGACCATCCAATAAATCTTGAAAAGACTCATCAACCTAATCTAGGCCTGCATTTCGACAAACGGGAGTGTAATACTTTGTTTGTTCGAACTACCGGTTTAGGTCACTTGGGTGGCCATCCTGTTCTAGCCGGTTGGTCGGCCTTCTGGCCGTGCCAACAGCCCCCGAGTCCTCTGTTCCCGGAATACATATATTCTCCCCTAGTACTGCAACTTCTTTTACCTTAAGGGGAGCCTCGGGACGCTACATTGGTGGCAGCGGAAAGTGGACCCAACTTCGATGGATTTTATCCTGCTCCATGCCGCTTCTGGCAAACGTCGGCGTTGTGAAAGAAGTGCATGTGCTACTGCAAATTTTATTTCATTGTTTCGCCATCGATGGAGAAACACTCCTCCATGAAATGGATGATTTGTGACCTTGAGGCATGGGATTTCCCAAGTGGCTATCCGTTTTGTCGAATGAGGAGCGAAAAAATGGAAATGCGCTCGTGCAAGTTTTTTGTAAGGAGCATTAATTACTAACAACTTTAGCAATTCGACTTTATTTTTACTTAATTCTAAACAGCATTTAAAAACTCAGTGTTACGTTTGCGCCACTACAATTTTTACAATTCATAAGGAAAAGTGAACTTTCTTTCCACCTACGCTCCAATTCACCTTTTCAAACAGGTTCATTTAATCTTTTTTACTTTCCATTCTTCTTTTCAAGTTCGAAAAAAAGTTTAAAGCACTAAAGTGCGTTTCTAGAATTGCACGAAGTTGCGTTGGCGGGATGGGAAAACGCTGTGTGGGAAGGTGAATTAGCCACTGTAGGAAATATGCTTCCACTAGCATTGTAATACTTTGTTTGTTCGAACTACCGGTATAGGTCACTTGGGTGGCCATCTTGTTCTAGCCGGTTGGTCGGCCTCCGGGCCGTGCCAATAGCCTCCAAGTCCTCTGTTTCCGGAATACATGTATTCTGCCCTAGTACTGCGCCTTCTTTTACCTTAAGGGGAGCCTCGGGACGCTACATTGGTGGCAGCGGAAAGCGGACCCGACTTTGATGGATTTTATCCTGCTCCATGCCGTTTCTGGCAAACGTCGGCGTTGTGAAAGAAGTGTATGTGCTATGGATGGGAGAACCTCTGGTATCTCGTAACAGAAGGGTCGAGGTCGACGTTCATCTTCGACATCTCCCTCGCCCTCGTGTTCGACAGAAAAGCTATTAACAACTGAAACGACACTAGCCGTGGACTCCAAGCCCAGAGGAGGGCCAAGAGGCGCGCATTTGCTGCACTGGGTGCTACGCGGAATTGATGGCACTGCAGGAACACCTGCGTTCGAACCTCGACGACCGGGACGGTTAGCTCGTGAGTGCGTCTCGCAGCACTGATTACGTTGTGATGGCTGACGCGGGAGGCTGACCAAGGGGAGCGTCGGGGACGGCGCTCGAAAGAAGAGAGGAGCTGTGTAATACTTTGTTTGTTTGAACTACCGGTATAGGTCACTTGGGTGGCCATCTTGTTCTAGCCGGTTGGTCGGCCTCCGGGCCGTGCCAATAGCCTCCAAGTCCTCTGTTTCCGGAATACATGTATTCTGCCCTAGTACTGCGCCTTCTTTTACCTTAAGGGGAGCCTCGGGACGCTACAAGCATATTACGCGAGTGATAGCCACTTATGTTTTGGCCTCTTTCGTGGTTTGGACCAGCATTTTATTGCAATGAATTATTCTCAAGCAAACAAATAGGCATTGTCAAAGGCGGATGGCAATTTGATTCAACGTAGCAAGTTTTAACCCTTAGAAATCACTAACTTCGATTGATATGGAACTATCAAGGGCAGCATGTACATACATGTGCGAGGTTCTCATTGTGTTTGTCAAAGTCCAGCGTCACATCCGTGTGGCATTTGTACTTTATCACCACATGACGGTTACGTCAGTGTGTCACAAGGCCGATTAGTGGGCGCTAAGGTGAATGTGAGATGACATTTGCGTCTAAGGTTGATTGTACTTTTTGACAACAGATGTGATTTCACCATTTATGTATGTCTGGGTTGTGACTGTGCTGAGCGTGGCAATTCTCATTAACTTGACAACCTAATTTGAGCTGACTTCACTTAGTACAGTGAGAAGAAACTTGCGCAAAAGAGAACAATTTGCTATGTCAAGCACTTGAGGAGTAGTAAAAAGCCTTCGTCTGCTTATTTGACGCTCTATTTTGCTGTCGTACACGGACAATTTTCCGCCATTGCACTAATTCTTCTCAACCCATCTGGAAGTCGGGATCCTATAGATACTTTCAAGTTGGTCGTAAATAAGGCTCTAGTCCGAAATGAATTTGGTGCAGCATGCAGCCGAGGTTCGATATGGATTCCCACTAGCAAACCAGCCAATCCCTCATATTAGCTTAGATTAATTAGCCTGAAGGTCTTGCCAATGCTAAAGATGAAAATGGGGGTCTTGATTCAGTTTCATTAAGAGGCCATGAAGACCGGTCGACCTTGGCGGGACATTTAAATGATGGAGACGAGATTGCATTATGACATAAATGTCAACGTAATGTGGGAAACCAACTTGTATTTCGTTGCAAATTACACAAAGATGTTGGGACTCACTTACTGTCTTATAAATTTAGTAGACCTACAAATTCACTCAGGTATGCAGTGTCATCTGTCCTTCATTGCGACGATGCACTGCACTGAAAAAGACCACTCAAAAATAGATAAATGTAGTCACGAAAATAGCAGCGTAAATGTAGTCTAAATGTTGGTGCGAGATTAGTGGACCGAGAAAGGCGAGGCAAAATTTTAAAAATTTGGTAAGCAACAGTCTGTAATAATTGGGTTCCACTTTTAACTCTTGGTTATTGTTTCGCAAGCATTTAAGGCACCAGAGACTGTATTTCCAATGGTTGTCATGGTCTGTGGGTGGTGTCAGTTCCCCAGAGCCCCTTTTAAAGGCACCTTGGTGCCACATATTAAAACTTACATCATATTTCTCCTTTCCTAAACTAATCACACTGCGTCTGCACGCTTTGAAATGGCGACGACTCATTGAATCTAAAAATAATTGCTGTGCGGTCCTCGACGCAAACATGCCAGGGGGTTGAATCACAACAAAAAAAATAGCATTGACAATCTTCACCTAAATAAATCGTACGTTTTACTTGCAATGCAATCTGCTCTGTGCTGTTTGATTACAAACTTTAATGCGAAATCATATCATGGCTAGTCTCGCAGCAAAAATGGGAAGCCTGAGCAGGGAAATTTGACTTCCGATGTGCTGCCACATGCTGCCTTTGAGAATTGGAGAAAATGGATTTCATTACCCCTCAAATTACAACTTACGGTAACGCAACCCTAAATTGGAGCAGTAGAACAAAGGACGCCTCTGTAGAGATCAACATTTGCCGAATTGCGGTTGGACCCGATCTTTACTAGTGTCTTCTGGTGAGCTTACTGATACTTTTGTTCGGCAACATTAGTAAAGACGGTTTATGTGCATAACCTCTTCTAGATATTATCTCTAAGCTTATGCAACTGTAGTGTGTACTTTAGCTTGCCCTCTTCCACTTGCTGGCACCTAGGCAGTGATAGTTCTCTTTAAAAATCCACAGACCTAAAATGAGTAATGTATGGTTGACAGCCGCAGTGGCCTTAGAAAATAATCAGCAAGACTTGCACCACACTTTAAATCCTTGACTTTTTGTATATCTCCCAGCAAATCTCTTGTCACATAAAGTCTTAAGTCCTAGTTGGAGATTGTGACATAAGTTGCAACCGATTCTAAATGACAAATTACTGACGGTTCTGGCCTTAAAATGGGGCGATCATCGAGAAATCTACCTCTATTTCGCCTGACATGCACAAAACGAAGGCAGATCTCGAAGAGGAATCGTAAAGGCTGCGATCCACCTGAATGGCTACATCAATTCAGGACTCCTCTTTACTGAGTAGTCTCCACGCTTTAAAACTCATGCCATCCCAAAATCACTACGCTGCCGGTCTATCAAAGCCTGCATTCCCCAAATGTAGCGAGTGTACTATTACGATGAGATGGGGAAATAATAGAAGCCCGCCTTGGTAAACTAAAGGGATGCGGAGCATATGGCGCGTCAGGTGCTTTGGAATGCGACCTTTATGAAAGGTTTACGAGCAGTAGCCCATTCCAAGATGAAATGGCGCCCGATGTTTGTTTGTTTGCTGGACTCCAAAGCCCTTCCCTGTGCTGCTGCACAAATACAATTTGGACGAATTTTGTACCACATTTGTTTATTTCTTCAAATACCATGCTCTCTTTGTCAATCCTGTGGCAAGGATTTTGCTTAAAAGCACGAAAATTTGGATGAGTTTGCACCAAAACGTATATCATGATGGGGGAGGCATTTGTATCATTAGTGTTCCATGGATAACAACATTTGGAAGGGGGTGCCATGAATTATTGAAAAATTATTTTTTCCAAAATGTACCACCGCTTTTTGCATAAATAGACCGGTCCAAGATACCCCTAAAGGATTAAATGCTCAGTGCAAATTTCACCCTCTTCAACATGAATTATCCAGTCTCTGTCAATTCTGCTTGTCCCCTCGCTGACATGTAACCAGCGTGTCAAAATTTCGAATCACAATGTAAAAGCGTATGCAACGTTCCAACCATTTAACAAACTTTACGATCCAATTAATTGATGTGGAGGACTACTCATTGTGAACAATAAGCCCAAAAATCTTTCATCAAACTTTGCAAATTCAAGGGCAATTTTCGCCACTTTTTCATCAAGAATAACCTAATTTGCATTACTAGGTCCCAGATGCATAATTTTACTTGTAAAATACTTCTAAGATCTTCATTTGTGACAATACCATTGTAAACATTAATTTGACAGGAAAAGCATATTAATCGCACCCAGATGGCTCAAAACATAGGGCACTTATCTTTTAGGAAGCAGCTTACATGATTCTACATCAAATTGAGCAAAATAAGAGCTTCTTCATTTCTGTCCACTTTTTAACGGGTTTTAATCTTTGAGGACAAGATGGCAGTTAAAGGACCTTGATTTGGAGTAGACTAATTAGGCATGCAAACAGATTTTCCCTGTTTTGAAACGCTAGTGGGGAAGAACTCTACTCAACATTCAGTGATTGCGTCCGAACTGCTTGTGCCCAAGGCATGGAGCCAAATGGGTGTCTAAAATACAACTGTCCCCGCAATGGAAGACTCTTCCGGACTTGATGTAACAACTCTGACCCTCTGATAGGATTTATGCATCCCAAGACTCTGATGCATCTCAAAATTGAAAGGGAAGAAACTTATGCCGACACAATGAAGGGGTACTGGATTAGCCCATGAGCGCAATCGTAAA
Organism: Taenia multiceps; assembly: GCA_001923025.3. Taxonomy (NCBI): domain Eukaryota; kingdom Metazoa; phylum Platyhelminthes; class Cestoda; order Cyclophyllidea; family Taeniidae; genus Taenia; species Taenia multiceps. Next base: position 17,427,102 of record CM010313.2, on the reverse strand, counting down.
ACATTCAAGAGAATTCATGGGCAGCTTTTATGGGGAGAGTAATTATTTCCCTTCCATTAACACTTCCTTCACTAATGTAAGGCTCAGTAACGCAACACGCTTTAACCTCAATTAAATAATGTTGCCTCTCTTTCTCTCTCCTCATTTGATGTTATTACTGAGATACGGGGACTGAGATTATTCCTGGAAGGCTTTTTCTAGAACAATAAACAACCTTGTTTCAAGCATTGCCAAAAGGGAAGGGGGGGTTAGTCGGTAACTTCAACGAAGAACTGCGCTAGGTACGAGAGGCTACTCAGCAGCACCTAATGATATCAGCAAGATGCCTTATTTGGCAAAATCTCTTCCATAAGACATTCACAAAGCCACTATCCAGGCAAGAGCTTAATTAATCTCACCGCTCTGTCATTTCAAGCTCAATTTGTTTCTTAGTTGACATCACTTCCGTATAAAATCATTGGTCAGAATTTATGGGAACAATAAAAGACTTTTAAATGCAGAGGTATTGGTAACCATAGTGCCCATCCAGACTGAGTCGGTGCGCAGTGCTTAGGCGGCGGTAAGGAAAGAGCTGCGGTTAAATATTTCACAAACACCATCATTGCTACCATAAAAGTAGCCAGAAGTAGAAAAGATTGTTGGAGGAACGCATGCTTGCTTAACTGGCATTTGCGTGTGCGTACATTGAGGGGAGGAGCAAGGGTAAACTCATTTGTGGCAAGTCTAATTCGCACTAACTTCTCAATCTCAGGAGTCCAAGCTTGGAAAACGTCTCTACACGATTTCCCATTGCGGACTAAATGCAAGTTGCGTTCGATCCAACATTTATGATGAGCCTTTAAAGCACTTTCCTTCTTAAGTATTTACAATCACCTTTAAACTTAAATACATGCTGTCTCTAAAGCTCACAAATTAAACTCAAAACAATGAATGTTAATTTATTTGGTTAGCAATACTATCGCAGGAATTAAAGCCAACTTTATTAGCTCACCATCTACCGCATTTATGTTAACCGCTCCTTTGTATGTCATCGTCATATTGAATGACCCCATAAACCTCAAATTTCCCTCCTTGGTCTTTGCGAGTTCCGTGGTTTGTTTAAAATGGGGTGTTAAAGTTACTCAGTTCTCTAGCGCTTTATATGAGCTGAAGAAGTATATATATGTGTAAGGAAAGCAAAATTTGGGTAAATTAAGCTGTCATTCAGAAAACCCTCATGCGGTAGTTGCACTTCTGGGTGAAACAATCGAAGAATGGTCTTTAAGAGATAGTTTTTCCTTGCTAAGTGTGTGGTTTTTAGATACATTATTTATTTATGAAGGTCAAGCCATTTCCACAAACAGACTGCTCTAACAAATGCTCGAGGTTGCTAGCATGCTAGCTCACTGGCAGCCAGAAATGCCATAAAAATTGGTTCTATGTTTCTCAGTGCCAAAATTTAGCACACAAAAAACAGCCAAAAAATTCATATAGTTAACTTTGTAAATCTGGAAGATTTTGGACGACGAAACTCCCAAGAGATGCGTGCTGTAGCGTTCTTGCGATTTTTTAATCACTTCAAGCCGAACTTTGCCTTGTGTTAATAATTTAAACGTCCACGATCCAGAATGGCCTACTTAGACTTACAATGAACAATAGCTATTTTGATAAGTGGTTCAGACCAGTTTCCGGTCTTAGAGAGACAAGTATAAGGAACCCTAGGGATATAATCCTGTTTCCTGTGCAACTAACTCCATTTCTCAAGAAGTTGGTTCCGTAGAGCCAATGATTAGTGGTCAATTCAGCGCGAGGCAAATTAACTAAGGTATTCGCAGACATCCACCAATTTATTGTAAGCATCTTTATTTGCATTAATTACCACATGGCGACTCACACCGGTGGCCTTTACTTTTTTAAGTACTAGGTGGTTCAAAGCAATTAAAAAGCAGAGCTTAGTTAAATGATTATGGTTACATGTCCAAGTAATTACTTAGTTATCTACTGGTGTTACAATAATGTTCGAATAACAGCTTGCCCTTTTGCATTGTCGGTGGAGTCTAAAAGCGCACATTTTTAGGCTTTGAAAATATTATGATAGATGCTAGGGCATATGAAAGCAAAAGTAGCTAAGATGCTGACAAACAGATTGACAGACACTACTAATTATTCAATTAGCTACGAAGCCCCTTAAATGGCCACGCAAACAACAGCCATTAATTAGCGAATAAGGGAATCACTTTATGCCAGGTTGACCCAATGGTTGAATGATAAAACGCTATTTCTAGTTCGGAAGTTATTACCAAAATTTCGCTACAAGTTTTAAAAGCAGCATTGCAGTTTAATCCTCGTTGCCTCTTCTTCAGCCTTCTGCTCAAATCCACAGACATCGTACTTTTGCAGAGTGTAGGCATTAAATCGCATTAAGATCTTAAAGAGACGCATTGCTAGTAAATTAATGCAAAAAGTGCTTCTATACGGCCTGTGACAGTTGTTTTTCTGCACTTTGATCTGTTTTTTTGCAAGCTCAGACACATTTTGACAACTCTCTGCTTCAAGATGGGAAATTTTTTACTGGCGTCTCTGCAGCGGAGTTTGTAGCACTGTCTCAAAATTCAGCAATGATTTCCAGATGATGTAATCGGTGTGCATCAGGCCTGCGGTACATCATAAAATTGGGAGGAAAGTTACGATAAGGAAAAGAAAATTATGCCAATTCAAGCGGAATGATAAAAAAACTGGGAGATCTAACGCATGGATTTCTCGTGAAGCGTTGTAATTTACTCATCTCATTTACAATTCATTCCACAGAGAGTAGCTCTTTTAATTTGCGAGTAACATCAAATGGTCTCAAATCAAAACGTGTCTCTCTCCTCTTCATTGCTTTGGTGTTACTGGTGAGATGTAAAAGTTGGTTTTACTGCAAAAAAGCTTAACCCCAGAGAATAAGTAACCTTTTTGCAAGTAACGCCAACACAGGTGAACAAGCAGTTGGCAACTTGGCTTAAGTAATGCACCTGACGAAAGCAAGGGACAAATTACCAAACGACTTGAACATGGAAAAGCGCCAGTCAAGAGGTGACACCGCAGCAGCGCCAAGTGGAATCATCAAGACGTAGCGCTGTTCTTCTATTGACCAAGGGGCTTATTTGGAGGAAATCTATCACAGTAGATGCTCGCTAAGTCGCCGTCTAAATGAGAGGTAAAAGTGCTAAACTTATCCCACAAACCAGCCCTTTCAAATAACATTAGCTATCTAGTTTGCTTTGATTCCTGATAAATTCGATGATTGTAAACTGTGGAAATGCTTAAGGAACATTAATTATTTTGCTTATTCAATTAAAGCTGATGTGCATTGCAAAGAAAACGCTGAAGAAGCCGTCATTACTACGACACAATTCGTCAGGAGTGGAAGGCGTGATAAAGGAACCCATATCTGCCCAACACAAATGCAAACGGCGCGATGAGTAGAATAAACTAACTTAATAACTATGTTGTAGAGAATACGCACCACAGCAGACGTAATGTGCGTGGGAGGAACAAAATCATGGTAAATGGCTTTGTTGCTTAAAAAATGCTTTCAAAACTAGACAGCTAAATCAGTGAACCAACAGGAGTCACCATCTTTTACTTGGTGGTGGTCTCACCTCGGAGTGAGGCAATTAAAAGAAGACACCGAAAAAAGGCCTTTAGTGGCAATTTTGTAGGTGCTTGTTGCATCACCTCATCACAGTGAAAAATTTCATCCACAATTGGAATGCTCTAGCAAATTCCTGGAGATGGTAGGCAAATCCATTAAAGAGTATTCGGAATGATCTTTTCGAGTTTCGAATGTCGGCAGTTTTTCAAAATAAGTGACTACATAAAATTAGGAAAATTTTCAGGCATTATTATATTTTTATAACGCGTCTGGCGTCAAACTTCAAACGACTGTCACCCAGCATGGCTCATCTGCAACTATAATAAGCGATGGCTATTCAGACAAATGCCTTAGACCGAGTTCATGACCTCAAAGGGTTCATTTTGCGAAAACTTAAGGTCATTACCCTGTTTCTCAAACATAAATCCTCATTTTGCAAGGAATTTTTCCGTAAATTTTAATGAGGAGCCATCACTTCATACCGAAATGAATTATTATCACTCAAGCAAAAACTTATTAAGTGGAGGCATTTTAATTAAAGAGGGATGACTGAAAAAGCAGCAACGATTAAAATTTTTCCATCCTAATTACCAACTGGAGCACATCAGAAAATTGTAAACTAAATCTAAGATTGCGTATTTAATTTTATAGGTTATTTATTGCTGCTTCTCTGATTTCCTCTTTATATATAGAGGTGTCTCATGTTTCGGGAAACTGGTACGGAGTGGGAACAAAATTTGAAATAGGTGCAATGTTAGGTAAAGTAATGTGAAACTGCTTTCAACCTGCTTGTGACAGTTGTTTCCCTGCACTTTGATCCAACTTTTTTCATTTATAGGCACGCAGTTTTTGACACTTCCCTAGTGCAATGTGAAACATCTCCCCTCCTCGCGCCTCTACGGCCAAACTCATAATGACGCCAGGAAAATCAACACTACCTTCCCTCCATGAGCTGTTCCATCATGGTTGTAAATAAAAACACCGTCTTGTTGCACCAAGACTTACAGAAAGGAATTACTTTGCCGCCAGTAATTTAGGACAAATAAAGACTTGCAATCACTATATCCTACAAACTATGGCATGTATTGAAAACGCATCTATTTATTTTTGATGGGATATTAAAGATTTTTGAAATCCGAATCATGATTTTATTTTACTTAGGCAGTGACAAACTCAAATTGGGTCGAGAACCTATGATGCTGTCATCTTACTTAATTATTAAGGAGGACTGATAGTGTAATTCCCATAAATTGCGCCACATTTGTGAAAAAAATGTGTCTGTGTGCGTGCGGTGCACATTACGAACCTCCATTTGTTATCACTTGCTATGAAGCGGCTTCTGACCAATGGTAGGATCTACAGGATCCCCATGCCCATTAAATGTTTCATGGACCGGCTGTTCCCATTCTCGGTGTCTATACTGTACGCACACATATACACCTTCGTAAGCAAAAGACAGGTATAAACTACCTAGAAGTGTCAACCCCCGGCCTGCGATGAATGCATAAGAAAAATCGTTTTCTTCAACAGGTGCTGAGCACTTGTGAAATCTTCTCAAACGTTGATCACTTTCACTTATCACTGCAATTCCGCTGACCCATGTGGGAATAGAAAAGTTAAATCAAATCTGTCTGGTAAACTGACAGGTTTCGATGGATTAGTGCAAGCAGTGCGTGTAATTGCTTTAGAAGATGTGCTAAGGCAGTTGTCAAGCTGCTAGATTGCTTCATCAAACAACTAAAGTGTGACGTTTGGATGTTTTCTAAACCAAATTATTGTATACTTTGCACAACGAAGTTAGAATGTGTTGCTCTACCGTTACTGCGATTGTGATTATACTTTTTCAGCTTCCGCCTGTTATGCTGGTTCAAACTCCTGTATACAGGTAGCCCCCTCAAACAGCCTTGGTCTCTGTTCAAAATCATGGGCAACTTGACTTAAAATGGCTAATGCTACGCCTAAGACTGATTAGGGTAATTCGCATCGGGTTGATGTTAAGCACGACTGTCTCGGAATCGGTTGCTGCTGCTGCTGCCGATAATGGTGGTGGTGTATTTTGTACGCTTTGTGTCTAGAATCGCCCCGTTCTGTGAAAAGACGAGAAACACATTAGTGGACCTGTTCACAGATTTATGAAAAACCCACCTGCTGCCTGTCTCTCTATATGCATGCTCACCTGACATTATATCCGGTGTGCGATGGCTAGACTCTTGAACTTGCATCTCATTCTTGAGGATTGTGATCGTAAGCAGGTCGCAACATAGTCCTGCTGACGTTCCCACACTGATATTCCACTGGCTGACTGGATTTTCACAGAAGTGACTGCTGTGTTGCGGTTGTGGCACAAACTATCACAGCGGAGACTGCTACCTCAGATGCACAGATTTGAGATCGCATCGAAAACACAGAAACCATGCAAATATCTTCGTGAACCGGATTAACTGAGTCCACATCCACCAGCAATTAACGAGGTCTCCGGTATTTTACCCTGTCTAAAACCTCCAAGAATGCGAATAAATGCTCGCAAATAGCTGATTGATAAGGCATCTTCTACTACTATCTTACATCATGATGAACGGAGTTAAAACTGGAGGAGATAAGGCTTGGACTGACCCCGTATGTGCGCAGTAACTGCCAGCAAGAGGTCACAGTCACCATTCCCCACTGAGTGGATTGCTCTCAAGGTCATAGCCCTTTTAAATTACGTATAAAGCAAAGTTCTTCATTAGACTATAAATTATCCCCACGACTAAAAGATATATTATTTTACAACTAATTTTTAAACCGAGATTTTTCTCCTTAATGCAATTAATGGCGAATAATTTGCCAAGCACCAATGATTCCATAGGAGATAGGCCAGATTACCCTTGGTCTGTTTTGCACTTCTTTTTACAAATGTAGCAATTACTGCTTTTAGATTCGTTACAGCACCCGTGAACATTGCGATTTTATCGCTTTATAAATTGGCCTACAACACAATAACTTTTCCCCTTGCGTAAAAAAAATAAACATAGCGTCACCTTTCTATCTGTCTTTCATTTTAAAAGAATCTTCACCGGAGTTATAAGCTGCTACGGAATTCAACCACAACTCCCGAACACTAAATTGCGTGTTAGATAACCAAATTTTATAGCCGGTGAAGGTTTATTACATGCAGTTTGCCTTAGAGGCTGCAATAACTTCAATTGTGGCAGTGGATTTCGCTGATACCTAACAAATGGAGAATGAGAATGGCTAGTTTATCTTACATTCCTCTCAAATATTCACAGGACTTATAGGACCCCAGCCAATAAGAAATTCACTTGTGAAGCAGATTTAATTTCGCCAATAGGCATCACATATGGTCCTATTTTACTGTACTTGATGCAACCCTAGATCCTTTGGAAATGTATTGGAAAAGAATGTGCTAGTCAAGAATTTTGGACATAGCGCACGATCTGTGACCGAAATAAAGTGGTGTCTTGGTTAATCTTGTTCGCAGATTGATGAACGTATTGCTGAAAAATACAAGGATATCCCAAATAGTAGCAGTCTACTATGGAATTTGTAACTTTATAAGCGAATATCACCCTCCAAAAGATTAACATACTATCGCAATTAGGAGCATAGAAATTGATGAATTAGAGGAAAAGAAATAGTGTGTATTTAATTCTGCATAAAATGCATACCGCCAGTGGAGTACAGCTGTCTTGAACAAAAGCTTTAACCAACTCTGAATTAATTCATTTAAAGCTGCTTTCACAAGAATGGGAGGACTCTTAGATCGAGAATGCTCGTTGATGATCTAAAAAATGTTAATTGCTCTTTCATTTTTCGGAGTAACTACTGAGAGCTTTTGGCTCTTTCCTGTAGTGGTGTAACTAGTTACAGCCGGGCTCGTCAGCCCCGGTGATTTATGTCCCCTCCTTGCCAGCACAGACTATCGGCCACGTCTACGGCTTCTCATTCCATCTGTGCGCTAAACATAAGTAGTATTTTACAATGGGAGGTCCGTTTTTACACCTCGATTCAAAATAATTATTAAGGATCTATGCTGTTTATAGATTTTGAAGATACTATGTGCTTCAATCAAGCCTCCGACATCTGTGGAATTTCTTTGCGGAATCATTACAGCAGAATAAAGATAGAGGATGGCATCAAAAGTATGCCAAATTTTAAGGTATCAAATGCAGAGAATTGAATATTATACAATGTTTTCCTTTGTTGTTAACATAAATGGGAGGACTTTGTGGTGATACCCATTAAACATGCTAGAAATAATTTGCCCAAATCCTTACCACAATTCAGTAATGTTTTAAAGGAGTATGTGTCCTAAATAATGCATGCATATTAATACGAGATCCACTCACTGCTTCTCTGATGGCTGCTTCTAGCTTAATCAGGCACCGCGTGCTGTCAAGCAGTGAAGGGAGATGTATGTACCTACATTCTTTGACGGACATGAAACTCAATAGCCTTGATTTCACGAAGGGCGTCACACACTTTTTCCGCCCTTTTCTAAGTTGATTTGTGACAGATCAGTACTTTGTGTTAAAAAACAGTTGAGTCTCTTATGTAACTAGCACTTACCTGAATTTTTGAAGGACGTTTACAATTTAAAGGATTATATATTAATTTGAGGAATCATTTAAAGTCACAAATTACAATAGGGCAAATTTTTGGGCAACTTCAAAATTGCGTATGGATGTACTTAACCACAAAGAACGCATGAATTAGGTTATAAGTGAAAAAAATATAGATAATTCATCAAATGCTATTTTGCATAAAATTTCTTGTGTAAACACCGTGCTTTTTACTATACTAGCCAGACTCCTCTTGTTATCATTGTGTTCCAACGGCTTGGTACAAGTGCTGGATAAATTAGTCTACCTTTAAAATCTTTGTAAGATACACTAGCTTATCTTGCACATCTTTCTCGAAAATGTGAATCCTTTTCCACAGCTTTTAAAGACCCAATTTTTCAACAATGATCTCTCCCTAAATTGCAACGAAGGAAGTGTTTGCTCTGCGCTGCGCAAACTTGTAACACCAAAGATTGGATTGACTTATTTAAATGTTCCTTTTCAGGTGTAACCACCGACCTAGCTCCATACACTTAGTGAGATGTATGAATGTAGTCAGTACTTCCTCACTAGTGTTTTCAATAGCTGCTGGTTTGTGTAGAGGCCCTGCCATCAGAACAGTGGCTAGGATTATCGAAGAGTGGTAAGTGGCCCAAAGGTCAGGCCACCGAATGGAGGCACTAAAAATTGGCCTTATGTTTTAGTAACCAAAACGATGCGTCAAAGAACAACTAAGGCATTACAGGTAGCTCAATGCTATGAACTTATTTTTACTTTTGAAAGCGGTTTATAAGTTTGGTGAGGTTTCATCGCAATATTTGTTCACAAAACTACCTGCAAGTGAGATCCCTAGCGCCTAGCTTTAATAATTTTTCACTGGGTTTTTTTGGAAACTCAGGCACCTTTTGTAAGAAGCTGTTTATTTGCTAGCATTTTTAATGTAAAAGGAGGTAGAAGCAGGTGGCCTTCATTGTTTTCTCGGATCGGTCACAACTTCAGCAGTATACTTTGAAGCAGCAGTTATTCAATGCGCCTAAAAATATTTCCTACGTGGGCTGTGACATAGCAATGCAATGGGATCAGAGTACAACAAAAATAGCACTGACAAGCTTTATCCAAATAAACCGTGTGTTTTACATACGACACGCCATCCTCTGTGTGGATAATATCTCAAGTCCTAGTGCAACATCGCATCACGATCTGCTTCGCAGCAAACGTGAGAATCCTGAGCTTGAAAGATTGAATTCTTCTGTAATGCCACATGCTGACCCTAAGGATCGGTGAAAAGCAGGTTTCACCGTCCTCCAACTTGCAATTTATTTCCACATTAAGCAAACCTGAACTTGGGAATGTAAAATAAGAGATGCCTATACAGCGCTTAATGGCTGCTGAAATTTATTAATGGCTGCTGAAATTTGGTTGGAAACGAACCTGAAAGTGTTCCATAGCGCGACCAATGATAGTTTTTAAGGCAACACTTTTAAAGATGGTTTGTGTCCCTTCTTTTGTAGGGCTGATTGGGTATTTTACTACTGCGATTTTTGGTCAGGGCCTTTGTGCAGTGAACTATTAACTGATATCGCCAGCGAAGCATCCGATTTTTAGCTGAAGACATTATCAGGTTTCAAATTCGCCATAGAATATAATGCTGCTGGTTTCTTTCTTTGTCAACATTAACATTACCTAGCGCCTAACACGAAGCCAACATTTTGGATTATCATTTGGTATTTTGTGCAGTTCCAAAGCGAACGCTTTGCTAGCCATCCTGTTATTCAATAATTTGCTGTTTCTGGAAGGAAAAAAGTTGTCAATGATGCATGTCAATGATGCATGCACAAAAGACCACTACAAAATCGCGCAGACTCACCAAATTTAGTTTAGGCTGAAACCCTAAACAAAAAAATATTTTTTGTCTTATAATCTTGCAATAAGGTGGCGTTACAGGCGAGCAAAGTAATATACATGCATTTATGCACTAGTTAGAATTGCCGCATGATCCGCCACTCATTTTTTCGTTCATTCAACACCCTTCAATTATCTGTGACACGTTTTTGTCTTTCTATGGTAAATGCTCCCCTATATGTCAATTTTTTAGTAAACATGCATTGGGCCACAGCACTATAATCCTGAATACCCTCACCAATGTTTTAGAAGGCACCACGGCTAGCAGTGGATTCCAAACGAACTGAAATTCAGATTTCATTGGCTGCCCGTAACGCTCTTGGGTTACGAAGACCAAGTGTTTTCTCGGTAGAGAGTTAAACCCACGAGGATCCTAGTAAGGAAGTCTCCAGATCCGCAATCGTTTTACTATTGAGCACTCTAATGCAGCTATCAATAACAGGAGTGTGATTAAATTTGAACCAATAGAACACAGTCTTCGAGAAGTGGTTGCGATTTAGACACATGCAGCAGCCAATTTTGGGCTCCTTCAATGACTGGTATTGGACGAATATTTCATGCCAAATTTTAACCCAAAAAAGTTGATTCGATTTTACCGAAACATTATCTGCCAGTGCGAAATTCCAGTGAAAGTCCTACGACCATATGTGGCGAATTTTAAAATACCAAACCAAAGCCACGGGTGTCCATGTTGTCAACCAAAGTCAAGTTATGGTAGATCTCACATTTCGGTACTGAGCAAAGCCAATAATTCTCAGAGTGATAAACTTTTATTTTATCGGTTCACCGTTGCTGACTTAAAGTATTCTCCCGGGAGATGGGTGCTGATTAGTGACCTTGAGGCACATTACATCTCCCCAGTGGCTACTAGGTCTGTCGAATGAGAGACGTAAACAAAGTAACAACGGGATGCGTGTCAATTTTTTTAACCATGAAAGGGTTCTAGTAATTAATGACTTTGCCACTTTATCTTATTTTTCATCGTTTTTGAACAGAGTTAAGGATTTAAAGTTACAACTGACTAAACAACTTTTGCTATCTATCCGCTCTCTATTCCGAGTTTGCATAAACCTGTTCAGTGAGTTCCAAAATCCTCCTTAATTTTACATGCTTTTTGTCAGATACGCGGAGTTGCGTCGATGCGATGGAAAGATGCAGTATGGAAGAGTGAATAAGCTAATTGCAAAAAGTGCTTTAGAGTGCATTTTGTATGTCCACCTGGTGCCCCGTGCGATAATGAGCGATAGCTGCATCTGTATGTGTACTTTGGAATCTTCATTCATTGCAACAAAAGGTCTAGCAGGGACCCATACTAATGGGTCATTTCAAAGATAAAAGAGATTTTTATCGCACCACTCATGTTTTGTCCCTTGTAAACCAACGATTTAAATTAGTACGGAGTAAACAAGGGAAAAATGTATGCACACTGAAGCATGCAGTCAAAGTTCTGACTATGTTTGAAGATGTGCAACGTGATGTTCGTCCTTTATTACCTGATCAAAATTGGTTGCGCCAGAGTGTCACAAAGGGATAGGTTTATCTGCAAGTGCCGTTTGGTTAATGATTCGTTTAGGCTACGCTGGCGCTTAAGTCCTCCGAGACTTTAAGAAAACATACTTTTGTCCCATCACAACGACTTCTTTCGATTTCAGGAAAGACCCGTGGTTCCACTTTGATTACTTTACCTAGGCCACCCTTAGAACCATCGCAGCTTAGTCAGTATTGCAAGAATAACACTCAAAAACTATTGAACTATTCATCAGGTTTGCGTGCAAAGGCATGGATACCTGACGGAAGCATCACTGATCCTTCCTGATAATTCAAATGGATCTGAAGTTCCGACCTGCTTTTGGACTGTATCGGTGAACTGGAGATTGTACTATCCATTGGATGTGCCCAGCTCTAGTAATAGGGACACTGAACTAAAGGCAGAGTCATTTGATAAAGGAGGAACTTAAAAATGATTTCATGGGAATGAGGTTTCGACCTTGCCCATTTCTGTCACTTAATTCTCACGTTGGCATTAAACAACCATATTTTGTCCGTTTTATCCAGCAAGGAGAGGAGTCCAGGAAGTATCGTGTAGTTTTATAAGGATATCGCTAATAGCTTCGTAATACTCTAAATTGATTCACAGCAAGTTTTAACTGATTACGACCGCACCGCTTTGTTGTGCGTTGGCAAATATGGTTCCAGATTTTTCCCTTTCCCAGCCTATGCCTATCTTCTGGAGCATCGAGGTGTAACATTTAGAAGGGCGAATTGGGTTAGTTGTCCTTTAGCAAAAGGTTCATCTTCAAGTGCTGTGGTATTGCACTATTCGAATGTCTGAAGTGTAAAAAGACGCAATACTAATGGACAAAATATATTACTGATGCACAGTAGGGCTGAATAGGGCTACTGGCATGACTCAGAGGCCATGGAGAAGAGCCTTAAATGCCCTCGCGGACAAATGTAGGAAATAAAAACAAAGCATGGCAACTAGCTCGATTTCACGAAGTTACATTAAATTTGGAAATAATTTGAGAATCGGGTGATGTACATCTAAAATTGTCTGACAACTCATGCAAAAATTTATTCGGTCGCTAGCAGGTTAACCATATTACACTTTTGCCTCATATTTGCCACCACTGCGATTGCGTACTTGGAAGTAGCAGTTATTTATCACAAATTTTGACACGGAATTGCCATAAGATCGGATTACAACCCAAAGTAGCGTTTACAAACTTGATCTCGTTTTGCGCACAACGCTCTCTTAGCTGCGTAGGTGGATTATAAATCCTAATTTGCATCTCATGGCGGTGTTCCTCGAAGCAAATGTTAACGTTGAGTTTGAAAGACCTAATTTCTCTGCCACACCGCATACTCTGTCTGAGACTAGAAAAGATGAAATCAGTGCCCTCCAAATTGCAGTTTCTTTTTTCATAACACAAATTTGCACTTCTTGAGGTGAACCACGAAATTGGGTCCATAGAGAACAACCATTGTCAAGATTTGATTAAAATACCATCTCTAAGAGCACTGAATGGCAAGATCACAGAAACTCTTGTTTGGCAAAGATGATTGGTACCCATATTTTATCTAGGTACAATCTCTTTTTAAAACTAAATGACTGTTGAGTGTACCACAACTAAGCTTCTTTAACTTGCTAACTTCGGGATTGCCATAATATCCTTAAAAATCTGGAGGTATAAGTTAAATTGGGTACAGTTGCCAATTAAATAATACCTTAAAATTAGTCACCAAATTAGGTTTTATAGTATAGATCCTTAGATTTTCACAAAATTTACTGTCACATCTTTAGCTAATCTGAATCTCAGGTAAATTTGGACTCGGTCTATTGTCATCACTTTGAAATTTTAGATATTTGGCACCCTTAAATGGGACGACCAATGAGGCATCCACCCCTCTTTCAATAAAAGGAGACAGTTGCCAAAGAGCAGGGGCCACAATTAAGATGCAGACATAAAAGTTAATCTTCACCCAAACCGTTACAACCATAGAGAGTTTTTCTTCATTCCATGGCTTCTCCAAAATCGTTATGTAGTCGGACCAGCATAAAGTCAGATTTCACGAAGTGCATATTGTGAACCATTACGATGGGAATGGGCGAGCTAAAAATGAGGTCGAGCGTATAGTGACCGACATCCACCACCGCCTCATTAACGATAGCCCCATCCTTAAAAATGTACCAAAATTACATCAAAGTTAGCAAAAATCTTGTTCTCAGCAGCAGTAATTAGTGGCACCGAGAATACTTGGCCTTAAAAAAGGAGCACGACCGAAAACCATTGTTTGTCATTTTTTTTCCTGGACCTCCAAGAGGAATTTCGCTAGCAGCGGGCACGGAATAGAATGAACCAAGCCCCTCGCAAATGGTTGCATTGTCAACTTGTAGCATTGAGTTGGGATCGTTAATGCCCATCACTATCCCTATGGCCCTAAGTATAGCATCGATTTTAGAAGGAGAGATGCTACGTATCCGCTTCGGTGCATTATGTCTCACAATATCTTCTGAGCAGGGGGCTAGCCGGCAGAATGTGGAGTAAAGGGTGGAGGTGAAGCGACCGCATTTTTCATCTCAATAGTGGATGTACTGACAAAGGCACGCGTTTGGGACTGTTTAGACTGCTTCTAGGGCAATAAAATATAGCACTGTATTGTTGATGAGTGTGTAGGTGGAATACGAGTTCAAAAAACAGAGCTGAAGCGTGGGTGGCAGGAGCATAATTAACTACCTCATAATTATATTGCCGCCATGATGCACTGAAGATGATACTGGCGGAGTCAAGGTAATAACGCGAGATGCTTAATAATGGGGTATGTGGTCCGCGCTGCCATCTAATTGTACTCTCAATGGGGATAGCCGGCTTCAAAGACTCAACGCTAAGGGATATTGTAGGCGACGCCTAGAACGGCATGTACTGTTGATTAAGTAATGATGAGAAGATTCATTTATTCCCCATTATTGTTAGCTTTAGGCATTTGCAAGGCAACATATATTTTGTATTGAACCGCTGGTGAGAGGGATAGGTAGTGGATCTTAGAATCCAGCAACCTTATTTCCATTTATTACTGCAGTTTAAATTGTATTCACCACTTGCGTGCAAAGTTGACTTAGAAGTACTCAGTATTAGGGACAATCCGTAAGTGAAAGAATCATTTAATCTTTTAGGATATGACTAAAGCCTCTTTATATTATAATGCAGATGAAAAAATCATGCCATCATATTGTCACTTAATTAAAAGTGCGGTTTTACGAAACATTTTAGTTGAGCCAAGGATATTTTTAGTTATTTTCTTTAATCAACAATAGATCTCATCTATGAGAAAGTAGGCCAAAACTGTCAGTTTCTGTATGCATAATTATATGGTATATAAATCATATTTCTTAGATTGCCAAGCCAGTAATTAATGTGTCATGCAAATTTGATCAAAAGGCGATGCCAAATGATAGGAGCCTTTAATTAGTTTAAGCCCTTGTTTCAAGAGACACTAAACTTTACAGACTTGTTGCAAAAGATTGGGCAAATCTAGTGGTCAGTACTCTACAGTTTCGTTCCTAGCCACCTGTACCAGAGAGAAGAGGAGTGAATAATATTAGTGAACGTTGCCTCATTGCATTTGTTTCTATTACTGAAGTCCATTTAGTTGATGTCAAATCTGAATCATCTTACTAATTAGCATCCCACTACTTCTTTAGCTACTTCATTTTAGATGGATGCGCAACAGCTTTTTAAAATAAGGATTAAAAAGTGCTGAGCTTTACCACTTAGCGGTCTGCCATATTTGGAGTCCATCATAAATATCTGAGCAGGCCAGATCCGTATTAAGAGCTGGCGATCTAATCGGGTTGAGCCTATCGCATCTATGTTTCACACCTCGATGACCAAAATTTTGATAAAGTTTTTCTTTTTTGAGAATCAGCAGGCCGCTGTCCAAGTCATTGCATCCAAGCTGAGAAAAAAAAAGATAAATATTTTATTTCCAGTGTCTGGTAGTGCATTTTTACATCTTTCAAGATAAAATTGGGCGTAATAAATGGTGGAATATACGCGATTCTTATTTTAAGGCAGACTTTTGAAAGAAAAATTACCACTTCCTTTCATTTGGACTGTGTGTGTTCTTAATGCAATGGTCCCTATAATATGAGGTTTGCGAGGACTTGAGGTAATCGCTTCAACCAAACTTGGAAAGCAAGATTCCTTCTTACGTGATTGATGGGTCTTAGGCCTATGATGCACTTCGGCGGCGGTGGTGGAGTCGTAAAACATTGAAGGAACTTCTTGCTTAGTTTTTATGCGGAGCGTGTTAATCCATTCTCTTCTATCAATGCTTCCCCTTTTAATAGAAGGCTCCTTGACACAGCATCTTCTTCCTTCTCACAGTTAAATAAATGTACTTAATCAACTAACCATGATCCCGCTCCCTCTCCCTCCGTTAATTCATTTTACTAGGATGTAGAGACTAATTTTTATTCCAAAAAGACCTATTTTTGCGAAAACAAGAAAACTCTTTGAGTGAATCGACTGCCAAAAACAATAGCTTTGAAACCTGACAAGAAGTAGCAATAAGTGAGAGTAATGCAATGTGGCACGGATCTTTGATTATCAAAGCTGATTTTTTTGATAAAACCTTTAGTGGATGCACGCGAAGTCACGGCTCAGACAAGAGTTAATTATAGTCGGTTTATCCAATCACTGCCTCTACTCCAACCTAATTTACTCTTAATTTGGCCTTATTTCTAAATAAAAACAACCGGTACAATCAAATTCTTAGAAGTAAAAACAATCGCGTGACTAGACAATGATCACGATTTCCCTTCAAATTGAGTTGGTGAGCTATTTTAAGGAGGCGATGGTGAGAGGAGGGCTTTAATTTAGTGATGGTCGAAAGGCAACATCAGTGCTGCAATGTAAAGCGTCAGATGTGGAAATCTTTGGTTAAGCAAGGACCCTTGCCTAACTCATGTGTATACGCCCAGCAGAGGAACAGGAACGAACCTATTTTTGGCAGTCCAAGTTATGTAAGCTTCTAAATCCACATACTCCAGCTCGAAGTTCCCAATGCTCACTTAGATTTACTTTTGAACAAAATGCAAACCAAATTTGTCTTAAAATTGTGTGGTGAGCCTTCAAAACAAGTCTCTCCCCAACTCTTTAAAGTTGCCCTTAGAATCGATCGATTAGTGCTGTTGAAGCTTGTATCTATGAAATTGGGACAGAGAAAGTAAATAGCCTTGATCGGTTATGATAGCCTACTACTTTAAACATCAACAGTATGTCCAACAACTAATTTTACTGCTATTTCTCCTGTCTCAGCATTGATTCTTAGGGATTCTTTGCAATGTGAAGTAAACCGTTTTCTCCTCGCCTACCGCTTGAATAGTTAGCAGAAATAGGATTAAAAAAGTGCCTAACCTTGCAGTCGTAATGTGTGTGGGTGGATGTAACACAGGCAAATGACTCGGTTGTCCAAAAGTTACCCCCAAACAGCTGCCCAAACCAAAGACCTAACCACTGAGATATAAAAGTGTCGATCTACGGAAGTTACCACCCACTGTTTGGTGGTATTCTTATCTCAAAGCAAGAAACTCGAATGACAGAATTTTAGAGAAGGTCATTAAATAATAAAACTTGTAATTGTTTGTTGTTGGTCATTCATATGATCGCCCTGAACCATTCCTCACCGCTCCTGTCAGGTCATCCTCTTTGAGCATTCATTTTCATTCTGCAAAGATTTGGTTTGTTATAAAATTTGCGTGCAGGTTCTCAGAAGGCAAATTTAATTACGGAGTGGCAGGTGTCCACCGATTTTCAGTAGAAATTTTAGTTGCGGTGGAACCTTAATTGCGACTCAAGCCGGTGACTTTTGGTAAAGGCTGGGTGGTTTAACAATGAATCCCATAAAAGTAAGAAGCGAACTTCAGTTAAAAGATTATGTGAACATGCTAGAATATCTACTTTCTGACAAACGGGCTGTAAATTAATATTTATTGTGGTGGTTAGGCTTTAAAATGTTTTGCATTTTGTTACAGTAAACGAGTACACAGAAGGTCGAAGTACAGCAAGAAGCTCAGTAGATACTATTAGTTAATCAATTATCCGAGGGTGAGGCAAAGGAGTCCCTTTAATTGGACAAGTAGGGAATTCGATTGTAAAAAGAAGGACGCATAACTAATTATCAAAAATCTAATTTAAGCCATAAAATAGACTGCACGCTTAAGCTTTGTAGGATGACCCCTAATACTACTAATTCATTCGTCTTTCCTCCTAAATTTTTTAACGCTTCTCTTTTAAAAAAATTAAAATGAGATCGAATTAAAGTTCAAAACGAGATAGGATTGTGACAAAGTGCTCTAAAGAGCTTGAAACTAGTTGTACTTGTTTGTCTGCACTTTCGGTCAGATTTTTTTAAACACAGGTTTTCGAAATCTCAACAGTGAGGGGCAAAACGCTTCCTTTTTTGCATCTTAATAGCAAATTTCACGATTATGCTGTAAGAATTCACATCACCTCCAATGGTCTTACTGACCCATCATGTATGCACAAATCCAGTGTTTTATAATGCGACGAGTTCGATGGGTTTTATTATGGAATACTATTTACGCACTTCACTTAAACTTTGAATCGCCCCGAATAGTTTTTGGGTAAAACTAATATTTGTTTGGAGGTGAGCTTAAAGTAGTCTAAAAAATCATGATGCTCCTTACTTGCCACATCAATAGGTAGGACTGATGGGGCACTTCCCACAAATTGTGTAGTGATTACAAGTGATTGTGTGTGTGTGTGCGATGCACATTGTTAACCTCCATTTGTTATTACTTGTTGTGGAATGGCTTCTGACCAATAAGAAAACCGCAGGCCATCCTATGCCCTCTGATTGGTCCGTCGACCGGTAACTTTCCCACTCGTGGATTAGCCACTGCAATACCATCCTCCTCGTCCACATTGCACGCACACATCTACATTCTCACAGGCAAAAGACAAATAGAATTCTGCAGAGTTACTAGCTCTCAGATTGCAATGGATGCGATAGAGAAGACTCCTGCTTCAGCATCTGCCAACTGTCCGAAAAATCTTCTCAAACGCCGGTCGATTTCTCTCAACACTGCGGTTCCATTTTCCCAAGTGGAACTTGAACGGTGTAATCGAATTAACTTGGTGAAAAGACAAGTCTCCACAGATGAGTGCGGGCATTTTAACGAGGAATTCCAAGAGACCTCATCTGGCAGTAGCGTTTCTACGATTGTTCTGTCAAAATTGCGATCTTTTGGTCGACAAATCCATCGTCACATGATCGAGACCGTGAATTTGACAAATGACGCTTCCCGAGGGATCCCACGTTCTGCGGTCGGTGATCTCTACTTTCACAGTGTAAGCCCACTTGAAGTAATTAATCGGAAACCGGCATCCCGACAGTACCGGAGTGGAAAGCTCAGCTTAGATCTGGGAGACACATGGAAGTGTATGCGAGTTATGGAAATGTCCCAAGACCTAAATGATAATACGCAGAGTTCTTCGGTCTCCAAACTGTTGGGATCCTCATGTTTTAGAGATTCTCAGGCTGAAGCTACGACGATACAATCCAAAGCACCGACAGAGAGACGGCTTTCTACTTCAGCCCCACATTTAGAGGCACTTGAGCAGCACCACAGAGATAAACAGAAGAAACAGGCAGCTGTATCAACAGAGGATACTAAGAAAATTATCTCCAGGAGTGTTCGACCTCGGGAAGTGAATTACGATGATCAAGGTCAGACTTGGGAAATCTACGGTGCCGATCAGGATCCCAACGCTCTGGGGCAGGCGATCGAAAGTCACTTAGAGAAGATGATACAAAGAAAGCAGAGGGAGCAGCGATGTTTTTCTCTCGGAAATGAAATTCTCCAACAAAATACTTGTTCCACAAAATCCAGTTCACGAGCCTCCCACACAGGAGAGCAAATATTACAAGCTGCAAGACGGCGTTTCCGTCAAAGGGCTATCTCCTCTGCAACCTCGAATTCCACGCACACCGCAAATGAAGAGAGTCCAGATCGAGAGACTCGTGGAAGACGTTCCAGACTTATTAGCTGCATCACCCGAATTCTGAGACGGTCGTCTACGTCGGCTTTGGCTGCCCATAGGCATAAGCTCTTACATCAGGATTCCATTATGGAGAGCAAGGAGACGGCGTCTAGTATGGAGAAAGCGGCGATTTCTGCCACTTGAGATAATGGTCATTGCAGATGTGGATTGCAGCCATTCCGCCGCCTTTTGGCTTCGGGACCTAACATTTTCACTGACAACAAATCAACCAAGCAACCAACCAATCAACCTATTTTTTTGTTCTTTTGTAACTACTGAAATGCACTCGAGTTTACAAGCGTGATTTTACTTTTTGCAGCTGGAAAAAGCACACTCCTCTACTGCAGTGAAGAGACAAGGAAGTTCTTTTGAGCATACCATAATAAATTGTGAGTTAATAGTTCTTGTGGGGTACATTTTCCCAGTCTTTAGTAAAGCAGCTTAGAACGATTACGGTCAATACTTCTATACCGAGGTAACTAGTCTTGGATTAATGATTTTCAGCTGTATCTATGTCACCCATTTTATTTGTAATTAGCCCTTACACGTTGATCTTTTAATCCTCTTCTACCAGTTGTCGCAAAAAGGGAAGTATGTATAGAAATTTTGAAATAACCCTCCTTATGGGAATATGTCCTTATCCTTCATCCCTTTTACCTGACATCTTTTTCAAGGTCTAAGGAACACTGCCAAGACATGGAATAAAGTGACAAGTGCAAGACAGTCTAGGGAAACTAGGTAGTGAGGGAAGAAAAAGATTTAAAGAATTAAAAGTCTACCTGCTATTAAAGTTTAACTGAGATTGCGACATCACCCAACCAAATTAAAATAAGTTGTTGGGTGGTTTGACACTTGGATAGTTTTATCAACCATCTTCAGATCTTTAAGTGCCTTATTTATAACCGAAAACTTGCGTTTAATTAAAGGTTAAGCACAGATCACCAAGCTCACTTAGAAGGGCATACGCCACATAGTTTAACCTTGACTTGAACGATATTAAGTCATTGAAGGGAAGCTTTGACCTAAGAGGTTGACGTGAACGTTGTCCAACCAGCTGAGTCTTTGGTTGTATGGCGTGACGATGTTGAGATGTGTAGTTACCACGCCCGATGAGCACAAGAAAGCCTCGTTCATTTATTCTTGGTTCCCAGACAAACTTCTATTTTACACTTCCCATAAGTGACTTTTCTGATAGCATATTTGGTGTACCTCCTATTTGGGAGGTGAAATTTGCTTTAATAAAAGAATGTGTCACGTAGTCGTACCTTAGGTCACCTTTGATTATCACTTAAATTTTTGGATACTTGATTGCTTTTTAGAATTTCGAAATTTTTGCGATAATGTTATTTACAAATTTGTAGTTTGATTGCAACCGAATCTAGTCCTAGTGAAAATACCATAGTGAATTTCTCGAAGTGAAGTGGAGCCATAATACTGAGGCAGAATGGGTCGTGTCGGACTTGGATACTACCACTATTGAGGTTCGAGCACCTGAGAGAGGTAGAATGGCGGAGACTCTAGTATTGCGCCGGCATGCGCTTATAGAAAGCCTTCAAATTCTGCTGCCAATGATATTTGGTAATCACGTTAGATGCACTAATCAGCCGGCCTGATTCTTTTGAGCTTGGAGAAAAAACTTACCCTGACAAGCTTATGTTAGTGTCTGGCGGACCAAGTTTGCATGGCAGGTTATGTGCTATAGGCTCAAGTTACCGAATTACGTCATTCTTATTCTTATCTTGTAAATAGTCATTGTTTACGACACAAGGTCGTTTATGTTCATTCTTAATTATCCAGCTCATTTGAAAAATTAATCGCGGTCAAGCAGTTTTAATTGTACAAAGCTCTGCGCTGACAACAGTTTGGATTCTAACCCACGCAACCTAATACAGCTAGATTCCGATGGTTAGCGAGGCAAAAGTATCTGATGTTCAGCCACAATGGGTTATATCTTGGGAGAGAGAAGCTATTCGACGGCAAAAGTCACCGCCTTACTCAAGTACTAAAGGACAATTAGGATGTTGAAACGTTGTCATTTGAACTATTACTTTCTGCTTCGAGGCAGGATGGAAAGAAAGGAATGCCAAAAGAGGATTTGCAGTTTCCACGTGAATGCAAAGATGACGTTTAAACTAAAATGGAACAAATTCGACCACATCTTTAGCACACCTAAACAGCCAAATAAGGAGCCTGGGTGATTAACAAAACCTTTGCATTCAAAAACACACAACACTATGAGATCGTTCCACGCTTTTTGGTAAAGGAAAACAAAATGTCAAACTTTGACTTCTTGACAGGTGGGGGTAAGCAGACCCAAAATTGTATCCGTTTTTTCAGTGTTCCTTTGAACTATCAAAAATAATTTTTTAGAGTAACTGACATCATTATGAATGCACTGATGAAAAGCATTGTAACGAAACAAGCTAATATCGATGTGAACGGTATCAAGTGGGAAAGTTGGATGTATTTAATGATGCCTAGCAGATCTAAAAGGATATTTTAGGTTTTCCAGGAGTCTGAGTTTAAATTAAAAGCGAAGTCATTAATCTAGCACCAGGCTATGGAACTTGGGTAGACATCTCTCGTTACGGTTTTCTCGTTCCTCTATTGCAAACCTGCCGAACCGGATATTCTAATAACGTTCCGCATCCACTTCCGAACCATAAGATAAACCCAAACTATTTTATTAAAGCGGATGATAAAAGAACTTTCATGCAAAGCTTTATCTTTATGATTCACAGAACAAAGAATCTGGAGGAAATGTGTTTTTTTTAAAGTACAAATTGCCTAATCACCACCTCAACAAAGCGATTGATATAAACTTAGACTAAGATAAATTGAATGAAAGTTTTGTCGGAGTAATGCCTTTGGTTAAAATGAGATAGGTGGATTTCTCATAAAAATTAATTTCAATTCTGCTATAAGCTGGCCAATAGTATTCCAGTGAGTCACGTAGACGGTGGGGAGGGACTCTATGCAGGATGCATAAGCAGTTAAGCAGAAGCACTCTATCTAAGAAAAACCAGAAGTTAATCCCATAATTTGCATAACTGAAGACTGCTTTGAAGAAGGATTTTGTATGTGAGGACAAGACGAAAATGACCAATTTCAAATTGAGTTAAACTACCTCAAATTAATCGCATTTTTACTAGCCATTGAGATTATACTGTCAGTTGGGAATTGAATGGAAAATAATTCAATGCGTGATTTAAAGGATGAGCTAAATAAAACTTACTTCTAAATCATGGCAAAACAAATTTTGATTGCAAAATAAATAATTTGCCAATGCCCAACTAATTACTCGTAAACAAAATTTGTGTTATTTATTAAAAGCGGTTAAGTGTCTATTTTAAGGAAGGCATTACCCATTTAAATTTTCAAAGCTACTAAAGAGACATTGATGCTTCATCGCTTCCTACCCAACCAAGCGATGGAGTTTAAAAAACGCTTGGAAATATTGTCACCACTTCTGCTTTAATTGTTCAGTTTAGCTCATTTTATCATAGAAGTGCCGCGAACATTGCATGGCACAAATTACGACGACTCTTATTCCTTTGCTATAAAAATTTCGCTCTCGTGCGGAGACAGACAGAGGAATGAACAAGGCTTGATGCTGAATAATGCCCACTTATCAGTGAAGGCACATACATTTGCGCCACCTCTTGTGGGTGTTTCACAAAGCCTGCTGGATTTGGATATGCGTGGGGGGCATACTTGCCCATCCGCCCACCTGTCTACAAGTCTATCTAGAACCCATCTCGTCAACTGTCCGACAAATTAGAATGGGACATTGTCTCTAATAAATTCTCAGTAAGGTACATCAATTATCCGGGTGAATAAAGGAGAACAACACTTAAGTCGACTGCTCTTTTATCCGCCTACGCATTGTCGGGTTTAATTCATACTCTGCATTACCAATAAAAAGACTTTTGCCATTATCAACATACATTTCGTTGTCTCACTTAAAACTAGTAGTAAAAGAAAAGAAAACCAAAAGGTGTTTACTTGAGAAGATTGGATAGAAGCAGATAAGACGAAGCCAAAAGAAGCAGTGGACGCTGAGCAATTAAGCCAAACAATATTATGCTGCCAGAAATCGTTAATGTTCGTCAAAAATTTTAGACGTTTATTCTTGGATTAACCAGCATTATTTTGACAGCTGTAGTATCGAGCTCGGCCCACATTTTGGTGTACGGCCTTGCCCAAAATACACGCTACAAACTCGTAGAATTGGGCGCTATTGGAGACGTATTGCTGAGTGGCCAAAACGAAGGCATCGTTAGACCACCAGACCCGAATCGCTGCTATACAAAACTAAAACAGAAATATTTAGGGCGTGTTGCAGAATGAAATTTCCACCTCTGTCATGCACTGAATTTGTTGACCACAATAAATGTATAAGTTAAACAATTGCTGCCTTCGTGATCGTAAACATAGTAGCAAATGCAAACTTGTCCGTCCAATAACACTCGGCACACAGCTCATGGGTCAGTTTGGACACCAGCAACCAGGATGATAGGCGATGATTGTAGTTGACCAAACCGATAGCACGTATTGTGGAAGGTTGGAACAAGTCCAAAGCGACAAGTTCCCGACATAAGCCTCAAGGTAGTATGGACACACAGTGGTTTGGACTTCACTTCTGTCCCTGACATTCCCGATCGTAGTGATTCCTGCCCACCAATCCTACGATACACAAGTCACTTCTGTGGAATGCTTAGTGAGTGGTTAGCCAGGCTGGACAATTCAAGTACCAAGTCAGGAGACATGGCTCATCTTTGTGGGAGCAAAGCGTAAAAGCAATGTCGAAGTTGCAAATTCCCTGGAAGCTAGTGTATGAGATTGGGTGAGGCATGCAAAAATATTTCCTTTTAAGACATTGATTATGTATGTTATTAAGGCGTGCATAAAGGTTTAAGAGGCCTAGATTATAAGTTACTAACGGCTTCCACTCCGCGGATAATGTTCCCTTTCATTTGACCGGAGGCTCTGGTTTCACTTGAATGACTTGTAGGTGCATAAATTTTTTATTTAACAAGATGACTTTCCTAGGCGCCAAAATAAAGTCCAAACGCACTAAGATGCCACATATAATTTTAAAGGAAGTAGACAGCCGCTTGATGGAGGCGACGAAACTTACCCTAAGAGGGCAAAAATACTGATTTCTTAAGCAGTTTGTCGTAGCAAAATTTCGACCTAGGCAAAAATTCGTTGTGGAGAGCAATATCCATTGCGAAAACACCAAATGGGGCTACTGCACTTAAACCACTATTTTGTAAACATCTCGGAGCTATTTTGAGCACTCGAATTCGAGAGGATCGATTCCATGTCGACTGAACCATTAAGGTGTCAGTCTCTATGTAAATTCGATGGTTACAGACTCCTATAGAATGTATTGAGTTGGATACGCGCATAAAAAGGCTCCAATTTATAAAATAGTTGCAAGTTATCCTACTTATCCATATCCTCTTCAACTAGGGGATGCAATAATGGTTAAATGTTCACCGAAGAGTAGTAGAATTATCGATACTCACGTTAGCTTTGTGTCATTTCGGCTACCAAATTAAACCAATGGATAATCATTTTAGGATTCAAAACACCTTTTGTGAAGTTAGTCTGCTCTGTACTTATTTACTGTGCTATAAAATAAATGAGATACAACCAGCCATCCAGGCAAAAGGTTATGACACAAATCAACTTTTATGTTCCTAAAAGGAAATTTCCAACCCAAGCCTATATGTAGGCCTTGTAACTAAAAGCTTACCCATTTTACTAACTAAAACAAGCTTATTAATGTTTATGGTTTTTACTGTCTCAGAGGTAGTGAAGATCTCTGCTTCAACATCCTACCTCAAAGCATACTGGTTGAGACAATGGTGAGGACGGCTGATTAGGACGTTTTCAAGCCCGCCAACTGTCTTTAACGTGTAACATTTTGGCAGAGTCGTTAACTTTGCTCAGTCGATTGCACTTTGGCTTGTGGACGGACACCCCTGCATGCACGAATGGGGCCTTCTCTAGCTTAGGTATTTACCTCAGAGGATAATGTTTAAGTGAGCAAACTGCCTAAGCACTTTGTACACGGTGCATTCTGTGTCATGGCCAGCCATAATTAGTGCATGTGACTGCTAGATAAGTGGTAATTGCAGTGGCAAAGTACATGCAAAAAGCACAAGGGGGTGATTCAATGGAGGCGAAGTCGCCGTAATAAAAAGTTACCTACTATTTTGGTTTTGTGAGACGTACACCAAAAAGTCGTGCTTGAAGAAATTGGAATGTCTCTTCTTTTTAAGCATTAACTGATGGTTTTGGTTTAGCATCAAAAATATAATTTAACCTCGTGTTCTTGGTGGATTTACTTGCGGTGTCACACACATGTGACACCTTGATTATCCCACATGAGGTCTCCGTCAAAAACACATGACACTTAAGTCAAAATAATGTTCTAAGTCATGCGGCAAACAGACTGGCTGAGAGTAGAGGCAGATGTGTGTGTCTTATGCCATGAGCTTTGGACAAGTATGTCTCTTTACTCTCCTGGAACGATGCAATCCATTAGGATATTAATAGCTGCTAATAGTGCATTAAACAAGAAGACATTTTTATTACGGTAATGCACTAGCAGCAAAGGTGTTACTTATCTATTTAATGACCATCATAAAAGACTTTAAATTCTAGTAGAAGTGTGTTTAAGAAGTCTTCCTGAAATGCATCGAACCACAAATAGCGTTGACAAATATTGTTGAGACTTCATCAAGGGCCCTAATACGTTTCTTCTTATAATCCACTTAATTTTACCTGAGTGGGAACATAACTCTGGCAACGACAGGACTTATCATTAGAGTGGATCACTAAGGTTTTATCCACCTAAAATTGGCGAAGCATAATTGCGTGCTGCCTGATTAGCCGTGAGTTAATGTAACAGTGCCATTAAAATCCCTCTTACTGATGATAATGTCGTTGTGATGAAACTCTTCACTATACTGCGATTGCAAATGACCGACCATTCAATGCAACTCCTCCAGAGTACCAACAAGTGGGCTCTCTCATTTAGCCAAATGTCCGTAGTTTGGGGACGCCTTAGAAGAACCTGTCTTGAGTAAAAAGGGCACCGTTTCCATCATAATATTGGTCCATTTTGGTAGAGAAGCAGAACTTGATCGTGTCCATTGCTCACATGTCATTAAGGCTGAAATCCAATATACTAAAGGTCCCTTAAAATTGTGATATGTGAGTTCTGATTTTCCAAACCCTCTAACTAGCCACCCTATTCAGTTTTCTCCCCACCTGTGTTCAGTGGTGATTCGCAGAATAAATTTATGCTTTATTTTATGCTAAAGCTCTGGTTGAACTAAATAGTTCTGACTCTGATTATCATGCTCTTCTAATAGCAGATAATGTAAGTGCCCAGTCATCTTACTTTCAACATATTTGCAGTCCTATTTTGTCTCACTCTGTCCAGAGCTGCCAAACTTGCTAATATTGTCTCATTGCAACTCAATTGTTCCCTCTGGTCCACAAATTGTGGGTTAGACCCTGTTTATTTGACAAAATTATTACTTGTAACGTCTATTATTAGAGGTCTGCATCTCATTGTGACAGCCCTTGCGTAGGTGAGATTCCCAAAAATGTTGGTTATGAATGAGCTTTTGTGAGGGTTTATAAAAAAAGCAGATTTTTCAAACAAATGTGCTGATTACTACTCCTCTTTTTTTGCGATTTACACGATTTATGAAAGGCATCAATGCGTCAGTTTATGATTGCACCAAAGGGACGTGCTGATCACTGTTCTTAAAACTGATTCGTACTTTTGTGAATAAAGAATGATTTTGTAGCCACTACAACCTTGCAAAAGGTTAATGCTTTAGTTAAAAAAATGACTGCTCTCTAAATCTTATCCTTAGAATGCCAAAATCCGATTAAGCTGTTGACGCTTTTACGAGAAAAATCTTTCGTAAATTCAGTTGAAGTCGCCTCTTTTAAGGCATTAAAGCAGTTTAAGGCTGAGAAAGATTGATCTTGGTTCCGATAGAAATTTATTACTTTTAATTGTTACTTCCATGTGCATAAGAACTTTGAAGCTAGGCTAGGCCGCTAGTACGTAAAATGTTATGTGGGAAATTATATGCTTGCTGCGATGTACTTGCTGTACTCGGTTTCTGAGTTGCTAAATAAATTTTCTGTCACAGAATGGCATAGTGTAGCGCCACCAGATTCCTCTAGAGGCAAAAGAAGACACGAACTTAGAGCACAATAAATACTATTAACGTAAAGGGGGTCTGGAAGCTAACGGTACAACCTAGAGGCCACGTCGCCTAGTGGACACACAGTGGCAAAGCTCTTAATTTGACAGTTTCTAAAACAGACTGTTTACTAGCATTGTTGAGAATAAACTGTCGCTCAACTATAAGCAGGTGGATGGAAAAGGAGTAGACTTGAACGTCAGTGCCTATTGAACGTTCAAGTCCTCCTCACTTTAGAGTGTACTTGTATTAGAGGCAATGTGATATTCCAGTGAGTCAGTTGGACAATTATGTAATCACGACAGTAGACAAAAAGAAAATACAGTAATGAGCAGGTAGACGAGTTGCCAAATATAACAGATTAAACTCATCACTCCTCAACATATTCCCTTAACCAATGGGCAGATTTTCCATGTTATTTAGTCAGCCCAACTGTTCCCTCAGACTTTACGAGATCAACAGTTGTTTCGCGAATCACATGCAAGTGTGACCAATGGTCGTTGATGGAGCTCATAATCTTTTCCTCACTTTCACTCTCTTAGCCTATTGAAGGCCCATTTTTAATTTCTGCGAGTTGTTCTATTAGAAGGCGTATTAAAATTGACAGCGAGAAATAGAATTCCTTCATTGTTTGTCTTCGTGGGCTAAATGGATCACCTACAAATGCAACCCATTTGTGATTATTTAAATCCAGATAAAATGTATGGATTTCATGGCCCACCAAGATGTCTGTTTTTCCACCACTTATCCTCAAGGACTGCTCTTTGGGCCATTATTTCTCTTCTGTATTTGCCTTTCATCTAGATAGCTCAGCTTGGCTTAAAGGCCCAATTCAGTAGCAGGTCAAAGAATCACTTTGCTTATTTAGTTATGTAAAATCTACTATCTGTTTCAAACCTCACAGGGAAGACTTAGGGCAACTCTGGCTGCTGAATCTAAAAGGTCTTCGCCCTTAGAAAGCCTCGTAATGCGACTTAGAGGTCAAAGGTCCCCCTAGGAAACTAGACCGAGACTAGAGTTTCGTCTTGCAAGGAAATTGCATTAAGGAAGGGGGATCGTATACTCATCGTGAGGTAACTTTATGAAGGAAGTTACTAGTTTAATCAAACCTTTCCTTTAGTAGAGAGGTAGAAGAGGTTTCATTAATAGGAGCCTTAAGTGCTTCTTAAGCCAAAATGATCTACTAAACACCCTATTTAACCATTACATCTCATATAAACAGACAAGAAATAAAAAGGTGTGTTGCCATCGAAATAGTGCGACTGCTAAAATGCCTTCCAGACCCGTAGCTTTGCAACAAATGTTAAATATACCTTTTCAAACCACCTACTACTTTTCACCACGGCAACAGTTACGTTCTCGTTGGGACACGTGTGACGCGCTTGGCCAGTCCAGCAGTTGTAAAAATTTTCAAATTTATATGAATACTGGCGATTGAAGTTGTAAGGACACACCTACACCTCTCCACTCTTCGAAAGGGGACAAACAAATTAAGTAACTTAGATTCGCTATTTAGATAAGCCCAGTAAGAGAACAACATAAATTGCAGCTAAATATTTGAGAGTCAGTTTGGGGAGCTTACAACCCATTTTACTGCACCCTATTTAACATTGCAGTGCTTTGATTGGCCCTTCGTTTTAACTTTGCGATCCCTTGAGGATCCAATTCCGCACTTTCGTTGGGTGATATAGCCCCAGTCTAAGCCAGCAGTGCCTGCCGCAGCAATTCTGCATGTTAACAATGCATGCCCTCTCGTGATGTTAATAACTTTGCTGACTCCGGGAAAGTTGCATGGAGTTGTGTCCAGTTGATTAAAAAATCCGTTGACCATAAAGGTTGCGAATCCGGTCGTTGACAAATTAATGATCAGTAAATCAAACTGGCTATAAAAAGGGTGAATTCCGGTCTTTCAAGCAACGACAGCTAAGACGCCTTTTTAAACTCATCCTCGTACAATTCAACTGTACAGAACGGGTTCTTTCGTCTTCGTGGAAGCCTAGAGGCAACAAAGTACTATTGATTGTCAACTCAAGGATTCAGCAAACTGTCGACTGGCTGGATGGCAAGGAAATTAGAAAATAAACTGGATAACATTGGAAAAGCATAGGTACCTAATGGCTCTACACCTTTTGTAGACTGCCATCAATTTTTCAGCTAAGCATATTAGCATAAGGCTGATAGTTTTTCGGTAATTTTTGAAGCGAAGTCAAATTTACTCCAAAATATAGCGTACCAGAACCGATTATGCAGGAAAATAGAAACACATGTGCTTCATTACATTTGACTTAAAGTTAACTTGAATCTAAGGCAAGTATAGTGACACTTTTTAAATGGTGCAAATTTTGCCAAGATTTTAGTAATTTGGCGGCCTGTTAAACTCTCTTGAGTCTCCACCTTTGTGATTCTACTGTGTAGTATAAAATTCAAGCCATGTTCATGCCCACTTCAGTCCTTCCTTCGGAATGGAAGGCAAATCTTCTACCTTGATCCCTGTTAATAAATGCTAACCCTTAACTTGGCGAAAGAAGGTCATATCCCGAGGACGATTGCATCGGGAACGATTGTCAGTAGAAGGTTTGGAAATGCCATCTAACCCTGTCAATCATCCCAGTCGTATGTTCTGCAGGAAGGCTGCTTCCACCCAAAGTGATGTGAGACGCAAGTCGTCTCAGCAATCCATTAAGGAGCTGTCTGCGGTGCTCGTGCTAAAATAAACCCTTAATTAATTTTCTCTTTCCTCACCACCTGGATATAACTGGGAACACTGGAATAAAATCCATTGTTTTGAGTGTGAGGAGACTCAAAGGCTTAGCCCTGCAAAACCATTTCTATCCTGCCTTCGTTAGATGACACAAGGTAAGTACAGTGTTTATTCGATTAGCAATGGACGCGACTTTTATGCTATAGTTCTTCTAAGAAAGAAAGTGGCTGGATAAAACCCTCATCACTTATTTTACTCTGCATTTGGTGATTTGAGCACTTGTTCCCTGCAGAGTGTTTTCTGCTTGGTAAAAAGGGTCTGTTTCACGCCATTAGTCCTCAGCTCGCATCACCCAAGAAGAATTTAAGCCTAGCCTGTAGAGGAAGTCACTACTCATGGTCATTACCTCCCATTTCCTCCTCCTACCCTTCTCTGATATATTTCGTTACACTCGGCTGAATCGCGCTTCATTTTAAAGTCGCAGTGACCTGAAGCTTATTTTTTCGCATTTTATCTATCATAGAAGTAAAAGCAAGTCATAAATTAGCCCTTGCAAAGTTCAGCTACGTTAGAAGACTTAGGATCTTAGACAAATAACTCATTAAAGTAATTTAGTTTTGGCTGTAAAGCAAAACCTAGCTTCGTGGAGCAACAAAAGCATGAGATGAGTGCATAGTCCACTGCTTTGCAGTTGCTGCCTGCTCCTTCGATAGAGTTGTCTTCGTTGACTCTAAGGACGACATATAAGGAAATCCAATGCAGTTACAATCTACTTCGAGCCATCTTCAAAGGCTGTCGGATAGATTCCTACGATTTGGGACAATTGGCTCTCTAGAGGATCAAGATAAACGAATAATAAGAGGATGCTGTTTCTCTTGTAGAAAAAGATGCTACTTTTTCGCCCACAAGGAGCGGCGCAGATTTCCATAACTTTGTGGACAAAAGGTTAGACGATAACCAATGGAGTTGATATTGTACTGCTAAAGATGATGGTGTTTGTAAGATGTGAGATTGTTCCTAGCCATGTTGGTCCAATCAAGAAGAGCGAGAATTCGGTTGATTGGGTCGAGGTTAAGAAGGTAATTTGCAGAATAAGCAAAGCAATCCTTAATAAAATATGGAAAAACCATCCACAAAATAGCCCTTAACATACGAATCAGTAGCATATTTTCTCTCGAAAGTTCAATACTTATTTTTACTTCAGCAGTTAGACACGCATATATGAGCACACTCAAATTAGTTCTAATTTGTACTTCTTTCCTCATCTTCTACAAGCTCTATCTTTTCAAAACGATCCTTTTAGATGAAGTTGGCACAGAGAGTGCTCTTTCCTCGATCCTCATTGTAGCAGATTAATCCTTTTTTCCGAAACTTTTTCCGGATGAGAGCATAATTTTTCAGGCAAAAATGAATAAGACACGCTGTTATCAAGACGCTCTTCATTTCCACTCCATTCACAACCATCTTCCAATCAAGTAGCACTTTGGTCATGGATAAGTTGTCTTAGCTTTTTTTTCAAAGTTATTCACGTGGACATAGCAATTACTTGGGCCGTCAAGACTTCAAGGACTTGCTCTGCATTCCAAAATTACGTTTGCTTCTAGTTCCATAGTAATATTCCCTGCCCTAGCCTCTTGAGACTTCCTTGAGGGCAAAAGAAGCTGTAACTCCAGTATATTTTAAATACTGTCGAAATGGAGAAGGACTCGGGGCCAGTTGCACTCAAGGGATGTACATTGGTGGAAACTCCCATGCTCGTTGCAAAACCGGGAGCTAAACAAACAGCCAAAGCATCGCACTAGCATGCACTCATAAAAATCCATCACATTCTACTGTCGATGGCATTTTGGTAATCACATTAGAAGCAGTGGGTGGCTGATTTGCCTCTTCTTAAGTTGCGGAACTAAATTGTCTCTGGAACAAAACTATGCTTATCGGTGCATTACTACGTGACTTCAGAATTCAACGGAGCAAATCCGCATAAAAGAATAGGGGACGACTACAACCTCGGGCATAAAAATCCTGTTGCTAAGTTTTATGTTATACACAAACGGCATCGTTGAATGCCACCCCAATTCTTCCTTGTACCAAGTCATTGTTTACGCCACCTGGATGTTTATGTTCATACCTGATAATTTAACTTATCTGCCAAATTAATTATAGCCAAACAACTTTCCTTGCATGAAGCGTTTTCGCTAAAAAGTTGAATAAAGCTCGACTGAATACGGTGTTCAACCACACCTGGATTTCTGAGACAGGAAGCTCAAATGACATTTATGACCGCCAAAGTGTAGAGAGAAATATGCTGCCATTTAAACAAGTCCGAGGCAGATGGAGGCCTAAGTGAGACCGAATGAAATAAGTAGAATGGGCACCTCAGTCTTCACGTGAACGACGACGCCATTATTCTTCCTCATTATGCTAATATCACTAGGCACATACACAAGGTTATCTTGAGGACACAAATTGTAGCACTTCTCTAACCTACCCAAACGGCCAACTAGGAAACCTAGATGGTAAAAGAAATCTTCTCATGGAAAAATACCTTACACTGTGACACCATTCCGAGCTTTTTAAGTGGAGATAAGCAAAATATCCTGCTTTGGCTTTTGACAGCTAGAGGTAAACAAACCCAAAATTGTATCTATTTTTAGTGATCCGTTGAGATGTTAAAACTGAATTACTCTGGTGGAACAAAAGTTTGTCGAGAAAACTGTTGTAAATGAAACGGGAGTGGGTGCATTTGCTAATTTTAAGTTGACCTAGAAGGAGATGGTGAGTATTTTGCAGTTCCTACAGAATCTGGGATGGAATTCCCATTTCAGCATCATTATTATACATTCTACAACAGTAAGTCACATCCTATCATGGTGTTTTGCTGTACTGTTGTAATTTAGCCGACGCAGAAGTCCGGTAACCGTCCTACATTCTATTTTAGGGCAAAAGGTACACTCAAAGTAAAATAGAATTGCACAGAAGCGGACAATAAAAGACATTTTATCTTTCGACATGAGAAATTTTACAGTCAACTCTTAGTAAATGCAATTAAAACATTTATGAATTCCAGCGAGTTAAGAAAATCCTGACCAGTACTCTTTCGGGAGAAAAAGTCGAGTCGATTTCTTACGGGAATTAATTTAAAACCTAATAAAATAACTGTAAGACATAGCACTCACGATCTAGGACTTTGCCAGGGATGCAGGAGCGCTTTACATCAGAAATGACAATAGTTCCTTTGAGTATTTGTATAACTAAAGATTATTTTAAAAGTCGAGTTCATGTACTTGAGCAAGCAAAGCCAACAGACCGGAAATGGATTTAAGTGAAAAAACTGCTCTTACATGGCAAATCTTTTTCAACTGGAAGCAAACATTAATAAGAAATTAATTGGATAAAACCCAAAATAATTCATTGCAACTGAAATATGTTTCGGTTTATAAGTTTAAAATTGCCCATTTATAAAATGTATTGTTCATCCAAATTTCCGGAGTTATTCAAAAGGAAAGCAGTTTTTTCCTTTGTTGTCTGACTGGACGGGAGCGACGAAAACGAGAATAATTGGGCTCAGCAAATGCTTGATTGGTCTATCGAACTATAAAACTGATTCATACTAATTCCATTGTCCAAGTTTTTTCATCAAAACATTCAAAACACCTCATTAACAGTGAGAATACTCATGCATTCACAGAATGGGCAAAATGTGACCACCTTATCGTGATTTTTCCTCCTAAAATTTGAGGGCCCAGTTTTACCCACGCTTAAAACACTCGGGGCTTTTTTCTTCCTAGGCCGTTCCATTCCAATCCACTGAATTCTATCCATGCTTCTGATGGAATCGTATCCGTCAGAAATGTGTGCGCCACATTCAAGAGAAGTGATGGTAGCGCGGTAAAGGAAACAGTAGAGCGCAAAATGCAAGGAATTAACATTTGTTTATCCCTTTATGTGCCCACCTGCCAGCATAAAATTCTGACTGTTCATTTCAAAAGGGTGCATCTGAAAGATCATTTTCTTCTCAGTTAGAAAGATCGAAAAATGTGACTGTCTTAAAAGGACCAGTTGGTGACACTGAATATCTCGGTCCGAAGCGATGAATTGTTGGAGAGAGAGGAGCACAATAAGAAGGTAGCTTAATTTAGGCAGGCAATTGTGCATCGAGTGTCGATCCCACCAAGCACACAGGTGCCGATGGGCGCCAATTGCAAGTGAAGGCAGTAGCTGCGACAGTGTTTGTCTCTTACCAATAAAGACAACAACAAGGTGTCACCATCTTGCCCAGTACTACAGCCCGCTGGCCTCATCACTTCTAACATTGCACTCAGTCGTCATTTGTGCCTAAATACATTGCACTTCAGAGATATTCCGCCTCCTAAAACAAACAATTGAAGAAAGAAAAGATTGATTTCAGCCTGGTGCATTTGCCTTGAAATCGAGTCTGAATCTAACTTTTTTGCTATTGGTGAAGTATGCTAAAAGCCAAGGTACTTGACTCAACTAATGCAAATAATGGGAAAAATTCCACTAAAGGTCGAGTTGGCCTAGTCAACTTCAAAAAATCACATTCTCATCACCTGAACCATCTGCTTTTATCGAAACTAAACAATTTGTCAGAAACCAAATTTTAAGCGAAGAAGCATTTAACGCAAATTCTGATATTGTCTAGCTTAAGTCACAACAACTCTCACTTCTTAGCCAACCACACCTCACTTGTGCGAACCGGTTCAGACAGATAGAAGGACAAGCATGCTGCTAAGTAATGTCCACTTATCAGCTGCAAAACCATTCTCCACACTCTCCCATCCTACAAGTGTGTTAACAAAGCTCTCTGGAAAAACAGTGAAATACTGCCCACCAGCCCACTCACCTAAGTGTCCGCAAGCCTGTCTGGCTGTCTATCGCATAGATCGCCGAATAACGGGAATATCACCTTGTGGTTATTGCATTCTCAATCAGGTATGAAAATTACTTCAATGTCTGACGGCAAATAAACTACTCCAACACCCGTCTACGCATGTTTTGATGTCTATTTTTAAATGCTACCCTTAAACGGCTTTCTTATTATCAGCAAATCCTATTCGAGATCCTTATTTTGAACTTAAGTTTGTGCTAAAGAAAATTGCTTTGATGTCAACTTACGCTGCAAAAATAGTTAACCGTAAATGGCATTATATTAAATAGAGTTACTAGGCACTGGAAAAATTAGCCAAAAATGTTATGCGATTAGAATTGCGTAACATTCATCATTCATTTAAGCAAAAGTTAGTGGTTAGAAGGAAGTTTAACTCGAAACCAATTTAAAATCATTTTATAAACAGTGGCCTTGAGTTTGACTGACACTACGATCTAGGTCCCTGCCCAAAAATCATGCTGTCAAGTTGTAGAAGTGGACGTTATTGAAGACGTACTGTTGATTGGACAAAACTAGGGCAACGTTAGACCACCAGACCCGAATCGCAGCTATACAAAAGTAAAATAGAAATATTTAGGGCGTGTTGCATGGTGAAATTCCCACCTCTGTCATGCACTGAATTTGTTGACCACAATAAATGTATAAGTTAAACAATTGCTGCCTTCGTGATCGTAAACATAGTAGCAAATGCAAACTTGTCCGTCCAATAACACTCGGCACACAGCTCATGGGTCAGTTTGGACACCAGCAATCAGGATAATAGGCGATGATTGTAGTTGACCAAACCGATAGCACGTATTGTGGAAGGTTGGAACAAGTCCAAAGCGACAAGTTCCCGACATAAGCCTCAAGGTAGTATGGACACACAGTGGTTTGGGCTTCACTTCTGTCCCTGACATTCCCGATCGTAGTGATTCCTGCCCACCAATCCTACGATACACAAGTCACTTCTGTGGAATGCTTAGTGAGTGGTTAGCCAGGCTGGACAATTCAAGTACCAAGCCAGGAGACATGGCTCATCTTTGTGAGAGCAAAGCGTAAAAGCAATGTCGAAGTTGCAAATTCCCTGGAAGCTAGTGTATGAGATTGGGTGAGGCATGCAAAAATATTTCCTTTTAAGACATTGATTGTACATATTATTATGGCGTACATAAAAGTTTAAGAGAATTAGGTTTAATATTTGGATACCGTCGATCAGGATGACAGGCGATAATAATCGTAGACGCTTGCAACAGCGAGCATTGTAGAAGAACGGTACCAAACCGAAGTGGCAATTCCTCAACATACGTTATAAGGAAGCATAGGCACAGTTATTTGAGGTCCTCTTTTGACTCTAACGTTCGCTACCGTAGTCTACGATGCGTGGGTTGTTTCTGTGGAAATTTAGTTAGTGAATAGTCAACGAAACTGGGCATTTCAAGCACAGAATCAGGAGCTAATGCCTCTCTGTGTGGGTGCAGGGGCTAATAGCATTGTCAGAATAGCAAATTTTCCGGCAGCTTACGCAACAAACTAGGTGTATTATGGAAGGAAGTTTTCGATTCGTGCATGGGATATTTAAAGAGTGCATAAATCGTATAGAGGACCTAAGAAAATATATGCATTTCTTCCAACCGATGGACAATATTTTCTTCATATTGTTGAAAGTCTCGTTTTTGCTTATAAGGGGCCGTGTTTAGATAAAAATTTTGTTTTACTGCATGACTCTCTTAGTCTCTAGGGCAGTCCTTATCTCTGTTCACACTGTTCATGCCTGTTATCACTTAATTTAGTTGTACTGAGATGTCCACTGATCAGTTGTTGAACAACAGCTGCACACTTAGACTTTGTTTTGCTTTAGGCAACCAATTTATCCCAGGAGCCCATCATTTTAGGCATCAGAACACCCTTTTAAAGCAGGTTACTCTGTGCTCATTTTGCAACAAATTAATACAAACAAGCTCATTTGTCCATCCAGAAATAAAGGGGTTGACCCAAGTTGATTATTACGCCCCTAAGATTACGGAGACTTTTTTGAGAAAATTATACAATCGCATTGTCACACATTTGATTGCCCAGGGGACAGGCGCTGGCTTAGCATCATCATCTCACCTCGATTGCTTCAACATTAAGGCTGGATTAGCCCCTGGGGTGGATCCACAACTTTGCGTATCTAAACACCATTTGACCTTCGGATAGGATAATTTACTCGCTACTGCATGCATAACTTGGACCTTCCTTGTCCTTCAGCAAGTCCCTTTTGCGAATCCATTCTGTGCCTTGCCGCAGGATGTTTTGTATGCTATTGGAATGTCGACGAGGTGATTCTAGAATCGCGCGTGCTGTATGCCGCTAGAGGTCATGTTTGTCAATTCGACAGTTAAGTGACAATTACGATAGTGAAATATGTGAGAAAAGCAGGTGTAGGCGTATAAAGACAAATTTTTGCACGGCTATAAAATGTTTTATCACTCAAGTTACATTTGTCCATCTTAACTGTGAAGCACTGCAGGTGCATGAAAAATTGGCCAAATAAAAGATTTTTTGGTGTAGCAGACGACAGTATGAAAATTCGCGTTTAAACAAAGCGCGATCACATGCACAAATATGCACGGCCAAACACTTTTCATCTTGAAGATGACATAGGTTCTTCTCCATCGTATGCATGAAAAGCGCCATCTTTGCCTCTGGTTATTTTTTCGTAAAACCATCCCAAGTTTTGTCTCAGAAGGTAATATTTAAATTAAAACTAACTAAGCACTTTGCACATTGCAGGGTTTGTGTCGCGGAAAGCCGGAATTACTACACAGGACTACCAAGTAAGTGATAATTACAGAGATGTGCGAAAAGTACATGCGGGCAATTAACTGGACGTGAAGTCGTCGTGATGACAAAGTTGCCCACCATAATGATATTGCAGCGGTGACCGTAAAAGCCATGGTTGAAAAGAATTAGGATGGTTCACTTCGTAAGTTATTGGCTGATGAGTCAGTTTAACAGCAGATACTAAATTTAATTCTGTGTTCGTCACTCCTTAAGGAGCTGACTAGAGGTCTCGGTTTTACCACCTGGGTTTGGCATCACGCGCAAATGTCCAGTCCTTTAACCGCATGTGACAACCGAGTGTTCTGAGTCCTGAAGTAATTGGACTGATTGGTAGTAAATGGGAGAAAAGAACTCAAGGAAACCTCAATCTCTTGACGCTCCTGTCACAATTATATTGATAGAAAGATAAATGACTGGTGACGGCATATCAGAACAATAAAAGTATTACAAAGTGGTGAGGACCCAGTAGCAAATGCGCTAATAACACAGTTAAAAACCACTATGGTGGTCCAAAAATGCAACCTAAACAAAATATGAGAAGCTCCTTCGACCAATGGCAATTAGCAAAGAACGAGATCAAATTTGGTCTTTACTTTCACTCACCAAATCATCCTGACTGGCTTTATGATTCTCAAGCCAGAAATAAGGTTAAGCAAAACCTTTTTACCGCTGAAAAATAAAGTGATGTCTTTATAAAGTATTCTGACACTTTTTCTTTGATGTCGCACATATTTTTTGCAGCTGAAACGTAACCCTGGGAACAGCAGAACTTATCGTTGAGTGGATCTCCCAGATCTGTGCTCACCTAATAATGGCGAGGTACAATTAGGTAATCCCTGATTGTTTGTGAGCTTGCATAAAAGTGTTATTAAAATCCCTTTAACTGGTGATTGAGGCGTTACGATGAAACTCCAGCAGCCTGCAATTACAAATGACCGACCATTTCGGTGCAACTCCTCTAGGGTTTTAGCACATAAAATCTCAAGATTCGCGTCTACTGTTAATGCCAACCGTGTTTTGTTCACCTGGCGAACTGCAAGTCGTTTAGTAAATGTGTGAAGGGTACGTGTTTTGCAAGAAGCAGGAAATTATTTCGATCATAACATTTTGACAGGAAAACATTTTTAATCGCGCCTACGGCCTGCACGAATTCATAGATAAAATGAGTACAGTTTATGTGACCTTTGAAAAATAGTAGCTTTAAAATGCATGAGAGGTAATGTTTTTTGACAGCGATGATTAGATTCCGTTGCAACTGTCTCATTAATGCAAGAATTCAAATCTGTTAGTGTGTTCGGCTATCGTCCCAGTTATGTTCGTAGTAAATTTTATAGTAAATTCGCCACTTTAATGGCAAATTTCTGGTTGGTCTAGATCGTTCTATCTTTGCTAGATAGAAAGATGCCACAAAATATCGGGAACAGATTTTGTGCTTCCAAATGAAAATATCCTCGTTAAGTTAAAAATTTTCCTGTACTGTTCCTTCAGATGTATTGGACGAGCCGGCTTGTCTCGTAAAAATTCTATTGTTCCATTTGATCTGAAAATGGTGAGCTAGACCTCTTGAATGGCAAATTTATTGTGTTGCGTTTACCAGGAGAAGCCAACAACCCTCTCTAATGGAGCAATGATAGCTTGACAGTAACTATGAGCTTTAATGAAGGATTTTCCTCATCGATAAACAGGAGTTTTACACCACATTACCTAATAATGCTTCCTCGACTTAGGGTTTGGATGAACATTACGAGCAATCCTCAGTTCTTTTTTAATAAAGTGAAATGTGTGGATTTATGCTCTAAAACATACCTTGGGAACCCATTTGGGATCCACCACAAGCTCTAATTTCGTTAAAGGTAAATGCGCAACCGCTTTAAGGATCAAACATATTTTTATGGAAATAATGCACGTTTAAGTCCAAAGGTGGCTGTTCAAAGGCGGCATCAACCATTCACTCCAATCAAACCACATGTAGATTTGGCATGTTTTTGGTCATGCCACGCTCTTCGGAGTCCACTTTTCCAAAGCTGTCTAGCAAGATATATCCAGATATAACTACTGGCTGTTGGAAGGGTTTATTATCTCCCCCTCAGTTTTACCCTTTCCACACATTGCAAACAAGTTCAAGTTCTTTTGTGGTTTCTCTGTTAGAAGGGACATTTCAAAAGCTACCAAGAAGGCGACTATGCAATTGGCTGATTTTCAACGTCGAAAATCGCCTTCATCAGATCGGAACTGAGCTAACCCAAGTAAAACAAGAAAAATATATTCAGTTTATTGTAGCATCTATTTTTGTCACCTATACTCATGGAGCGCCTTTTTGGACCATTATTTCCCAGTCTTAACGTACGTCCATCTAGGCAGTCTAGCCCGACGTGGTGACCCAATTTCAGTAGTAGATCTAGGAGTCTACTTGCATCTTTCAGATGTGCAAAAATATCAGCTGCTTTCAGTCCTCAAGAAAAATAATTTAGACATTTCTGGTTCCGTTTATTTTGGTCGGTCGCAGAGTGAACTTTACTCCAAAACTGATCGTCTTAATTCCTCCAAAGTTTAAGGTGGCTGTATAATTGTTACTGGATAATAGTATTCAATATAATGCTTCCTTATGGCAATGGAAAATGCTCCCACACCAATTAGATTGGCAATTCAAATTGCAAAGTTAAAAAGAAAACGAGCCCCTCCTGTGTCATTTTCCTTTTGCAGCCATTGTGAAATAAATTAAAGTAACAATGAATTGAGCATCAAAGGGAGCATAATTGGTGTTTTTATAGATCCTGGAGCAAATGGAAAGCTAAAATATTATTCCAAACATTTTGCCTTCACTTCTGCACATCGTCGAATGTGCCTCTTTATGTAAATGGGTAAAGCTAGGACTCTTAATGATAACTTGCTAACATTCCTCAGGTGTTTTTCACCATTATTAGCAGAATAAGCGGTACATACCTGTTCAAGAGCAACCAAAAATAAATAACTGCTTTTCTTTCTGTTTAACTCTAAAATTAGCAGTCGTAATGACCATTTCTACATGGATGGTCTAAACCCGCAGTTTTGGGCTGGACTTTGTAGAAGTGAGGCGACGTCAAAGAGGTTTCATAGGTTACGGTGCCAAGAAAATTAGTGGTCAAGCCTTTCACTGAATCATCAGCACTTTGCACAGTCCCCTGCAGTTTTCGAACCTCTTTAAATGCAAAGATGGATGCTCAGAGAAAATGGAAATGCAGATTCTAAGTTATTTGCATAACTGAAACCAAGAGTTAGCAAAAACTATTGTGTTGTCACGTAGCCCACCATTTTCACTGAGCAGAGTCCTGCATTCCCCTTGATTAGCCCCTTATATCGAACAACACTACGTGGTCAGTGCCATAAGTGAAATATCAACGAATCCGCTGTGCCCTAAGTGTATTCAAGTGCAACCGAGAAGATATTCGACCGCGAAATCACCGGTCTCCACCGGCAGTTCCACTTGGTCTGGAGCTAAATCTTCCTTGAGAAGGTGTGCTGGTGAGGGCAATCATGCTGGCGGTCTTGTATGTCCATCGCCAACAAAGCCGTCCAAAAGTCAGTCTTGTGTGTTTGGATTCTACAAACCTGGTTGAGGCGGGACCTAAAATGCCTCTCACACCAAAATGAAGGTCCGAGCACCCCATTTAACTGTTACATCTCCCATGATAATGGAAGAAGTACATAGAACTTACTGTCTCTAAAAGAACTTATCAGATCAAATACTTTTTTGCCACTTGTTGTTACAACTAAGGCTTTTGATTTCACCTTAAATGAGCTACCATTTATAACCACAGCTCTACTAATGTTTGCGTCGGGAAAATGTCACAAGCTTGACCCCTCTGAAAGCAGTGAATAGGTTGAATGTCATCTGATTTGAACGCCGATGTGAATACAAAAACCTAGGTAGTTTAATGACTTCTGGTGCCTGGAATTGCAAGGATACTTCAACATCTTTTCCCTCAAAAGAGGGATAAACAAATAAATTGACATCAGCTTCAACATTTGACTTATCCTGAGCAAATAATCCCATTTCTAGTTTTGAATCGTCATTTTTGGTAGAAAAATTCAGGTTGGCTTTGATAGCTCCATCTTTGCTTAGACTAAAGATGCTAAAAAATTTCGGTCGACAGATTCTTGCTTCCAATGGAAAAAAATAACATCCAGCCGAAATTTTTTTTACGCTCTCCATTCAAAAGTATTAGGCAAGCTGATAATGTCCCGTAAAAATTTTGTTGTTCCATTTAATCTATAAATAGCGGCCTGGCCCTTTTTGACCGACGAAATTATTATTTACTGTGCTTACTAGAGGAAGTTATCACCTGCTTCTGATAGCACATGCGTGGACTGCACTCTATGATAGAGTGGCGACAACTTGGCAGTACTTATGAGGATTCATGAAGGAGCTTCCACACAAATGGGCAGGAATTTGGCACTGCATTATCTATTATTGCACGGATATTAAATTTTAAGAATAGGTTGGGCCATTGCTGAGTGTTTGGAGACCCACGAAGGAAACTTACAGCTTTTTATTACTTGCTGCTCTTTAGGCAAGACTGCAGTGATTTGCTTGACTCTTGGTTGTGGTGTTGCGGGCAATTGAAGATGCCCTCCTGCACTTTCGTTGGGTGGAGTGACCCCCAGCCCCGTCAGCAGTCCTCGCCTAATCATTTTACACGTTAGCGGTGTATGTTTTGTTCTAGTACTGTGAACTTTGCTAAGTTTAGGGAGAAAAAATAGAGCTTAAATTGCATAGTCTGTTTGCTAT
The DNA here is from genome assembly GCA_001923025.3 of Taenia multiceps. Lineage (NCBI taxonomy): Eukaryota > Metazoa > Platyhelminthes > Cestoda > Cyclophyllidea > Taeniidae > Taenia > Taenia multiceps. Next base: position 17,384,027 of record CM010313.2, on the reverse strand, counting down.
TTGGTCTAAAACAAAAGCTGAATTTGAAAATCGACTTTTAAAATGATGATTGCTGGTACTTCAAACATCTGCTATTTGTGTTGTAATGGGATCGGAGTTCATCCACGTTCGCCTTCGTACTCGTAGGAGGAGCAGAATACCTATATAAAGATTGTAATTAGGGAGGTTTGACACATATTTTACTCTCTTGGTCCATCGGTTCTTCGTTCAGTCATTAGGTGTGCGTTTACTGAACGTTTCTCCCCCAAAACGTACATTATACCCCAACGCGCTGCTGAATTACTCCTTCGTGCAAGAGTCAATCATGAGCTTGACCTTTATATTTTTGTGATAGCTAAAGTGCCAAAAAATCAACGACTTTCGCCGGTCGGCAATTAGTAACACGTAAAATTTTTCTCTCCATCCATGACCGCAGCATGTCAGTAGTTTGCTTAGCTCTTTATTGTAACGAAGAGGAATTTGAGATTTTCGGCATTACCCCTCCACCAGGTGAATTGGAGTGTGGGTGCAGTGAATTGTCCCAAATTTATCAGTGCGTCAGCAGCACATATTTTGCCCTAGTGGCATGAGTACAAATATCTTCAGGGTAGTGTTGGGGCAATAAGCATCAGTAACAGTCAAATGAAAGATTTACCAAATCATTAACTAGCTAGCCGTTGGAGGGCCGGAAGCCAAGTAAGCGACTATTAACATGTCGAAAGAATTAACGGGTCCCTTCCATTATTTGACAATTAGCAATTTCCTTCCTGGCTAATTAGAAATGAAACCGATATTTCTCATTTAAATTTCCAAGTGAGCTAAAATTTACTTTCAAACAAAGCACACCAAAATTAAAACTGCAACATACACTTCTTTGTTGATTAATTATTCTTCCTGCATTAATCATTCTGAAATGGCAAATTCGTTCGTCTCCAGTCAAGACTTTGACGTCACAAATGAGGATTTTGTAGAAGTGACCTTTCGAGGCCTTGTAAACTTATTCCACAAAGCCGAATTCCACCCAGGAGATGAAGTCACCACTCATGGTCAATCCTTCCTTCTTGTCATTCCCACAACCTCGTTCCCTCTTGCGGACTTTGAATTACGTGGCTACATCATGCTTAATTGTAAAGTCGCACCGACTTTACGCTTACAGATTTTGTATGTTCTCTAGTCTCAGAAGTAAAAGGAAACTGTACTTTGACTCAACCAATGTTTGATTAAGTTGGGAGACTTACAAATTCGGAGAGGCAGCTCATCATACAAATTCAGCTTAGGCTGTGAAACAAAGGCTGGCCTCGTAGAACATAAGCAATCAAGTAAAGAACTTTACCCCTCCATTCTGCAGTTACTGCTTGCACTTCTGATAGAGATGCCAATTTTAGCACCAAAAACGGTATAAAAAGTAAATGAACTGGAGACTTCTTCAAGTTATTTTCAACAGTTGTCAGATAGATGTGTACAGTTTAGGCCATTCAGTATTGTAGAAGACTAAGATAAAAATGGGAAAGTACTATTTCCATTGCATAGGAAGATTACACTTTTTTATCAATTGTGAAGGACTTGGGTCTGCTTAACTTCGCAAGTGAATGGAAAGGAGATAACCTAGGGAGCCAATGTTGAACTGCTATAGAAGATGGTATCGGCAGGAAGTGGGAGTGTTTCCAGCCTTGTCAATCCAGTCAGGTGAGGAGGCAGTATGTGCCGAACGACGGTTCACATGAGAATGAAAACTTATTTACAAAGCACTTTCCTTTGGAGTTTCAATACTTATTTTTCCTTCATTGGTTGGACCAGCAAATACTTGTGCTTCATTTTTTGATCTGTTTAAATTCTGCCAATGCAAAGGGATGTGGTGTGTCGTTTTCCCTTATAACTGGAGCTGGCACCGCAAGCGCTGTTCTCTTCAAAGCTTAATGAGGCGAGTTTTCTCATTTTCTACATACGCGATGGATTAGTTCGTACAACTAACTTCTGATTAAACGGCGATTTGTGCATGAATAAGTAGTTCGAGATCTCCATCAAAATTACTAAAGTGGGTTAAAAGATTCCTTAGATTATTCAGGACCTTCAGAATTCACTTTGCCTTTTAGCAAGGCTTTTTCCTCTTTAGTACTGTCCCGCCATCCTCCTTTCCGAATCGCAGATTAGGAATAAGGTTTTACTTGATAAGAAGTGCATACTCTGTATTAATTGCTGCCATTATCTGGACGAAACTATATAAAATGTGAGATTGCTTTTTTCTCTTTAAACAAACAGTGTTTGCGAATGTGATAAATAGTTTGGCAAAAAGGGAATTTTGGAACCCTTGTGCAGATAATTGTCCCCATTTATGCTCTTGAAACTTTTTTTTATTTTTCTGGATCTGCTACACTTTTGTGACTGCGTTATCTATAAACTTGCGATTTGATTAAAGTCAAATTCCATCCTTGTGTGAATTCTTTAGTGTAGTTTCCGGAAACTTCCTTGAATGCGAAGGAAACATCATGCTTTGGATACGGAGTTACTGGCACAACCCGATGATCAGGCCATGCGGCGGAGTCTTCAGTGACTTGCTACAGAGACTGTACTTTTTAACAAACAATTGCAGTGTTGTACGAAGTTACACTCATTAAAACCCTCTCGAATATGCTTTAACTGAGATCTGCTAATCATACTAGAGGCTTTTTGGGTAGCAGAACTAAAGTGCCCTGTCGCTCCTGTAGTGTAATTCGATGTGCATATTCTACTAAAGCGTAAATCTATCAGCCGCTGCAATGCTACATTATTTCGGCATATAGCGGGTGCTTCTTGAAGTAGAGGACAGGGAATGATCACTACCTCGGTCATAAAACTCGTCCCTCGATTGGTCGTATCTTATGCATAATAGACACTGGTGAACGCCATTCTAATCCTTTTTCTGTAAGCAATCATTGTTTACGCCACCAATTTGGCTGTGTTTATGCCTAATTATTTAACTAAACCAAAAAATCAGTTGCAGTTATACTCTTTCCTTATTGCGGAGTTTTGTGTTGAAGGGCCAGTAAGATTAAACTCGAAATATTCTAGATATTAATGGAATTAAATGATTTGGTAACACCATCCCACCCTGTTACCTTGTTGGTGTTCAACCACGCCCTGTGTTTTGGAGCACAGAGGCTACTTAGTAGCAAAAGTCATTATGTGGCTGATAAAGTGCAATCCATTTGGGAAGGTATTTTCTCTTCCTAAGTAGAAGGAAATCTAAATGAGTCTGACTAACTGGCGAAAGGAAGATAGACAGTTTGTGCGCAAACAGACAAGAAATATGAATAACATAAAATCTCAGCATCTCTTCAGCACACATTGACGGCCAAATGAAAAGCTTGGGTGATAAGCAGAATTCTGTTTTGTAAAACATCTAACACTGTGGGATCGTTACAGACATTCTGTAGAATAAAAGCTAGGTGTCAAACTTTGACTTCTTGACAGCTGGAAGTATAAAGATTCCAAATTGCATCTGATTTTCAGTGTTTCTCTGAGCCATCAAAACTTATCATTTGTAGCGTTACAGACTACTTTGGATGCTACGATAAAAAAAGCATGGTGGAACAAACGGGTGTCAGAGAAAATGGTCGAAATTGGAGGGAAGTTAAGTGCATTCACTGCTGCTTAGTGGACTCAAAGAAGCAGTTGAGTTCCCAAGCATATTTTACAACATTTGGGAAGAGTTTGCTATCTTAGCGCCGGAATTCGTTTATCCCATAATGGCATATCATTGGAATTTCAACGGAAATCACTATTTGCGATTCTACAAATCTAAAAATCCTCATAACGTTGTCCATGCATTCCCAATCTAGAAGGCGAATTTGAAGAGGAGCAAAACTCTATTAAAGTAGAGGACAAAAACTTCTTCTCTTAATGAAAGCTTGAATTTTCGGAATTCACCAAGCGAAAAATTGGGACAATTAAGTACATTAAAAGATTTCAAAAGCAGACTTTGACAGCATTAAAATGAGTGTAAGTAGGCATTACAGTAGTAAGCCATTTGAAAGGAAAGGTTTCGAGCCGCTTTCTTGCAAAAAATTAATTAAAAGCATGTTAGACTAACTGGCGAACGGTATTCCAACAGAACATATCGCTACTGATCCAAGACTTTATCGAGGATACATAAATTGTTGAGCAAAAGCGAATTTGCATCAGAAATAAAGGGTGGTCTTCTATAATTTCCTCATAAATTAAGATTGCTTTGAAAGAAGGGTTCACATGTGAAAGTGAAGTGAAGTCGACCAGTTGCACAATAATTTAAATGGTCCGCAATACATTGCAATTACTCAAGTTGGTGGAAGTGTCTTTTCAGTCAGAAACTGACCCGAAAATTGGGAATGACAAATTTAAATAACGAAAACTTGAAACAACTTATCAAAAAAGATGGGAACGCAAATTCAGTTGAGAATTGGAAATAATAATCTTAAAATGCATTTTATTGCTAAAACTTGCGCTGAGCATTAAAGGTAGTAAAATGTCTGTTTTAAAGTGGTATTATCAATTCACATTTCCTGATTTACTCAAGATCACGTTGATATTCTCTGTGATTTCTTGCTGATCTAGACCAGAGACAATGAGAATATTGGGACCCAGAAAGTGCTTGAAAGCATCGTCACCACTTCTCCTTTAAACGATCGGTCAATCAGACTGCGAAAATTGGTTCTAACCCATTCCCTTGTCCCCATTCTTCCAGCAAATCACTCACCTCACCTCATCGCCATTAAGAAGACTCAAATTTTCCTCACATTATGTCAAAAGTGAAAAATTAAATGCACTTGTGGTCCCTAATATATGATGGGGTCAATCTTTTCATGCTGATAAAATGCAAGGTCTCTTTTATTCCCTTCCAATTCATTACACTGTATTCAATTTTATTAATGCCTCTGCATGTGGAGGGAAATCAGCTATTTCGTATGGAAAATTGTTATAGAGGTCAAATTGATTTTGACTTGATTTAAAGGGATTTAATGGTGATTTTGAATGCCCACTCCAAAAACTGGTTTCTTTAAGGTGAGGAATGCACAATGGCTTGGCAATTTGGTTTAGGCAGTGCAGTAGTGCAATGAGAACTAGGTCGACATCGGTTCGCCTGCTTCCCGAGTGTCAAGCACCATGTTTCATGTCATCGACTTATCCAACAGCCCAGTCTCCTCAATTCGCCTCTCTCACCACTGCACTCTGCATTCATTTGCCTCCACATACACACTGTTCTCTAGGGATAATTAGCAACCTAGATTTAATTACTAAAAAAGTCGAATTTCAAACCGGTTTATTTGCCCCCAAATGCCATGTCGGGCAGCAACAAAAAGTTGGACTTGCCTCCAATTGAAGTGTCAGTGACAAAATTCGCCTCAAATATAAGCACTTGGTGTGTTTAACATAATTGATGTGACTAACATGACTAAGGGTAAAAAAACCGCCAATTTTGGATAAACTTACACTATCATCTCCTCTGCGAATACATACTCCTTCATCGTGCTACCTCAACCAAAACCCAATTTTTCACCTCAGGATCATAGTGTTCGTGACTGGACAGTAGACGAATAGAACACCAAATGTAAAGTTCGACATCGTCTGGCCCAAATTACGCCCTCGCGTACTGATTTAGGCAGAATGACAAATTGACAAGGCTTGCTACTAAGTCATGTTCACTTATCAGTGGCGGGATCTTTTTCCACGATGCCGCAAATCGCAATTGTGTTGACAAAGTCTTTTGGATAAAGAAATGCGACAGTGCATCGGGGAACATTTTGTAAACTAAATTTTTGCTCAGCTACCCACTCTCTTATTTGTCTACAAGTCTGTCTGGCTGTCCACCTTTCCAACTGCCCTACTGACCGGATTACCACATTGTCCGAAATGGATTCTCGGGAAAGTAAAGGTAAAGTTTGAATGATCTTTAGGAAATGACACTTAAGATGACTGCCTTTATACCCCTCTGCGCACAGTTTGGTGTTAAATCTTTTTCAAGGCTGCCCATAAACAGTCTACTCGCTTCTGAAGACCGACGTTTTGATTTCTTATTTGATTCTTGTGATCAAAGTAATCAGAACGAATTCAATGCGTATTGAGGAAGAAAAAATAGTTGAAACTTAATTTTATCGAACAGAAAAAAGCACTAGGCTTTGGGCAAACTTGCCAAAAAATTTTATGCAGGCAGAAATGTATGACTTCCCTCTTTCCTTAAGGCAGAAGTCAAATCTGCAGGCCATTAATCTTTGCGTCAGAAGAAAAATCATTTTGAGAGTAATAGCCCCTAATCATGGCCATCATTATGGTGCACATATTTACCCAAAAGTATGCTACAAGCTTATAGAAGTGGGCGTTGGTGGCGATGCAGTACTAATTAGTCAGACGGAGAGCGAGGTTAAGTCACCAGACGTGAACTGTTGCCATATAAAAAGTAGAATGGAAATATTTAGGGCACTTTGAATGGTAAAACACACTTGTATCATTAAATGCAGCCAGTGGTGGCAAAAAATATAAAATTTGAACTGTTGTTACTTTGTTGATAGCAAACACAGTTTCGAATACAACTGTGTCCATCTACTAATCCTCGGCACGCATCACGTGAGTCAATTCAAACACCACCAAACTGGACGCCACATAACAGTGATAGAAGATGAACGCAGTGATGTTTATTTTAGAAGAATGGGGCAGATTCGACCAAATAAGTCTCAGCATAATTTTTAGGGCAGAATTAAAGCACAGCGATAAAAGGACCTACGCCTCTCTCTGACTTTCTCGACTGTACTGATTCCTGCCAGCCAAGCCAGTTAATGGAGGTTATAAGCACAACTTCAGGCAGCAAGACCTTTCTGTGTGCTTGCAGCGAGTAAAAGCAATGTCAAGATTACGAATTTTCTGATAGGTTACATACCAGGCTAGTCGAAATATGGCAAACTTTCCTTTTATAGACATATGTTATTTAAAAGATGCGTAAGTATTTCAAAGGACTGAATAAAAATGGCTTCAGCCTGCACTTTTGAACAAAGCAAACCAGTGCATTCAAGGCTAAAAAGCCATGCCTTAAATTGATTTTGATCAGAAACATGGGTTGAAAGCGAATGCATGGAGTCTAGTGTTTGAAGTGCCTTACACGGAAATCAGTAGCTGGCTGTACTCGACATTTCTACGTCGAGAGATCTTTCTGGTTATTTTCCTTTATAGCAATTACCTCTAAGGGCTATGGAAGTTATCCGCTATACAGATACCAGCACGTAAAGCTAAAACCTCATTGCTAGGTATTGAGAGTACAGGCATGTAACCTAGACTCATAAAATCCTCCTAGCATGAGTGATCCGTTTGAAGGTATGGGGCCAAAAAAAAATTAACGACATTTAGGTCCCAGCATGCAAATTACTTCTCTACCGCGTAAAAAGACTGAAAGTTTAATATCGGCCAAAATCAAAGCATTTTTTAGCATGCGTTTACTAATCAACCTAGACTAACAGCCAATTTCTCCCAATTCAATATTTTTTTTGAAAAAGTAGGCAAATTTTGTGTAAAAGTTTTTTTGGTATTGCCACAGTTGAGAGAGTTCAAATAAATAACATTCTCCAAGTTACTAAAACATTACAGACAAGCGTATGTCATTGTCAAGAGACCCGATCCCACGCCAAACAAACCTTGGAGCATTGCAAACCAATAAGTCGGTCTCTCTGTAACCCCTAACACTACAATTCAGGAGGGACAAGCTGAGTTTAAAAATGACTAAAAATACTCTTCCATTTGAAATGATTTTATTTTATTTAATCAAATGCCGCTTAAAACAGAGATGTTGTTACTATTTTACCGTCAGATAAGCGTTTGTGAAAACCACAGCTACTCGCTTGGCCTTTGTTTATTTTTGGCACCCACTTTAACGTAGGGGACAAATAATTTAGGCATTGAAACACCTTTTTTTAAAACAATTCTGCTCTATGATTATCTACCGTGCAACAAAGACAATAAGCTAAAATTATTTATTCAGGCAAAAGTGGATGAAAAATTGAGCTTTGCGCCCTAAGAGCAGACACTCAATTCGCCCACATTTTAGGCCTTGCAGCTCTAAAAATGTTTTTTTCTTTGTTAAATTGATGCAAGCATAAAGTGCTAATTTAGGATTAGGTAGTTGTTCTTTATTAGAAGTAATGTCCGGCTTTTAGCAGATTCGCTGCCCCAGAGGCATTGTACAGCTTTGCTTCACTATCCCACCTCGAAACGTATCGGTTGCTACAACGGTGAGAGAGGTTGGTATGTGACATTTAGGGAGGATGGCACAGTTCATGCTCTACTGCACAAACAAAGAGGGCTTTCCCAAATTTTCTCCTTTTGTAAACCCATTTTGGGATTTGGCACAGCGGATAGTGGATCCATTAAAGAGGATAACAGAGTAATCGAGAAAAGTTCGTGCTCTGCATCCCACCATCCATAACTATCGCTTAAAATAGCAAAATAAGTGGTATTCACAATGGTAAAGTGAGAAAAACAGAATTTGGGGGTTAAATAGGAGTAGAAAGGCAAAGTTTCTTGTAAGACCGTGAGAGCGTGTGGTAACCAAATCGCTTTTCGCCATCCAAATTTTGGAGTATTCTGTCGTCGATGAGAGTGTGGAAGCATCCTGAAAAAATTGTCCCTTCCTTTTATAGCAGCACTCCAGCCTAATTTATAACAGGTGATTCTCTTTTGCCTTTAGGTTATTAATTTAATCTCATACCTTTCACCCTCCAAGGAGTTGACTGGCGGTGTCATATGCATTTGACTTCTCAGTCTTCCCATCTGAGGTCGGCATTAATGGTGACCGATTGTTTTAAGTCGATCTATAAACCGACTGAATGAATGTGTAGGGCTAAAGTCATGAGCCGTTAAACGGTTGCATCTCTCAACTCCCCTGTCGCAATGGAGGTAACAAAACGATTCCTTACTTCTGGCAGCGTGTTGGAGCAGAGAAAACGCTTACACAGTTGTGAGACCCTAGTTGCAACTGTTTTGATTATGCATTTATTAATTGCTAAGAAGGTCTCAAAATGTTGCTAGGGTAAAATTTAAGAAGTCTTTCTGAATCATACCAAGCTATAAATAACGATATCGAACATTGCCTTGGCTTTCACTTACCTCACCGTCCAGTCTGGTTAGGCAAAATTTGGGCAAAGTGTCATTTTATCAATAACGACACTTTTAAAACTTTTAATATTTCACACAAGTACCTTCTAGCTTAACTATAACCCCGAAAAAGACAGGACTTATCACATGGTGGATCTCCCAGGTCTGCATCTACCTGAATTGGTGGAACATAATTAAATGATGTCTGGTTGCTCCGGAACTCATGTAATATTGCCACTAGAAACTCTCCAACTAAAAGCTGTGGTGAGAAGATAAACCTTTTCCTATCAGTCAGCAGCCACAACTGACCAACTGATCAATACACCATCTCTCCAATTCCCACATTTGGGCTCTCTCGATTCGCATCCACTGTTAATACCAACCATCCCATGTTCACCCAGTAACTTGCACAAAGATTTGGAAGGACTGTATGGTACTTGTTTTACAAGAAGCGGAAATAATCTTCACCATGACCTCCATCCATTTTAACAAAAAGCATTCTTGATCTTGCCCATTGCCGGTTTTATCCATTGTAAAACCAGATGCATCATATGCCTTTTTGAAAGGTGGTGCCTTTAAAAGGCATTAGGTGTGATGTTTTTAACATGAGTAATTGGTTTTAGTTGCAGCCACCACATTAATGCAAAGCTTTCACCTTATCACTGTGTTCAGCTTTCTCCCCACTCATGTTAATAGCAAAAAGCAAAATAAGATTGCTACTTATTTTAGGTCCTAGTTCTGGTTGCCTTATGTCGGTAGGACTTTAATTTGTGCGCTCTTCTGGGTGGCAATAAGCGTTACTCGCCCAAGTTTCATTTTCAGTAAGCGAAAATCTTGTCGCTCTCCCTGTTTAGAGCTATTAGACGCACTAATATTGTTTCGTGGCGAGTAAATTGTTCTGCTTGATGCTTAGGTGGTAAGCTAGACCTTTTTGATTCGACAAAATAGTTATTGATGATGTCTGATAGGAGAAGTTAGTCGCTACCTCTAACATAACTCGCGGAGAGTTGTTAAACATTTCACTGTAGTTGTTTGCTTCCAAGCAGTTTTCTGCACAAAAAAGTATACCTTTACAAAATTATGCCTATCAGTAGTTCCTTAATCTGTTTTGCACTAAAAGGACCTAAATTAATTTATGAGGAGAGTCGTCGTTCTAATTTCCAGTAAAGACAAAAGACCGTGTTAATGACTGCATTAAATATTATTTCGTGATTTTACGAAAGAGGGAAAAATTAGCATCTATTTAGTCCCTATTATCATGCAAGCGTTTAATCTTCGGGTTAAAAGGCAAGTTTTTGAGGAGAATAAAAATTCAATTAAAAATGACTGCTTTTAAAACTGCACCAACAAGATGTTAAATCCGGTTAAGCTGCTAACACTTCTGGGACTAGTTTTCCTTTTATTTTGCTACAGTCGCCCAATTTAGAGCCTTTGAGTGGTATTAGGCTAAAGCAAGATTGACTTCTGCTCTGATAAAGTTCACCACCTTTTATCATTGCTTTTATATGCATAAAGACTTAGAGCGCTGATTAAGCCACCAGTAAGTAAAAATGTTTGGTTGCGAAATTTGCGTGCTGCTAGAAAACGCAGAATTTTATTTACAGATGATGTCTCTTGTTACTCAGATAGCAAAGACGTAAGTAGACGTCATACTCTACAGAATATGCATCACTGACGTAAAAAGGGTTGAGCCTGGCTCGAAGGCCGTGTCGCCTGGTGAATGCACGGTGTTGAAGCTCCCAGGTAGCCCATAACCAGGATCGAGAGTCCTACAAATTGCTAGCGCGTTACAAGGTTTTGAGTAAAGGATAAAATAATGGTCTGTCCCAAACTGAACTCCTAACTCCATGCGCATCTCTCATTTAACGAATCCCACCTTAGGAAAATGGTATTGGACGTGACTATTAAGTCTCCTTAGAGAGCCACAATTCAATTAGCGTCACCCACATTTTCTCATACGACTTCGCCGAAAATCATAATTTTATTTGCCCCCTTCGAGCATAAAACCTGATGGATAGACAAGAAAATGGATGGACAATGTTTCCATTTTTGCTGTTGCCTTCATTACGTTACTGCCATTCGTAATAAGTGTGTTACACACAAACCATGCAGACACATGAGTGGAAGAAAGCGAATTAAAATGAAATGGAATAGAATGGCTGGAAATGGCCTAAAATTGAGGCATAAGCATTGGTGAGTGAAATATAAACGTGTGCATCCCTAAGAGTAATTCCTACGAATTCGGCAATGTTTATAAGGGGTGGTGAGCGGTTTGCTGTTGTAACATTCGGATAAGCAAATCGGTTGCAGAAAGGTTTTTTATAGTTCGGCGACCCGACCGCATGATTTAAAAGTAACACCGATGTCTCGAAACTGTAGGCCTGGGAAGTGCTTTGTATTGTTTAGTCAAGTCTAAAAAAAACACTTTATTCTAGCACGCAAACGAAAGTTAGTGCAATTGAATTTCTTGATTCTGGGACAAGTCGTTATTTCTAAACAAGCGCAATACATAGCCAAAACTTTAGTAGTTATCAAATATGAGAGCATTTGTATTAATTTTTGCGTTGCCTCTGCAGTTGAAGTTGACTTTAAACTTGTGCGTAGAAAGATGAAATTTGACATGCCACTTCCTTGTGAGAGGGGGAAATAGCCTCATTTTATCTGGACTGTCACTTAAAATTGCGCAGATAATCCACGATAAAAGCGTGGCTCCCCTGCAGTCTTTGTGGAATAGAAACTAAACGAACGCTTAAATGAGTTTTATTATCAGTATGTTTACTAGCCAATCTGAATGTGTCAAGCAAAATAGAAGGTTCGTATTTCATTCCAAACATTATACTACATTTCTGTATCGACTTGCCATTAAAAGTGCCACCGATGTTCCGTTTGGTTTTAAATATTCATAAAATGCAACATTTGCCTTCGCTGAGAGCACGACTAGCGTTTGCTTATTTGGTAAAGAGCCACTGAGCATGCTTTAGTATTTTCTACATTTGATAAGTGATTGAAAGTTTCGCACCTGTTCAAGCGTAATTCAAGCACATTTTGTTGCAGTTTTTGTTTCCCCTCAAAAATACAGATAGGACATTACTGATGTGAAGCGGCATAAAATCGAAGATTATACAGTCCTCATTTGTGCGAAAATGAGCGGTCAAAAATTTCTTTGAGTTTTACCATTTTGCATAGTGTTTCTGAACTTTATAACCGCAAAGAAGTCTGTTAGGCCGGTGTGAAATGGCAAAGATTTAGGCACTAGAGGTAACTAATCAATCTAAGAAATGCAGAACCCTCATCTCCTTTTGGGCGTCGTTTCTGGCCATGGCATCACACATTAGTTGATTCTACGAGAAAAAACTCCGCAAACATTTGCACAAGTTGTCGGAATTGATTGAAGCATTAATTAGCTCTCTCGACAATTTCACTGAATACTGGATTGGAAAATCCGCTGTTCACTTCTTTTGTCCATTCCTAGTCGTGAGTACAGCTGCCTTCAAAGCAGAATCGTGTAATAAAGGACGAAACATGCTGGGTCCTATTCAGCCAGCAGAGAGGCGGAGGAGATACCGCGTACTCACCAAATTGGCATCTTCATATACATATGATAAACGATAGGTAAACAGAACACATTCCTGACAAAGAAGGAGAATAGGGCTTCCAGCATGGCTTAGAGGCCACGCTGCTTAGCAGAAGTCCATTAGCGTAAGCCCAAATAATTCTTGAAACGGGACTAAATGTTAAGCATGAAGCCGGAGCCAAAAGAGCGCAATTGTTTAAATGCCTTTAGCCGTGCATCCTTACAACAAATGCTTTTGTTGTTTCAATTCAGATTATCTGCCGCTTTCTAGATTATCGCAACTTATGTTCACTTCGGGGCCAAATGTCACACAAGGTTGACCCCCTCAAACGTAGTAAAAAGTATCAATGCCATTTAAGCTAAATGCTGAAGTGAAAACAAAAGCCTAGCTCTTTACCACTCAGCTCCCCTCCAAAGGGAACTAACAAATGCGCTAGCTTGAATTTGACACTTAGCCTGTTTAACTATCTGCGCAGTTTCAAATTATTACTATAATAAGCGTGGTGGGAGGGTAAAGTAAATTATAACTGACTATTTGAAGATCTAGTATAGGAACGCACAAATTTTCATTAATTATTTTATCCTATACACTACTATTAATACGTGTTTGATCCTTCTTTTAGGTTATAAAGGCACTTCAGGGTCCACGCCTACACTTTCACTGAGCTATTTAGTCTCCAGTTCATGCTAATGGTCCCTCCTCAGCCCTTCCGTGAGTTGTCAGCATAAATTCTGCCCACTACTAGGACTCGGAACGGCTTTAGGAAGGGCATGTGGTAAGCCCGATCCTCCAGAATTTCATTTACAATAATAGGTGCAAATGGGTCCGTTAAATAAAGTTGATTAGGGACAAATATTTCTATGGCTTATCAGAATGACTTAAAACAGTGACCTCCAGTATTTTAAGCGATAGCTTGTATTTTAATGGGTTTGGCATTTATGTACAACCGCATTCGTATCAGAGGAGCGAGCAAAATTATTGGATGGAGTCATCTTTGAATTGCTAGTGCTTTAAAAGGGAGTGGAGAGGTTGTGGCTACGGAAAGTTTACGTCGCTGGCACACTTTAGGCCCTCGTATAATGAATTCTTTCGTCTTCGGAAGAGAAAAGGAGTGATGCGAATGAAGGGGCATCGAATTGACTTCACAAAGACTAATAACAGACAATAGTTTTTATCAAAGGAAAGAATATTAAAGTCTATAAAGGAGAATTGTAGTTGAGGAATGAAGTCACTACTTGTGACCAGTCCATCCCTCTTCATATTCCCTCTCCTCTTGTGGGCTCTGTCGCATTTATCGCATTGGCTTAACTCCTACAAATCCGCATTATGTTTGTAGTAGGACTGTAAGCAAATTTTAACTCGATGCCAAGAAATTTCTTTTTGTTATAGACAAACCCCGCGCACGAAACAAACAAGGAAGGTGCTTTATCCGCAACTCTGCTATTACTACTTGCTCTTCTGATAAGGCAATCTTTATCATTACCAAAGGCGGTACGAAATAGTAAATGAATTGAAGATACCTTTTACTTCGAGTCTTGTTCTGATATTGGTGGGAAGCCCGAATGGGTTAAAATGAAAATAAAGTGGAGCTTTTTTGTTCCTAGCTTTGTAATCAAAAGGAAAGAGGAGAGCTTACAATGTTGATTATATGCTAATGAAAAGATGGTGTCCAGCTTTGCTAATCCAGCTAGTTGAAAAATAGGCCAGTTGAAGAGATGGTGGTAAGAAGGCAATTAACAATATAAGCTAAGCAACCTTTATTATAAAGCAAAAAATATCCATAAGACGAGCATCAATGAACATTTAGCGGCACGACCTCCTTTGGAATTTTAATACTTTATTACTTATCAGTGGTTGAATGCACATCAGTATAAGCAAATACGACATCACTCCTATTTGCTCTTCTTCTCTCATCTTCTACAACTTCCGTCCCAATGGAAGTAATTGGTTTATCGCATACCTTTACAAACAAAGTTGGTAGAGTCGGAGCTCTTATCTCAAGCACTAATAAGAGAGATGGAAACGATCCTAATTTTTTAGACATAAACAAAAAATGCTCGCTGACATCGTCAAAACATTGCTAATTTCTAATTCATTTAACAACTTTTGCTAATTAAGCAGCACTTTTTCAGGGCTGATTTGTATGTGCAAGCATGCCAAATGTTTCTCATTTCTTCAGGGCTTTGAAGACTTGCTTTGCAATTTAATAATCTATCTACTATCACGGTTTTGCCCCGTGCATTTAAAAATAGGTTTGACTTGACAAGAAGAGCATACTATATGTCATTTGGAGACATTACCAGGATGATGCCACATAAAAGTCGAAGCAGTTGATTTTTTTAATTTAAATAGATCCTGATGGTGAGCGTGATAAATATTTTGACTGAAAGTGGGTGACGAAATGCTAACGCATTTAATTAACTCTATTTAAAATGAGTGAAATTACAAATACTTCTGGTTCTCTGGTCTTTTTATTTATGCCTCTGTAAATTTTATTTTGCTTTCGATATCTCAGCTAGAAGTTAAAGTCTTGGTCCCAGTGAATATATTTTCGTATAGCCTCTAAAGTTATCCTTGGAGCTAAATAATGTCATTACGGCGATGCAGAATGAGTATTGCCAGCGTAGAGAAGGACCTGTTTGCTACTGACCTGGAAGTCAGGAGCCTGAGAAAGGCAAAATGACTGAGACTCTGGTAGCCTCGTTCCCAAAACCGGGAGTTAAACAAAGGCACAAACAACTCCAGTACTGTACAAGCATACATTTATAAAAAGTCTTCAAATTTTTTCGCCAATGGCATTGCGAAATCACACCGAAAACAGTGGTTTACCGATTTGCCTCTTCCGAGCTCTAAGAAGTAGATTACTCTGATAACTTGTGGTGCGAGCCTATATGACTCTTATTGTAGGTGCGAAACTATGCTCACCGATGCATTGCCCTAGGATGTTAGCATATGGCAGACCAGGTCCAAATAGCAGGCGAAAGGAGGACCGCAGCTTCGACCACAGAAGCCTGTTTCCAAAGTAATTACATGTTATGCACAAAGGATGCCTAAGAACGTCATCTTAATCACCACTTTGAGTATAGTCATTGTTTACGGTACCGAGGTGTTTATGTTCATTTGACTCATTTGCAAAATTTATCGCAGCTGAATAGGTTTCCTCGTACAAAGATTTACGCTAAAAGCTGTTTAATACTACTAAAGGGATTTTGAATGTTAATAAGGTGGAAGTGTTTGGTATTCAACCACGTCTAATTTTTTGGGATTTGGAAGCTCTTTGGTGGTGAAAGTCACCACTGTTTTTGATCTATTTTTGTAAATGCTAAAGGGCATTCTGCCTACCGAAATCGGAGGGAATTGTCGTTACCCTTTTATACAAGCACTGCCAGACATGAGTTAGGAGGTCTAAATGCGTGCGACTGTTTAGGCACCGCTTACGGCCATTCTATGTTAATGAAAAATGGTACTTCAAATACGTCAGAAAATTAACGTCACTAACTTTTGCCAAAAAGGTATTTTCATGAATTAAATAGATGCATCTCTCTAGCATACATAAACGGTCAAATAAGGAGTAGCTGTAATTTAAAAATCTTTACATAAGGACACGAATGAAACTTAGAGATTGTTCCTGTTGTTGTTGTTGTAGGAGAGAGCAAAGCGTCACACCTTAACATCTTGATGGCTGGAGGTAAACAGATCCAAAAGTAAATCCATTTTTCATTGTTCCGCTGAGCTATCAATGCTTACATTTCCCAGAGTAATTGACACAACTTTTGGAGTTGCGATGGAATTCATTGTGGCCAAACAGCCAGATTTTCGGAAAGCGATTCAACGCGGAAGCAGGTTGAAGGCACTTATTGATGTCTGGTGGGTCTAAAAGAAGCTGGTGAGTTCAGCACGACTTATTTTGATTCCGGTACGTTACATCGCTAGTATTTTAACACACACTTCTTAAGTTTAAGCAGAATTGCAGTGAAGTAAAAAGCGTAAGAAAATTCTCCCCTCAACACACAAAGTTTGAATTTTGATATTCACCAAACGAAAAAAAATAATGGGACAAATGAAACCCTTGAAATGCGACTTTCTTAACTACTGCCTTTAAAAGGCAATTCGTGTAGTTTTGAGTAACTGTGAATTTATCTTAAAGCGGACTTAAATTTGTAGCCTTTTTGAACCAAAGAGTTGAACAGGAATCTTGCGGACATTAAAAATATATTGAAATAATTGTGATGTGTTATGCTGACAGGAAAAAGCGTTAATGACTACGGGTTTTACTGTGGATGCATATAGTTTCCAGTCATACTTCTGCGTAAGTCGTTTTGTCAGAAAATTTGTGTACATTCACCCCAAACGAATGATGGCGGTGTGGTGAAGGAAAGTGTAGCACAAAATGTGAGGACATGACCTTTGTTTATCCGCCTGTATATCTAGTTATCGGTCTAAATGTCGGCCTATTAATTTCAGAGGTGCATATAAGGGGTAATCAGCGACCTTTTCTTGGAAGATATTAAAAGAAGTAAACAAAATTGCAACCATAACCATGGAAATTTGATGATGTTGAACAACTCGCCTCAAAATGGTGATTAGAAATGTACTGACTTAATGGTTTAATTTGGGCATGTATTCGTGTAATTGGAGCTAGGTGCCAGTTTTGAGCTAATGAGATCGCTGTGACAGCGCTTCAGCCTCATCGGTGAAGAAACGACACCGTGGTGTCTAAAATGCCAAGTCCTCTGTTCCAATTCACCGACCTTTCTACCGCTGCGGCCTTATCGCCTCATCACCCCTGCAATTTGCTCCCATATGCAGTTCTTTCCGGAAATATTTTGCCCTCAAAATTAAAATTTAGACGAACGGGTTGATTTCCACCTGTGCGTTGGCTTCTAAATGCCATATCAGGCGGTAACAGCAAAACCGATTTAGGTCTAACTGGTGTACCAAAAGTAGAATTTAAAAGTTAAAATTAAAGCACTTTGTAAGCATAATACAACTAGAGGCCAAGAGAATTAATCGACTCTAAATAAAATCCCACTTCCAGCTTCTTAATAAACGTGCATTAATGAAACACGTAACTTTATACAAAATCAGATAAATCTCCCCGGAATCATAGCTAAAGTGACTAAATAAACAAACGCCTGATGTAGAATTTGATATCTCATAGCACAAATTGCAATGATTTCCACCTCTTTTTCTTTGATATTGCACCAGAAAGACAGTAAGACAAGGCTTTTTTGTTGGGTGATATCTACCTATCAGTGGAGGCATTTATGCAGTTCCGCATCTTTTAACTATGTTCACTAAGACTGCTGTTTAAAAAGCACGCCTTTGCTTCGGGAACATTATAACGCTATGTTCTTGTCTGCATGGATACCCATCTCTCCGACCGCCTGACTGACAGGAATATTAGCCTGTCACTATTTTGTCCCAGTTAAGTAAGGAGATTACTTGATTGACTAGTGGGAAAAAACTGCACTTCCATTCATTTACATTTAGTTTGGCTTTAGCTCATTCCCCATACAACCAGTAAACAGAGTTTGCTTTCTCACTAACATAAATTGCGAGTTCTAAGCGCAAAACTTATATTCACAGTGACGGAAAATAAAGAACGTCCTGTTGGAAAACTAAAGCTTATTAAGAATAAATTTAATCGAGTCCAAAAGAAGCCTGATACATTATCCAAAAACATTATGCTGCCAGAAATGTTTGCCATCTGTTTCCCTCTAGGCAAAGGTATGGGATTAAACCAAACTCAAGTTATTTTAAAAGCGATGTTTTCAGAACTGACCACAATTGTGGTGGAACCCTTTGCCTAAAAAATGTGCTGCAAACTTGTAGACGTGGGAGGTGTTGTAACCGCGTTGTCAGTTGGTCAGAAGACGGGCTAAGCTGGACTACCAGACATGAATAGTTGCTAAGTGAAAAGCGGCATGGAAATGTTTGGGACAATATGAAAGGTGAAACACTCACCCGTATCTTTCAAAGCATCTAGCATTTATCGAAATTGCAAAAATAGAAACTTGCAGCTTTGGTGATAGTAAACACAGCAGCAGATGCACATGCGTAGGTCTACTAACGATGACGCACATCCCGAGAGTCATGTTGGGCAGCGTCAATCAGGATGGCAGGCAGCAGTGGTAGTGAGCGAACGCAACAGCGCGTACCGTGGGTAAATGCGGCAAATCCGAACAAGCAGGTCTAAGCACAAGTTCTGAGATAGAATCACAGCACAGAGACGAGGTGTCACTTGTTATTTCCGGGTGATACTGACGAAGTCTATGATCCACAAGTCGTTGTTGTGAAATGCCGGCTAGTAAAATGCTAGCGAAACTAGACTACACAGAGGCAATTTTTGGAGACTAAGCTTCACTGGGTGTAGTGGTTAGAAATAATTTCAAGGTTGAAAAATTGATTGACAGCTAACGTGCAAGATCAGGTGAGCCATGGCAAAATATTTTCATTTGAGGTATCGGTTATGTGACAAGCTCATAAAAGGTTCTAAACAACTTTCTCCTCACTACTCAAGTATTTCGGTTTCAACAAAGTGGTTTCTGCAATAACATGAAGTATTTATTTAACTGCATGGCTTTTTTAGTCTCCAAGGCGCGTTTGTTATCTACGATCATGCTTCTCATGTCCATAACATTTCAGTTCACTTGTGCTGACATTATATGTTGGGTTGTTAAGTATAGTGACAAGAAAATTACACATTGAACTTCCGAAGGAAAATGTGTTGCCAATCCGTATGTTGACATTTATTTTGTAAAAAATATTTTTGCTGTCATTTGAATGACTGCTTGATTTCTTTGCTATTTATTGTCTTCTCTATTGCAACCCCTTTAACAGGCGTCTTATTCCAGTTCAACCGTCTAACTTTCCACCGATGGCATCTTTGGTAGTTTGGCGTCGCCTCATGAAGTCGTCTCCTTTCCATCCAGTCACGAAGGTAAAAAATCTATACCTCTTGCAGGCAGTGAAAAGTATCAGTGCCAGATGTAAATGGAAACATTGAAACCCACCTAAACACTTTCGAAAATAAATCCTTTATGATTATGTCTTTAGTTGATCCACCATACCTACCACCTTTGGCGCAGTTCTGTGCAAGCAAAGGGGACCATCTCAGAGGAGCAGGTAGCAATTCCAAACCTGTAGAACAAGCGCCCTTTGTATTTTGGTGCATAATGTAATGGGTCTGCCTCTGCTTCACAGCCTACATTGACGTTTTCTGATGAGCTAAGCATCTGACATTTCGATTCCCTTAATTTAACTGAATTATACAAGAGGTAACTTAAACTTTACCGACATTCCTGACGTAGATTAAATACGGAAGTTGCTAGCTTCATATCCATGCGAAATCACAACTTAGCATGATTGTCTCAAGTGTGACAAACTCTACAAGTCAAGGAGAGGGTTTCAGAAGGAGGAAAGAATAACCATGAGCATTGACCTTTTCGCCTGAATACAAATCCACTTTCTACGGCATAAGTGTATCTTAGAGTAACGGGGAACATTATATGTCATAAGTGTTAGTAGCACCACTTTAATGCATCACATTATAACACCCACTTCTACCTTGGTGATGTAAAGAGTCATTAAACAAGGCCAGAAATTGTACTACGGACGCATGTGTGGACCGTGGGCCTATCGTCAGCAGAGACCGAGCGGAACTGCAGCTCGTATTACGAAACAAACAAGGCATCTTCAAGTCTCTTTCGTCCTTCAAGTGTCGTATCCAAAGCTGTCCTTGGCTAACATTTCATTTTGGACATCACAAAGCAGTCGGTGCCAAAAGAACACCTCCCACACAATAAACCGCATCAGCCATCAAATCAGAGTAAACCTTAGAGGATCTTTGATAGAATTGATAATAATGCCTCTTGACGGTACATTAGCACTTAAAACGGCATTCTGGTTAAGAAATATATTGGAGAGAGGTGACAGATGCTGACCATTCCTATGTCTATCGCCATTTCGAAGAGCACTGACCTTACTGCAGGATAATTTGTTAAATAAAGTGGTTTAAAATTACTTTGTGAGGATTAGGTTTGACGCCTGTATACCCTTATAACTTGGCTCCAGCTCAAGTGTTTCCGATTATATCTACTTAAGATCCCTCCAAGTAATGTAAAGGTGTAAGTATTATTGCATGTTTGCTTAATCGGCACCTACATACAAACTCGTCAGACAGTTATCTGACAAACTTTTGAAATGGTTTACGGTTAGTGTGACTTTGGATGTAAGTAAGAAAGTAGGGTAGGTACCGAATGTAGCCATCGTTTTCAGTCCTTCTGCTATCATTTTTAGTAACTCGTCTATTAGAAGCAGATGCTTTTCTTCCGCCGTGTTGAGGTTTAGTGACAATTAGTAAAAATCAAAATATTTTTCTGTTGAGATCCTTTTCGACACTGCCATCGTTGTAGCTCTAGGAGCCTTTTCTAACGAAGGAAGAAGACATGGTACAAGAGTAGAAAGTGTATTTGCAACGTAGGGAGGAGCTGGGGCTACTGGCATTGCTCTGATGCAATGCTGACTAGCAGAAGACTGATGTATGAGCTTTAGATGCCTGTGAAACCAAAACGAAGTGTCAAACACCCAAGCAAGGTATTACACCTTCCATGAATATAGAAGAAAGACACATATATTGTCAGTATAATAGAACCAGGATGCTCTTTAGCCATGTATTTCAGCAGCAAAGGCTCTTTATTTGTGTTTAAACCAACTGCAACTTTTAATAGTGAAGTTATTTATCCTCGCTTCGCGATAATGCCACAAGCGTGTGATTCCTCTAAAAACAGTACACACTTTAAATATTGCCTGTACTGAAGGCAAATGTCTGATTAACCCAAATTAACTCTCGCCAAATCTCACAAAAGGAAGAATACTGAATTAATTTTGACTTCGGCACTAAAATTCTTCTTAGTAAATATTGCTCTATGTGGGAGCAAAATATGTTTTTAAGAAGAAAGATGAAGTGACTTATGCCTGAACATTTGTTAGCCTATTAAAGGAGCACAGTAGCGCATTATTATTGTATCTTATGCAATGCTATCAGTGATACTTTAAATTCTTCCCTATGGATTCGAGGACATTTGGGAGTCCGCCTTCTCACTTGCATGTCGGCTGCCTCTACAGAGCCGTTGCTCCTGTATTATAGGTTTCATCAAAATCAGGAAGGACTAGGAGCTTAAAACAAACTCGATTTGAGCGATTAACCTTCTGATTCTCATTGGAAATATCAAAGTCTTACCGTGGTGGGAGCAGGACATATAGTAGCGTAAAGAGAACCCGTGACATTAGAAAACGAAATCTACCTTTGGCAACCACTCTATTATTCATTTACATCTGAGGCATCAACGGCCGCAAGCCATATAGAAGATGCGTCAAAGAATTATTTTACGTGTCTGTACGATGTCAATTGGATGAACTCGCAATAATAATAAACTATAACGGTAAACTATTTGGACGGTAGCCAGACAGATATGACTGGGCAGCGCCATAAAATTTACGAAGTAGAAAAGAGGAGAAGACGCAAGAACTTCGCCTCAGGAGGCAAACTTTAACCATGTCATAGATTAAATAGCTTTATATTAAGGCCAGTGTTATTAAAAATAGGAATGGATACACAAAATATCCGTCACTTACAAGCTTTCCGAATACAAATCCTTAATTGGGGCGAAATTTTTAAACCAATAAAAGCCAAAAATATTGGCTGCACACCAACCCGATGACTGTTGTAGTTATTCTGTATGACACAGAAGCTTGCTTAGGGGGAGCGCTGAGGACGACTTTCTGCTTTTGACATGGGAAAAATTGGTTACCCACAAGTCTTAATTCCATATTGGGACATGTCAGCAATCCACAATCCTTCTACGTGTTTGCAATACAATTTCCGTCATTATCCAATAACCACTCCCGCCTTCGGTAAAGACTCAAGTTATCTCATAATGATTTTATTGCAGTGATCTTACAAATACTCATGACAATCGATGTTCCTTATCGCCCAAAAATACAGTTAGGCATCGAAAAGTAGTTTTGTAGTCAGGAAAGAAGGTCATTACTCACAGTTAGCCCTTCTTCCTCGATCCCTCTTCTCCCCTTGTAGGCCTTGTCAAACTTAGTGACGCTATTCTTCTTTGTGAGGCAACATGGATATGAAGTCCACGAAATCCGTATTTATGCTATGACAAGAATGTAAGTGGATTGTAAGTCAACTCAAATAAATTTGTTAAGTAAGGACATTTGGGGTGGCAGACGCATAGATTGGCATAAAAGTAAAGCAACGACATACCTACCGTAATTGTTACCTACCCCTCTGAGTGGGTAGTCCTTGCTAGCAGAGAGCTCTACACCTATTTGAAATATCCCAAATTGATACCACCTGGGAAATTTTAGCGGAATTAAGTGGTAAGGGTATACAGGCTTGAAACCTAACCTCTTCGAAGCAGTGTTAAACCTTGTCACTTATCAAATGATTCTGCACCAAGGTCAGTGGCCTATGGACTAGCAATGGGCATGGCACGTTTCGCAACCAGTCCATCAATTTAACTTTCAAAGAACTGTAACGAAAGATCACCAACGAATCTGCCGAAGATCTTCTCAGTCGAATGCTGCTTTGATGGCTGGCGCGGCTTATTTCGTGGGCGGCTCCCTTTCAGCATCAACTACGTTGCAATGTTCGGCCCAAGATGAAGACCGAAGACAGTGTTAAGGACGACATTTATGGAACGAGAGGTTCTAGGAGTGCTTATTTTGGTAACACAGATACTCATTCTCTATAGATTGCGTCTATACTTGACCCTTCGGACGCAGTTCACACCACAATATCGATCTCCTTCTAATGACTCCTTCCATCTTAAGGAAGGACTTGGTTGTGGCAGTAAGATACATTAAACTAGTCTTATAAGCTCTTATGGCAAAAGTATTCCTCACTACTCTAGGACGCAGTTAAGCGCAAGAAGTAGATTTGTACCCAGAAATGGAGGTTATTATTTATGGTCGTTCCTTCCTCCTTCTCGAACCCTGTCCTTTGTCTTGTTAAATTATTCACATTTGGAGGAAGCGTCCTGATCTATGGTGTTGCATGGTCATGGAGCTCACAAATTCCGTATTTACTCTATGACATAAATGTCGGTGGGCACTAGTTAAAGATAGTAGCATTCAGTTTACTTAGGTGAGTCAGAACTTCAGGCGCGCAGCCCGTCATGAGACCTCAATGTGGGCTGTAAAGCAAAGGTGGACCTGAAGTTTATTCAACAGGTTTCCAGCACTCACTAGTTTACCTGAAAAAGCTGTCGTCATTAGCATATATTGGCATCAGTGGTAGTAGGAAGGATAAGTTATTTAAAACTATCACTTTTTTTGTAATCATCCTTAAATTTGACTAGGTGGACTTTAGTGTTTTGGTTCATTTGACATTCGATTGTAGTAATGTAGAAGAGTTAGAATGCATTCATTTTATTGCTCCAGAAGGCAATACTTCTTTGCACCTTGTAAGAGGCATATACCTTATTACTTCTTAGCTAAAAGGAGGAAAAACAGCCCACGAAGTCGGTATTACACTACCAAGAAAGCCGATGCAGGTAGGACGAGGGAAGTTTCACATTCTTTTTTAGCCCAGCTGAGATAAAGGAGAAGCCGTGGTAGAGGAAGTAATTAACAGTACAGTCATTAATATTGAAATTAAGCCACAGAGCAAACATCAACAGGCGGACTGGCAGTGCTTTACCGGCTGGAATTTTCGCTGCTTTTCAGTAGCTTAATGCATACAAATTTATTCTTGTTGGTGATTGTTCACTTATCTTTTGTTAAACAGGCCTTTTTTAAAGAGGATGGCAAATATTTCAATTTTCACAGCTATAGCTGCATGAATGCCCAACTTTTCGCTTCGGTGTGGCTATTACTATTACCTCGTCCCTCCCGTAATGGCAGCGGTCTTCGCGGACCTTTTACACCTACAATGCTCGGGTATTATGCAATCATTCGAATTAACCGAATTCCGGTAAAGCCATATTTTCTTCATTCCCATAGGGCCAAAGTAATGGTAAGGATTTGAATAGTCAATTTTCTAAATTTCCGATGAGATATCATGATAATGATGCCACCTTTTTAAAAGATAGTTGAAACTTAAATCTAGAAACCAAAATAGCTGTAAACATTTAAAAGGGCATCCATAGCTTTCCTCAACTTGATAATTCACTTGTGTCTGACCAGAAAAGAGTGAATCTAGAGGTGAAAACGCGGTCTACACCAAAAACTTCTTAAAGTCGTCTCACTGCGGCCAAACGCTCTTCAAAACTGCTGCTCTTGATGATATACTGCGAGTGTGAAGTTGTACAAAATTTAACTTAGGAATTGCCTTGAATTATACCTAAACCCAATGCAGACAAACGCGACTGTGAGAACTCATTAGTCGATACATTTTAAATCAGTTAAACGATGCAGCTAATGCCTCATTACGAACCAGTATCCTCAAGAGTCTGATTAATTAAGCCTATTTAAGTAAACGCGAAACAAAATCAGAGATGCTATAAAAAGCTCCCTGGTACTAGAGCGTAGGCGGGACCATGTTGCCTGGGTCATTAATTATGCCGAATTCAGTATTTATTCTTTTACATGGGCTGAAAATACAGCACACTTAGAGATCAGTAGTACAAGAGGTCTGCTCTTTCACTGTGGTTGCTCCTACAGGTGACGTGTCAAGTGGCGTCCTCCGGGGCACAAATTTATCCTCAGCTTTAATTCTGGGTGCAATGAGGTGAACGATTTTAAGAGCCCAGGTTTGATCTCTTCTGCAGTGGTGACCACGCTAGATGTCTCTTCATACTAAATGACCTGTGTTGATTCAGTAACACACATTACCTTTAATTCAAATTTTTAGATTCACAAAAGATGAATTTTGCTCAATACAAAGCGATTTATTGATCACTTAAGGAAAAAGAGCCACCATACCAGGTTAGATTATTGAATTTGGCGAACATTCAAGCTTGTAACTGGACCTAAACGACGAGCCATCCAAGCAGATGGTAGAAATGGGCACCTTGGCGATTTAAATGAATTTCTTGGCTTGTCTTGATTTATTTAGCACAGATGGGTATTATCTCAATGTGTTTCCATTAGTCCACGAAAGCCATTTGCGACTCTAAAGTTCAAAAACAATGAGGAAAGCCGCTTTTCCACTGACCGCTTTAATGCTCCTTCTAAAAGACCAGCTACCAAGAATGAGGAGCTATTTTAAGGCATTGAGAACGTTGGTGACGAAAGATAATATTGTACATTACAGGATGATTTATTATTAAAATATGCTGCAACCTTGTGAGAGCTGATGGCACCAGCCGAATCGGGCTATCAGATGTAAAAATTTTCCATCCAAGAGGCGACCTGAGTGCATCATGATCTGAAGTGCATCCACCCACATTCATTTGCACACCCGATGAGCTTGCACTTCTGCAGGAATTTAGACTGCTGCTGTGTCGATCCTACCAAATACAGCGGCTTTCCTACGCACAATCATTAATCAACCGAGACTGAGAGGCACCAGTACAGGCGTGTTCCATAGACTAGGTCAACAACGACTTATATTGAAGTAATATTCATTTTTCTTTCGACTTTGGAGCGAATTTGGATAGAAAGGCTTAATAATATCAAACGCTGTGGCAAATGGCCTTCAAACATGCATTCTGGTGGGTTCTGCAGATTTTATCAGCAATGATTTATGCCGGCTTGATGCATGGCTAATGTATTTTTCGAAACTTATAAAAAATATTGATGGTAAGCGTGTTTGGTATCCTTAACATGTAGGTGAGTCTGAGCAAACATAACTCCTCCCTGATAGGAATGTTTCAGTGGCAAGAGAACCGATCCATTGCTAGCCGAACCGATGAACACTACTAGTCTAGAAGTTGCTGTCTTTATAACCTCGGAAGTTTCAGACTCAGGTGAAATTATATTAGCATAGAAAGTAAAAAAGGCCTTTTTTACCATAACGTTTCAAAGTTTCCTAATTTCTTTAAATCTCAACTCAAATGGAGGATGTGGTGCTGCTTCAAAGTTCACTTATCTGTCGTGCTGAATCAATTGACGCTGTTACTATTTGGAGCACATTTTGATGCGAATCCCTTCCAAAATTGTTCACTGTGTAATAAAGGAATTAAAATAAATCCATTCATTCAACAAAAGAGGATGAAAACGCAATAGCATGTTTCATGGTGAAAAAGAATCACCTTCTTTCTAAATTGGTGCTAGTGTAACCTTCTAGCTGTTAAGCCACCAGCTATTGCTCATGGCTAAAGGCATTGTTAAAGCTGAGTAGATTTGCCTTGCACCCTACCACGAGGCATATCGGTTGCTTAAACGGTGTAAAATAATACCATTATCCGCTTTCATGCATGTCTACTGCTTCTAGACATGTGATTTTTAAGAAATGCGTGTAAATAAATCCAATTTTTCCGTGGATAACGTACCTTAGGCACTACTGAAGGAAAAAATGGACCTTTCTTGGCCTTAAGGTCTAATATCAGAAAATTAAGTTTTGCCTTAGAATGCTGATGAGGTACTTTGGAAATTGTGCGTGATATAGGCCGGGACAAGCCATATTTGTCACTCCAAACGTGGGAATAGTGGGTGTAAGTGTGTGAATGAAGAAAAAGGAGTTAGTTTTCCTGGAAGACTGTGGGAAGCTTTACTACCTAAATCATGTTTAGCCACCAACCTCTGAGACATTATGAACATTCCTCAAAAATAATGCATGTAAAATCGCCAAAATAAGAATGTTTGACAGGGCAGTGTATGAAAAGTCATGGTTTAACTATTAATACTTGGTTCTGTTTTGGTGGAAGCAATTCAAACCAATGCCGTTTTGTCACTCCTTAAGGGGTAGACTAGCTGTCGCACAAGTGGAATGTCCCTGATTTTCCATCCGAAGTAGGCGTCAAAAATATATGACGCATCGCCTATCGATTTCACGGTAACCGGTTGTTCCAAATGTCGGAATAGATGTGATTGAAAGATTAATTACTGTTGGTGGCACAATGGAGCAACAAAGGGTTCATAATGTGGTTGAAGTTCGACAGAGATCGTTAAGATCTTTAAGCAATAACAAAATAAAACTTAGGACTTCTTTCTGGTCTACACTATACTACATAAATAAGAAGGCAATTATTGGTTTGGTTTCTATTTACCTCACCGCTCTGTTTATTTGTACAAATTTTGAGTTGGAAACCAGATTCGGTAGGGTAAATTACATTGATTAAGAAATGGAAAGTCTTATTGCGTGCAATTGTACAATAAATGGGTTACTTCTTCTTTAGCTGCTCCAAAACCGTTAGAAAAGATAGGATCTTTTATAGAGTGGATATCTAGGTTTATATCCGCATAAAATAGCGAAGTATAATCAAGAGCTGCCTGGCCACCTGTAAAATCATGTGACGGTGACATTAAAATCCCTACTACTAATGACTGCGGTGTGATAAATCAACTTTCTCCCAGCCCTTGTTTCTACAAATGACCGACTATTCGGCGCAACCCCTCCCGAGTCCTAACAAATGGGATCCCTCAATTTGCATCTACTTTTGATCCAACTGGGCTTAGTTCAAATCACCAATTGTGCGCAGTTGAGGAATACATGAAAGACAATTGTTTTTCAAGTAAGAGCAAAGCGTTTCCATCATAACACCGTTGCAGTTCACCAGTCTTTCTGGTTCAAAACAAATGCACCATGTACCTTTGAAACAGTGTTAGGGGCATTTTTTACAGCATGTATGAAATCCTTCCAACTGGTACTGTATTCAGCTCTCTCCCCATTCATGTACATGACAATTTGCATGCTGAACCACCCATTTATTTCATGCTTAATTTTTGGTCGTCTCAGATTGTTAGACCTTTGATTACCATACACTATTAAGTAGCGACGATTATCAATCTGCTACTGTCCTACACACAACCAATCCCAGTTCCTGAGGGGGATGCCACATCTGCTCCCAGTTCTTGAATTTGCTCCCTATCCAACAAGCCGGTAATATTTCGTCACAGCCGATACATTCCAACAAATCCATAACTTGTGAGCTAGACCTTTTTGATTCGATAAAATTATAATTTAGAGTGCCCACCAAGAGAGGCTGGCGTCCGTTTTAGATATCGCTGAACTGGGAAAGCCTCTCTAAATAGTCCATAATTACTTCATAAAAGTTAAGAGCTTTCGTAAAAATTTTTTTACTGAGGAATACGTTTCCTCTATTCAAGTAATTTCATGGAGCGTGTCATTGTTACAGTTCCTAATTGTGGTAAAATCCTATGAAAGACTGTGCTTACAAAAACTAGTCCTTCCCTTCGCACAAGAAAAAAGTACTTTTAAAGATTCAATTGTTTTGCTAAAATTAAAATTTTTAGAGACGTTAAATCCTTGTTAAGGGTTTAAATTCCTAAAAAACTCTAACTGCAACTTGTTAAAATTCATTTAAGCTTCTGAGATTCCTACAGTTATTTTTTTTGCTTTGCTTGTCACCACATTTAGATACTTTGAGCAATGTTGGACTTCACACGAATATTTTTGGCCTTGATAAAATTTCATTACTTCTGAGCATATCTTCCAGGAGCATAAAAACTTCAAAGTGAGATTAAGCCGCCAGTTAATAAAACGGCTAGATGGCAGAACTTATACTTGTAGCTGTAACATACCAAATTAAATTTTACTTCCCCGTTTTCTAGTTTGACAACTGGCTTTTTTGCTGCCAGGTATGAAAGAATAAATGACACCTGAGTAAAATGTGTGATAATGAGGTTAAATAGGGTTTGGAGGCTACTGGCATGGCTCGGAAGGCAGATCGCCCACAGAGTGTACAGTGGTGGAGCTCCTAATCAACCCGTTGCCGTGATTGTATCACAATGCATCACAAATTTTAACCAGAGATGCCGAATTAAGGAAGCAGCTCTATGCAAGCATTGTGGAGAACAAATTAACACCTGGTTATAAGTAGAGAGGTGGAATAGAAGTTGGCTCCAGTGTCTATGTCCATTGGTCAAACAAGTATTCTTTGCCCTAGATCGTGCACGCACTAGAGGCAAGGTGAGTCAATCAGGCGACCATGTAGTCAGGGGTTTAGGTAAACAGGCATGCATGAAAGTAGACAGGTGAGCAAGTTGACTTTTGGCCATGTGCATACGATCGAAGGTGCCAGCCTTCAGCCTCTGCCATTCACCGGAACGAACATTTCCCATATTATTTAGGTAGCGTCAGTTCATTTAGAAAAAGTGCGTTACCCAGCTGCCTACGATAATTGCATAAAAATGTCTATAATAGATATGGCTGGGCAGCACTCTAGTAAGTATCAATAGACAATTATGAATAAGGGCAAGACCACAATCATACAAGACTGTTTTAAATCTTCTTCGTTATTAAAAGGCTTTATTTTTTTCTCAGTGTTCTTACGATTCGCAATGGACTTACGAGATGAGCAACATCTTTCACCTTCCCCAAATGCAGCAATATATCTTGCAAGATCACTAAGGGGTTCCAGTAAATATGCGATCTTCTATCTTCTCAGCTACTTTCCGATTCGTTAACTATCCTGGCTGATTCGAAAGTACTTCTTTTACAGTGCCAACTATGTTGTAATTTCCAGAGCGGGATGCTGACCATAGACAGTGCTGCGGTCGGCACTCAAAGGAATAAGGGGCTATGCAATGCCCTGTTTGCCTGTTTAACCCCGTATTTAATCAAATGAGCAGCTATTTTTCGTGAATTTTATTATTTGATCAGCTGAAAATAGATCTGGGCTATGTCAGAAGCATTCACTTCTCTGCGTCGATAGTAAATGTTTAAATTTAGTTTAGTTACTCCTTCTGTCTTCAGGAAAGACTTAGCCTGTTTCGGGTGGTAGCTAAGCATCGTAACGTAAAAAATCATTGAAAGGAAAATTATCATTCACGATTGGTCCTTTCTTCTTCTTCTCATTCCCTTCTCCCCCTAGTGCACATCATCGAACTTTGCGAATTAGTACTTTATTGTAATGTCATAATGACTTAGAGTTAACTGCAAGTCAACTTCAGCAAAGTAAGGTTAAGTTGTCACAAAACCCTAATGTAAACTGCATAGCAAAGGCGGGTCTGGTGAAACTCGTGCTAACAAATAAATATGGTCCGCTCCTTAGGTGCACAGCCTCTACTTAGTCCTCGGAGAGGACTACCTTTCTAAGCACCAAAAATGGTATGTAAAATAAATCTCCTAGAGGCATAAATTTATTCCGGGCGAATTCTGAAGCTGTTAGGGTTATTAGATTGTTATGGGCGACTCGACGATAGACAGGATTATGGTAGCAGAATAAAAAAATGCTTATTCTGCATTTTTTTGCTCCTTGGGAGAAATCCTGATGTTCTTAGTTTTATGGCTGAGAGAAAAGGAGATGATCAACGAAGCTGATAAGGTACTGTTAAGGGAGATGATAGTATTTGGAAGCGGAAATCATTCCGACCGCATTGGTACAGCTAAGCGGAATGTGGAGCAAATTGTTAAGGTTGTTCGAGCAACAGCAAAAGTTTCTTTGCAAATTAATCAGCAACAAATGGACTGGTAGCACGTGTTCACTTTAAAAGTTCAAACCCTATTTTTTTCCTTTTGTTAGATACGTAACCATACATCTTTGCTGAATTCATTCTCATTTATGTTTCTGCGCTGTTCTGCAAATCCCATTTTTTTAAAAAAGGCCGTTCGATACATTGCTTTTACAAATGAAGTTGGCGCCAATTGTGCCTTACTCTCAATTACCGTTAGGACAAACTCTTCTATTAACTCAACATATTTAATAAATGGGATCATAAATAATGCTTGTTGTCATCGTCTCGACATTGCTCACTTCTGCTTTGGTCACTGATACCTTCTGGTGGGTAAGTTGGATCGATTGCAAAAACGTAGGCGTAAAAATTGTTTAAGTCGTGAAGACTTCAAGAAGTTCCTTAGCAGTGCATGAATACGTTTCCACGGCAGAAATTAGACTAGGCTTGAAATAATAGACAGAACTACTGTCATTTAGTGCAACTTAGAAACAATGAATGATAACAAAAAATTTAACAAAGTAAATAGATTTTACATTCGCGATGCAATGGGTGCATATTGAAACCTTCAGTTACGTGTTGCAGGTGCGTAGGTCTCTGATTCTACGTTTCCACTGGACGGCATGGTTGCACGGTCACGCCAGTTCGAAGTTTTCGTTACGAAGCTATCTATGATGCATAAATGAAGATGAATGCTCGATACCATCACAACCTTTTCACCGGCCGGGGAGAACTCATGTGTGAAAAATAGATAGACAACAATAAAGTGAGAACAAATGCCTAAGAGAAAAGAACAGGAAAACGTAACTCCTCAACAGTATTTTAGTATGCATAATTTCTTAAGGGACTTCGTTTTGTGCTTACTACAATCTTCAAAGATGGCCATCGCATCCGTCTATTTCCAAAATGATTTTAAAACAGGAAGTTTTGGCCAGTAAACATGCGGTCGAACGTATATTTAGTTAAAAACAACTTCGACGACTGGTACAGATCAGCCGTAGGTGTTCTAGCCGCATCTCCGACCACATTGTGGTAACCGACACGGGAAGTTGGCAAGCAAGAATGCTGAGTAACCCTTTTCGTTGGCTTCGAGAGTATTTTGAGACCCTACCCAATAAAACATCTTCCTGGCTGCCATCTTTGCATCCAAAAATTCGAAAACAGTGGAGACCTGCGCAGTGTTGGAGACGCGCTGAAAGGTATGGGTGCCCATTTCTGCAAAATAAACAAGGCATAAGACATCCTCTCATAAACTACCATCTCATTTCAGTAAGGATCTTTTTAATACCAGCTCACAAGTTTACAGGTTACAAGCTTACAATTGAATAGATTATGAAACAAATTTTGTTTTGGCATTTGCTTCAATCTGTATTGAATTCATGGTTATTTATTATTTATGTAATTGTTTTATTTGTCTCAACAAAATTCATCTGTATGGCGCAGATAATATTATTTCCAAGCCATTAATAATTAATTGCAAAGATAAAACAAAGTAAAACGACGCTGATGCATTTAGAGACAACTAGGTACCAAAGTATTGTCATAACTAATTGTATGGGACATCAGTCGCCCACTTGGTCCTACGTTGATTTCAACACTCATTTTATTGGTCAATTAATTTTATTTTATATGAGCTGAAAATGTTGACAACTTGAGAGGCATTAGCAGAGGAGAACTGCGCTTTCTTTGTAAATGTTATTCCCTGTAAGAAATGCAGGTTCAATCTTCCCTTTTCCTGAGGAAACGTGGCTTCAATCAGTTTCAGCGCATACTCAAATTTAAAGTCAACTTCAACGTTGAACTTAATGGGTCGCAGGTCTGTCCACTTTTGATGTCCAAAAAAAAACAGTTTCCGATTCAACTGCTTCAATTGCATTAACTTATCCTTTATATTTTTCACATACACATCATCTTAGTTAAATTTGCACAGATGGAAGGCGTTAGTGTCTGTCTCTCTTAGTCCAGGAAATTCATTAATGCCTCGGGATATAAACAACGCTCCGCATGAAAAGGTAGCTACCAGAAATCAGGATCATTCCAAAGATATTAGGAGCGTACATAACAGAAAACTAATGTGCACTTAAAATTGGATAGTATTTCGGTAGAATATGCTACAGACTTGTGAAAGTCGGTGTCATTGGTAGTACATTGCCAATTGGTCAGAAGGAAGGCTGAATCAGGCCGTTCTTGCTGTAAATATTTGCCATAAAAATGGCACCAAGGAAGCATTTAGAGCACACTAAATTGTGAAATGCCCAGTTTGCACCATTTAGTGCATCTGACGCGTTTGCATCTCTGCGGATATTTTAAATGCTGCTACCTTGGTGATAACGTCCACAGTAGTTATCAACTTTCCAATATGCATTAATTAATCAACCAGGACTTAGCTACATTAATTCAAGCAAGCTCTTCAAATTCTTTGAACAAATTTTGATGCCAGTTTAATGTCTCATTTGGTAGCTTTGCAGATTAAAGAGCTTGAATAAGTCCTATCTCATCTCCGATTTGACGCAGCATTGCAAACAGGCATACGTCAGTGTCAAGAGAACCGATCTCTTGCCAGCCAAGCCACTGAGCATTGCTAGCGAAAAAGTCGGTGTCTCTGTGACTCTTGAAGTCCCAGATTTAGGTAAGACTAGCTAAATGCATGATGTAACTAAGAATTTTCTCCTTTTAAATCGTTTAAAATTTGAAGCCTTTTGCAAATCCCATTTCAAATGGAGGATGCGATACTGCTGCAGAGTCCAGTGATCAGTCTTAAAACCAAGGATACTCAATTAGACTTTGTTACATTTCAAGTGTCTTACTCAACTAACGAAGCACTCAATTTACTTCCAAAAACATTGTTTGAAAAAAATTCCAATCGAACTCATTTCTTAAACAATGAAGGGATTTTAAAAAATCGTCCATCGGGGCAAAGGTGGTTGGAAAATGGTCCTTTACGGCAATAAAATGGAGCTCTTAATTCTGGAATATCCAAAAGCCTTGTTATAAAAGACATTTGTTTTCCTCACCAACTTTACAAAGGAGTGGCTGTGCTACTCAAAGTCTAATTATAGCCGTTAAGTCATCAACTATTGTTCTTGAGCATAAGCGTTCATAAACTAAGGTAATTTTGCTCTATCATCTCACCACAACGCACATTAGATGCTACAGCAGTGAAAAAGGTTGGATTTACCTACAATCAAGCAATTGATGACTTTCTGGCACGTGACATTTAGGAAGGATTCACCAATGGGCATTGTTGGGCTCAATTTAGCCTGCTGACGGCACACTTCATTCACTATCACATGCATTGGAGGGGTCTCCTTTGTTATCTTGTAATTGCCATTCCTAAACCCAATCCAAACTTCGTCACAGGTAATAATGTCCTAAGGTGACGAGGCAGCGAGGAGATTCGGGGATTGGGTGTGCTCAGTGCCGGTGGAAGTCATAAATGACGCTCGGAATGGCCAAATAAGTGGCAATTACGTTGCTAAAGTACGTGGGAAAAGCGGACGTGTGTCTGACTAGGAACATAAAAGCACATTTTCTTGCAAGACCTTAGGAGTATTTATTGCTTAATTCACGTTTGCTCATCAACCTGGGAATCATTGCGAGCATTCTCCTGCCGATTTGCATGTGAAATCAAATCTGGTAGTAAAAATGTGGATTTTTAGGAAATGAGATGGTATTCGCCGAAATTACTAAGAGATAGCATTAAAATTTTATTTAATCTCGTGCTTGTCATTCCTTGAGGGGCATGCTAGCAATGTAATCCATGTGCGACGCCCCAGTTTTCCCATCTAAGCTCGGATATCAAATACATGACTTCCTGTCTTACCGCTTATGAAAGCCAAGTTGTTCCTTTTTTTACTAGAAAAAGATGGATAGAGGGCCCAAGGATAAATATTTATCTCAGCTTTCCGATCGCAATAAAATTAATCTAAATTTTATTGACTAACCTATCAACTCTTCTCAAATTTCAGGTTCTAAATGCACACGACTCGTTTTATGATAGATCATCAGTGTTTCAGCTTCTGCTAATAAAAAAAGCATATTAAAGAATTTTTTCGCAAAACAGTTTGTTAGTTTCTAACACGAGAAGGAAATTAAGAAACGCTCTTCAGCTCCCACCAGCATGCGAAATTCAAATTTCTTTCTGAGTAAGTAGTAGGACTGTGGTTGACTTGCTAATGTTTTTTCTGCTGACTTCTTTTATTTTGTGCGGCTTGCTGCTTTCGAAACCTATGGCTGGTGTCTGGTTGAATAAGAATGGTATTCTGGTCCGACAAACGTTTACTACACCTGAGCTTTTCTTCTGTGTGCATGAAACCCTAGAATTTAGACCAAGCTGCCAGCAAGTGAATAGGCTAGATGACAAAGTCCATACTTGTTGGTGGACTACACTTGTCTCTGAGACGACTAGCTAACCTTAGTCAGGGCTTCTTCGAAGACCCAAGAAAACATGGTATCCAGGCAAAATACATACTGCTGATATAAAGTATGGCTTGGAGCTACTGGTATGGCCTGGAGACCAGGTCGTCCGATGAAAGAGCAACGACAGTGCTCCCGATTGGCTAGTTCCATGAACCGAATGTCCACCAATCACTTAACACATTCCAATGGCATTAGAAATGAGTTGTCACTAATAAAATACTGGCTACCAGCGTTGCATAGGTTAAACCAAAACTAAACCATAGGAAAGCTGATTGGAGAGAGTTGGACTTGATTGTCATTATCTATTAGTGATTTAAGAGATCTTTATATCGGCTGCAAATGTGTTAGAGCCCAGGCGGATTCCCAGTAAGTCAAATGATCAAGTGGTCAAGGAGTTGTACAGACAAACAGACATGAAGGCAGATAAATAAGTAGATAATTGGAGAGATGTACATTCATCTTTTGTTCGAGCTGCGCTCTGTGAATTATCACAATGCTTTTTTCAAAAGATATTATTAGCGTCCGCAAGAGGAGGAAGGTCGGGAAAAGATGTCCTACCGATTGGATAGCATCATTCACTAGCAAGTTTTGTCTGCCGTTTGCGAAAAGTAAGGAATTATTGTAATTATGGGTAAAATAATGTCTAACATTACGTAAAATGCTAGATTAACAATGTTTTTGCTGCGAACCATTTGGTTCTGATAAAAGTAATGTGACGAAGAGGTGTGCGTTTGTAAACGCCTCCATTTTTAGTCACCCTGGTCTCATTAGAGACACCAAGGACTTCGAACAAAGCAGCTTTCATCACTAGCACATCAATTAGAGGCAAGCTTGAATCATTGTTACCGACTGATATGGTATGTAGTGATCCATGCACTGGCTGATAGCCAACCCATTTTCACCAGCTATTTCATTCATTTCTGAAGGGCAATGCATGCAGAAGCAAATGACAGCAGGGTGCAGTGGTGAGAATGATGAGACAAAAAAACTGCGATGGTGGGCAAGTCGATGACTTAAAGTATGACAAATGACGCCATTGAAACAATAAGCGAATCCAAAAAGTCCTTGCCACTGGATCAGTTCCCACACCCACTTAATTAGTTTCGCTGCAAAGTAGAAGTTATCCTTATGGAAAATGTATCTCATCAGGGATAGTGTAGCTAACACACTGAATCTTGAAGATAAAAGCAGCCACTCTTTTATCGCAACTCTAAGGTATCATCTACTTAGCAAAATGAAAAATGTGAAAACTTACTCCATTAAGGATCTAGGGAAATGCAAAACTCATAGCGATTTCAGTTGTCAAAATTAAATTGCATAGAATTTACTTTGATTTAGACATAATCCGCAGTTGATGAGTGCAAAATCACTAATAAGAATAAATTGGCGCATTGCTATTCCCATGTATTTGAGGACTATAATTTAGAAAAGTGATGCATTTCCACGGGCAATAAGATTGTCATTGAGTCTGCTTATTCTCGGCCCCAGAGAAATCGTGCATTGCTAATTAAAAGACCACCTCTTTGCAATAGCGACCTCCTCAACTGACCAAAGTAACAAAATCATCTCTTGTCGCACAGCACCAGCTTCATAGTCTACTTTCTTTTACTTCAGCTACAAAGTTACGTAAATCTTTGCATCTCGCTAGGGATATTCCCTCATCTCTTAATCTTAATCTATTCTAACTTCAAATCACTTAATGCATTCTAAAATATCCAGCAAATTTTAAAGACGATTCGAATAAAGTTGCATTGCTGGATAATTTACTTTCCTTTTGCCTTTAGTGCGGCTCTGTGCTGACAAAAGCATCCCTCGTAAGGGTGCAAGTAGCAATGTAATCCTGCGAAATAAACGCAGATTACTTATTAGTTTGCGTGGCTCAAGTCCGTCTTTACCTTACAGCACATACCGATTGCGTAAGACTGATTTACCTGTCCGAATTTCTAAGTCCCCCAACCAAATAAAACTGTACTAGAATCAGCCTTAAAATTTGCACACACTGCTACAATTCTAAATTTGTGAGCCTCATACCAAAATAACATTTTAGTGAAGCGCAATATCACCGAGTATGATGGTACTTGCAAGAGAATGGCAAGAAGTAATGAGTGACCAAGAGCAATAGTACCATGTCTTCAGCTACTGTTCACCCTTTTTATATTGGGGAATACTACTTGAAATAAAATCTTGTGAAATTTTTCCAAAAATTTACCTTATAATAATCAATGTCATTTCTAAGAGTGAAGAAAGTAACAAACCAAGAACGGAAAATGCATTACAGACGCACAGAAGGGCTGGGAGACAATTGGAATGTCTAAAGACCGAATCAGTCCAATGGAACTATAGCCTGCGTATAATAGGTGTCCTCATTTCCAAATGCAGAGTTAGACAGAAAAACCAAGCAGTTTATTTCCTCTCTTTGAGGGTCAGCCAGAGCACCTGCATTAAACAGCATTCTAGTTCAAATGTTAAAACGCAGGCGGTACTGAAAGAGGGCACCCACTATCCAGCGGTGCCAGCCACCGAATTGGTGCATCGTTATCGGTTAAGAAAGCATTGGAGAGAGGTAATTTGTGCTAGACATCTCGCTTGTCCATTATTATCCACAAAAATGCTAGCCTTAATCCAGACTCGGTTGGCAAAGGGCATGGCTTCAAAAAAGCTTTGCAATACCGTAATTTTCACCTTTTAACCTTGCCACTTTGCTCTCTCTTATGTTTCTAACCATGTTCACTTGTTTTCTATTAAGTTAATGGTTAAATGCAGCTGTTATCACGTGCTTACTTGTTCTAAATCTTTACATAAATACTGTAGGCAACTTGCAACGAAATTTATGGGATGATTTACAGATAGTGTTGTTATTCTTGACAATAGCATCCCTGTATAGCACAAAACTGGGCTACTTGCCAAAGTTGGACGTTACTTAAGACCCTTTTGCAGAAAATCAACTTTTACCTTCTTAAGATGAAGTGTCCATCACTAGGAATCGAAGCATTTGCCCTTTGGAACCAGTACTACTTTTCGTCCTAAGTCTCTCATGGAGCCGTTGGATATCATGACACTAAGACAGACTATACTATGCTGACGTGCGGAACGGCTGGACCTGCAAACATAGACCGAAAGTCATGCGACTCAGCAGTAGTACATGGTTGCACGAACAATTCGGAGAATGGCACCTCAGCTCACTTCTTTTAGTGTTGCCCTTGATCGTGACTTTATGCAGTAACAGTAAAGCAGTTATTTTACTTATAACCTAGCACCCATTCAACTTCAGAGTAATGCTTGTTTTACTGCAAACATCTAATAAGAACTCACAGTACGGATTCCCTTTACACAGCTGGGAAATCAGTGATTTGCTAATAAAAGTAGAAAGTTGTTATCCCCTTACTTTTAAAGTATTATCCTCTTTTATTTATTATTCAGGCACTAGTTTGCCACTCAGTATTTTATTAATTCCTTGAGTTGACTAAAGACGAATGACTCCCTGCTACTCAAACGAGATGCGTACAGTTGAAGTGTAGAAGGATTTGGCTAATGGACAAGATCCTCAGCTCAAATCACCTGAAAAAGGTGCAATGGCGAGGTTACTAAGTTATTCACTGCCACAAGTGAGGGTAAAACAAAATATGATCATGTCGCAGATGGGGTTGAATAAAGAAACCTTTTACATAGTAGCCTTTTATTTATGTCAGTACTTGCCAAATCAAAAACGCTGAAGCCTTGCACAAGACTGACTATCACAAAAGTGTGATATTACTGTACAAGTACATGGAAATATGTCTTTATTTCGTGAGACTGTCGGTTAGTACTAATCTCATAGTTGACCAGATGCCATCAGTACCTAAAAATAAAGGGAACATCGCACATCTATAACCGAAATTTCCTCTACTAATTTCATAGCACTAGCTACTCAAAGATGCCCTAGTTCAAGCGTTCTTCTAGTTTCAAGTCTAAAAAGTCGGAGGTGGAAGGGAGGCATACCGGACCCATTGCAATGCAAAAGGACCTAAAGTCCCTGTTTTAGTATCATTATAATTAACTGGAGGAGTAATTAGTCAAAATCAGCTTTATCCACAGACCGAAATTTCATCAACTTTAATGAATGAGCCCTACCTGAAATTGGCAAAAGTAATAGCTCTAGGGCAGAACATGCATTGTCAACGAGTGGAAGGGCTGCGGTAGTAGAGGCTACTGGTATAATTCTGGGGCAGAATTCAATCCTCAAGTGCTCACTAAATCAAAGAGAAGGTTCAGACAGATCATCAAAGTGCTATATAGGGTTCAATACATAATGAATCGCTGTAAGTTCTTGCAGTAGACTCTTGAGTTTTCAAATATAATCAATTTTACGTTTTACCTACCCATTTAAAAACAACTTGAGTCTGTGCAGAGTATCATTTACGTTAGAAAGTTTAGGTACCAGTGTCAATTTGTTTACCTCCTTTTGAGTGGAAGAGAAGCGTTGGAATGTCCTCGCAACTCCGGTCACCAGAAGGTAATTGGGTCAATTGGGGATTTGGTTTTACTTCAACTCTGAAATTAAGCAACTTTGAGATCTCCACTGTCTTCAGAACAGTCAAACGTGCATGACATTTGTCTCGCTGTAATTACAAATGGCGCTGTGAAAAATGGTTGCAGCTGATTCAAAAGCAAACAAAAATACACTTGCTGCTAGAGTACGTATCAAATAGGCATTTCAGCGATTGTAATATTTTGAGGCCAACAAATTTTTTGGTGTTTCTCTATTCATGAAAGGTGTGACTATCTCTTTCAGTCCGAGAGACACTTGTGATTCTTCTAATACATATCCACTGGGCAGCATAGCTCCTAAGCAATACCAGCAGCCTCAGTCACTCTCTACATTGACAATGCGTTTACTGTTATACAACTCCACCTTCCGTTGCCTTCAGAAAAGATCTCATGTGCTGTATTAAGTGCAGAGGAAAGCAAAACACCTAAAGATGGAGAAAGGTCATGTGTTGCAGACAGGAGAATTTGTAACGATTGTTCACTAAAGAGCAGAAAAGGATGTCTAGCTTCGGTAATTAGGCTGGTTCCGTGTCCTGTGGGATTGCTATTAACGACTAAAGCGACACTAGCAGTGATTAATGCAAAAAGCGTTCGTCGTGTAGATGCAGACAGAAAGAACTTGATTGATGGAAACCACAGTTCCAGAAAACCATTTTAAATCCCGTCCTTTCCCAAGTGACTCTGAATTAAGACTGGTTTTCACAACTAACAATGGGCATACTTGATTGTCAGCTTTTTTTCTCCTTCCTCTAGTAAGTTCTTAACTGAAACGCAACTTCAGATGCCGTGAAGTTACCAAGAAAGTTTTGCAAAATTGCGATCAAATGGTCCCTCAGTTAAACTCCAGTTTGATTACTTGCACGGCTGGTTCGTAAGCTTTTCTCGTACGGCACTGAATACTTTGTGATTGGAGACGCAGGATATCTACCAAGGGGAGTATTGCAGAAGACGATCAAAGAGAGGGTTCATGCACTACTTTTGTGCATTTTTGGCTGTGTATTTGAAAATGCGGACACTTGGTTTCGGCTGATCGTGCTTCAGCTCTGAAACATGACACTTGGGTAATGTTATTTGCCTCAAGCACTCCTGTACGCTCACAAGAGATTTTCTACCCTAATATTATACATTATTTCGTCCTTGGAGAGAACAAAGAGTGCCACTCCTTAACATACAAAATCAAAGTAGAATTTGAAATTGTAAAGAAGTTTAAAAAAGCACTTACAGATTTTGCCCAATTGGTGTTTTATGTTCACATGACAGAGTTAATGCCATGTGTCGGACCAGTTTGACGAGGATTCTAAACAATCTGGCATTTTCAAAAAATGATACAATAAACCAGTGCTGCTGTTAGAGGCGAGTCAGTGCAGAAGCATCGTCAAAGTCTTGCGAATTGTGATGGCGATCTTCCACTTGGCCCAATAGATCCAACTATTTCTGTGCTGTCTTCGGTATGCACTTTAGTGCTTAATCAATTTCCCTTTACAAGTGTTGCAAATGCGGACTTAAAAGGTCAG
Source organism: Taenia multiceps (assembly GCA_001923025.3). NCBI lineage: Eukaryota > Metazoa > Platyhelminthes > Cestoda > Cyclophyllidea > Taeniidae > Taenia > Taenia multiceps. Next base: position 17,342,383 of record CM010313.2, on the reverse strand, counting down.
TAACACAAGGGGCTGCGCTTATCCTGTGGACGTTCTTCACAACTTGAAACGTTATGTCAAGTGAGACAATGTTATTTTTCATTGCCAAGTGGAGGCAGCTTGTCAAGTGGCATTCTGCTGAGCACAAACCAACTCCCAACTTCAGCTTTGGATGTAGTGAAATGAGAAGTTGCAGGGACTCCAGATTTGATTTCTTCTGCAGTGCCTATCTAGACAAAATGACTTGTTTTGAGTCGGAGAACATAATTGCCTCAACCTGCAAACTTTTGGGTGCAAAGAGGACGATTTTTTGGCCAGTGTAAAAAAACGATACAATTTTATACATGGCAAGGGTGTTAGCCGTTTCAACACAAAGTGATCCTAAGAGTGTAAACACTTTCCACTCCTCTGCGCCCCTTATTCATGACTCAAAAAATTTTATTTTCTTATTTTGAAAATTCAGTGTTTCTGCTACTATTGTCTAAGAGTTTGTGAATTGAGTTTGGTATAATTTTTTCCGGCGAAGCGTGCTAGCTTAGTCTTCCGAGTCTCCTTTGAAGACGAAAGAATGTATGCCAATAGAATAGAATTGGTGCTGCGCACGTAGGGAAGGACTCAGATAGTACTGGCATAGCTAGGAGGTCCGGCCGCCTGGCAGAGCGAGGTTAGCTTACACTTACGAGAAACCTTCGCAATCTGCTGCCAAGTACTTTCAGTAATGACACCGGAAGTAGTGAGCTGCTGATGTGCTTCTTTTGAGTTCGAGGAAGTTAATTGTCCAGAAAAAGTTCATGGTGTAATTTAATGTGAATGCGTTGTTGGGATGAAACTATGCTAATCGCTGTACAGTAACAGGATCTTAATATTTGGCGGGGTAATTACGCATGGGATAACAAAGGATGATCAAAATCTCGGCCATAGCAAAACCTGTCTTTAAGGCTGATGTAAGTTGTGCACAAGCGGCTCTCTCAAATGCCACACTAACCGTTTTTGTAAACATTCATTGCCCGCGGCACCAAATTGTTTATCTTTATACCTAATTATTCAAATTATTCTTAGAATCGGTTTTTCTAGTCCAGTATTTTGTGCTGAAAAACATGAGACTTTTCATCTCACTGCTTTTGCAAACAGCCGAATAAAGACGGAAAGGTTTTAAATGTTGAAGTGGTAAAGTTATTTGAAATTACCATTTCATCCCCTCACATTGTTGATGTTAACCATTTCTGCTTTTTGGGGCAAAGAAGCTCTTTGGTAGCAAGTCACCAAAGCGATTTAAATTACATTTCGTGCCTGCCAAAGGGCGATCTAACTACTATTTACATGAAGAATTCGTTGACACTCAAAAAGATACCTCCTCGTTCAAGGTGTAGGGTAGCCTCAATGCGTCCTAAAGAAATGGCAAATCAGTAGCCACAGTCTCCGGATAAATGGATACAGCTGCTATCCATTCCTTAGTTAAATGAATGGAGTTACAAACCTAGCGCTATATTGACTTCTTTAATTTCTGGAAGTGACAAAACTTAGCACCTCTTTGATGTACCTAAACAAATAAATGGAAAGTCTAAATGGTTGAAAACATCTTTGGACTCATAATACCTGACTATGTGAGCGCGTTTTAAAATGTTTTGGGGCTGATAGAGGTAAATAAATCCAAAATCGCATTCATTTTCCAGCGTTCCTCTGAGTCATCGGAATTCATCCTTTCCAACGTAACTGACACCACTTTTATGTTTTGACAAAAGGTATTGTGGGAGAGCAAACGGATGCTAGAGGGAACAATTGAAAATAGGAGGAAGCTGAATGTGTTTGCGAATGCCTAAATGCTACGTTCCTAATGAGCTTTTAGCAGCGATAGTTACCTTCGGTTCATAAAAGTATGCAATTGATCGACAGATCCAGCTAATTTGTCACTATTCCACGTTTATCTCCATCGCAAAATGTGAACTTGAAGCAAAGCAGAATTAAATGGAATGGAAATAATATAAGAAATATACTCTATCGACATGCACAATTTATTCTTAATGATTTGCAAGGCAAAAAGCTAGGGAAGAAATGGGGTTTTAGGGTGAAAACTTCTTAGTTACCTCCCTTAAAAGGTGCTTAATTTAGTTTAGAACAATGAAGAAATAAATAAATAGAGGACAAAGAGTAATGGACTTAATGATATAGAGAGGTGGGTAGATTTTCCGCAGAGAGATTAATTTTGAACTGATTGATGTTACCTTAGCGAGAGTCGACACTAACGATCAAGGACTTCACTGAGGATGTACAAGCTATTGAGTAATGGAACATTGCAAAGGAGGTAGTTTAAATTCTTCAAAAAACTGCAAAATCAACGATCAACTTAAAACCAATTTTGTGCATGAAGGCGATGTATAGAGGCCGTCTGCAAGCTGATTTAAAAGCCCTTCAAATTAGTGTTATGGTACTAGCCAATGGAAATATTCTGTTCGCATGTACGAGCTAAAATAAGATGTTGTAGGCTCAAATAAGTATTTATAGCCACAAATTGTGTTTCACATTAAAAATGGTGAAATATCTTTTCTAAAGGAGTATTACTTATTCAGGTCTCCATATTTTTCTAGATCTAAATTAATTTTACCCATGTCTTTTCACTTATCTAGAACAGATGCAAAAAGAACGACGGAACTTAACAAATGTCGGAAAACATCGTTATCACTTCTGTTCCAATTAATAGGTCCAGCACGCTACGGAAATTTGCTCAAACCAATTCGTCAAGGAAACTTAACCATCAGTGTAGCGTCCCGAGACTTCCTTTAAGGCAAAAGAAGGAATAGTGCTAGGGCAGAATATATATTCTGGAAACAGAGGGATTGGGGCTGTTGGCACGGCTGGAAGGCCGGCCAACCGGCTATTACACTATGGCCACTCAAGTGACCGAGGCCAGCAATTCGAACAAGCAAAGTATTACACAGCCCCTCTCTTCTTTCGAGCGTCATTCCCAACGTTCCCCTTGGTCAGCCTCCCCTGTCAGCTATTACAACGTAATCGATGCTATGAGAGGCATTTACGAGCTAACCGTGCCAGTCATCGAGATTCGAGCGCATGTGTTTGTAGTTCCATCGATTTCGCATAGCAGTCGGTGCAGCAAATGCACATTTCTTAGTGCTCCTCTCCCACGATGTGTGGCCCAATAAAAGAGGGGCTACGAATCCAAGTTTTCGAATGGCTCGAGACACACACAACACACATTGTGATTCCAGGCTTTTTTGATGCCGTGGAAGAAATGCGAGGGTATCGTAGAACTTTAAGTAAGTGGGGCGATCGGGCCTCATAGGAACAAAGTGTATGCGATCCAAGTGTGCAAAGCATAAAATGATGCCAGTGAATGGCGCCCTGCACATTCTGCATCTGTAGACACGCATTTTGACGAAGATAGGCGAGTTGCCCAATAACAGGAGTGAAAGCTCACGGAAGATGCTTGAACACAATGTCGCTGATTCCTCTTGGCAGTTCTACTGAATATAAAGTTCACGGCTAGTGTCGCTTCAGTTGTTAACAGCTTCCTTGCAGAACACGAGGGCGAGGGGGATGCCGAAGAAAAAACGTCGATCTCAGCCCTTCTGTAATGGGATGCCAGCGGTTCTTTCTTCCGTAGCACATGCACTTCTTTCATACCGCCAAAGTTTGCCACAAATGGTGTGGAGCAAAATAAAATCCATCAAAGTCGGATTCGCTTCCCGCTGCCACCAATGTAGTACTAGGGCAAAATATATGCTCCGGAAACGGAAGGCTTGGAAGCTATTGACACGGTCCGGAGGCTGGCCAACCGGCTGGTACAATACGGCCGCCCCAGTGACCGAAACTGGCAGTTCGAACAAACGAAGTATTATAATCAGACCATGCAGTACTTCCCTACAATTACGCAATTTGTATAAACCAGTTAAGGGAATCATGCACTACTTGGATTGATTGCCGATTATAAAATAAGAAAGTGCAATTCTCCTTTCACTGAGAAAAATTGGGCCTATTTTATTTTATTCATTTTAGTCTAGTCCATTCAATCCCTTTCATGTTCTGGTATGAAAAGTTTCTGCAATAAATGTTTGGCACAGTCGGTACGAACGACAATATCAAGGTGAAGGTTGAAGTACAACACAAGACGTAAAGATGTGACATTCATTTATCCGCCTAGGCATCTATCTATTCACTCATCAAAATAGCGGTCTATTTATTCCAAAGAGGCGCAAGTGGAAGGTCATCAGCCACCTTTTGTGTTGCGTCATTTAAGAGAAGAAACGAATTGTGACTGTCTCTAACAGGGCTCCAAATAAGTGATTCTTTGAAGTAGTGGATTCAGACTAAGTTATATTTTTAATTAAGGCATACAATTTATGCACCAGGCGTCTATCCCACCACACATACAGGTCGAGTCAGGTGTCAGCTGTGCTCGGAGAAAGTTACTGGGACGGCGCTAATCGGTTAACGGTGGGGATCCGACAACAGAGTGCTTAAGCGTTGAGTGCCGAATGTCAGGCTTTAAGTCAACAACCTATCAATCATTGCGGCTTTCTTACCTCAACATTCTCAACGCTGCATTTATGGCTATTCGCCTCCAAACGCACTGTCATCCAGAAATAGATCACTTCCTGAATTAAGCATTTGCAAGAGAAACAGGTTGATTTTCAATTAACGTACAAACTCAGCGTGGCTTGCCATTGATGCAGTCACACCATATCTAAGTACTCGGTGCAATTGTTGCAGTTAATGAAACTCATGCAGCTAAAGACAGAGAGAATCTCAGCAACTTTATACAAAATCTCACTCTTATATCCTTTGCGAATGCATTTGCTTTGATCATGCTCCTCTCGCCAAAACCAAATATTTCACCTTGAAATCAAGGTGTATGACTCAATGCCATCATCAGTGCCAATCTGTCGGTTCTGACAAAAGACGGACAGAGAGAAAGAGACGACATGTTGTTGAGTAAGTGGGTTCACAAAGCCTTCCTGGTAGAGCAATGCGACATTGCTTTAAGGACGCCTACCTGTCTACAAAAATGTCTGGTTGTTCACCTTTTGGATTCTCTGACCGACCGGACTATCATTTTGAACCTTATGCATCCCCAGTCAACCGTAAAAGTTACGTGAATGACAGATTAGCAGTATCACTATATTCGACTGCTCTTACCTCCGTCTGCACATAGCTGGGTGTCAATTTATTCCTTATGCTGTCGATAAGCAGTCTTTTTGACAAACGTTCGGAGTTTGCAAATGATTGAAATGGGAATTATCTTGAAAGCAAAAGTGCGGTTTGCTTCCTTGCCTAAAAAATTCAATGTAAACATGTAGGAGTGAGCGTCATTGTAGACGTTTTGTTGATTGGCCAGAATAAGAGCCAGGTTAGGCCACCAGGCATAAATAGTTGCTATGTGAAAAGAGACATTGAAACATTTGGGGCATTTTGTTCAGTGAAACACCCACCTCTATCATTCATTGCATCTAGCCATTGCAACAGATATTCAGCTCATGTTGTTGATACCTTGATGATAGCAAATGCAAATGTATCCATCTACCAACGCCTGATGCACACTATAAATCAGGATATAAGGCAATGATAGTGGTAGAAGAACGCAACAGCATGTTGCTTAAATGGATGCAGCAAATCCGGTTCTGAAGATAAGCCCTGAAGTTATACAGCACCAGTGATAGAGGAAGGGCATGTCTAAGTCTGCTGTATTTTGACCACGGCGATTAGTGTCTGCAAAGACTACTATAAGCGAGCCAAATCCATGGAAATTCAGCCAGTGAACAATTAGTAAAACTGGCTGATTCGAACAAAATTTCAGGAGACAAAACCTCTCTGCGTGCATGCAGCAAGTAAAACTACAGAAACAGTGAATTTTCTGGCAAATAACGCACCACATTAGGTGGCCTTTGGCAAGACGTTTTCTTTTAGTTATTGACAATTAAAAGCTGTTTGATAAAATTATAAGGTCAAGTAAATTTTCTTTCCAAAAGTGCGATGATATTTAATAAAACGAGTATGATATTTCCAAAGTTGGGAAGGCCTAAGCAAATGATAACTTTCCTCCAAATTGATGCATCGCTACAGAGAAGCGTGTGTAAGCGTCACGCTAACTGAACCACTGAACTTTGCTAGCCAAGGAGTCGATCATCCTCTAACCGCAAAAGCTGCGGACCCAGTCTAAAGTGTTACTAATAAAGCTTCTATCAAAGGAAGCGTCCTTGGAAGTACAGCTGCTCACTTGAACCTTGCTTAGTTGCAGACACCCAATTCAACCCACCAAACAATCGGTTTGGGTTCCAAAAACAAAATTTTAAAGCTAAACCCCTCTAAGCTTATTTACCATACACTAAAGAAAGTAAAATAAAATCGGCCATCCAGACAAAGGGAATAATAAAAATAGCCTTTTATGCCTCTCAAAACATGTTTCCAATCAAAACACATTCAGAAGCCTCTTGGCCAAAAAAAACATTTTTTGCCAAACTGATACCAACACACAGATGATATTTAAACTTTAGGTTATTGTTCTTGACCAAAAGCACTGTTGAGTCGATCGCAGATTCACTGCTTTAGAGACAGTGGTTAACTTTGCCCCAATTTCCTACCTCGAAGCACACCGGAGGCTCTAACGGTGAGAAAGGCTAGATTAACCCATCTTCAACGATAACAACTAATACGTGGCTTATGATATTTAGGAAACATCCTCAAATATTCACAAGTAAACTTTCTGGCCTGTGGATAGCATGATTTGTGCACTGCTGCATGCAGAAATGGATCTTCTCCGTACTCAACTATTTCCCTTTTGTAAACGCATTCCGCGAATTTTGCAGGGGGATATCGTATATAATTTGAAAGCTAATGAAGCAACTTGAGAATTTGGCATGATCTACGCTTGAAAAGCATTAATTATTACTCTTGATGACAAAATACGTGGCAATCACAGTGGTGAAGTGCGTGGAAAGGGCAGATGTGGAAGTTCGAACGGAGGCACAAGAACATAATTTTTATGGGAACGTCAGAATATTTATTAACCAAACCGCAACCATTCATTTAACCTGTGAAGTATAATGGACTTTTACTGACCGGGAGTCATGAAAATTCATACCAATACGAAAATTTAACTACAATCTTGGTATTGCAGGAGATGTTGTAAAAATGCTATTACTTAAGGAAGCGCGACTGTGTCCCAGTGTAATTACTAGCGGATTGTTTCGTTTTAATAGTGGAAATGCGATTTGATCTTGTATTTGATACTGACTGGCTTTATCACAAAAGTTTGACGCGTCGGATTTCCCATCTGGGATTGACGCCGCAAACGAGAGACGCGCTCTATAACCGCTCGCAATAACCCGTTGTTCTACGCCATGAATCTGAGGGTACTTTTTATCCTCGAATGTCCCACTACAGTGAGAATGACCAAAGGTTTACTAATTGCCGGTAGCATCCTGAACCATAAAATATTTGCTCGTGGTGAAACTTCAGTAGTAAAGGTATAAATTGTACATTTATTAATCACTACCGTAAACTCTTCCTACTGCTAAAATACTCTTTCACATTCCTTCTTAAACTGTAGCCAACCACAGAAAAAACGCCTCAAAGATTAATTTGACTTTCATTTACCTCATTATCCTGTCTAGTTGGCCAAATTTGATGTTTGAACTAGGACTAAGGAAGGGTGGTTTCATCAGTAAAACAGGAAAAGACGTATGTCATACATTCCGGCAGCCAGTGAGTCACACTTTTACTTTACTATTGCACACAAAATATATGAGCTGAAATACAAATTTGGGAAAAGTAGGACCCATTATAAAGCGAATCATTTCAATTTGCATCCACCTTAAGTTTGCAGGCTATAATTAAGTGAAGCTTGTTTGGGTGAGAGGACATGTGACAGTGCCACCATAATCCCTATTTCTATTCCCTTCAAGAACCGGTAAATAGACTCCTTCAGTTTGCACCAAATTCGTTAAACTCGCAAATTGTACGCAGTTCAGGATTGCGTTAGTGTCTGCTTCGCATGAAATGGGGAATAATTCCCACCATAGCATTAACTCTTTTTGGCAGGAGAGTAAACTTAATTGTGCTCATGGTCCGCTTGCTCTCACAGTTGAAAAAATGCTGTAAATGCTCTTCAAAACATGATCTTAATTATATTTGGTCTTTTGCTGTAACTGCTACATTAGCAAAAGCCTAAACTGTCACTGCTTTTATCTTTTCTTCCAATACTTCGCAAGATAAAATCGTTGATTATCTTAGGTCATACTTCTAGTTTAACTGAATTGTTGGAACTCTGCTTGCTACACTCTTCGAAGCTACGACAAAGATAGTTACTCATCTATCATTTCTTGACAGAAATCAGTTTTAAGGGAAGAATTACGCATTAAATTTAAAGATTGGTAGCACGCCCTGCTTAAAACTATTAAATAGGCTGACATTGCCCCATGAAAGCTCACCTGTTCTGGCTAGTTTGTAAATTGTGGGCCAGTACTCCTTGAAATACAAAATAATATTATTCATTACGTCCACAAGGATAAGATAGCGTCCCTTTCTGATATCCTTCAAGCAAGCAAGGCTCCCTCAATGGTAACTAACAATTTCGCAATAATTGTGAGACTTTCTGCACTCATTTTGAATCATAAACTGTGTTTCTTTTCATCTAAGCCCACCAATACTTCCTTAATTCCATGTTTTGTCTATCATTGACAGAAAAAAGGTATTCTAATAGTTGTCATTAATTAACCAATTTTGTACTTTTGAAAAAAAGAAATTGAGAAACAGCGACCCCCACCAATGTGTTCAATGTTTTCCCGCAAAATTTTGCTTAGGATGTTAAAGTAAAACCCAGTTAAAATCGATTGAGAACGGATAACCTGGCTTTTGTTTTGATGCAGAAGTTCAATTTAAAGCCTTTGAACGGGATTGGTTTTGCTTTGATAAAATTTTATCACCTTTATTTATTGCTTCCATATGAATAAAACTGAAGTCGGACAAGGTCATTAACAAATAGTAAATAATTAAAAACTTTTGCCTACCAACGCTGACTTGCATTTTCTGAACCAGGTTTCTGACTCGACAACTGATCTACTTTGCCTCTAAAAAGGCACGTTTTAGTTTGTCTAGACTCCTAAAACACACACAGGCATAATACTTGAACAGAACATGCATTACAGCATAAAGAAAAGTAGGGGGCTGCTGGTACAGTCTGGAGGCTGGGAGGTCCTGCGGGTGTACAACGGCAGAGCTCCTAATTAATCTATTTCCGGATCTAAAGGCTCAGCGGTTAATCGAAGCATTGCTTTTTTTAATTATTGGCATTGAAGAGTAGTTTTTAACAGAAAAGTAGAACTTTGTCATTATAATAAAGAATCAAATTAACGATAAGTCACAAGTAGACTAACGGAAGAAGACTCGACCTAAGTGTCGTTGTTCATTGGATAATCAAGTGATCTCCACTGCAGACTGGGCACGCATTATGGGCAAGACGATAGCCTAGTGAGTTAATTAGGCGACTAGATAGCCAGAGATTTGGATGGACAGATGGCAGGTAGACTAATAACACAGTTTGCAGGCTTTTGTGGTTGAAGTACTCCCTGTGCTGTACTGCGCTCTCTCATCTAGAAGCATGAAGATAGATACCTGCACTGACAAATAAGTTTCACTCACCACCAAGTTTTATCTGCCTATTTGAACCAGAATGCAAGAGAGAAATAGTCCTAGCAAAGACGAGATAATCATTGTGACTTGGGTCTGATGATGCTGAATACTATGTAAGATGCTGTATTTTCTTTGCTCTTGTGGTGAGTCTTTTAATTCTGGTAAAAGTGTTATAACGAGGGAGTGTGGATTTTCAAGGGAATTGTAAATGCCTAAAAGGCGAACCTTTATCTCGATTTGACGCCGCTACCTCAACTTCTATTTCCATTAGTCACATTAGTCCCATTAGTGGCACAAAGTGCTTCGACTTTGGCACATCATTTAGGGGCAGGATCGAGTTATTGTTACTGAATAAGGTGGTATCTTGAAAAAAAACATACTTCTCTAAAACCAATCTGTTTGTTAGTCATTCAGTTCATTCAAGATACAAAATATCTGCCTAGAGCTGTGTATTCATGGGTATGTGACTGCTTAGTGCAGGAGGAGGCCACATTTATGGGCGGGTTCGTGACCCGAAATATAGAGCTTGGCCCTTCAGCTCTCTGTTATTTACACCTGACGGATTGAAAGTTGTGTACATGATAGGATAAACTCCCACTGCACTACCGAAGACTGTATCCAACTGCTAACTCTATGTTTACCCTTCAATGCAGTGAATTCCACTTCCATAAACACAGCCGCAATTCATTTATTGTTCAGTGCAGCGCCTCACAGGATATTGATGAGGGTCGCCTTAGTCATTTACCTCTTTGGAATGCATAGAATGGTAGAGAGGTGATTGTACTGCTGCACTATTGTCTTTATCGAGCTATCGTTAATTGTGTTGTGTATATCAAACAGAAAAATCACGCAGAGACTTGGCAAAAGCAAGCAAAGTGGAATGGTGTTGAATATAAGGCACGAGACAGGACTGTGGAGGAGAATTCCATTTTCTGGCCCGAGGCATGTCCTCCATTAGTTCCTATAACATTCGCGATATTAGTGAGAGCTGGGAAATGTTTTGTTTATTTGACATTTAAATAATAAGATAGGGTGGAACCAAAGTTTGCACTTGGGTAGTAATGAAGAAGTCTTGACACGGTTGTAGAGAACTCTTGGTCTCATTGGCTGTAATCTAGTCCATTTGGCGACTTAATAAAAGTACCATTGTACTTCTGGATCAAGAACCGCGAAATTTGGGTGCAAACTTACTTTAAATATGCGCACTTTTATTCTAAAACACTACATTTTCGTCCTGGCATTTGACACTTATTATGCCAAACAAAGCTATGAACAATCCAGACTGCCCTTTATTCAATCAAATAAGCTGAAGTGTGTGTAATTTTAGCCCATTCGCGCCGTAGGACTCTTTCTGGAGTCCATTACAATGTTTCTGGCTCGATGGAAGTAACTACTCAACCACAGTAAAAAAAACCCTATTTTTCGATGTAAACCACTTCCAGGGCCAAATGTGGCAATTCGAAGGCGTCATATTCTTGAAACTCTGACATCAGCCATTGTGTAGAAATTCCATGTTACTCGGCTGGGCTGTACGAAATCTGCTTCCTTACGACTCTTTCACATATAAGATGTTTTGTTCGCAAAAAAAGTGTACCACATTTCCATCAATTTTAATATTTTAAGCATGCTACAATCAAGTTTCAACTTTTAGCATTCGCACAGCGCGAAGAGGTACAACATTAGCCAATTAGAAGGCGTCATTCTTCATCGTTTGAACTTTTTTTATGGTCCTAAATTGCCTTCATGGACTAATGGAATCACATGCTGTTAAACCATCTGTGCTGATTTAATCCAGATAAAATGAGAAAATTTATTCAACCTATTATAGTGCCAATTCCTACCACCTATCCTTATGGGCTGCACTTCTGAATCAGTATTTCTCAATTAAAAAGTTTATTCATCTGTCTGGCTTTTTCGACGTCGTGGTCTAGCTTCAGCAGTAGAGATAATAACGCTTTGCATTTTTTATTCTAGGCGAAAAAAACACTATATTCAACCTTCAAAAGGAAATTCTGACAATTAAACTTGCTGATTTTAAAAAAGGTCATTTCTCCAGGACTAACACAGATTACGACCAAAACTTTAAATGTCGTCAAACACGAGACCCTTTGAATCGTTTGTTCAATCGCCTCGAAAGCTAAAGTTAGAGTAGACATTTGTGCCATTCAAAAAGCTGGTTCCTCTTGAATAGGATTAACTCTATGATCCCACCTTCGATGGCAATTCAAATTGGGTCATAAAAATGCAACGACTGCTCGGACTTTCTGCATTCCCTTTCTTTAACAGCCTTTGTGAAAGGAATTTAAACAAACATAGAAGTAGATATTAGTGTTAAGATAATTGATGGTCCATTGGCACACTCCGGGTCAAATAGAAGGTGTGGTGCCAAAGCTTCTAAGTTGGTCGTCACCACAACCAAGATGTCAAAGGAACAATTAACTCATTTCAGCTATGGCTGGGATGGAAATATTGTGGCACATCAATTACGAATTTTAAAAGCCTACAATTCTGATATTTACTTCTGACATAAAACACTGAGGCCCAGCTCAAGATTTACTTTTGCACAAAAGAGGGACATTACAATACAAGTGCTTTGAAATGTACTTTATAGGTGAGAGACAGCTGGTAAATACGCCATTATCCCCCAAGTGGACAGCGGACTGCGAACTTCCATAACTACAATCCTTCTACCCATTTTATAAAACTGGCGATTCAAAGGTTTCCTCAACTAATCGGTCTGATCCTCCCACAATTCTCAGGGGTGGTAGATCCAAAGCCGAAATTATCACTTTGCAACCAGTTGTTACTCAAGTGAACGGGAGCCAACATTCATTAGGTTGGGTTGATTCACCTTAAGATAGGTTAGTTGAAATTAGACTAAACTTACTTTATTAGTAGTAATCGTTTCACAACGAATAGGTCTAAGGCTCTGGGTCTTCTGAAGTAAGTAGAGAAAATGTAATGCCAAAGAGCGAAACGGATGGGTTATTAGGATCCTGGCATGGCCTCTATGCCATGCCAACTTGCAGAAGTGCGGATGCGAATGCTCAAGCGCCTGCGGGGCCAAAACGTAGGGTAGAACAAACCCTTAAAGTATATAACATAAAATATAGTAAATAGCGAGAGTTTGTCCTCAATTAGTTCTCTAATAATTTAATTCATTTTTCTACCACGCTTTAAAGAAAACTATTTAAAACTGTGTGGAGGAATGCTGACGGAAGAAAAACTAAACGTAAAAGTCAAGGTTAAACCGGTGGTTACCTCCTTTTGTAGCTCCAAGAGACTTCCTTAAAGACAAAAGAAAGCATAACATTTGGGCTAAATATGCATGTTTAGCATGCGGAAGAGGATTGGGGCTCCTGACTTGACCCAGAGATCAGCCCACCGAGCAAAGACAGGATGACCATCCAAGTGATTGTACTCGAAACCGAGGATCAGACAAACAACAAAACACATAATGCCTTATGTGTTTTCGTAGCTCCAATACCCAGGAGACAGTTTGATCAACTAGGCCTTGGTTTTTGCTTCAGCAATGAAGTTAAGTGGCTTTGAAGCTTTCTACTGCTTCGGGAGGAGTCAGTTGCATGTGACATTTATCCCTACGGAAATATGCACGACGGTATCGTAAAAGTAGTGACTAGTTTGAATGGAAGCAGAAATGAAACATAGCTAAAAAAGTTTTGGCAGCTGCCTAACTTTATGAGAAATCATGGAAAGCATAATATTACGAATCGGTGTTTGAACGCTCGCTTGGATTTGAGAAGCATGCAAGACTCCTCCAAAGTGCTTTCGCTGGGCAGCAAGGTAGCTGGGACATACCATTAACCCCATTCACTATCTCCATCGGCGATAAATTTTCCATCTAAGTACCATACCTTCTAGTGTCTTCAATAAGAACTTCAGACGTAATATCGGTTGCTGCGGGATCCAAAATTGATCCTGATGAACAATCACAATGATTTCTACCACTGATTGGTATGCTCTATCGTGACGCAAGAAGGCCACATACAGCTGATGAAAAAAGTCCGTGACGATTGCTAAAAATGGGTTAAAAGATGACGTCTAGCTGGGGCAACCGCACCAGTCTTGTGTCATAGAAGTAAACACAACTCCTCCTCCGCTTCCTTTTAAGCTGGATGCAAATCGGACAGAAAAATGGCTGAGCAACACTAAAGTGAGAACTATGTGAAAATAATAGACGGGCGAGAAACCATAGTCACTATAAAATATTTTGAATCTCGCGCTTCATCATTGACTGTATTAATGCCTGCATTCTTATGGCTTCGATAGAACTGCATGATGGCTACCGTCTCCCGCTTCTAGCCGATATATTCCATATCCATAAAGCAACTTATGATGCCGTAGAATCGCCAAGATGAATAATTAATGGTGAGATTAAGTTTCAGTTCAGTTTAATGTCAATTTGATGATTGGTACGGGTGGCTCGTGGGTGAAGACAGAGAATGCTTCCTTCGAGTCCGCGACAGAACATAATTTGTGTCAACTACAGGCTAAAATGTGTTGTTTGAACATAGATAGTTGTGGGTCCTTCATTAATGCCACTTGCAGCCGACATGCTCAAACACGATTAACTACACCAACATTCCTTTGCCATTTTAACAGGAAAAAGTAAACCTTTTTAACCAAAGGCCTTTTAATTTACTAAGGTGATAACTTTTTCGAAGGATTTAAAAGGTGATTTCCGTCATCCCTTTTTGTCTAAATGGCCCCTGTTAGTTACGATCTTCCATTGTTTGAAGCATAAACCCAAATGTGCATTGGTCTTAAAGAAATTCTTTCTTGGACCTTAAGATTATGGTGTTTTGGGCCGGAGTGGGTGCCTAAAATAAAACAACATCCAAGTCCGTAGCTCTGTGTCCACCATTGTCTAGTGAGCAGTGATGCAATTCTGCATTACTTAGTCAGAATAGGACCTTAAAAAATCAAAATAGTGAAACATTTAACGTGGAAGGAACCCTTTCATTTACATCCAATACATAGTTAGACCCGCTTGATTCTGTAGCCATGTAGCGTGGAGGAATACTTGTAGAACCAGACTACCACAATACTACAAAACTACTTTAAAAACTATCTTTCAATAAATGACTCTGCGTCAAGACCAGAGCTCTTACCACTAATAATGGGCACAAACTTCTATCTTTCTCCATTAAAGATCCCTACCGAGGCGCAATTCCAGATCCTGTAACATTATCAGCAAAGTTCTTTAAAGATGCAGGCAAATATCAGCTAGTTTGTAAATGTTTCTCTTACTGTGATGGAAAACTTGGGATTTTGTTGTTTACAATAAATTGGACGCCAGCCATAAAAATTTGCCATACTAAGTCGACACGGAATTAGTTGGGGCATTTTTAATGGTGATTTGTCCTTTCACATAGTTAAATACATCTAACGGGTTTGTATTTTCTGCGGGTACTTAATATGCTGCTACCTTAGTGATATTATCCGCAGTATCAGACAGCTTTTCATTGCACATCCACTCACTGGTGTGGTCGCCTCAGATAGACGTAATTTTCGAACTATTTTTGAGAAGTCATCACAGTTTCTTCCATTAGCAGCATATAGTCTTCTTCGGTCACGGGAAGACAATACTAGGCAGTAGGTGTCAAGGTTATGGTTTGCTAGTTCAATTTATCATTTCACTATCATCAATGTAACGCCTGGAGGCACTTTTAGGGATACTAGAAAACATGACGCTAAAGTGAATAATGTATTACCGATGAAGGAAAGGGGATACTTGTTTGGCTCAGAGACGATACCTCCTAGCGGAGGCTTTTTGGCAAGGCATCAAAAGCTTCTCAAATAGAAACGAACGTCTAAACATTAGATAGGCGTATTATGCTTCCTATGCATATAGAAGAAGGGAAGAAGAGTTTATTTTAATCGAACCAGCGTTACTAGTAGAAAAATCTTTTGCTACGTTTCCTTGCAAAAATGGTTTTTGTTTCTGTTCACACCAGTTACCACTTTTTACCACATCATCATGGGCGTTCGAGTAGGGAAACGAGTTGCACGCACTTGACTCCTCTTAAGCGATGAGAGTTTTTAAAACAGTCTTTTTGAATGATGAAGTAAAAACACGAGTCTGATTAGCCGAATTGTCGTCTGGTGAGTGGAATCGCGAAGACGACTGAAAAACTATTTCTTCGAAGAAGGCAAATATCAGGTAAACTTTGATTTTGGCATTTGACCTCGCCTGTGTGATTATTCCTTTGCAAGGTTTTGAATTGTTTATTAAGGTGTGGCATGAAAAATAGTTAAATTGTGGCTGGAAATATAAGGCCAATTAAGAGAGATGGCAAAAACCTATTATTTTTTCTTATATAAGACTATGGTGATTCGTTTAACCCTTCGTCTTTTTCGCGGTCACTTGAGAATCTGAATCCCTACTTCTGCTAGGCGGCATGGCTTCCAAGCCATGATACATGTGATTTCATTCTAGTGAAATTTGCCTACCACCTTGACACTGTAAGCGGGGCTCTAGAGGGTCGTGTTTAAAGAAAATGCGACTGCGTTTCAATAGATCCGTTTTAATAGCAGAAATTCTTTTGGTCGTCCCTTCGTCACTCCCTGTGGGGTTGACTATTGATATCGTGCGTGTGTGACACTGTAGTTCCTCAATCTGAGATTGACGTCACAATCATGTGACACTCGCTAGTCGCTCACGTTAGTCGGTTGTTTCAAGACATCCCACAAACTTATTAAGAATGAAGGAGGAAGATGTATGCGTCCAATTTCGTGAGATTATGCTCCTCAACACTCGTATCGCAATGACAGCCCATTAAAATAATAAAACATTTGCATTGTGGTGAGACTTGGGTAGGAAAGGCGCGCACTACTGTTTGGTAAGGAGGTCTCCAAATACGCTAA
Source organism: Taenia multiceps (assembly GCA_001923025.3). Taxonomy (NCBI): domain Eukaryota; kingdom Metazoa; phylum Platyhelminthes; class Cestoda; order Cyclophyllidea; family Taeniidae; genus Taenia; species Taenia multiceps. Next base: position 17,325,874 of record CM010313.2, on the reverse strand, counting down.
AATACCACTGGCGATGTGACATCTTTAAAATGTACCCATGATTAAAATTTAAAAATTAGTTATCTTAAGATCTAACTAACACACCAATGCAAGCCTTCTGTGCCATTCCTGCTCATATCTAATTCCCAACTAAATTTGCTATTCATTACATGGCAAATTTGCAATTGCCTTAAATCACGGAATTTTAAAAACCCAAGCTCTTTCAAGTGGCAACAATAATAACTCTGCGATTATCAATCGCTTGGCAAGTTTTTATTTTTGGTTGGAGAATTTTACGCCGAATCCAATCTCTTGTTCCAATTCCTGCCGCTTGGTTAGCAACTGGTTGGATAGACCTTTTCCATTTGGTACAATTAATATTTATGGTGTCCACTAATGAATTTTAGTACCCTTTTGTAATGTCACCTGCATAAGCGACAATCCCAATAGGGTGGTTATAACTTAACAGTAATTGCGAGTTTCCGTGAGGCATTTCGCAAGCCACGTTACCTATCAACTGTATACCAAATTCAAGTTTTAAACGCTCAAGGACCGTCTCAAAAATATCAGTCAGCAGTTAAACAAAAGGAGAGAAACCAAGAAACACCATTCATATTTCATCAACTTGTATGAATTTAATTTTCTAGTCAAGATTTAGCCTCTAAAGGAAGTTTAAGACGCGAACGAAAATGCCTGTGAGCTGCTGCTTCTTTTCCTGAATTTTTTTGTTTTGTTAAATTTCCTCCTTTTACAATGTTTTAAAACCTGATTTGCATTTACTACGCCTGATTTCTAAGTGTGAAGCCATTTTTCTCGTCACTGGCTGGACAAGCTTGAGCACCTCAAGGCTTCAATGAAGACGTGAAAAGACATGACACTGGGGTAGAATACATATCCTTGACGTAAAGAAGGGTTTTGAGGCTACTTACATGGGCCGCAGGTTAGGTAGCTCGGTGAACGTGCAACGGCTTAGCTCTTAAGTGGCCAGTTAGCAGATTCAAAAGTTCAGCTACCATTTGCCACATCACAAGGCTATAGGTAGGAACTTGAATAGTGAATTGATCACAAGAAAAAGCTACTTACTGACAGTATTGAGAACGATTTGACACCCAGGCGTAAATAGGCGGATAGAAGAGGGGTCTATTTAGACGCAATCGTCCTTTGGTTACTTAAGTGCTTCTCACCCCAAAATGTACGTGCATTAGGGCAAGGTGATATCTAGGTAGGTCACTCCATTGGATAGTCAGCGAGTTCGGCAGACAGGTAGACACAAAAGCAGGTGGATAAGGAGGTAGACTGGTAGTCAAGCATGAAAATCAAAGGCAGTACCTCTTTCTCTCCACCAGCCTGTGTATCACGACAGGTTCTATGAAATCTACCTCTATGCACTTGTTCAACAAGCTATAGTCAGATGAGACCAATGACCGTTAAAAGAGTTTGCCATATTTTCCTTAATTTTACTTCTGCATTGCAGTACATTAATTTGTAATTTTTGCCAGTTACTCTGCTACTAAGAGTGTCACAACAGCCAGTGACAAGGCAACCTTTTTCATTGAATCTTAAGGTGACGATTTACTTCCATGGGTTAATGAGATTCTATATTGATATCACCGGTCCTTGCCGACATAATCTAGATAAAATGACATTAATTTAACCTGTCGTAGTATCTTTTTTTACCACTCACCCCTACGGTCACCCATTTGAGCCACAAGTTCTTAGTCCATACATCCGTCAAAAGCCATACCGAGTAAAAGCAGATACAAAGGCGGAGCCTTAAATGCTCACAAAACAATACTAATAGTTCGACAAGTAATTAGTTCATTACACTCTTCACTAGGAAGTGGAGCCTCAGAAGTCATAAGAAATTGCGGCCACGTTTCTTTTTACTCAGTCGACAAATGGTGGTCATCTACAAGGAGAGAAATTATGTTATTTTTCAGGCGCTTAGAACGTTTGCTCAAATATTTCCAATCCTCCACTTATTAGCCAGATGGCAGTTTTCTAAGTCCTTGAGTTGACGGCTACTGATGCGCTTTTGCACTGAGGCTTCTCTGAAGACGAATGAGATCGTACACTAGGGCAGAACATACATTGTTGACTACAACTGGCATGGTTCATCGGTCGGGTCAACTGACATGGGCATGATGCCGGAGCTTCTCACTACAATCGAGGGTTTGATGGTCGGTTAGTACATCTGAGATATGAAAAGAGAGAGTGGCTTTTTAGATGATCACTGACCAACTGTCAAAAAGCTCTTGAACTCTGACGTCCTTTACTGCCACAAAAGTATTGAAGTCAAGTCTAAGATCGATTTTTCGCATGAACGAGTGAAACTGTAATGCATGTCGTTTGAATACATCATTTCATAGTGCTGATAATCCAGGTTCGCCCTCATCCAACCGGTTTCTTCGCTCCATATGCGTAAATGTGAAGGTGGAAGGGAAAAACGGCAAACCTATTAGAGCACAAATTGTATTTAAAATGTCAAAGAGCCACCGCTTTTCCAGTTTACTTAATTTAAGGTTGGATTAGTTAACCGGGTTCGATTCTATTATTACTGAGAAACTTTCTTAAAGCTAACAAAAGCTGCATTACTGAGGCAAAATATGCATTTCAAACGCCCAGAAGTGGCTCATCAAGTGCTCACAAAACCAAATCGAGGACTTAAACAAAATGTATAGGGTAGTTTATAGGAATTAATAACTAACTAAAAGTTTTAAGTTCCTTCCATAGGCTTTTAAATGCTTAGCCACGATTTAATATATACATTTTCTTACTCATTTTTAACACCGATTATGATTTGCGCAGTGAGATGGCAACGCCAGATTAATTGCATGCGAAAGTCAAAGTGACTTCATTTATTTATTCCCTTTCGAGAGAGAGGGAGATGTCGAAATGCCCTCGCAACCCTAGTTACTAAGAGCCAATAGAATAACCAGGCTTTTGTTTCCATTTCAGCGCTCAAAGTAGGTAACATTTAATCTTTTCGCAGTTTAGCAGAGATTAAGCGTGTGTGATATTTATCCCGACATTAATATGAATGGCCCTGAGATGGAAAGTGGTAGCTGATTTGAACAAAAACAATAAATATGTAAAGCAAGGATACATAGCCATAAGTTGTTTAAATAGCTGGGTTAATTTAATCCTAATAAATCCTTTTAATTACTATTCGGCTTAGGTGTTTGGCAATTTATTTTGGCTTGAGAGCTACTCAAGGCTTGACAGCACCGAAGTACAAACAAAACGGCAGAATTTAATGGACTAGTTTGATATTTTCATAAAATTACTTTAAACCATGTCCTTTTATAACGCTCCTGTTTTTAGGATGGCTCACTGTAATACTTTGTTTGTTCGAACTACCGGTTTAGGTGACTTGGGTGGCCATCTTGTTCTAGCCGGTTGGTCGGCCTCCGGGCCGTGACAACAGCCCCCAAGTCCTCTGTTTTCAGAATATATGTATTCTGCCCTAGTACCGCGCCTTCTTTTACCGTAAAGGGAGCCTCGGGACGCTACATTGGTGGCAGCGGAAAGCGGACCCGACTTTGATGGATTTTATCCTGCTCCATGCCGCTTCTAGCAAACGTCGGCGTTGTGAAAGAAGTGCATGTGCTACGGAGGGGAGAACCTTTGGTATCTCGTAACAGAAGGGTCGAGATCGACGTTCATCTTCGACATCTCCATCGCCCTCGTGTTCGACAGGAAAGCTATTAACAACTGAAGCGACACTAGCCGTGGACTTCAAGTCCAGAGGAGGGCCAAGAGGCGCGCATTTGCTGCACTGAGTGCTACGCGGAATTGATGGCACTACAGGAACACATGCGCTCGAACCTCGACGACTGGGGCGGTCAGCTCGTGGATGCTTCTCGCAGCACTGATTACATTGTGATGGCTGACACGGGAGGCGGACGAAGGGGAGCGTCGGGACGACGCTCGAAAGAAGAGAGGGGCTGTGTAAGACTTTGTTTGTTCGAACTACCGGCCTCCAGGCCGTGCCAACAGCCCCCAAGTCCTCTGTTCCCGGAATATATATATTCTGCCCTAGTACTGCACCTTCTTTTACCTTAAAGGGAGCCTCGGGACGCTACACTCACTACCAGGGATGGACATAGGAGGTGGCCGGCACCATCTCTCTTACACTAATGCACTTCTCTGACAGAACGAAGCTTCAAATCCCCCGGAAACGCAAGTAGGAATCTCTGATCTGTTGCGCAGTTACCTTTCCAGTTGCATGCAAATATGATTACTGATGTTGCTAGCTCGCTGGTGTCATTCTTACAGGACCGATCACTTTGTTGTGGTAAATCAGCTCTAAGTACCATTTTAAGTGCCTACTATACTCTTGGTTTTTTAAGCAAACACTGAAGTCTCTGTCTTTTTTTACTTTATCTGGGCAGCTATCTTTGCATTTAATAGGGCTTGAGAACCGTAGGAGACTACAGGAAGTGTTGAAGACTCGTTGAATGCTTCAATTGCTCATTATTCGCAGTAATAAGATTTTTAAAAGTTTCTCTATGGCAACAAATTTCTGCTCAAAATGATGATTTAGATTGCCTACGTAGAGACGAACCTTATTAATGCAATTTTAAAGTTAAATAGAAAGTGTAACAGGTTTGGTTTGTAAATGCACTAAGACAGGTACCAACCACTCAATCAGTTAATGCTTGTAAAGCAGCCAATCCTGTGCCCGAGCCACGATCAAAGACCAAGATAATGCCTGTGACGCTTTTAAAAACGGGGCATCAACCTTCTGCTTGGCCCGATCATCCATTGTAACTTTGATATCTACTTAATTTTTTGTAACCTAGTTTGCAAAAGGTAAACAAACCAGAAGGGGTGCGTTTTTATGGCTCCTTTTCACAGGTCAAATGGCGATCTTTAGTAAGATGGAGATATTCATCCTTGCTAGGAAGCATTATATCGGGTGGCAGAGCCTTCATTGCCCAAATATTAGTTTTCCGACTAGGTGAACAAAACACTTTGGGGAATATACGCAAGTATTTAGAAGTACATTGAATGTTTTACATTAAAATAAAGTCAAAGGGAATTTAAACTATGCAATGACTGCTCCCCTGTAACTTTATTAAGTTCTAACAAAAGTTGACATCGACGAAAATCAGTTGAATGGACACTTTTTTAATTGTTTAAGCCCAAAATATGTAGCATGTTGCTTACTTGTTGGGTTATTTCTTTGTTCTGTGAATGCTTAAGGCGCTGCCTTTAAAATACCGCTAAGCCGCATCTTCTTGTGTCCGTTCCAGTAAATTCGGCCCTTCTGTGTGTCAGCATGACATAGTCTGTCTTGATGAAGAACTTGGTTCAAATAGCAGGATTGATTTTAACGAGTATCTGTGTAATACTTTGTTTGTTCGAACTACCGGTTTAGGTCACTTGGGTGGCCATCTTGTTCTAGCCGGCTGGTCGGCCTCCGGGCCGTGCCAACAGCCCCCAAGCCCTCTGTTTCCAGAACATATATATTCTGCCCTAGTACTGCACCTTCTTTTACCTTAAAGGGAGCCTTGGGACGCTACAATCTGCCCTGATTCTCATAGATGGGTGCTGAGCCTCAAAGTGGTTGAAGTAAGTCATATGCTGCGAATGGGGGGATCTACTAATAACCACCAACAGAATGAATCCAAATAACGTCTATTTTCGGCAACTACCCCATTTTTGTGTTCAACAGGAATGCTATTGTCAACGATAACGACATTAGCTGGAAATCACTATCTAAATTCGTTGCGAAGCTGCCTGCTGCAGTTGTGTGAAGGTGTCTATTTATTGATCACGGGATAACAGTCTTACCTACTCACTGTCTGCGCAGAAGTCAAATAGATAAGGGAACAGCAGGGAGAGCCATGTGCAAAATTACGTCTCCGCTAAACTTTTTAAATCTAACCCATTGCTAAATGACTCACAGGTCCGTGTTCTTACGACTAGCAATAAATATGTAAGGTAGTCGGCGTCTTTTGTTTTATTTTAGTACAATTCTTAACCATGGCACAAATTCAGGTGCTGTAGAATCCCCAAGAGGAATCAGAAACCTTGTAGTCAAATCTCATTTTAAGCGCAATCCAATTTAGTGACAGATGACTATGGTTTGTAAACATTTTTCGTAGAGCGTCGACCACGCTGTGACTACTGACGTGGAATTTTGATCACAGTGAGTGTTGCAGACGACGCTGTGTAATACTTCGCTCGCTTGCTTAACTCAGTGGGCACTTAATCTACATGGGTTTCGTTCATAGTAATCTGCTATGGCCTACTTGCAGGTAACTAGACTTTTGTCCCTCTGTGCCTCCGAAATACTTTTTGGTTTTCGCATTATAATTCCTTCAGCTTTAGAAGACTTGGAGCTTCACGAAATGGGTTCGTTAAAGTGACCTCGCAAGGCTTTGTGGCAGACAATGTTCCTCATTACTCAATTGCATATCTTAGCATTGAAATGTTTGTTTCAAATCGAGAGTAGGAATCATTGTTCTTGGTCAGTCCTTCCTTCTTTTGATTCTCTTCTCTGCGCACTGTAGACATCGTCACACTTGGCAACGTCATGCTTCATAATAATGTCACTGTGGCTTAGATTTCACAAATTCCGTATTTTCTCAATGGCAGTTCAACTTCAGCTAGGTTTAATTAAGCCAGGAGAATAGGGATAAAAGACAAATCTCTCGTCGTACAGCCTCCATATGCACTACAAAGCAGAGATCGACTTCGTGTCACACAAGTCACAGGTTTTCAATGCCTAATTTTTCTTTTAGGAGGACTGTTTCCGTCAGCACTAAGCTGCACTAAAAGCGAATAGAGTAGTTAATTATTTGGGTGTACCTTCTAATTCAAGAATGATGAGAAGGTACTCATTCTTTTACATAAGGTAGCGGTACTTTCAACCCTTGTAAGTGGCAGAGGCTGTCTTAACCCCATGGCTAAAAGGAATGAAGGCAGCCTTCAAAGCCGAAATTGTATTTCAAAAAAAGATTTTGAAGGAGAAAAGCAGGGATTTATGCAGCTTTGTCAATTCAGCTAAGTGACTTAAAAGGCTGGTTGAAGGGGTTACGGCCGAGAAGGTGCTTAGCGGTACTGAATCAGGTAGTGTTTTAAACAACAATACAAAATTTCTCACAATTTCTCAATACACACATGGGCACTTCTAATGCTCCATAGAAATACGTTTGTTAAATGCACAAAGATATGTATGCACCTATCTACTATTAATACTGCCTGTTTTAAAAGCGAATTGTATGCATTTTAGTCTTTAAAACTGAAGTCACTGCAGAGTGCTTGATGGAGACGATCGCAGATTTTGGTCTTTGCCGTCGTCAGAACATTGTCAGGACTTTATTTCGCTCTCGTGTTCCAAATGAGATAGCCTTCTCCAGAGTTTCTGCTCTTGTGGGTGCATTAATAACACCCTCCAGATATAATAGTTTGATACTGCACAGAAAGCATTCAAAACACTGGATGACTGCTCACCTTCCCATCAGTCAAACTGCCAATCTGCCTAAATTTCTATCGATCTACTACTGCCTACAAAACACCTTGACTACCTGATTCTTTGACTTCCTGGAAATCTGCCTGGCCTCTACTGCATGTACAGCCTGAATGAAGATCACCCAAATGACTAATGGGCGAAGGTACTCATATCGAAGCCTCTTTTACGAGCCTGCTTGTAATTTATTGTCAATCTGTTCCCCGTAATGCTGGCAACCAGTCTTCCATCACCGACAGCTCATCTTAGTTTCTTTGCTTAAAGTCTTGCACTACGTTAAATGACTGGCGAACACTCGGTTGTGAGAACTGGCCAATCAGGATATCAGCCATTGCACCTCCACCGGACGACCTGGACTCTGGGCCATGCTTTTAGCCGCCAAACCTTTCTTTGTGTCTGCAATATATTTTCCGCTGAGTATCATGTCGCATCGAGTCTCTGGAGAAGCCTTGACGCACTTCAACTTGTTGACTTAAGAATTGAGTGTAGCGATTGGATTTCAGTGCATCCGAGCAATAAGTATGAATTGCGCAACCTAACACATTATTCACTAGTGGCTTGGTCACACTTCAAACTTTTAATGCACAAAGAAGAAGTAGTCAAGAATAACATGCTTTTATCTGAGCTAAAACCATTTTTTTTAACCTAACATCACTGAAAGACATTAAGAGAAACTGCCTAAAAGAAATTTTAAGAAGTCAACCGAATTTCGACAACACCTGACTAGCATTATGCAAGTAGTTATTCTCTTTTAACAATTTGTGAAGTTCTTTCTAAATTTGGGGTTTGAAGAGGAAGTTGAACTTTTGCAAGTTGACGAGAACTGAAAGGGGGTTCTTAGTTTTCTTCCTTGTTACATAATTACGAGTTATTTATAGGGAAAACAGCCGCCAACATACCTTTTAATTATCAGTAACCAAAAAAAATAATGTCCTTCATAAATCAAGTCGAGGCGATTCAGAGTTTAAAATTGGGTAGGTATCGGTGATCTCAGTTAGACAAAAGTTTTCAACTTTGCAAATACCCGTGTGAATGGTCATAATTATTAAAAATACGCATTAATCCTTTCAAGAAGGCTTGCCCACGCGAGTGATATCATGATAAAGAACTAATTTTCCTTGGTAGACGCAATAAATGATAATTTTGTCAGATTAAAAAGATCTGGTTTACAGCCTGCGCATCAGACAGGATAATTATGTCTCCACGAGACAATGCCAGCATGATTAACAGCTCTAAGCAGAAAATGGGACTAGAAAACGGCCAGTTGGTCATTCGTGACTTCTAACAGGTAGAGAGTTTCACCATCACACCACATCAAAAGCAAGAGAGATTTAAATGACACTATTACATAAACTTGCAGTTGACCAGATATCAATTTGGGTGAATGCAGATTTTGGACATCCATCCTATGACAAGTCTTGTCCATTCCCGGGGTTATGTTATAGTTCAGATACAATTTTGTTTTGCTTCAAACTAACTTTCGCCCAATTAGACTGGCCACGGTCTGTGAATGTAAGTCAAGCCAAGGTTTGGCATCACCATATATAATTTAGTGGGGTTCAAGACGACCTTTCAGGTTTTGTTACAGTAGTATTTAAAGACCTTATTAGCGACAGTTAGCTGTATAATAAAACCTTTGAGTTTAGGGTCATACCCAACGTTAGCGTTTTATTTTTTGAATTCGCCGCCGCCAGTTATTAATCCTTTCATTAATGCCATTGCAGCAGGAGTGTTGAGAGCTCATGACATTGTGCACACAATTTCGCTCCTTTCTCTCTAATCGTCTGTTAATAGTAAAAGGTAAAGCAACCAATTGCCATGAGCGCTAAGACAATGCCTCATGTTTTTGAGACGGTAACCTCAGATAGGAAAGCCTAGGCATCCCGCATAGGTGACACCGCCAGCAAACCCCTAAAGGAGTGACAAATACGTGATTAGATTGAATTTTTTGCAATCCTCTGCTAAAAAATGAAGTTAATGCTATTACATTGTGTTGAAATGCAACTTTTTACTGCCCAAGTGGCAGGCAAGTTTATTGCTAAGATGATTTTAAATGTCCTTGGCTGGCGAATGCTCATAACAGGTTAATATCAAGGCGTGATCAGAAAGTAAACCTCTTAAGGTCTCACAAGAAAAAATTTGTCTTTTTGTCTCCATTTAAATATTTTATTTCTACTTTTCTTACGTACTTAACCACCGTGATTGCCACTTATTTAGCCGTAGCGAGCTATAATCATGGCTTCTGCTGACACATCACGCACAACTCTCGAATCACCTCACCACTTTGTATCTTAAAATATTACTTTCCGTGACGTTAATTTAAAGTGGATTTGAGATGCAGGCCTAGGATGGGAAAACCAAGGTATCATAAGTTAAAAATCAAATAATAATTAATTAATAATTATAATTATAGTGGAAAGCCATTGTTTCTCCATAAAAAGCGAATTCTTTTATTGGAACGATTTCACATGTGACTTGACTAAAGAATGCTCGCAATGATTCTCAGGTTGGTTAATAAATATGATTTAGGCAAGAGAATTTGCTTTTATGCTTCCCTTTGGACATGCATCCGCCTTTCCCATGCGTTCCACTGCTATGATTGCTACTTAGTTGCCGCCGAGTGTGTCGATTATGGCTTCCACTGCCACATAGCATGCAGAGTTCTCCAATTACCTCACCAGTTTGCCATTTAAAACACTATCTTCTGCAACAAAAATGGGAATAGCGCTATTTCACCTACTGGCTAAACAAAGTTTGACAGTACATACCTGCAGATCCCTCCTAAATGCTACATGCCAGGGAACAATCACTAAGCCCGACCAAAGACGCATCCAACCTATCTCACCTTTAAGAAAATGGTGTGTTTTTGATAAAGTAATGGAGCGAATTTTCCTAAGCTTAACTATGCTTGCATCCAAGAACAAAAACTGGTGAATCAAAGGCTATAAATAATTCTTAGTTAGCACCACTGATCCGTTGTGAAGTTTGCATAAAGGCACACCTTTCATCACAACGTCCACAAATACCCTGAAATCAAAAGTTTCATTCAACAACCAGCTTGTTTTATTTGCTTCATCATCTAGTGCTATAGTTTGATTAGACTCTGCTCTTAAGGCAAGTGTATTTGGATGTGAATATGATTGCCTGGTTGGGCGCAGTGGATGCCTAAAATGAAACAAAGCCCAATCGAGTAGCTCTGGTTCCGTAATAAATAATTGGATTCTGAAACGGTATCATGTACTCCACTTGAGGTAGTTAGCTCCGCCATGGTCTGGAATTTTGAGATTGTAGAGATACCGATTGCTTGACTAGCAACGATGATTGGTTTGGCTGGCAAAGAATCGGATCTCTTGACATTGGCACACCCTCGTCTCTAAATCTGCATCATATCAGAGAAGAGATAGGATTTATTTGGGCTCTTTAAATTTCAAAATACCAATATACTTGTCTCTCAAAATTTGATCATTTGTTGCATTTGTAGAGCTTGCCTGAGCTACTGTCTTTATATCCGGCAAACTGGAAGACCGTTTGTTAGTTTAATTGAATGATTTGGATGGATGCTTCACAAATCAAAGTGCTCTTGCAATTTCCCTGTTGTCTTTTCTTGACAACCATTTACGGCAAGGGGTCCTACTTCAGCCTTGGTTCTGACCGACTGGCACTGCGCTTTCAAAGACGCCGACTCCTACAAGTTTGTAGTATATTTTACCTAACTATCACCTAATTCGAATGCGCATTACTTTTCAGTCATGAATGATTATGACATCTTAGAACATGTTCCTTATTTCTGGTAGCTGCTCTGTTATGCGAGGCATTGGATCAGTGGGAAGGTGACTTTCTTCAGTTTTAGCTCTCTAGGCTGTTGACGGCTCTCATGGGCTAATGGTGATACAGTGATGCGTTCTCTGTGTGCCAGTTTGATTAAGATAACGCTATTTCAAATCTTAAAAAGGGGCTTAGTATAATTTGGTTGCTGATTTGGAAAAAGTTGCAAAATGGGAAGACCTAAGATCTATTACCTATGGGGTTGATGTTTACCGTAAATTCTTGCGTAGGATGATACTACTTGACATGATGCTTCCTCGAGACGAAGGAAAGTGCTCCTGTCTAAAATAAAACCATTTCCCAGTGCTGCTAACCTTCGAAATACGTTTGTTATCAGCTCTTTTTAAAAGAAATTGAATGGACAATAAAATAAATGTTGGAGCCAGTGTAATGAACCCTAAAATAAATTTCAAAACCAACTTGATTAACGACCTGTTTGCACAAGTCAGACCAAGTGGATGTTTGATACTCCATTTTAAGTGGTTTTGACGACACTTTAATACCGAAATTCCTCTAAGATGCCACTGATGTTTTATTTTGTTTTGCATTCGTGCCAAAGTATCTAGAACTGAAAAGTGGTATCAGCTCCGCAACGTAAAATGAATGAAGCTGCGACTGTAAAGTTTGTATTGGCCTAAGCAATTACTAAGACGAAGTCTGGTTCAGTTTTTATTCGACTTTAGACTCGCAGTTTAAATAATAATTTGCACACAGATCATGTGGAACTGTAGTTCAACGCAATGTGTTCGAAGCTGTGGGTAAAACACGCATTATCCATCCGTGCCAGTGGTCGGTCCAGCATGCTTGACCACACCGTAATTAAACTCTCTCGGCAATTTCCCTTGACCTGAATTTACGCCTTATTTAAAGAGTTTGCTAGGGAAGGAGTAAAAATCTGATGCCCATTCCATGGGTTTATCAATGGTTTAAAACTTTTGGACTTTTAACAAAGGACGGTGTTTAAAGCAGTGTTGAGGAGTTAAATTCTCGTATCCGTTTCTCCCAGCTGCTTTGTTCTCGCTTCAGTGCTGCCCATCCATTTGTCTACTTGGGTTCTATTCATCTAGTGGAGAGGTAGGAGAAGGCACCAGGTTGTTACTTGGTTGACATCTTCATTCTTGTATCGTAGACAGGTCCTTTACGAACTATTCCAGGTGGTTAACAGCCAAGGCGAGCATCATCTTAGTTGCTTACAGCAGTTCCTCAGAATACAGGACTGTGGCAGTTATCAAAGTTGGGCTTTTTCCAATCCTTCAGTTCGAAATCATTATACCTTCTTCCTTTAGCTTTCTCCATTCTTCTTCCACCAAACTGGAACGTCGCATTTAAAATTAGAAATCAGGATGGGTTTTGGTTAGGGATGGGTTTGCTTTTAGCTACCATCAATGTGGTCTTTGAGCCTTTGTTCTTTGCAAAGTCAATGATAAAAAATAGTAAAGAAAATATATCACTGAGGTGAGGAATGACTGGTGAGGCTAATGGTATGTCTTGGAAAATACTCTTGTAAGCTTATTGATAGTCGATGGGAGAAGATGGGTTAAAATGTCTTTGAGCTTCAGCACATGACCTTTGAAGCGCGTTATTTGCATTCAGTAGTGCTCGGTGGGCCTAGCAAATGCGTACTTGCCCTCACTAACCTCAGAGAGTTGCGATGGACCCTACCAGGCTCCCTATGGAGTGTTTTAAACTAAAATTCTACACAGCTCAGTTTATATGGACAAGGGCTGTCCGCAATATTCATAAAGAGATGCCACATATCATGCATCCTTGCATAATAAGGAGAACACAGTGCGAGAATCAAGATAAGTATGTCAGAAGCTGCTTTGCGCTTAGATTTCTGGGAATTATTTAATGGATTTGACCTCAGGCAATAAGAACGCCGGATCTCGGCAATTTTTTTAAGACATCGTCACCGCTTATGCTCCATGTAATTCCACCATGTAATTCTTACCACGTATCAGTTGCATTGGCATATTCGTAGAGACTTAAGAAGGAGATGCTTGCATTCCGAACATTTAAGTCAACTACCTCTTTCAACCCAATGAATGCAATTACCTCCATACCATAGTCTAGTCCATTCCATCTCGCATTCTTTATCTCGCAGTTCTGCGTGATTAGCACGTGTTACGCACTTACCACAATTGAGGGCAGCGTAGTGGTGGAAATAGCACAAGACAAAATGAAAAGAATGTTTTTCCGCTTTCTTACTAAAGTCTTGTGAGACCCTGTGGGGCATTAAGCAAATTGCAGCAGTCTTCAAGGGTAGCCGATGGTGACATGGAATACTCCAAATATTATGTAAGATTTTGTACAGTGAGGGATAAACATGAAGAAGGCAGTTTAATTTCGGCCTGCTGCAGTGTAATGGTCCTTTTTTTCGCTATGCGCGAAAGCAGCGATGAGCATCAGGTGTGAGTGACACAGAGCTGATGACAGGACACTAAATTGTTGAGTGGCAAGTGCCACGATTAAAGTCACAGACTTGCTTATCATTACAGCCTTCTCGCCTAATCATTACCACCATTGCACTCAGTAGCCACTTGCCTTTAGGCACACCGTCCACCACAGATATCCTTCTTCCTGTTTAACACGGCAGACAAGGGAACAGCTAGGTTTTTAGTCATCTTATTATCCTCCAAATGCCATGACAGACAGGCAACAATGAATCGGATCGGAAAAATGTCGCGCTCTTGGTATCACTGATGGGACTAATGTGGCAGCATCGACCCAACACTGAAGCACAACAGGTAGGCATCTTTAACCCCCTTACAAATAAACAATGGTAACTTACACTGCTATCACTGGAACCGAATAAGTTTACCACTAATCAACACAAATGCAGCACCCTCGAAATCATCTGACTTAGGCCATTGTAATTCTTCCTATATGGCAATGATATTTCACTCTCGCCTTCCAGTTCAGTTGGGCAGACAAAACTTGGTGGTGAGTGATGCCCACTATCGGTGGATGTGCCTTCCTTCAAGCTTTCTCTCCTTTTGGGTGTGTGTACGGTGCCTTCTGGATAAAGGAAAAGGGCCGCATGCCTTTTTACCCTTCTGCCTGCCTGTCTGTCATAGCTCCTGACCACCAAGTGGTCTGACTCACTGGGATATTATCTCACTTCTAATTTTTGCAGTCTAATGTATAGAGTAATTAAATTACCAATGTACGACAAAACTCCAGTCGACATCTTTTCCGTTTATCTGTCTTTAAGTAATTGTTAGTCTATTCTTTATACCCTTAATCATCAGCTTTCGCATTGTTGGCAACTCGCCTTCATTTCCTTGACTTAAATCTTTGCAATGCGCTGATTATTTTTGTTGAACTCTTGAAGCTGATAAGCGGTAAACCGCGAGCTCTGCCACTGTACCTCTGTTAGGAGACCTAACCTCCTGACCATATTAATGGCCTCAATAACCCTTCATTTTGTCACCCATATGTATTCTATCTAAGTACAATGTCTTGTTACGTCTTCAGAGAAGCTTCGTTGCGCTACAAGTAAACTTTCCAGAGGCAGGAAAAGTGGTGATCCTCTTAGGAACCGGGTACAGCAAAGCAATTTCAACATGTCTTAGCAACATGTATAAGTTTTATCACCTAGCATTCCAAATAAATTGTGGTTTAGTGGAAAATTTGAGATTTTATACACACTAAAGCAGCGGTAAAAGGGAACAAAGTTGTATCAGGACAAAATTAATCGCCCTTAGTCTAGCATCACTTAAAGGCTTAAAAAAGCTATTCAATCAAAACAAACTAAAAATTTAAGCAAAAGGAATAGCAGGAAGTTAACTGGACACTAACAATTCGATGCTAGGATCTTAAAAGTAACCATTTTGCTTACCAAGGTTTATCTTTCTCCCACTATTGAAACTAAGAACAAAAGACTGGACTTTTGCGAAGCCATGGAAACTGAAAGACGTTTCTTAATTCTTTTGCTTTGTAATTGCACCAACTAGCTTGTATTTTAAGAACCACCGTTAAGATGGCCTTTTGTAACAACGGGAACTGAAGCAATGACGTCCTTCACAAAGCAAACCGTGTACGTACAGTAAAATTACAAACATGTTTTTCTGTTCACAATCATGTCCGAAAGCTCATCACTATTGCAAATCTATTTTTAAATTTTATGGGCGGCTAACTCCTCCTATCAGACGCAATAAACATTAATTTTACCAATCCAAAAGGTCTGGCCAACTACTTGTGGAATAGATGGAACGAGTGAGATGTCGCGAGACGTTACCGTCATGTTTAATGTCTCTAGAGTGAAAGTGGAATTCTTCCGTTGGACGTGGAAATTTTTGGAGCTAATGATAATCAAATATTTGTATCAATCAGTACCAAGAAGAGTGTAGGAATCGAAGTCTAGGGGACTTATGGTAAATGGAAATTTGACATGGTATGAAAGACGAATTTATTTTGCAAATTGCAAAGGACATAAACATTGAGAGGGCGGAACGAATTCATTGGCTTGAAGGTTGACATCGATGTGGTGGTTGAAACAAAGTACGTAGTGCATTAAACTTTAACTGAGAGTAAAGTGGACCATGGACACAAATAAGTTTGTTTTCCTGTCTAAATGGAAGGGTGGCGTTATAGAAACGCTCGCCTCTCCCACACACTCCCAAACTGCCGAGTTTGTTAGGTAAAGAAAAGTCAGTTGTCATTAGCTGTAGCTGCAGGGCTAGAGATTTTATTTATTAGAACCCTCAGAAGAGCTAAATAGCAAGCCGGCCTTTTTTGCCTGTAGATAAGTAGAGCGCTGCCTTCATCAGTAAGAGAGATCTTAGTGACACTGCTCACAGTCAACTGCGCATCACTTAATTGCAGCTGCGAATCTAATGGGCCTAACTTATGATGGATCCGGTCTATTCTTACAGTTGTGGTTCATTGCGCGTAAGATTATGAGAAGCATGGAAGGAAAAGTGACTTGGAATAAGAGTGCATGGGTTGAGTTTTGCATTAACTAGTTGCTGTACCATTCAAACCCTGCATTCACCCAGCCAGAGAGGACGGTGCGGTAAATGAATGTCAAATCAATACTTTAGATGGTCATTTTGTGATGCGATACGGTTTAAGGAGGCTTCTCAAACAATATACCATTAATTTTGTGGCTTCCCGTAGTGGATTATAAATTTGTTGTTAAAACCTTTGCTACTAGAGTCTCATCGCAACATGAAAATTTTTATTCCGCCAGTGATCATTAATCTTCTGATAATTTGGATTGCGAAAGGCGAGTTGAGAGGCACAATTACTCTCAGACGAATGACATTAGACACACTCATTCTCTCCTTTATCTTCAAATAATTCTCCTGTTTGCAGGAAGATTTTAATCAACAATTAATGTGAGTCGATAGATAGTGTGTCACGTATTTGTGACACTTATCTAAGATAGGAAAACCAAGGCATCACGCATGTGTAACACCGCTAATAAGCCCCTCAAGCAGTGACAAGCATGCAATTAAATTGATTTTTTGTCATCGAACCAAAATCTTCAACCATTAATTTGAGAAATTTCATCCCCGCTTCTTAAACTATAATATTTTACAGTTCCTTTTGCAATATTAAATTGGGCGACGATTTCCTTATTGGGATGAATTTGCATGCACCATGGGTAAAGAATGCCTATAACGCTTCACGGGTTGGACGACTGCACCCATTTTGGGTAAAGAACCTTTCCAAGGCATCGCAAGAAAAATCGTCTTTGTCCCCATTTGAACGTCTACGTTTGCCTTTCCCACGCGCTTCATTACCATAATTGGCACTTATTCATCCGTTACAAGTGATATTTGTGGTTCTTTCCAAGGCATCGAGCACAGTTCTTGAATCAGCCAACTGGTAATCTAAATATGCATACTATCTCCTGTGAAGAAATACGGGATGGGTCTATAAATGAGAAGTACAGGAGGACAAAGAACGCCCTTTCCATGCAGCCTATAGCATACAAGTTCTGTCATCCTCAGGCTTAATTCTGCCTGACCATGTGCATTGCAGACCCTTTGCAAGTGTCACTTTTTGAGATTGAGCTAATCCAGCCTTGGTTACCTTTGCAGCAATCGGTGTGCTTCAAGTTGGATTGCTTGGACTAAGCTAAATCCTGTCTCTGAGACTATATCGTCTGTAAAAATACACGTATTATTTTATTGATAAAAAACAAGTCATTGACACCACAATGCTCACCAATATGCTTGGATTAAAAGAGAAAGGCCGTTTTGTACCCCTTTTTTGACTTAAGCGCCTAGTTTTATTTTCATTTTTCTTTGCTGCAAAACAAGTAAGCATAGGGAAGATTGGCTTCAAATAATGTGACAAAAACTGTGATTGTCCTCAGAGTTGAAGCAAGCTTTTGCAGTTAAATCGGGCCCAACTGAGTGGCTGTGGTTCCACGAATGGTGGGTAGACTAAGAAGCAGTACCACTTCCTTTAGTTGAAGCTGCTTTTAAATCAACAAGACAATTGGTAACTAGTGAATCCCGTCAAAGCCTACAATCCAGATTTTATCGTCTCTACACACAGTCAACTACTGATTTCTATGTAAACCATATGGACCACGATGCTTTTAACATCCTCTTAAAGACTGACTCAACCACTTTGTGTTCTTAATCAGAATCATTTCACGATACAGGTCTTTTTAAACCTAAATACACCTCTTTTGAAGTTCCATTATGATAAGAGATTTGAGAAATCAGGATTCCTGTACCTTTTGTGCGTTTTATTCATCCCCAGCAAGCTATTGCTGCTACCCCTAAAAACCTGTTGTGAACAGTTAGTATAACTGAACTGGGAGGTTAGGGGCATAAAGATTGTGAGCTTGGTAGTGACTGTGCCTTAAAGACTTAAGAATTCATGCATTCAAACGAACATTTTATGCAACTACGAGTCAATCGAGAGTAACCAGGACTTCTGACTGCATTAAATTTAATCCTGTCCAAGGGTTGGAAAACTTAATTAGCTTCAGTCGAGAATTCTTTAACAATTTCACACTTCTCATACAAACAACATCTGGAAAAAAAACATTTTGGATTAGTCCACTTAATCACCAGAAAACTCGTAACTTCGGCAGTGCGTCCTCCCACTGCATCCACGCAGGGTGATTTTGCCTCCCAAAAATATGCTCGATTTGTCCATTTTCCTTGGCCATTCACTAACCAGATTTCCACAGGAATCATGAACAGCAGGTAAGAATTACTAAGATCTGGATTGCCAGAGCCAAACATGTGAACACTCGCCACTGTCTCGCTATTCTACCGCAAGGCTTGTGTCGGGACCTGTTGGTTCAGATCTGTCGTATTCATTTACACTGTGCACTGCTGCTTTTTCCATGGTGTCCTAACTTCCGACACGGGAGCTATATGTTAGTGGAAGAACTAATTTGGAGTCGCTACTGCATTTGCAACCACCAAGGATAAAATAATTCTCTTTATGCACTCCCCATTCTTCAACACTCAATTTTCCGTAAATATTCCCATTTCGTTTTTTTACATGACAACCATTTACGTCTGGTGGCCTACCTTGGCCCTCTTTTCGACCAGTCGGCTATGAACCTTCTCTCTATCTTCAGGTAAAGATACGCCCCAGACAAATCCGAGGCTAATGTTTCCAAAATAATTTCAATTTGGCTCAAAAGTCTACCATTTGTAAGTGTAAAATCATCTGCCTTAAGAAAGGACGAAAATTGTACGAATCAGAATGCATACTGTATTTTAGCTGTTTTGTCTTGTGTCTGGTGTTTCGCTTCGGTTTATGAAATCCATTGTCAATTAGCTTTGTTTTAGCTTCATTTTAAGCCAGGAAAGATAAATCCGTTTGTGGGTAGCATAGAGAATAACTCAATAACCAGCTGTGTGTAGACAAGTGGTAGAATCGCCGACTTAAGTGACATTTTTTATTGGTCATTCAGGTAATCTTTACACTTGACTGAGAATACATGATTGGCAAGGTGCTAGTCGGATCAGTAAGGCAGTTGTACATATAGGCAACCAGACAGGCTTGTAAAGAGGTAGGTGGGTGTGCAGGTTGGCAGGTTGCCAAGCATTTACAGTTTGAAATCCCTCCATACAATGCTGCTTTAGCTCATCCAGAAGGCTTTGTGAATATACGTGCAAAGTGGGCAGCGCAAAAAACAGTTCAACACAAATAAGTAGGCATCATTAAGCAGCATGCCTTGTCGTTTCGTCTGAACCGGTACGTGCAAATGAAATGCTGTTGTCTAAAAGGTGGGAAACCAATTCATTTTGCATCAGACGATGTAGAATTTGGCATTAGACAGTTTATTTGCGGCATTTTTGGTCATGTAACTTTGATGTCATGGAGGTTTATCTGATTTTGGAGAAGTTGTCGTGGTCAAGGAGTTGAGAGTGCGAATTTGTCTTGAGCTGATGAGGTTGCCTCAGCCTCAAGTTGCATTAGTCGCAGCAATTGCAATAGCCTCACCACTCGAGACACGATACGCTACTGGCACAGCGATTCTATTTATTGTTATTTATTGACATGGCATTAGCGACCTCTGCACTGGTTTGCCCCCAGTCTGTCCTTTCATTAGCTGTTTCACTGTGTTCGGAGGTAAATAGCACCCGATATAGTGCCTTCATCGGTAAGTCGTAAGCGTTGGTGCATTAACCTCATTCGCTCACAACTGACACCTAACTCTAACTGCGTGCGTGGTGAGACAGACGCTCACGCACGGCTGCATGCCTAAGCCAAACTTTTAACTTAGTGCGCATCCCCCACTCCAACGAATCACACTTTAAAGTAAGAGTATTCAAGGGCACCATCATGTCGCCTTGGAAACAGTTACGATTTGACTGACCTCCTTAACAGCATCCTAGAAGATGTAGCTGATCGCCTTTAACATGCATCTTTTTTGGAACAAATAGTCCGTTACTTGAGCGATCTACAGAGGGGTGAGCAAATGAAGAAATGCCACGTCTTTGCATTTTGTGTTGTACTTCTTCCTTCACCACACTACGGCTACTTGTGTTACATTTGGTACGTGTTTCCAACAGATCCGATTCCTGGGGAAGCATAGATGCCATTGAATGAAATGGACTGGAACAGAATGGGATGAAACAGACATACCATTGCTGTAGGACGATAAATGGGTAGTAGTAGTAGTAGTGCAGTGTGCTGAGTGGTTTGATGGTGAAACTTGGGTGAGAGAAATGGGTTTGACGTTTGTTTTTTAACGCTTCAAACAATTTATTTCCGATTTTTGGATCAATTCTTTGCTGACTAAACGGTCCCATTGTCGACTTCTATTACAACCACTTTTTACATTTCGTTTCAACCAGGGAAAAGTTCGACATTCTCTTCCAGGTCCACAGGACATTTAAGGTTGCCCCAATTCTAACCACCATTTCACATTTTAATTAACTCATTTACCATCGCAACATTTGAAGTGATGTTGGTTATGCTAAAAAGGACATGAAAATGTATACACTTTTATAGCAATTTATCTCCACCTGTCAAGAAGTGGGTGTTTCGCGTTTGGCATTTCCCTGCCAAAAAGGTCTAGAACTATCCCACATTGCTAGAAGTTTTGAATACCGCCTTATTTCGTCCATGCAGACTCCTCATCTAGTGGTTTAGGTATGCTAAAAAGTGCTATAATTTGTGTCATTAGCAGTACTTTTTAACCAGGAGCTTGTGGCATTCATGTAGTGAAACTATCGAAATCCTCTTTGCTTTACCAAAGCATGGGCGATGGCGGATTCCATGTATATGGGGACTGCGGTTCCTCTTTTGTCATTTTTCTTGAGCTCGTTAGGGTCTCATTTTATCTTGAGATAAATTGGGTGTTCGGTTTTCCCTTAGCAGCCATTACTAAATGGCGTCTCTGCCCAAAAAAACGAATGTGGTCAAGCACCAAATAATCTCTTATCCTTCATTTTGTCATCTAGAGAATCAGACGGGTTAAAGCGCCCACCGTTTTAACAAAAACCTACGTTGGAGAAAAACTGGCTGTGGTTACTTTGTTAATTGGAAAAATTTAACTATGCATTGATCAGCATAGATACGCTCCAGCAGAATACTCACATCAAATTGAACCATAAATGTATCGGAGGAATTTCTTCTCCAAAACAGAAGAGAGGCAAATTGCAACTCTCCGCTTTCGGTGTGAATACTGTACGTCACTAACAACAGATTTTGAAGGCTTTCTATCAGTGTAAGCTAGTGCGATACTTTAGCCTTTTGTTTACCTTCCGCTTTCGGTGGCGGGCCACTGAGGTCGCTGCTGTTGTACCTCTGCCACGCGGTCCAGGCTCTGATCCATGCCCATAGTCTCAACTCCTTTCCACGCTGACAGTACCTACTGTTCCTTCATGGAAGCCCTGGAATGCTAGAATAAGCGATTTCACAAAGACGGAATTTTACTGCTTTAAAACTACGAGCTCTTAAATAATGTGATCACAAAAATGCAGGCTTACTTTAGATAAGATATAAAAGCAAATTTATAGGGTCGTAAATGGGGAGTATAGCTTTAATAGCATTTCAACAATCACCATGTTTCGGATTCCTGATCTGCATCTTACATGACTTAACCTTTGTAGCGGAATGTGCGGCCTTGACATGGATTACCTGCAACAGCATCCTTAGCGAGAACTTGGCTAAAATGCAGGTTGAGCTGTGTGGGAAGTGAGCAGTAAAGTCCTTCCATAAGAACTTAAAATTATTTGCTTCGTCCTTGATAGTTACCAGGCTAGTTAAATGCAAAGTATCGATTAAAAAGAAACTATTAATGTCCTTTTAAACTTCTGCAGATTTTTGGATACTACTTCGCCGAAGCTAGATGTCACCTCAATTCTTCTGTCGGCGGTCGTCACAGAATCTTTCAGCTGGCACATGCGGCCTTCTTTTGCCACGTTAAAATTATTACCCAGCATTTGGAGTCAGGTGGTAACACACTTCTAGTTGACCCGGTTACAGCTTAGTGATTTGAGTTGTGAGGACATTTCAACAACTCACTCCCACTCAAAAGGGGATAAAACTAACTAACTTTTACTTTGATGTTTAGTTTTCCGAACACGAATAATTCTTGTGCAATTGTAAATTATTGTTTTTAAATGCGCTAAGAGAAGGTAAAATAAATTATTGTATTGTACCCTATGCGATGCAATCGCTATTGCCTTATGACCCTTCGCTTGGCTTCGTGGATACTTAGGGCACCACCCTCGGACTACTGCTGAACCGCTTGGCCTCAGGTCCATGTCAGTAGCTTTAGCCCTTTTCTACGTCTTCAGCCCTATGTCTTGACAAAAGATTCATGTCGGAAACAAGTATGGATTCCAAGGGACGAAGCTGTCTACGGTGTTTGTGTAAAGATGTCGATTAAGTGAACACGCAATAGCTGTTCTGCCCATCCACAACGGGGATAGAAGGTAAATGGACATGGCTAAAAGATAAAAGCAAAAAACCACACAACAAGGTTGAAGAGGTGCAAACGCACGTTGTCGTGGATCTATTTCAAACACTGCCCCTAACTTAATGACCCTGCATTAAGACCAGCGCTACCAGGATTGGCATTGTACGTACAAGATAGCCATCATCTTTCATCTTCTCAACAAGGGCACAAACTCAGATGCTGTCAAGTTATTAAAAGAGATCAGTAAGGGTGCAAACGAATGTGTTCTCAGTTTCACAACAATTCGATGAATAGTGCTGCTGGATCATGAGGATTTCCGTTGCAGAACCGATTAAGTTGTGGTGGCCGATGTGAGATGTTGATGAAGGAGAGAGGTCAGGATGGCTCTCAAAGGTGGACAGGGGCGGTGTAGTCCTTTGTCTACTTATTTAAACCTGTATTTGATTATACAGATCTTAATTTTCTCATAAATCCCACCAATCGTACTTTCGGTCTGCCTGCAATTCGGCAGCTCCTAGCTCTTCTGTGAATTTGTAATGCAGTTTCTGTCCTCGCATCATTATTTCTTCCATCTTTAGAAAAGGCTCAGAGGTAATTCAGGACGATTATTTTTAATAATCTCACCCGGTTTTATTATCGACATGCCATTTCTCATCATCTGGGCTAATATTTAATAACCATAAAGCCAAACTTCAACCTGAGGTGGGTACCATTACTAATGACCAGTCCTCCCTCCTTATCATTCCCTTTCAGCACATGTAGCATCATCACGCCGCATTGCAATGTCACAGTGACTTAAAGATCACAAATGTTGTATTTTTTTATTAGAAGAGTGTGAATAAATTGTAGGTTAACTCTATCAAAGTTCAACTAAATTAGGAGGATCGAGATGTCAGACAGATAGTTAATCATACAAAGTCGACACGTGGTACAAAAAAGTAGCCTGTGCCGAACAAATTAGCATGCAAAAGGTTTTTATCTTGCTGAAAAATAGCAATCACAGCAAGCGCCACCCACCCCAATATCATGCTCAGCCTGCAATTGATCCCAGTCGAATAGCGAAGCTTTCTGAGATGCAAAATTATTTAAGAGCTGCCAAAGGCAAGTATAAGGTTAGTGCATATACTTCGTTCCAACTAATTGTCTTTGCTTCTCCGGTCTTACAATCACCTTATTTGTAGCAACGGGAAGTAGAACTGCAGCAGACCCGTCAAAGGATAGCCAATTTGGAGACTAAAATGTGTGATTTCCGTGCGGAAGGCACTCACTTGCTTAAGACAAAGGCTAACATTACACAACGGCTTGAGAAGGCGAAGCGCATTGAACGTGGACTAGATCGTCAAATTAGTGTGAGTCAGATGGCCAATGCTAATGTTGGCTTCGATACTAATGCTACGGAGGACGGATTGTGTCCCCTCCCCTCCCCTCCCCTCCCCTCCCCTCCCCTCCCCTCCATGCACAAACACACGTCACGTCGTCGTCGTTGCAAACCCGTCACTATCACGTCTATAATCGGTGTTCCCAGGCTAGCGGGGTCATGCGAACTCGCGCAGTCTACCACGCTCATCCACGTCACCCGGTTCTAGTTTATTCTAGTCATCATACCATCTCCCTTTTATCGCATGTCAATCGGCCTCCAACAGCCACGATCAGAGCGTGATAAATGCAACCACGCGCATGTCATCGAACCCTGACATCTGATGGTAAAGCTTTGTCCATTGAGACATGTTTTGCGATGCAAACGGTTTTATTCATGATACCGGTTTAGCGACCTCACACTCGTGGTTTCGGCCTTTGCTCTGACGTGTAATCCGTCATCACAACCAAGCAAAAGTTAAGCCATCATGTTAGCCACATACACGTGGTGCTGGTGGCGAGTGGGCCAGTGGAAATGAGTCAAAAGAAGGAGTGCAAACGCTTCTGTTGTGGTTGTAGGACCTAAACGAAAAGTGTGCGCAAGCGAAGTCAGGGCTTGAAGAGAAGGATACGAAATTGAGAATGCTGCACTCAAAAATTGACACAATTGCGCAAAATGTTGCATCCTACGACAAAAGATTCATCTCCATCCACGAGGATCCTGTAAGTTAGCTGTTGCTCCTCCGGCACGTCATCGTCTCTATCTTGCATCGTTACTGAATAGCCGTATGGTTTGCTTTCAGGTTGCGCAGCTGATTGCCATAGCGAAGGCAGCGGATGTAAGTTCATATTTTGTATATTCTTGTGCGTCGGTGGTTTCATTCTATCCGTGAGGCAATATCATCTGCACTGGCTGTAGAACCTGGGATAGAGAATAGCTGATTGATGTTTGAAGTGGAAGATGAGTGTGCCGATATCTTGTGGAAGTGAGGCAGCATGAGGTGCATTCTCTTCCTCCCAACCCCTGTCCGACTTCAAAACACAAGCATTATGCAGTCATGTCAATCCAGTTTGTGTGTCTAATTGGTACGCTCTTCCTCTCAAACACATTTACTATTTGAGTAGAGGCGGCATGGCTGTTGACGGAGCAGGTCTGCAATCACCACTTTCTGCTTTTGGGGGACCTTTGAATGAATTATTTAGCGTAACCATGTTATTCAAATCATCTTCGGAACTATTAGGGTAGATTTGAATTTTTAAGATCAGAGGATGAGGATATGCTCATTACTTTTCATAAGGAGGCAGTGCACATTTGTCCCTTGCGAGAGGCTCTGGTTGTCGTAGATTCGCTGCTGAAAGAAAAAGATGGTAGCAGCAGATAGTGAGAAGCTATGCGGCATTGTTGATCCGGCCAAGTGAAACGAGATACCGATTGAAGAGGTTGTGGTTTGGGAGGCAGAGACCAGTATCGAAACATGTAGCTGATAATTTTAAAACGAACATTTATTCACAGTGTAATATCTATATATAGGCCGTCAACACATTTGAACCCTAAGACTGCGTTTATTTTCAAAGTTACTGTCCTTAACTGCACAGAGATATATGTGCAGCAATTTATTTTTTTGTTGATTTTGCATTCAACTTTGTGAAGTCTGTCCTTTTGAAAGCAAATGGTGCCTATCTTAGATTTATGCAGCTGAAATTGGCTCGGAGTGTACCATTCTCCCGATCCCTAATTAAGTGAATTCTGTTGAAATCTTCTTCGTTTGCCATTGCAGCCCGATTGAGAAGCCTTTTCTGTGCATGAATAAGTTTCAGCGTTATGCCAAGCCTATTCACTTGAGTATGGAAGTTACTCAAGCATGCAAAGGCAAGTTATCCTGGTAAGACGACTTTCCGTGCACCTCGTCCAGCGAACACCCACAATACTCCAGAGGTTAGACGGCCGACCGTGATTTAGGTAATAAACCTTCCCACAACCGCACGCTAACATCTGCCTTTACATCTCCACTTAAACACCAACGCTCACTCTTCCAACTTACTTCGCCACTGTAATTGCCACTTATTCAATCGCACAAAGTGACAATTATGGCTTCCATCCACACAATTCCTACACTCATTTCAACATTTTGCCAGCTTTCAAATCATATGCATTGCATCTTCCAACGAAACTCAATTCAAATCCTTAAAAGGAAATCTCTTTGAAAAACATAGAAAGTCCCTTTCATACATGTAGCAGTCCATAAATTGTGCTTTTTAAGGGTTTAGTTCTAATTGACCGCGCTTGTTTTTGGATCCTTTCCAAGTGCCACATGGTGGTATTGCTGATTTTGGACTGCTCAAGCCCTTCATGCCATTGTAGCAGTCGGTGTGCTTTGAAGTCGGACATTGGGGCAAGGTTTGTCTTTACCTTTTAGGCAACGAAGCAGTTTTGGAACCTAAATGAATGTCCTCTAGGTCGAAGTGGGTACCGAAATGAAACAAAGCACAAGCGAGTAGACGTAATTCCACGTCTGATCAGTGGCCAATGAAGCATCACCACATCCTCTAGACAAGAATGTATAAAAGGCGTGTGGGTCTGCATAATGCATCTAGGCACAATCTCATGTGCTGCAAAGGAGGGACAACAGTGATGTAACTATGCACAGTGCCTTTCTTACCCATATAGCAGGCTACCAAATCGTCGATGATATTGAAGACTGGGTTTTGAAATAAGGAGCAACTTCAAATGACTGGTTTAAAGTAAATTTTGCAGTGCAACAGTGCTCCCCTTCCACTTCGAAATGATAGGGCCATCTTGTGGCCTACTGTCAAAGGCATGCAAGCGAGTAGAATTGGAGTACAAAATAGTGCCAATGTGTAAAGCAGTGTGCGCTATCATCGCAAAGTACTAACAATAGCTGAATTGAGTTTGCTCAGGTGGGCTTGAGGTTGGAGCAGCATATTGGCACGAAAGCGATTTATTTGTCTACAAGCATCCTGAGGCGCTGAATACTTACTTTTACGGGTGATGTAGTTTGAAGGCACCTTACTGTGGCCACATATTAGTGGATTTGCAACAAAATCCGACCACCGCATTTGATCATTTGAACAAAAACCAGTATCTGTAAACTTGATTAGCTTTAATAGACACCGACTCGCACACATTTATGCAAAGCTTATGCGTCACCGCACAGGCTCCTTATCTTCCAAACGCTTGGCTGTGCTGCCCACAAAACGCGGTTTTCCTACCCATTCACACTCGACTAACGAAATCTTTTGCAACACTCATATGCTGAATGACGATTTCAGTAGCTACTTTAGAGTCATCCTCATCCCCATTTGCCAGTATTTTTAATAAAAACTCAAATGCGGTGGGTCGCCTTGCTTAAAAGTCAGTTTAAGATGTTCTAGATGCGCACTTATCGAAGACTTTGATAATCTCTCAACTAAAAATTCGTCAACACCGCATAGCTATGTCAATTCGCCCATCCACGCACCTGTCTCCAGCGCGAGCTAGCTGGGTGGTACTGAAGCGAGAACAAAGCAAGAAGGACTTAAGTAGACGCCAAACTTCACTCTCACAGAACTGCTGATGCCGCGTGGTGTTGTAAATCAGTTTGAAAGGACTTGTGCTTATATGCCTAACAGCTTAAGCGCCACCGTTTCCCTTCTACCCTTCTCCCTAGTAGCATGCCAGTGCATCGCCGTCCAACCCGCAAGTAATTTTGGTACTACTACAGGTACGATGCTTATGTTCTTTGATTGCGCTTTGTAGGTCAGAGGCAGGAGGACAATTTCAACCTGATCATGAAGGCTCATGGTTCCTCTCAGGACTCACAGGCCTCCCTGTCACACCTACCTCAATATCTTACTTTCCTGCCTGTATCATAGTGAAGATATCTCGTAACGCTCAGTCTTCTAATAGCAAGGGTGGAAGAAGGGAAGGAGGGGACCATTCCCACTTCAAAGATGGTACAAACTTTGAAGACGGGATGAGAAAGTTTAGATTTAACCCTCATTTGTATCCTTAGCGGTAGAGAGTCCAGCTGACCCTCTGCGCTCTTCCACAAGAGCTATTCCTGGCAGCGATAAATGCAAGGGTTATTGCTGACTCCGACATCAACCAACTGGCCAGTGACCAGCGAGGGCAGTCGCTGGCGCGAGAGTTCTTCCAAAGAGATCAAAAGACAGGTTAAGGCAACGAGGAGTAAGCTAGGAAACTGCAATGCTTAGCGGAATAAGTTTTCAGAGGTCCCTCTCCAAAAGGGTAACCAACTGGGTGACAGTTCAGTTCCATGTGGGAGTTCAACCATCAAACATAGCGCCAAAGCCCCACACCATGAAGACCAACGACCTCAATCAGTTGGCCGAGGCCACGACCAGAAAGCGTCAGAAACTCCTACTGACACCGACGTCGTATGCGCTTTACCAGCGGCCAAACCCGACACGTTCTCGTTGGACTCCATCGTGCTTTGTCCCAAGAGCAGGTGAGCCCTACTATTCCTTATCCTGCCTACCTCCAAATGGTATCCGTCCATGCGAGTCACCAGTTAGATAGAAGGCTGTCCCTGCCGATTTCCTCCTTGATTCGGGCGCAGTCAAAGCCAAAGTGATTAAGAAGCCTTCTTAAATCTGCACAGCAAATTTTGCACCGCCCCTTCCTCTATAGAACTGCTCTCAGCAGAAGGGAGGAATGTGATGGTAAAAGGGAGGATGTCATTGAAAGTCTCATTGGGGAAAGAAACCCTAACAATACAATTTATCACGTATCCTGAATTAGTTTAAGATGTGATCTTCGGCGCTGATTTCCTTCGTAAGACCAAAGCAGTCCTGAATTTACCTAAGATGCCTTTACGACTCAGCCGCACAAAGAAACAAACTCAGTCATTTCTCACCCAAAAAGGATGCAAACGAAGTCTGCAGCGCTCTTCTCGAGGCTGCGAGTATTGCCGCTAAAAACTAAGATTAGCTTTGCGCACGGTCAATGCACATCACCGACAGTAGAGGGAAGGAACTGCGTTCATTGCCAAGTAGCTATTCGATCATGTTCGCTTGGCAAGGAACAAAACTCTAATGGGCAAACATCATCAAACATGCCCTTCACATCGGTGAAGCTAGACCCATATGGCAACCACTGAGATGCGTACCGCCTATTCTCTTGGAAGAATTGAATCATCTCGTGGAAGTGATGGTCAAAGATAGGGTAATGAAGCCATCCAAGTCACTGTAGGCCTCCCCAACCGCACTGGTAAAGTAAAGTGATGGTAGCCTACGGCTGTATAATGACTGCAGGAAGCTAAACGCCGTAACTAAGATGGATGCTTTCGCCTTACCCCACATTAATGACTAATTGGATTCTCTACACGGATCAGAGTGATTTCTCATACTAGATTTGAAATCCGAATAATAGAAAGTGGAAGTAGCGGAGATAGACAGGGAGGAGGCAGCTACCATGGTAAAAAACGGGCTGTATGAATTTCATACAATGCCTTTGAACTCCGTGATGCCGCTGCTACCTTCCAGCGTCTGATGCAGAGACCACTAATTAAGCTTTTTTCCAAAACGCTGCACAATCTACCTCGATGACATTCCTGTCCTTTAGCAAGACATGCGTTGAGCACAATGCCAATCTTAGGTCAGTTCAGGATCGTCTCTGAGATGCAGAATTGACCTTGAATTTAAAGAAAAACCATTTCCCTTAGCGTTTGTTCACTTTACTGGGGCATGCAGTCTCATCAGACGGGATGGCAGTCACCGAAGATCGTACAAGACAAGTGAGAATTCGGCCGACCGATCAGATGAGGCTACGCAGTTTCACCAGTTTTGCGAACCGCTATAGACGTTTTCTTAAAGACTTTGTCAGGATCGCCAGTCCTCTGCACAAGCTAACCAGAAAACAGGCGAAAAAGAATTTCAAGTGGGAGAACAAACATGATTAAGCCTTTAAAGAACTAAACCAAACGCTCTGCTTCACTCTGATTCTTTCCTTACCAAACTTCGAGGACAATGCACCTCCCTTTGTACTAGACACCGACTCTAGTAACGTAGCTGTGGGCGGTGTACTTTCACAACGGGACAAGGAAGGCAGAGAACACGTCATCGCCTACGCCTGTACCAGACTCAGCAAAAAATGAAACACGAGATTTCAACAGAGCGTGAACCACCCGCCATGGGTTTGGTGCTTCAAACTCTACCTGATAGTGAAGCAGCTCATAGTGCGAACAGGTCTCTAAGCTCTAAGATGGTTAGAACAATGAAGAAGATTGACAGTTTAGTTGCACGCTGGTAAAAGGAATTGCAGGATAATGACTTTAGAGTGCAGTACAGAAAAGGGAATTTGCATAGCAACAAGGATACATAGTCCTGCAGATCTCTCTCTTAGCAGAAGGGGATAGCGGTATAGTAGGTACAACATGAAGTCTCAAGTCGCCGAAACGGTGGCATCAACCTTCTACAATCGTTGGATCTATCAACACGGAGTGCCCGAATCAGTCCATAGCGATCAAGGTTCTGTCTTAGAATGCCGACTCTTTACTGAACCATGCAGGACATTAGGGATCGCAAAGACGCACACGACACCTGGGCGCCCGCGAGGCAACGGACAAATAGAAAGAAGGAATTGCACTCTGCAAGGACTGCTGAAGGCTTTTACCAAGGAGACACAGCCTGAAGATTGGGATTTAAGCTTATGACGCACTGTTCTTGCGCATAGGTCCACAGTCATGCATTGCTGGGTGTTCATCTGTTTGAGATGCTCACAGGCCGCAAAATGAGAGTTCCCTCCGATATTTTCCTACCAGGAAAGGAAGTGGCGACCGGCAATGCTCCGAAGTGTGTACCACATCTAAATGAAGAGATAAAAAGGCACTCACCATGACTCAGCGACACTTACAAACGTCTTCTGATCGACAAAAGAAATACCACAACAAGCACAGTTAACCTAACACCTACCACAAAGGAGAACTCGTCCAAATATACTGGCCGATCTCACCATTTGGAAGGCACCACAAATTTTACCATCCTTGGAATAGAAACCCCTTCCGTGTAGTGAAAGTTCTCTCCACCACGAACTACCTCGTCCGGAATGCAGAACTCCGTTCTCAGCCATACACAATCTGTTACATTAAGATTCGACCTTACAAGATGCCGTGCCGGTCGGCTACGAGGATGAAATTCACACAGTTGTAGTAAAAAGAAAATCGTCAAACGGCACAAATAAAGGCAACCAACGGGAGTAGCACCGGGGATGGCGCTCAAAAAACAAGAAGGCTAAATGATACAGGTGTTTTTAAATGCGCTTTGTAGGCGGGTGATGGGAGGACGACTTTAACCTGGTCGTGGACGCTCGTGGTCCCCCTCAGGGCTCAGAGGCCTCCTTGTCATAACTATTTCACTACCATACTTTCCTGTCTACATCATAATAAATCTCTCGTAACACCAAGCTTTCTAATAGTAGGGGTGGAAGAAGGGAAGAGGAGGTGAGGTTAAAATTAAATTAACCAGTTGGACACCGCGGGCATGTATCACTATGGAGGTGGTTCCAAAAGCAATGGTAATTACTTGCACGAGAACTATAATCAAATGCGAGTGATTTTGCAACTCATGTGCGTTCAGGTGCAGTATGAAGAATGTTGGTGTAATAAAAGACTGCACCTTGGGAAATTTTGCTTCTGGCGCACACTTTGCAATTTGAGAAAAAAGTGAGATTAAATGTAATCAATAGAGACAAAATCTCTAGATTGAGGCTTTTGTATAGCAAAAGGTCGAGACCTTTGAGTTCTCAAGTAAGCATTTTAGTCTACCTGCAGGTTGGAAGCCAACTGGGCTATAGACCACAAGTCTGACTTAAATGCGCATCTTAAAGCCATTCTCCCAATACATTGTTGTTGAACTGCTTCCTCCAATTCAAAGCTATCTGAACTTACGGGTCCCATCTCACCTCCAAATGACCGTCTGTAACTAAAATTCACGAGTCAGCGATGAGGCGAGAATGAAGAGGATTAGCATAAAGCATTAGGAGAAGCAGGACACCATCTGGAAGCATAATGCTATGCAAGGTGGCATTATGTCTACAATGACAAAGCATTCAACACGTGGTCACCCCTCATCCGCTCTATCAGTCGCAAAATGGCTAAGGACACTTTGATAACTCACAATGAGCTAAATAGAGCGGGTGGAGCGAGCGAGTGTAATTCTGCCTTCGGCTTCCAGAAGATGCAGTTGTTGTACACCTTCTCTACGCAGGGCAGGAAGAATACAAAGAAGCCCTAACCAACCACTAAATATCCGTCATTTCCACAGCACAATGAATTCGGCAAGCCAAATTTTGTGCGATTCCTTCCAATCGTGACACAAAGTGGTGCGATCTGATAGGTCTATTGACTATAAGCAGGACAGGTAGTGATTGTAGCGCGTTTTGTAATCAAGATGTGGAGATCCTTCCAATGAGTAAGCTTGAATAGCTTACCCACTATAACACTATTCGTTTCTGTTTAGAAGAATCTGCAGCTCAGCGTGTCAGCATTACCATTTGTACTGTACCGAACAGTAGATATCATATTATTGCAATTTCTTGTACCATCGTGCAAATGCACGGCCAATCTCCTGCACTGTATTTAACCAAATTAGCACATCAAGACCTGTTCGCATTTTGAACTGTCTTGCAATCAGTTAGTGTTTCGTTTTTCCTTCTTTTATAAAACTGGCGAAGAGCTCACGTTCTGATACGCTTTTCCGTCCCATCTTTTGTTTATTTTGGTACTGGTATAACGATGACGTACTCCCTTCCTGCTCTGTCCCTTTGTGAATGGACGCCACCCATGACCGCATCACTAGTGTCTGTGTCCAGTACGAAGTGTGGCGCGCTAGTCTCAATGTTTGGTAAGGCTGTGATAGATGTGGTTCAGATAGTTTGCTTTACTTGTCCTCCAACTTGACAATCACTTTTGCAGACTTCTCGGCTTGTTTATGCAGGGGGCTGGCAATCTTAGCGAAGTCTTCAACAAAGCGTCTTTAGTAGTATGCTAAGCCAAAGAAATTGCGAAGATCGTTCCAATTGATGGTGTTGGCCGAGTCTTCGCTTGCTTGCTACATTCTCGGGAATGTGACCAAGCACCGAAGGAAATAGCATTGGTTTGAATTCAAGGTCAGTACTGCGGCACGCAAATGATCTAGCACTAGCTTCAGGTCTTTAAACAGGAATGTCATCAAGGTCAATTATACAGAGTGCTTGGTGATGTAAATTCTCTAGCTTACTCCTTATCATCCTCGCCAGGCTTTTGGCCACGGTAAAATACGTTTGCGGCAGGGGACCGCATCCGATGACGAGCTGAACTAATGTCTCACAACATTGGTCAATGCCTGAGTCACAAGAGATTCTGTCGACCATTGCCGCCAATAATAAATCCGCAAAAGCGAACGAAGGATCAGCGGAAATCCGTGCTACTAAAGGTATAGAGGGATGTTAGTTCTAATGGTAATCATTCAATCTTCAAAGTTTGTGCTATTTTTGAAGGGGTTTCTCTCTCTTCCTCCTCCTCTTCTCTGCAACTATACTTGCTATGACAAGGTTGAATGCTCTTAGACATCTATATTGTACTTGATAAGACAATCAGCAGATAGCGTGCAAACAGGAATCATGAGGTAGAATTGTCCACGGAGGGTAAATCAACCCACCCCTTTGCAGCCAACTTCAAATTGTGCTCCCTACTCTCACCTATTTAATCCACTTAAAGAGCACAAAAATTACCCAATCAAACTTATTTCTCCATGCTAATATTAAGGAGTTAGATCTACCTACTCCAAACAATTACACATTAAAAATTGGTTCAATTTTGTTTTAATCGACTGGTGCATACCACAGTATATATCAGCGGTGGGACCACTAACACGGTGATTTGCTTCCGTTTTCGCTTGTAGTGATTGTGACATTGCGTGAAGCGATGAAAGATTTTAAAAAGTTACTTCGTAAGTCCTGTTTTCCCTAACGTTATGGTGAGAAGTAAGTTGTTTCATTTAATGAAAATGATTTGAACATGTTTTTTATTTAAAGTCAAGGCTTTTGATGGCTACGTCCACTTCTGGATTGTGGTCCTCATCTGTCTACTTGGGATCAGTTTTGGCTTGTTTATGGTCTATGAGAAATGTTGCGTTAGGAAAGGCGGACCAATCTCACAGTCAAAGAACTCGAAGAGAAAAAAGAAGGCGAGGCATAAAAGAAGGCAAGAGGAGATGACATTGCCCGAGGGGCAGACGAATCCTAACTCTGTCACTGCTCAAGAGTCTGCGAATGTCGCACAAGCAATGGTTGAGACAGCACCACTGGAAGTTGCAGAATCTGCTGATAAAAATAAGGATGGTGACGAGGAAAGGGATAATAATGATGATGACCCTAACGTGGGCACAGACGGAGATCTTCATAAGGGTATCTCTTGCGAGGAAAATCCGCACTCTACAGAACAAAACAATCAACCTGTGGCTGAATTATTACCCGAAACCAGAGCTTCGAATAAAAGGAAGAAGAATAAGAAGCACGGAAAGCAGAAAAGTAGCAATCACAGCAAGCGCCACCCACCCCAATATCATGCTCAGCCTGCAATTGATCCCAGTCGAATAGCGAAGCTTTCTGAGATGCAAAATTATTTAAGAGCTGCCAAAGGCAAGTATAAGGTTAGTGCATATACTTCGTTCCAACTAATTGTCTTTGCTTCTCCGGTCTTACAATCACCTTATTTGTAGCAACGGGAAGTAGAACTGCAGCAGACCCGTCAAAGGATAGCCAATTTGGAGACTAAAATGTGTGATTTCCGTGCGGAAGGCACTCACTTGCTTAAGACAAAGGCTAACATTACACAACGGCTTGAGAAGGCGAAGCGCATTGAACGTGGACTAGATCGTCAAATTAGTGTGAGTCAGATGGCCAATGCTAATGTTGGCTTCGATACTAATGCTACGGAGGACGGATTGTGTCCCCTCCCCTCCCCTCCCCTCCCCTCCCCTCCCCTCCATGCACAAACACACGTCACGTCGTCGTCGTTGCAAACCCGTCACTATCACGTCTATAATCGGTGTTCCCAGGCTAGTGGGGTCATGCGAACTCGCGCAGTCTACCACGCTCATCCACGTCACCCGGTTCTAGTTTATTCTAGTCATCATACCATCTCCCTTTTATCGCATGTCAATCGGCCTCCAACAGCCACGATCAGAGCGTGATAAATGCAACCACGCGCATGTCATCGAACCCTGACATCTGATGGTAAAGCTTTGTCCATTGAGACATGTTTTGCGATGCAAACGGTTTTATTCATGATACCGGTTTAGCGACCTCACACTCGTGGTTTCGGCCTTTGCTCTGACGTGTAATCCGTCATCACAACCAAGCAAAAGTTAAGCCATCATGTTAGCCACATACACGTGGTGCTGGTGGCGAGTGGGCCAGTGGAAATGAGTCAAAAGAAGGAGTGCAAACGCTTCTGTTGTGGTTGTAGGACCTAAACGAAAAGTGTGCGCAAGCGAAGTCAGGGCTTGAAGAGAAGGATACGAAATTGAGAATGCTGCACTCAAAAATTGACACAATTGCGCAAAATGTTGCATCCTACGACAAAAGATTCATCTCCATCCACGAGGATCCTGTAAGTTAGCTGTTGCTCCTCCGGCACGTCATCGTCTCTATCTTGCATCGTTACTGAATAGCCGTATGGTTTGCTTTCAGGTTGCGCAGCTGATTGCCATAGCGAAGGCAGCGGATGTAAGTTCATATTTTGTATATTCTTGTGCGTCGGTGGTTTCATTCTATCCGTGAGGCAATATCATCTGCACTGGCTGTAGAACCTGGGATAGAGAATAGCTGATTGATGTTTGAAGTGGAAGATGAGTGTGCCGATATCTTGTGGAAGTGAGGCAGCATGAGGTGCATTCTCTTCCTCCCAACCCCTGTCCGACTTCAGAACACAAGCATTATGCAGTCATGTCAATCCAGTTTGTGTGTCTAATTGGTACGCTCTTCCTCTCAAACACATTTACTATTTGAGTAGAGGCGGCATGGCTGTTGGCGGAGCCACAGGAAGCCTCCTATGTGTGTGTGTTATTACCCTTGAAGCAAAAGGTTTACGCAGTGCTTTAAGACGCGGTTGGTTAGGTTGATACAAGGCGTGAAGTAAGCTATGTCAGATACGGGGTATTGAATGGGTGTGCTCCAGGTGTGTGCTCCCCTTTTTCCCCATCGATGGCTGCTCTACTCCATTTTCGATGTATCAGATTTAATCGCTGTTTATTTTGAAATTCTTTTTTTAAGGCCATAAATGCAGAAAATGCCAAACTGAGAGAAGATCTGAAGCACCGTTGAGCAGCAATCGCTGGCTTTGGCCAAGAAAAAAAGTGAGGTAGGTGAAAGTCACAATGTCATGGAGACTAAATCTCATCACTACCGACTGATGGATTGCTCTTTCATCACTCTCCCTAGCGTGAGGAGGCGTCAACAGCGGATAACTAGTGAGATGAATTACTCACTCAGTAGACGGCACTAACTTTGCACTTTCTCTCCCTCGGCGTTGATGTACGTGTGTGTAGCCTCACCCTCCTTCTTCAATGTGAAGGCGCGCATGTCTTACTTTCCTCCCATCATCTGCATCGCCGCCTTCTATCTTATTCCGTTACGCCTACTTCTCATATTGCCTCTCCCATATTAACCCACACTGCTCCCTTTTTAACGTGACTTCACTGTCTATAGTTGTGATGTTAAGGATGGGTGGATTGCTTACGTATCTTGCTGAACAGATCTTTGATGTTTTAATTTGTCACGCGTCTTTGCTTCCTTGACTTGTGGAACTGGTGAATCAGCAAGCTTCTGCGTTACACCCAAAGCGAGCTAGTAAATGCTTGGCGTAGATATTTCCTCCACAGTTGAGTGATCTACGCGATAAAGATGAGGCGCGATGTGCTGTTGTGTCGGTCGAGTCCAAAGTTGCCATACTCACTATCGTTGTCACTAGTCGATATGAGTCTCATCGCCTTCGTCAACGTGTTGACAGACCTCGAATGCCACACACTTGCACTGCTAGACGGATCATCTCGTCAGCACTTTGTACTATAAGGCTGCTTAATGCAGTATTCATGACTCCTAGAGACGTCTGCTATCACGAGTAGCAGTGCGGCAATCAGTCACATAGGCGTGACTCTAACCTTAGCAGCAATGTTGCAGTGCATATTTGCTTACATTTGCCTTCAGTTTTGGTAAAGGACCGCTTAATGACTGTGATGCAGTATTTCCATAGGGAAATCAGGCCTTCGGGCAAAGGCTGAGGACCCAACTCCTGCTGTCAGTTGGCGATGCACATTCGGCTCAACTATTATGCATCCATTGGCAAAATGCAAAAGCATTATATGCATTCATTGATAAGTCAAGAATCGCAGTGACCGACCAACATTAGGCATGTTTATTCTGCAACAGTCTGTCACTGGGATTCCAAGGGACGCCTCTCATCACAGTGTCTCATTCAGTTGACCCGATGATACCGTCTCCTGTTGAAGTAACTGGTGAACACTGTCCAAACGAGACACTACACAAATGACCAAAAACTTCACTGATGGCGCGCACCGTCCAGCATGAGTACTGTGTACAGAGGGCAACAAGATGTCTCTTAAACCACGTACGTAGACTAAAGCCATGACAGTACGAAGCAAAAGTAACCACTTGCAAAAGGATATACATGATGCCAGAAATACTGTGAGGGCAGAAGCCAATGGGAAGATTTTGGAACCATAGAAGAAAATTTGTTTCGCGCATGACAAATTTATCAGGAACTGAAGTAGAAGTAAATTATCATGAGAATATGACAGAACACATTTGGTTGCTCTAAAATCGACTTAACGAAGACCAGATAATTAGTTGCAAATGGAATTTGTGCTGTGCATTGTGGCACCGTGTCTGACTTGAAGGCATTTTACTACCCTCAGTGCAGCGCGGCATACAAATGTGGCAGACCATCAGCGACCCCTTGTGAAATGCAGCTAAGCAGTGTAAGTAAAGGAACTTGATGATGACGCTTGAGACTCATTGGAGTGGTGGATACACGATGAGTTGGCGACTTACTCTGAGGTTACAGCAACGCGTTCGACAAGTAGCGTCGTCGCAGCGGTGCTTACTGATTGCCTGTAAAGACACTACACCGGAGTGCCTCACCAATCTCTTTTAATTTGTGCACTATGGAACTGGAGACAAAAATTATTATCTTACTTTGAGTTCGGCAGTAGTGTTTTCTCCCTACAATGGATTCATTGCAATGGCTGAAACAGTACCATCATCAAATAGATGGTTCGGTTAAGAGACGTGCTCTCCATAATAGAATTGAGATGGAGAGATAGAGGAAAATTACGCAAACACCAGTGTCCAGGTTTTGATTACGATATCTAGAATCTCAAAATTTGCAAAATAAGTACATATCACACAGATATGTGGACCTAGAAGGTAGTGCGCTGGTAAATGAGATCCTTCACAAGAGAACGCAGGAGAACTTCGAAGTACCATTGACACCTTGCATTTAGTCATCCAAAATCATTGCGAGTGCACCCAACTCTGCGCCTCTTTGATCATAACAGAATGGTTAGTAGCATCGTTATACAGTTAGAATTGTAGTGTTCTCTTTCAAATCCTAACTATGGACAAGCCCGTAAAATAAATTTGTTCCATGGAAAGCACTTTGAAAGCATATCCGAACGCTTTATTTCCCCATGATTAGTAACAAGTAGCTATTCACTAGAGGATTTAATCCTACAATCGCATTATCAGAGCAATTCAAAGAACGATCGGCATGGGACGAATCCTAACTGTACAGGCTCTGTGTTACTTCGTGCTGGATGGGAACTACGACACGAGCATAAATTGTACCACTTCGTGACACGTATCTTCACAATGCAAGCAAAGCTGTTCTGGCACATTGCCGAATAAGCGGCTGCAAGTTAACGCTATGAATTTCGCAAGGTGGTAGTGAGAGAAATGAGGAAGTAAAATGTACATTTTTGAATTAAGCCAATCCAATCCGAGGGAAGCACATCAAATGAAAACTCTGTGGAGGCTTAACCAATAAAGTTTTGCACTAAAGTGGAGGAATTCGCATGGAGATTTGCTTCCTTAACGTTGATTGTGTAGCCAACAGAGCGTCAAATCCTACTAGGAGGAAGCTGGAGGGATGTTAGTCAGAAGAGGGGAGGAGATGAAGTGACGGTGGTGATGGTAATGGACGATAAATTAGCTGGAATAGACTGGATGTGTAATATATTATGAGTAAAAGGCTTTAAAATCTGTATAACAATAATTTTACCCGCAATAGCTAACTCGGTTCCCATTCGAATTAGGATTTCGAATGAATTCGAAACCAGCCTTTTTTAGCATAGAAAGCATGTGATCATCTAGATCCACATGGAAACACCCTCAAACATCGCTTTAGCAACAATGGTTGAGAAAAGCAGCAAATGGGAAATTCATAGTGTCCGCACCAATCGGCCACCAAGCCACACCAGATTGCTGTTGTTTGATCTTCTTTAACCTCCGGTATTTCCTTTGTTCGGCTGCATTCAGAAACAATTACTTCAGTTGTGATTGTTCTACTGTGACCGACAAACCTGACTGGGCGATTCTGTATTGATGAACTTGCGCTTTTGTCACCCACTTCCTTGATTGATGGCGATATTGAAGAAATGCTTTGTACAGCCTTAAACTCTCCAATCTCTGTTGTGACCAAAGTGGTGGGGTTACATGGTGACATCAGTTCAGGCCTTTATTCAAAAACACCAGCATTTAAAGGGTCGGATAACGAATGACAAATGGAAGGGGGCCGTACTATGGCCAATACGCCATACAGCAGGGAGTGGGAAGTTGGCCGCGTTACCGGTATCCCACATACACGTCATGGAACAGATTAGTGCACATATTCTTCATGAAGGTGACAAACAACAACGAAAGTGATTGAAGGTTAATGTGGACAATAACGAAGGCGCTGATTATCCAATTCTCCGCACAGAAGACTTGTAGTACGGTACGAAGTAGTGGTACACTGCACTACCATTCAGCAGCAGGTCATTTGCATGATTCAAACATCTCAAAGGTAATCATTAATACATTAGTCAGTGACAATCCCACCTTCCGTCTGTCTCAGCATCCACAACCAAGTCCGGTGGTTACAAATAAATGGTGCTGAAAATGTGAATGAATTCGTCGCAAGCGTTGAGTTAGGCGAACTCAGCAACCTGAATAACAAGAACTCCCCGAAATTGTGATAAAGGCGAACATTAATTCACACGAAATATTACGCTGTGCAGTGTGGCTCGGTGGGTTAATTCTCACTAACACTGTGATTTCTCCAGTAGATGCTTTCATCGATCCCTGTTGTCGAAATCGTGTTTTAAAGTGTTTACAAGTTGTTCGAGTGCACCACACGCTTCCGAAGGGATCGCTTCTGAAAATGTTAGTTTTACCCCTAGCATCGAATTTTTTAAAGGTGCCTTTTCAAGTGCTGATCTAGCGTTTGTGAGCATAATGGTTACAATGCAGTTTTGAAAGCTTTTTGATTATAATATTGGACGGCTGCTCTGTTCTAGTTGAAACCCGCCTACTCTACTCCAAGCATGACAGACGTCTCCTCCTCTTAAATGATTAAAGATGACAACTTCCATGGCTATCCTCAAATCATAGTGGTACCTAATACCCTATAAAGCAGCTCTGGTATAGAGAGCTCAGTCGACTTAATGATATAGTTTCTAAACACACCATCATGGAGGCGAAGTGATGAAGGAATCAAGCAGTCTTTAGGTAGTGAATCAAACATTTTGCCTAAAGTACGAGCAGGTGGCAATAATTCAACCTGTTTACAGTTCACACCACTGCCTAAACGTCCATGTCGGCAGTAAATGGCGTTAAGTCACTAAGCGCTCGAAAATTACAGCACGATCACCAAGCTTGGAATCACGTCTATGGGACAAAGCACCGCATTCCTACTCGCCACGCTGCAGAGATGACGAGACGCTCTGCCAAGCAAACAGACGAAGAGACATGCATCGACTGGTAACGATGGTAGCGAACGT
This sequence comes from Taenia multiceps, assembly GCA_001923025.3. Classification (NCBI taxonomy): domain Eukaryota; kingdom Metazoa; phylum Platyhelminthes; class Cestoda; order Cyclophyllidea; family Taeniidae; genus Taenia; species Taenia multiceps. The sequence goes on along the minus strand of CM010313.2, from coordinate 17,284,817 downwards.
AGTAATTGCGTTCTCAGCCTACACTACAAGACATCACACCACATCGCCGGCGTGTGGATCACTCGGATGTGGAGGAACAATCCACTCACAAGCATTCACCAATCAGCGTTAAGTGCAACGAAAAGGCCTACTAATTTGTTAATTTCACAGGTAAAGAAGAGGAAGACAAGTGGCAGAGCAAAACCTTTTGATATACTCTACAAATATTTGGAGAACTTTAACGTGACACGCATAGACATCTGAGTGGAATTAATAATAGTTTAGGTTGCAAAGAGGGAGGAATAGCTGATGTCAGGAGAAAACACGACACGCGTACCTTCGTACTAAAGGCAAAGGAGGGCGAGGAGAGACGCTGAACGGAGGTAGAGTACGCAAAAGCTGCTGTTGTCCACTGATTCGGTTCTTCTTCTCACTCATATTCTGCAGTTGACGCCTATTCTTCTACTCTCCAGTCCACAAGTGGCGGGTTGATTTCATTTTGTTGCGCTTTTGTCCCCATTTTTGCTCTCCTCCATTGGGAGCAGTCCAAATGCTTAAAACGAAAAGACGTTTGTAGCGCTGTCTAAAATGGGGAGAAGTTAAGCAGTAGCCTTCACCCGCTTTTCCTTGTGTCACATGAGGCCAACAGATCAACTTATGTAGGTAAGGCTAGAAATGTCTTGACGATCCGATTGATTTCATCATCAACGACTTGCCAACTGCTATTTCAAAATGGGCAGCAGTACGATGTTACGCACTTAAAAGATGGAGGAGAGCATCAGTGGCAACAAAAGCAAGACAATGAATCCAGCTTGGCAAATGTGGACAGGAGAGGCGGAGAGAAGACAACACTTAGCGCAGCCCACATCACGCCTTGTATCAGACGGGTCAACCGCAATTCAAGACACTGCACAAGCCGTTTGCTTCAAAGGAAACATCACACACGCACAGGTTGCTTCTTGCGTTTCTACCAACAACTATTCTGCCTCCACTCCTACAATAAATATGCAAGGAGCGAATACACCAACCAGACACACAAAATAGGTTGACACGGTTGAGAAATGCCTCTACACTCCTACGAGGAAAATCATGCGTGAGCTGATGTCAGAAAAGACTGTGGATGGGGAGAACACACGCCTCAACTCACTACCGCTTCACCACTCCGAATCCTGATGCCAATTCACTTCCACAAGTTGTCGGCACTCTCCTCTCTCAACTTAGCATGCAGTTATTTATTCTTCAATATTCTTCTCTACAATCAAGCGGAGAGATAATTGCTCCACGAACATAACAGCAGATGCAAAAAATAAAAAAAAGGAACTTACAGACACAGCCCTAGTTAGGGCACCCAGCTGTGCAAAACAAAAGCAAAAGATACGGCTGTTCAGCAGCGATGCAAGACAAAGGCGATGATGCGTGGGAAGAGCGATGTTCGACTTAGGGGATCTACAGGGATGGAGATGAGCTTGTAGCTATAGGATGCAATATTTTACTCAATCGCATTGATCTTCGAATACGGTGATCTCAACAGCGTATCCTTCTCTTCGAATTTGGAATTCGCTTGCTTACATTTTTACTTAAGGTCCTGCGTACACAACCGAGACCATTGAAGGAATGGGGAACGTGGGCAGCAACTACCGCACACGCATCCATTGCACTTCCCCCTTCAAACTCAATTCGACTGACCCACTAGCAATCAGCACCATATGTAAGTGGCTAGCATCGTAGCCCAAATTCCCCTCATTTGTGATGAAGAATCACAAGTCAGAGCAAAGGCAGTGATAACTGTTCTCCGGCATCAAAATGTATGCCCTACTCAATGAAGCTTCAACACTATTACGTGCGAATCAGATGTTCGATTTAAATGTCTTACGCATAACAGCATTTATCGCCCCTTAATCGGCTAGAACGAAACTAGACTTACACTGATTTGACGATCCAGTGTGGGCTCAATACGCTTCGCCATCTCAAGCTGTTGGATAATGTTAGCCTTTATCTTAAACAAGTGCACGTCTTCCCCACGGCAGTTAGGCTGTTTATTCTGTAAACCAACTATCCCTTGATGGATCAATCCGAGTTCTTATTCCTGTTTCTACAAATAAGGCAATTCTTAGGCCCAGGAATCTGTGACCTTTTGAGCGGGATTTTACACAGCAACTGCTTCTATTTACCACGAAAGTGAAGCACGTACTTATTGGAATAAAAAATCCTCTCACTTAAACTAGACGCATTCGACGAGCACATGAATCATTTTAAAATCTTTGTCATCAACCATAATTAAGTGCACAAAAGAGGAGCAGCATGATTACGTACCCTGCGGACGACACTTGCAAGCAGTCTCTATCCACATTGGCTAAGAGGTAGCTTCCAGACAGGGTGAGACTGCTTCCATGTGCACATTTTCTGACATCAAAGTCAGCAGCAGTGTGCAAACATACCCATAGAGGTGTGTGATGGGTTCCAAGTTCACCTCTTCTCACTTGGCCGTCATTTCCTTGAAAGGGGTCCACTGAATGCAGAGGAAATACTACTGCTCATGCGCCGCCGCTGCCTTTGTGACTTGCGTTACTGCAAAGCGAGAGGGGGACGCAGGCGCAGGCGTTTTTCTGCTAAACTCTGAAGGCCAAATTAACCTCCACACCATTCGTCGATGCGACAGATCTCCAGGCGCCTCGTCACCTTGGAAACTTGCCATATATATATATGCTTGACTGAGTAGTCCTCAATGATAGATGAGAAGTGTTCGACGAACACACTTCCCGCTACGGAACTGCCCTCATCTGCCTTCGACGGAGAAGTGTACTCGCTGAACCAACACAACTCGCATCACTCCACCTCGCTCATCACATCACCAATGAGGAGTGATCGCCACCTGCTCTCACTCTACTCACTGGAAATGGAGACCAAGAAGGAAGAGATTGGCGAGAAATCTGCCACACATTTCACTAGATTAGTTGGGAGACAGCATTGAATGAGGGACCACAATCTAGCCACTCCTGTCACGAGTAGCACACATCTGTTTGCTCATGCAGGCAATTGAGTGAGTACAGTTTTCTGACATGCTGAGTGCTCGACGCGTAGGCACAGGAGGATGCCGCACAGACGACTTTGCTGTCCTACATCAACATCAAGTGACTCAAGTTTCAAAAGTATCATGTGGTTCGCTCATCGATCATGAAAGCGAGGTCAACAAGACTTTATTGCAGGGCAGCAGCATTGTTAGTGAAATGAGGAGAGAGTGAAGAAGAAAGGGCAAATCACTGGCCCACTTAGAGCTGAGTGACCTTGAGGCACCTAACTGATGCCCAGAGGATACACCACACCACCAGATTGACAACATCGCATCAGCCCGGTAATGCAAATCCTACATCTTTACAGAAAAATGTTCAATCTTCGACAGCGGCTTTTTGAAGTCACCAAAACATGGAAATTGCGGCAATATGATTGGCAGTGAGGGTTGAGGAGCAAAGAGCTGCGGCGAACGAAGACGGAATGTAGCAAATCAAGCAAACGATGTTATGCTTAACAAAAGACCTCCTCTTAACTAGCTAAACGATGACGACGGTTTCTTAGAGAGAAGCATTTTCGACGAACGCTTCTCCTCTAATAATGTACAGCACACCGATGCTGACATTGCAGCTAGTTTTACACAAAGGATCTCCATGCTCTGCCTAAAGACCATTTCTTCTTTATTGTTCGTCGGGACCATAAGCATTCGGCCTCCATGTAATAATGACCCAGTCATAAAAGGGAGCAATGTTTGCGCACTCCGCCTACTTCTAAACCTGCCTAAATAAAGAAGCGGTTGGCTCAAAATCGACATAAGCCAGAGATTCCTGCAACTGACAATAGCTATTCTCTGCCCAACTTTGTGCTCTGTGCCACACAAACCCGAAAATCTCCAACACTGTGCAATGAGATTTTGTCCTTCTTGTGGCAGCCATAACCAGGATGCAAATATGGCTTTAACTAGGCACTGCAGATGGGTTAGGGTGTACCAATATTTGAGGAGGGACATTTGAGATGCGACGATGGAGCTAGAGAGAAAGCTCCCAGTAAACACTGTCTGCTAAAAAGACAAAACAGCCACACGAGGTGTCTGCGGTTGACTCGGGCTGTCAATCACAAAAAGGTCGGTGGAGCTGCCAACACAGCTCTTCGCCCCTCTCGCCTCGCCTATCGGAAACACAGGCAAGACTCTGATCAGCACAAAAGTGGTAGCTGGCCTTTGGAGGGCCTGAGTGTTCTACGAGCAGCACCAGGGCAGTTGGTCGACCTCGTTCATTGGCTTAAGGCTCTTAGATTTAAGAAAGCGGTCCATTATTGCAACAGCACTGTCTAGTCATCACCTAGACGCCAATCACGCCAGCTACTAACATTGGCCACCATCAGTGCGCATTGCCTTCAGTATGTCAGGGTGTTCCTCATCAAACAGATGAATTTGAATAGTTTCGCTCACCCTTCGCTGCTAGTCAAATGATTTTACGAGGAATGGTCGTTGAACATTATGTGGCAGAGAGGGACTACAAGTACGATCCGGCCCAAAACACTCCGATTGTTCCAAGCATCTACGGTTGAAGCCACCTTTATACCAACTCGGTCAACCATGACAAATGGATGGCTTTCAGGTGAAGCGAAGCTGCTCTATCGCATGCAAGTGTTTGATGTTATGGCAACAGCTAAGCAACACATTCACAAAGGTATGCAATAGCTTTGACACTTGTCCCTCCATTCCTGATCTCCAATTCTTTGGAACGAAAGGAGGGAGAGCAGGTGGAATGTGAGGTGATGGGAGTTAAGCTCGTTTGGAGAGTACAATTCTCTCTTGAGGGTGGACAGATGCATTCGTTAAAAGCACACCTTTATTGCCTGGAACCTAAATGACTTGGCATTGTCAAACCCCTAAATGGGAGCGCTTATTTCTAAACTAGGCCTTCTGGATGGGCAATCTTCCCCCTCTCTATTTTACCACTTCCACCTGCCAGTGTCCAGTTTTAAGTCTGGCGTGAACAGCAATTTTGTTCTATGTAGGGTATCTAATTATTTATTTACACGGAGTAAGGAAAACGCATATTTCTTAGTTACGGTGTTCCACTTCCTATGATCAATGCACAATCGTAGAATACTGTTGCTTTTTCTTATCAGTGCTACAAGGAAGACACCCGGTAAGCTGCATAGTTTCATAACTTCATCCCCAATAGTCTCTTCTACAAGATGGTGCAAGTCTTTTACGAGGGAGGTTTGGTATGCAGCCGTATGTTCGCCAAGTGGTTCTAGCATCGCCAATGTCTATCACTTGTGTAACGATGTTTGTTCGTTCAAGTTCCGTACCTTACCATGGCAGCGTATTCGCATATTTACTCAGCAACGAACGAAGTTCCTTTTTCTCGCAATCAGTGACGTGTATTAAATGTGATCATATCTAGTTCAAGTTGCTAGTGCGAATAGCTGCGACCCCAAATAGAGCGCTGTGGATGGCGTCTGAGTCTTTATTTGGTCGCAAAACGACAGTATTTGCTTCATTGCATTGCTGGGTGGAAAAGGTGCCTTCCGCGAAATTGAGGACCGCTTTGGTGTTTGGAAAGCAGCCGACGCGTAGTATCACGCATCAAGATAGATGCGGGTATGTAATGGATTGCAGCGTCTAGGTTTTGTTCACTTTTACTACCATCTCCATCACTTCCGATGAGATCAGTATTGTAGAGGTGTGGGGAATCTCGCGGATTTACCATTGACTCGGAGGAAATTGCAGAAACATCCCTCTAATCTGCCAGAAATTCTCATAAATGATTGAAATCCATTTAAGAGCTTGCAGGTTAGAGGACAGGAGGCTTACCTGATCTTGAAATGTGGCGCAGCAGGATCTGTCGTGGGTAGCGTAGGGTTTGACCATCTTTTGGAAATCTAAGAAACCGATGTCAAGCAAAAGTCTTGACGCCTTCTGGTTGCAAACTCGATCAGGTGGCTAAGTTCTTTGATCTTTGTTGCTCCCGACCTATACTAGACAGCCAAACGGTCAGTGACTCCATTTGGGTAATATGCTTCCCACGGTACGTTCTGCTGGATCTCGCAGATTCATAGCGCATTCATCATCGTTACCAAGATTTTGATGACGATGGAAATATTCCCTGCCAGGAGATCGCTCTCTTTCTCTCTCTCTATGGTTGATGACGAGCTGGGCTAATATCTCACAGCATTTATTAATGTCATGAGCATATGAGAACCCGTAGCCAACCGTCACCGAGGACAAATCGTGGAAATGCTCATAAAGGTTAGGCGGGCTTTTAGTTGCCACTCAGGATATGGGTGGGCGTGGAACCTGGCTGTTTTCATCTAGTCTTCAAAGTCATGTTATCTTGGGAAGGAGAGGGTCTGCCAATGCTGCAACTCACGCAAGGTTTCCTTTTCTTTCCTCCTCCTCCTCTTTCCTTTGATTACCCCTGACATGAGGACAGCAGCATCACCTGATGAATCGAGCAGTGGGTAGAGTATTAACGGATTGAGAAAAGAACCGCTCCTTCAGAAGCCTGTTGCATTTGTTCTTTTGCCTCTCGCCAACAAGGTGCACCTCAAGAACATAAGAATAATGCAGTCAAACTTATTTATCCATAATAATATTTAGAAGTTACGTGTTACCATTCTGAACAATTACTGATTACGAGTTCGTTCTATTTTGTTTTAACTAATTGATGCACACGAAAGTATATATATAGGCGTTAAAAACCACTGATTAAAAACCTGCCTGAGCTGATGTTTAAAATACCAGCAGTTTTGCACTGAGATATGAAGGATATGAAAGAAATATTTCGTAAGTTCTTTTTTTGCTTCATTGTGAGAACTAATCTGGGTTTCATTCTTTAAAGATGAGCTTGGCACTTTTTATAGTCGAGGCTTCTAAAGGCCATGTTCGCACTGCGATTACGATCTTGGTCTGTCTGATTGGGGTTGGTTTTTGCCTGCTTATGGTCTATGAAAAATGCTGCGCTCGGAAAGGCGGAGCAATAGCACAGTTGGAGAATTCGAAGAGAAAAAAGAAGGCAAAGCATGGAAGAAGGCAGGAGGAGATGAATTCAAATCTCACTTCTGTCCCTCCTCAAGCGGCCGCGAATGTAAGGCGCGATTTAGTTGAGGCAACGCCACTGGAGCAGCTAACTTCTACCGATGAAGATGAGGCTGGGGATGAAGAGGAGGATAGCAGTGATGATGACTCAAACATGGGCACAGACGTGGATCGTGATGAGGGTGTCGCTTGTGAAGGGAATCCGCACCCTGCAGAGCAGAGCGATTATCCCGTGGCCGAAATGTTGTCAGGAAACAGAGCATGGAATGAAATGAAGAAGAACCAAGGAAGACGTAAAAGAAGCAATTGCAGCAGGCACTATCCACCCCAAAATCATGCTCAGCCTGCCACCCATCCTAGTCGAATAGCTAAAGCGAAGCATAAGGTTATTGCATTTACTTTGTTCGAATTGGTTGCCTTTGCCCCTCGTTCTTAGAATCGACTTATTTGTAGCAATAGGAAAAAGAACTTCGGCTGATCCATCAAAGAATATCTGCTTTGTAGATAAAAATAGCCAAATGCAGTAAAGAGGTTGCTCGCTTGGTTAGGGTGAAGGCTGATATCACGCAATGGCTTGAGGAGGCGAAGCGCTTTGATCGTGAACTGGATCGTCTAATTAGAGTGAGTCTCATGACTAACTGACACAGTCTACCATGCGCATCTGCCTCTCCCAATTCTATTTTCATTCTGGTCGTCATGCCACCTCTCTACTACCTCATGTTAACTGAATTCGAGTAGTCACGGTCAGGGCTTGTAAATGTGGTTAATCGTGCGTCATCGGATGCTGACGTCTGATTGAGTTTCGGTCTTATTAACTCCGACCTGAGAGCCCTGATCAAAAGAAAGCAGTTGGGCTATAATGTTAGCCACATATATGTGGTTCTGGTGACCAGTGGATCGGTCATATTGAGTCCTAAGAAGGAAGTGCAATGGATGGGTGTGCGATGAATGCTCTCCAGTTCTTCCATTGCCTCAATCGCTTCCTCTGGGTTTTTAGGATCTGAAGGAGAACTGCAAGGAAGCAAAGTTCGAGTTAGAGAGAAAGGATGCGCTGTTGAAAACACTGCACTCAAAAATTAATACAATTGCGCAAAATATTGCGTCCCATGACAGAGGTCTCATTGCAATCCATGAAGATCCCGTGAGTCAGATGTTGCTCACCCGGCATATCGTCGCCTTTGTTTTGGGTCGTTGTTAAAAGCCGTATCATTTGCTTTTAGGTTGAGCAGCTGCATGCAATACCGAGGACAGTGAGTGTAGGTTCATGTTTTTGTTGTTTTCTTACATCGGTGTTTGTATTCTATGCGTGAGGATATTCCTCCTTCGCTTGGCTGTAGATGTTGGGTAGGACGAATATTAGACTGCATTTCGAGTGGCAGATGAGCATGTCGATATCTTGTGGGAGTGAAGTGTCATGATGTATCGCCAATGAGTTGAAATGTGTGTTTTCCCCTTGCACACGCCTCTCTAACTCAAGCACACAAGCTTTTACTTGTGTCAGTGCGAAAGCATTTTGCTGTCGTGTTAATCTATTTTATGCGTTCGGGCGGTGCGCTCTCTCCATACATATTTGCTGTTTAAGTGGGAGTGGAATGGCTGTTGGAAGAGACGTGGGAAATCTCCTATGTGTGTTGCTGCTTCTAAATCGAAAGGTTTTTGCAGTGCTTCAAAGTGCCGTTGGCATGTTTGATACAAGGCGTGAAGTAGACTACGTCAGATACAGAGCATAAAGAAGAGGTGTCTTAAGTGTGTGTGCTCTCCTGTCTATAGTTGACGATGCTAATTTCATTTCTATACACTTTTATTATCTTGAAATACCCCTTAAGATCCTCGAAACCAGAAGGCTGCAATGTAAGCAAAATTCTGCAGTTCGTCGAGCGGTAGCCGCTGTCGCTAGTCAAGGAATCAAATAAGGTAGGTGAAGCTTGCAATACCTTGCCGATTGGATTGAATTCGTCATCAATGGCTGGTAAACTGCTTTTATGTCACTCTCTTTAGCTTGAAGAGGCGGTAATAACAGGAGATGTGTGGAAGGTATAACACCCTCGTTAGACGATGCTAGCATTGCGTCCACTCCACCTCAAAGCTGATGCACCTCTGTGTAGTCTTCCTTCTCCTCTCACTAGGACCTCCATCTACATTCTTATTTTTACTTGCCTATATGTCTCTACGCCTCTCCTCGCTGTTTATACTATTCTGTTAGTATGCTAGTCCAGCCATCTATGCACGCAATGTTAAGGTTCGGCAAAATATTGCGTGTTTTTGCACAATACATCTCAGCTTCTTCACCATTCCATCTGCCTTCCCTTTCTTGAATTGTGGACACAAGGAACCAGATGTGTGAGGCAAAAGGGGATGGGTAGATGGATGCAGCGTGCCTCCCAGTGCGGCTGAACACAGCACTCACGTGACGCACGTACAGACCCCAATTCGAGAAGTCGTTGTAGCTGAGAAGGCGTCTGAGTTTTGACAGCTCCCACAGTTCCACTACACCATCGTCGCCTTCATCCACACTTGCAATGGCATAATAAATGGGTTGAAATTTGCCTCCATTTAGCTTGACCTTCTCCATCTCAGTTAATCTCACGCACTCAAACCGACTGCTTGGTCTCAAAAGTGGAGAGGAATGTGCTGCAAGGCAACATTTTGTCAATTTCGACTATGGAATGACATGCAATGCTGTGGTTCGTAGCGAACACGAAACAATATGCATGGATATCTACGGTGATGGATTGCTCAACAGCAGCCCACCTGTCAGCAACGTGTCGATCGTGGTGCATTCCGACCCATAGGTTCGTCAAATGGAAGTGCAGAGTAATGAGTGGCTTGGTTGTGGAATTTGGATGGTAGGGTTGATTAGAGCCAAGTTTCATAGGTAGGCGGTTGGAACAATCAAAGCAGCTGTGGACATGTCTTAAAGCCGTTAACTGGTTAAATTGGATCCTACTGCATCTGGTTTGCTTTGTGGCAAACCATAGGAACAACTGTTTCTATTTTGCGCTCCTATCCCAGAGGGACGAAGCAGCAAGATAACACGTCATCACCCACTTCAGTACCACACTCAACAATAAATGCGATCGAAAAGTGCAGGAACGCGTGAGCACTTCGCCATCCTTGCGCTACCAAAGGAGCATGCAGAGTACCAATCCTGGCACGACTGTGATATATGAGAGCCATCTGGCATCCTCTGTAACACCACAGTGGAAGAGATGAGCTTGTCTTGCAAGGCAGCCGAAAGAGTCTAGCAGGAATGGTCACAACTCTTCATAGAGGGTGAAGCTACATGAAATCAGGTAGACGCCGTGTCTTCCAAGCACCTTGTGGTTCTAGGTTTGTTAATACAACCAGTCATAAAAGTGTTACAAGAATAATTAAATCATGGAGGCAAAAAAAGTGGTGGGGGCCTTGAGCAAGCGATACTAATGTCGAACCTGCATCGCTTACAGCGGTTTAGAGAAGCCTCACTGCACATCAGTCGCACCTCTGCAACGCACGAAGGGGAAGCCGATACATCCTGGTTATGGTTGGCGATTTTAGGAAAGATGACCAAATAGAACCCATTAAGATACGAAAATCTAAGACAGTAGCTTAAATGGTCTTCAATCGGTGGTTCTGCGTGAATTTGTTTACGGCGATCAGGTCCCCGGTTAAGAATGCCGACTTTTACCCAACCATGCAAGACCTTCGAGTCCTTAGAGACACGCACAACTCACGGACGTCCGCAAAGCGACTGACAGGTGGCAGGTAAAAAGAACGAATCGCTTTTGTTCAGGAAGCACAGCCTAGTTATTGCTACCTAAGTCTAGGACGCGCTCTTCTTGCGCACACGGCTACAGCTCCCACATCAGCTGGTGTTTCACGGCCCCTCTAAATGGCAGTTTCGTCTGATACCATTTCTTCCAAGCTAAGAAGTGGAAGACGACAATGCACCTGGACATACCTTTAACTCTACCGCCTAGTGTAGTTAAAGTTCTCTCACCTACGAACTACTCCCTACCTAGTCAGTAACCAGCCACCACAACAAGATACGATCCTACTAAGGTGTTTCACCTGTCGGCTACGGAGGTGGAATCAGAGCAGTAGTAGAAGATAGAAATTCACCGATAAGGCTGTTTAAAGTTACCCAACAAGAGCAACACTAAAGACGTGTTCAGGAGACGAAATGACTTCACAATAATCAGGTTCTTGAAGTGTGCCTTAAAGGGGAGGGGCGGGAAGACAATTTGAGTCTGGTTCTGATGCAGTGGTGCTTTTCACCTGTTACGACGTTACCTAACCCCTTCATCAATGCAATTGAGAAATCTAAGAGCATTCGCCGTTCGCATGCCAGCCAAAGGGAAGGGAAAGGGAGAAACCTCTGCAGCAACAAAGGCTTGGTAAATTGACACTCTAAGACATCGGTGGGCCTTCATCATCTTCTGCGATTTCCTAAAAGGCGTCGCCTCAGCATGCATCGCCCTGTTCTCACCGGCAACCACGAAGTCAAAATACTGCACCTCTCATGAATGAGGGAGCTGTGAGAGTTTTGTTGTCTTTAAAATAATGCAAATGCTTGCATAGCTTATAGACGTGAATACTTGCAGAAAAGTATTTTTGTTTCCCTTCAAGGCAGCCGTCACTGTTGGCATTATACTGTCATATTTATTCGCATCAGTACAAATGAAGGCAGTGCAAAGATTCAAAGGCATTTGAGTTGAATGCCGAATTGGTAACCAACTTCCGGTTGAATCAGTTATCCCCTAGTGATTGTGGGTGTGAAGACATTTCAACAACTCCTTCTCCATCAAAAGGCAATGCTCTAACCAACTTTGATTAGGCTTTTAGTTTTGCTTGTGCAAATAATCCTCCGCACAGATTTGATTTGTTTTGTTTTTGAGTGAGCTAAGGGAGGGTAAATGAATTATTGTTGAACAGTTTAAGGCCTATTAGGAGAACTTGCAACTCCTTTTTATGTGTCGTTCACTATGCAATGCATTTATGATCGTTCGACTCCTCGTTTGTTTTTGCGGGTGCTTAAGGCACCGCCTTCGAACTGCCGCTGAGCCGCTTGGCCTCAGGTCCAAGTCAGCACCTTCAGCCCTTCCCTACGCCTCCAGTCCTAAGCCTCCACAAACGACTCCGGGTGAAAAGCAGTATGGATTCCAATCGACGAAACTATCTACAGTGCTTGTGTGAACGCGAAATAACTGTTCAACTCACTCACAACTAGGATGGAAGGCGGAGGGACATGACTAGGAATGCAAAAGTGTAAAACCAAGTGGTGATGGTGAACAGGCACAAGATAGTGCTCCCACTATTAGCGATGAGCATACAGGCTCGCTATCATCCTTCATCTTCCTTTCGCAAGATCCTCAACTGGCACATAACCTCAGATGCCGTAGAATTGACGAGAGGGTTCAGTAGGGATGCAAACAAATGCGTTCTTAGTTGTCTACCAATTTGATGACTAGCGCGACTGGATTGTGAGCGATTCCCTACAGCACCGACTAGGCTGTGATGGCCGATGTGAGATGCTGACGGAGGAGAGAGCTGAGGACGCCTCTTAAATGGGGGGGGGGGTGGTGCAACGCTTCTAGCCTTCAGCTCCCCTGTGCGTCGGTAATGCATATTCTCTCCTCTTAATTTGCTCCTTTCGTCATCAGGAAGGACTCAGGGGTGTTACTAGACGATCTTTATTTCAAATAATACCAAACGCCTTCATCTTGGACATAATGTCCCTCATCACCTAAACTAATATTTCACAATTACAAAGCTAAACTTCAGTCCGAGGTGGGTGTCATTACTAAGGGTCCGTCCTTCCTCCTCCTCTTTCCCCTTCACCACACGTGGCATCATCATACCTCACTGTGATGTCACAATAACTAGGAGATAATAAATGATGTACTTCCTCTATGGGAGGAGTGCAAGTGAATTCTAAGCAAAACAAATCAAATTTATATTGAATTAGGAGAATTAAGATGTAAGACATAAACCTCGTCATAAAGCGTCACCATGTTAAGGAAAGAAATGTCGGCGTCGCTGTCGGCCCAAACTAACAGGCGGAGGTGTTTTGTTTGTGTGTGTCATTGCCTGCTTCTATTTCATGTCTTGTAGAGAGTCGCATTGAATGGGGTGGCACGGACACAGGTAAGAGTGTCTACTCTTGTGGTTCCTCCACTTGAGCGCTGTGTTTAGGTTGAAATTGGCAATTGGAATCGTGAAGAAGAGAGGATCGGGGCGCCTAGCTTGCAATTGCCGGCGTGGACGCACTAGGTGAAGGAGAAATAAAGGCACGCAAAATGCGTAGGAGGGTGCGTCACGTTGGCGTGAACACGTCGCACAGGCGGCGACCATTAGTCTCCATGCTCAACAGCATTGTCACATGCCTATGCATAATGGGGAGCAATGAGTCCACCGAAGGCGATGATGCAGAGCAAGTGGCGACGCAAAGAGAGGCCACAATGCAGAGTGAAAGGCGCAGTTGAAAAGAAGGAAGTTGCAGAACGGTAATCAGGCCGATGCCAATGCATCTGCAATGGGCAAGATGGGCGAGGATGCTATTTAAACAAACCAAAGCGAAATGAAATTGAATGAGGCGGATCACATCGCATGCGGCGTGCCTTCAACTCAAGACTGCCATTCCTGTGGATATATGCAGGAATGCAATAACTTCAAGTTAACAATATGGGACCGGACGCCATCCAAAAGCCTCGGCGATGGGTATGAATGTTAGGTGTTGGGAGATCCGGTGTGTCCTGATCATGGTTGACCACCCCACGAACACAGCCGAAGCAGAAGCCACGAGGTCGCGAGACGCTGGGACGGTGACTTTGCTTTTCAATTGGTGGATCAGTCGGCACGCAGTGCCTCAATCCCTTTATGGCCATCAAGGCCTTACTTTCAAAGGCTTACATTTCGCAGAATTGTGCAAGACCTCGACATCTCAACCACACGCACAACAGCTGGCAGTCCGCCGAAAGACGACTGAGAGGTGGGAAGGAGGAATCGCTTCTACCAGTGGAGTGCAGCCTCCTGAGGATTGGAACGTAGACTTGCAGTGCGCTTCTTCCGCAATTCACCGTTCAAGATGCTCATATGTTGCACAATGAGAGCCCTCGCACATACCTTCCAACCAAAGAAGTGAGTGACTATCAGCCATGCACTGGAGTCCGAACTGCTTGTGAAAGTAGGTATAAGAAGGTTGTTTAACGGTACTTAAAGACACATACAGACGTACTATAGCAGCCAGAAGTAATATTACGCCAGACGCAGCCAAACCAACATCTAATGCAAAGAGGACCCTGAGCAAATGTGCAGGTTGATTTTCCCACCTGGATCTCTCCATAAGTTCGACCGCCCTCCTTCGCGTAATGAAGGTTCTCGCCCCCACAAAATACCACCTTCGCAATGCACAGCCCCGTACCAGCCGACAACTCTCCACCACAACAAGCTACGACCCCATAACCGTGGTCTGGCCGTCAAACGCAGATGACGTCTGTTCAATAGCAGAAGAGCAGAAAAACATGAGGTTACATTCGTGAGGCAATTCTCCTCCTCTTGGCTGCAAAAATGATGTTAAAGAGTGGATTACTGCATGTTGAACGCGGCGAAAAATTGCCATTGCGATTGTGATGCATCAACAGCCGCCTCCTCATTTCCTATGGCAAGGGCGGCGTTCATGGAGGACGCAGAACCGCTCACGCCACACTGGCCTACAAGCAAACAACCATCAACCTGTCATCGGTGCGCCCGCATAACCACATCAATGACACAGCAAACTAGCCTCCACATGGCCACCACTCTGATACCTACTGACGCATCCACAGCATGCCATGACGACAAGACCAACCACTTGCCACAGGCCACGCCCGATGCGTGATGCGCGACGCCATTGCACGCAGTGCCATCAACCGCCAAATGTTCCTCTAACAACACACAAACACTTCTCAAATCGCACACCTCCATATGGCCCAGGCTGTATGCGCTAGAATCTGCAAAAATAATTGCTTCTCCTACTAATTGATCATACCCAACCAGTCAGTCACACCACTCACTGTGATTCCACACGTGGTAGCCATTAGAAGCGTCTCTTCGGATAATCTGCCAACGCGTGCAAATGCGCCTAAACTAGCGTCGAATGCCTCCAGCAGTAACCAAACCATCACCAAGTATGGCAGTGGATCAAATGCATACTCATGCTCCTGCATACATGCATAAGCCTCATCATGCAACCTCACTTCCAACTACTTCATATTGGCTTCGACCCACACAACACCGTTGTTGAAGGCGATTAAACCGATGACAACATCGGCTCCAACTTACACGGCATACCGTCCCATAGGGAAGTCATTACCCACCTACACGTTTGCTTCCGCTTCGCCCTCACCTCGCACCCACACCCACACACCGCACCCAGTCTTTCATAAGGCCTCCGAGCACAAAGGCACGCTGCTCATGCCCTGTGTCCTGTGCCCTGTGCCCTGTGCCAACGAATAGTCCACAGCCAACATAGATTACTCCAGCTGGATCAATTGCTTTAATACTTCCAACGTTACAGATGTCGACAACGGCGACGGTGACGAGTTCGAACAGGCCTAGTGTGGTCTCGGTGACTTCACATGGAGCAGATTCCTCGTCCAACCAACCGCCACTTCGGCCTCAACTACCACCCTTCGCTACTGTTCAACGCAACGGAAGTGAAGAAGTACTGCCTCTTCACAGCAAACACGCGTCCCACTTTCCTTTCTCAATCAATCTCATTCAATAACATATCTTTGTACACATTAACATACGCTTTTGTATGCGCATATGCGTGTTCACAACTATAAACACGTAAGCCTTAAGCGTCACAAATACATAAAAGGGAAAAGAACATTAGACGTATTTGGGCGCAACGAGAGGTAGAAAAGGCATGCGCTTCGAAATGCAGGTGTACAAATTCACCTCCCTCATTAGCTTAGCTTGCAGCCATGCCCTTATCCAGTGCTTGAGCAAAAAGGGCTCACACCTATCGCTATACCATCAAACGTACCGCTACCACACACGCCAAGGTCCACATCGCAGGTGAAAAGTGACGTCCTCACAGGTGACCAGGAAATCGCGCAGAGCCCCTCACTTCCCACGCTTATCACATCTTGCTTCACCACCACGGTGACCTCGTAGCATCTGAAAAGCAAAACAGAGAATAATGACAGAGGCGGCATGCGACGGAGTACTAGGGCAGAATACATATGTTCTGCAAACAGAGGCATTGCCAACTGCAGACATGGCCCGGAAACCAGCCCACCGGCTAGTGCAATATGGCTACCACCAAAGTGACCGAAACCGACAGTCCGAAGGGACAATGTCTCACAACTATCATTTGATCGCTCCTTTCTTTCCAGCATGGTGTTTTTCAGTGCATTCATTTCCACTCAGGGTGCTTGCAACTGTCGAGCCCAGACAATCTGTTATAAACGCAATACAGAATATAGATGCTCCTGCAGAAATTTGTGTCTGCGTCAGCGTCACAATAGTTAACCCTCACCCTTCCTACCACCACATTGCATGTCCTCTGTCCCACACATGCTCCGTCTCACTGCCCTCCTCCTTCCTCACACAATGATAACACTGGTAGGGATGGAATGCTAAACACCAACGACACCAACAACAATAGGTGCTTCTTATGGATTCACTGTCAGGACGAATGAAGGAAGAATGCACAAAACGGCAGCAAACAAGCCTGATGAGTACCTGTGTGCATTCACGTCTCCTTCTTCCCTCCCCTCTCCTCCCCTCCCCTACCCTACCCTACCCTACCCTACCCTACCCTACCCTCCCCATCCAGCTTCTTTCAAAAATCGTGGGACCGGTTGAGAGAAAAAAGCACAAAGTGTACACAAACAAAGACCACCGCCACACACCCTCATCGTCATGTCATGTGACGAGAGTGCTGAGAAGTACCCCCCATGTCTAGACCACTACGCTAACGCCAAGCTCTTATTTAAGGAGGCAGAAGGGAGGGTGGTAAGCAGGGTAAACAGGGTAAGAATAGGAGACGACCAGAATTAACTGGCCACTTGGGCTCACTACACCGATCTTGCGAAAGTCTGTCTTTTTCTATGCAGAACAGCTAAACACATACGCCCATCCGCCCATCGGTCTACCCACCCTCCCAATCACGCCGAGATGACGGCACTCGACGTCAGTCGATATGAGGATCAGGAGTGGAGTTGCTGGGGAAAACCAACTAAACAGTGCGTTTGCTTCGGCATGTAGAGCAGCAGGAAACCCACCATAACTCAATTGGAGGAACACGCACTCATGCAAAGTCGAATAAATAGTAGGCACTTGACGGGAAATAGAAAACAGCGGCAGGATCTTATATGCTTCCATCTATACCACTAATCATTCACCAATCAGCAAGCGAGGTGAATAAGGCGAATGCGGGCACCTGGTAAATCTCAACCACTTAACCACACTATGCGTGATAGTCCAGTGCTCGAGAGGAAACGCATCCACACCATTGGCATGACAAGGGTGTGCGCATGTACATGTTGTGGTTGCTAGCTCCATCAAGCTGCAATGCACAAGAGTCTGTACTAAGTCAGGCAAAACAAAGGGACTGCGCGGTTGATAAAAGGGACCAAATTTGCAACGGTAAAAGTTGATTCGCAATGCTTGTGTTATTTGAAAATGATCTTGTAGATGAAAGGCGGAGAACAATCGAAGCCTGGTCGTAGATGAGCAAAGTGCCTCCGTGCTTCGCTACAACATGCCAACTGTGTGACTAGTAAGATGATTATAAATATCAAAGCATATTCCATCGAAAGCGGTAATAAAGAAGAAAGGGAGAAGGAGGAAACCTGCCCACTGGTTGCAGCGCCAACGCAAATTTCCATTAATTGGCGGCGTGAGATTTGGGGATTGGATGAGAATCGTTGGGATCAACATCGACTGATGCACTCAGCAGCAAAGAATGCAAGAAGAATCGGCGCACAACCGCAGGAGTTAGTTAGTGTAGGCGACAGTGGGTGGAGAGGTCTCTCATGAATATGACACAAAACAGTGCTACCATATACCAGCAAATTAAGACATCAGCAAGCAAGAGTGGTCTCAGGGTAAGGAGCACTCACATTGTGATCAAATCCATGGTGAGATAGACGAAAGCCACTCCCTTGTTTGGCTGGAAGGTATCTGCGAGGGCTCTCATTGTGCAACCTATGAGCATCTTAACGGTGAATTGCGGAAGAAGCGCACTGCAAGTCTACGTTCCAATCCTCAGGAGGCTGCACTCCACTGGTAGAAGCGATTCCTCCTTCCCACCTCTCAGTCGTCTTTCGGCGGACTGCCAGCTGTTGTGCGTGTGGTTGAGATGTCGAGGTCTTGCACAATTCTGCGAAATGTAAGCCTTTGAAAGTAAGGCCTTGATGGCCATAAAGGGATTGAGGCACTGCGTGCCGACTGATCCACCAATTGAAAAGCAAAGTCACCGTCCCAGCGTCTCGCGACCTCGTGGCTTCTGCTTCGGCTGTGTTCGTGGGGTGGTCAACCATGATCAGGACACACCGGATCTCCCAACACCTAACATTCATACCCATCGCCGAGGCTTTTGGATGGCGTCCGGTCCCATATTGTTAACTTGAAGTTATTGCATTCCTGCATATATCCACAGGAATGGCAGTCTTGAGTTGAAGGCACGCCGCATGCGATGTGATCCGCCTCATTCAATTTCATTTCGCTTTGGTTTGTTTAAATAGCATCCCTCGCCCATCTTGCCCATTGCAGATGCATTGGCATCGGCCTGATTACCGTTCTGCAACTTCCTTCTTTTCAACTGCGCCTTTCACTCTGCATTGTGGCCTCTCTTTGCGTCGCCACTTGCTCTGCATCATCGCCTTCGGTGGACTCATTGCTCCCCATTATGCATAGGCATGTGACAATGCTGTTGAGCATGGAGACTAATGGTCGCCGCCTGTGCGACGTGTTCACGCCAACGTGACGCACCCTCCTACGCATTTTGCGTGCCTTTATTTCTCCTTCACCTAGTGCGTCCAGCGCCGGCAATTGCAAGCTAGGCGCCCCGATCCTCTCTTCTTCACGATTCCAATTGCCAATTTCAACCTAAAACACAGCACTCAAGTGGAGGAACCACAAGAGTAGACATGAAGCATCGGCGATGTGTAGAGCCGAAACCAACTGGCCATCCAACGAACCACCAAAGGCGAGCTTACCTCGTCCAGTATGCGGCTGTCGACTTGGTCATCTAGGTGGACAATTTGGAAGGAGAGCATGAGATGTGTGTGTATTTGCACCCATATACACTTAGTTACCCACACACACCCTTACCTGTGTCCGTGCCACCCCATTCAATGCGACTCTCTACAAGACATAAAATAGGAAGTAGACAGACAGACAGACAGACAGACAGACAGACAGACAGACAGACAGACAGACAGACAGACAGACAGACAGACAGACAGACAGACAGACAGACAGATGCTGACACACGCAGTGAGGAGAGTGTGGGTGAACTTAGTAGGGGAGGGCACATTCTTACCCGCTATTTCAGGGCGCCAGGCTGAGCCAATCTCTACAAGGCGACAGAAAGGCGTACACAGTGAGATGCGCAGGTAGGCGCTAGGCCAGTCTGCAAGTTACAAGGTAGGGAGTAGGAGCAAGGCGCTCACCTTCGCTCTTCAGCGAGTAAGTGAAGGAGTAGGAGATGAAACTAACGCGAGTCGGAGCGGGACAAACTAAAGCCATATTGGAAGGATAGAGATGGAAGGTGTTTGGCAATGCAAGCTAAGCTAAGCTATGCTATGCTATGCTAAGCTAAGCTAGGCTACGCTGTGCTAAAAGAAGCGTTGGTTCTCAGAAAAGTGTGACTCAGTCACATTCAGGCTAGCCTGCCTGTGCCAGTCTGGTCTGGGTTATGAATCTCCGTATTACATAAACGTGTCATCATCATCTTCATCATTATCGTCATCAAAGAGGAGACTGGTTTGAGAGACGAAGGGTACTTACCAAGAGGGCGCTGGCATTTGATGAGGTAGGAGGAGGAGGAGGAGGCAGGAGCAACTAAAACCTGGCTTCGAAGGAGATGGACGGAAGAGAAGCGTGAGGTAGTCAGAGCAGTAAGACGCTCTCTTGGCACTAAAGTGGAAAATAGAAAGTAAAAGCAAGGGAATGAAATACACGAAGCACACACACTGACACATAATGCAAGACGCAATGCCTACGAGCATAGTGAGCTGAGTGTAGTGTGGGACGAAGGAGACACTCACCAAAGACACGTTGGAGCGGCGTGTGGGAGAGGAGACGCAGGCAAGTGGGCTCCCATTTCCCCATTTCGATGGCGTTGTCGGACCTACTCCCTACATGCACACTGCGATCCCTAATGTCTGAGAGGAAGAAAGGCAAGGTCTCATTTCACATGGCATGCAGTTGTCTCGAGTCCATTTGGCGGACCGCATTAGAGTGTTGGGGTTAACTCTAATGATAAGATATGAGGATGCCTCTGATGATGGGGCAAGCATGCACAATCGACCAGATAGCCTTGTCAATGCCCACCGTTCAATCCACCCAAGCCTCTAATCACCCAGCCTAGGTGACTGATCTAATCGGTGACGTTCCAGTGCAACCTTGTCTCAGCTAGTTAGGCATAGTCGCGAGTACCGTGCTACAGTGCTTCAGCTGCATCTGCTACTGCTGCTGCTACTGCTGCCTATCTAGTACTTGCAAATGCATGTAAGGACAAATAAAAGCTGTTGTAGCGCAATATACGCAGTGCAGAGCATAAAATTCATTAAAAGGAATCGGCGACATACCCCTAAAGACTTCTACGCAGCTAACAAACGGACGCTTTCGGTGCGTATTCGCAATGCTACGCTTGGACGAATCCTCGCCTCCCATCACAAACGACACCAGTGGTATATGCAACTCTTCCGTGGCAGTGAAGTAACATGCCTGTTCAGCTGAAAGCGACAAAGGGATGATTGCGATAGAGGCGAAGGAATGAGAAACAGTGGGAATCGTAGGAGAGAGAGTGGGGAAGGTGAAAAGAGGAGTAGAGGTGGACACCGCAGCATCACCCTGCACAGTGCTGTGCTGCAGCCTTCTTTATCGCTTCCCCCTACCCGCCCCTTTCTCCCATCTTTTCATCACTTGGTACATTTACCCTCCCATCTCAAGTAATCCACTCGGTGTAGGCAATAGGAGGCTCTTTTCAAAGGCATACTCTAGGACGCTAAGCATGGCCACCCATTCCTACGTGATCTACACTGCACGCCAGATGCGATACCATCGATATGGCGCGCATAAACGAAGTAAGACAGGAGGAGAGGAAGACGACATTATGAGAGGGGTAGAGATTGGTAGTACAACTTACCCACAACTTCTACGAAATTTATCTGTTGAGGTCCTCTGACGCCTCGAGAACGGTGCGAGGGGCGACGGAAATAAATGAGGAGGAAAAGAAGACACGAAATAAGCAGGAACCGAAGCGGGACGGAGGCGGTGATCAAGAACCAAATGACAGGAACAATAAGACGAAGCAAGACAATTGTAAGTAGACGCATCAGCACAAAGCACATCATAGCTCTGGAATGGCTAAGTGATTGACGTGTTTGAATCCCATCGATTTTATTGACCCACTGATCCACTAACCGCGCCGCGCAGGGCGGATGAGTCAGCACGTCGCCTTCGAATGCATCTCCTTGATTTCATCAGTAGCTTTTAAAAGCATGCGCTACACTTCTATGGAAAACATTTCGCTATAGACTTAACTTAAAAGTAAATAATGCGGTGCATTGATAGTGCAACTCCCAGTCTTGGTGAAGAGGTCGCTTTGCGTCCCACCATTTTAAGCTGTCCTCTGGAGCTTGTTGTTATTATTATTATTTTTATTATTACTACATTTTGGTCCTAAGACTGTCTAGGCTTTTTCACTAGTTAACATCACGCATCAGTAATGCCGTTTACCCTACAAAACGGATCACATGTCCAAAGAGGGGACGAAGACGTGCGGCAAACCAATTGTCCGTGGTTCTAGTTATTGTCATTGTGGCATGATGTCATGGCAGTGCCCACAGCCTCGCACCACCTGTGTCATCAAGAGGTCAAATTGCGATTTCAGCCATTACCCGTGGCATTGCATCAGTAACGAGCTAATGATAACAGAAACTTTCGTTGATTAGCTTCCCTTCCCTCTTATCCCAGACTCCAACGGTGGCTAAGATCCAGTTGCCACTTTCGTCCGTGGAAACAAACTCCAATACCTGTACACAACTCTCATTTAGCTGCAAGATTTACAGATTTCTTGGGTGTATTTCTAAACATAAGAACTCTCAACCGTTGTGCGAGCCTTATGCTTGACTGCATAGGCTTCTCTCTTCCCAAATGTTTAGCTAAATCCATCCAAAATCCGCGGTCCCTTATTCCTTTCGAGCTCTATTCATGAATTATTGTGCCACACTAATGTGCTGAGTTGCATTTTCATCCCCATGTCCCATTTTTCAGTGTTCCTTATCAAGATGTTCTGGATACGAGATCACCTAAGGCTTGGATGTTTCCTTCATTCGAAAATTCGTGAGTCTTGCATAAATATGTCAATTTGCTCATTCAACTATCCATCCCCACAATGTGAACTGGCTTGGTAGCTGTGAAGTGCAAACAAAGTGACAGGGACTAGCACACCCTCACGCAACTGTCAACGTCACAGCCTACCAGCCTAAGGAGCACCATTTCTTCTTCCAACCAGCATGCCAGTACATCTCTGTCAATTCGTGAGCAATTTTCGGTACTCCTACGGATGTTAACATTAAACTGATCAGTTTGACATTGCACACATTGTACATTATGCAAACTTTTGAGCATTTTTGTACACTTCAGTGCACATTTTGGTGCAGCCTAGTGCAACACAAGTAAAAAAATAAAGAACTTCCTCCTAGCGAACTCACTTTGTTTTGGGAAGAACTCTGCAAAATGATTGCTCTTTATGGAAGATGCTCGCTCATGCTCGACAGTGTCGTGCCTTGTTGGGATAGTTCTCACCAGTTATTATAACAGAAGACAGCGTTATCAGATCAACAGAATTACAGTGGAGGGACGAGACACTGTGACTAGAGGCGCCCCTCAAAATCCCGGTGGCACACTGCTGTGGAGCAAACACAACCGCTGTTGAACGAGTACCACCTTCCGAATGCAACTACTGCAAGACTGTTAGTTCCTGACTTATAACCGATTGCACACAGTGGTTTCATGCATTCAGTACACTGTGAGTTAAGCCTTCTGAATTTGACAAAACCATTATTTACCGAATCCACTAAGTGAATTTGCCATCTCTTTCTGATATTATTCGTTCAAGTGCGTCTCCCCGCAATTTAGCAACAACTCTACGTTCGTCACCAATTCTCGAGCACGCTTTTTACAACCAAAATATGCGTCCTCTCCCACTGTGGCAATTCATGCCCATGCAATTTCTCGTGGTTTAAAGATACACCAGTTACTAAATAAAGGGCACTATTGTTTCAGGCACTGATGCAAACAAAAGCCGCTTTAAGAATTGAGCCTAAATAGCTAAGTTTCGCATTTGTATAAAGTGCACTAAATTGGTAACATTTTTTTAATTTACGGCAGCTTGATAGGAGCCGGATTTTGTAAAATTCATGCATTGAAAGAAATTTGAGATTCCGTTTTTAATTTCCGCTACAAATTTTCAACTTCAATATATTTCTAGTAGTTCCAATGAACAATTTCCTTCCCACTTAACTGAAGCTGTTCTTTGCCAATGCGTTGGACTAGTGTTGCACATAGCAAGGCTGATTTGCGATCAGATTGCAGTTTAGTGCCTTTCATTATCGTTTCCATGACCAAAGGGAACTCAAAAGTAGGGCTTAGTTGCAAGCAGGTGAAGGTGATACATGGCAAAATTTGTGCCTATCGGTGAGGAGTACTGAACTGAACATGCTGTGCCCGATTTCATAATAGACGACTTTGTCAAGGAAAGATAAGTTGCAGCGTCTCGACGAGGCTTTCCCGAAGATGTAAGAAGGCGCAATACTCGAGCAGTACATGTGCAGTTGAGGTAAAGCAGAGTTTGAATGCTACTGGCAATGCTGGGTCGCCTTGTGTGGGTAGGTACAACAGCAGGCCCCCAATTGTCTCGTTGCCAGAACCATGAGTTAAGCAATTAACATGTAATGAGGCTTTAATTAAATAGCTCAAAAAGTAACGTGTCAATAAGGAAAAGTTGTTTACCATCGCTTGAGAGAATATCATAACATTCAGCGATGAGAAGGAGTATACAGTTACGCCTAAAATGGCGATATACAAATAAGCTGTGCCTGGTTGACCGTGGTCTTATAATACTTTGTGAGCATAGGTCTTTTTATCGGTGACTGGGTACCTACTCTCAACCAGTCTGCGGTCCAAATGACTGACTCCTTCTCTTTCTTCATTCGTGTCTATCGTCAAGGCCACCGAGCTTGATTCACCGAAAGAATCGCCCACATTCCAGAAATACCCAAAAGCACCTGATTTGCATAAAATAGGGAATCTTTAAGCTTCCATAACATCTTAATTGTGGTTGATGAAAGAGTAGGTGGCGTGTGAACAGGATCTAGATGGCAGAGCTCTCAGAACCGGTTCTAACGTGTCCTCTCGTCTCTCGCTTCAAGGATGCATTAAAAAACATGTTTCGCTTAGCTTTCTCTTCTTTTGAATCCCGTCTTCGGTACTACACTTATGAGTTGCCTTTGACTACGCCGTCAGGTGGTTTTCTTTCTTCTAATAGTACGTAGACTTCACCTTAGTGACGCACCAGCGGATCAATCTTGTAGGGTCCTATCTTGTTGTCGTGGATGGTTATCGGCTGAGTATGCATTTGTACGATGTAGGAGGACCTTCGCTACACAGAGATTGTCTTTGCTCCACAAGTGGTAGAATATACGGCAAGCCCGGGTAAGGAATCAGCCTGCATGTCTGCACGAGGTCTTCTTTGCACTAGATGTTGGTTCCACTGTGTCTGTTTGCCATAGGACACCTGTTGGTGTCTCCGTGCAGTATTACACGTCCTTTTTATGCCTACCTTCCTCCACATGCAGCACCAACTCCGGCTCATGGCCGATTGGCACTTCCTAGTTTGGTAGGAAGTTCCTGGAGCCATCTGTCTCCCTGAATGGTGAAACACGAGCTGATGCGTGGACTGTAGCTCAGACTTGAATCCCAATTATTAGGCTGTGCTTTCATCGTGAAAGACTTTAGTACTTCTATGAGGGTGCAATTCATTCAGCCTCCCTGTCAGTTCCCTTGCGGATGTCTGAGTGATGTGCGTGTCTGTAAGATGCGAAAGGTCTTTTCTAGCCCAGCAAAACGTCGGCCTTTAAAATCAGAGCCTTCATCACCGCGGACCGATTTAGGCACTAAACACCATCTCATCAGTCAAGCCTTGAAGGAGATGGCACTTCTTTGTATTAAGGTCAGTTTGGCGCCCTGCAGACTATCCAGCACTAGTTTCGAACTGGAGTTGTGCTTCCAAATGTCCTTTCAAAATAGTCTCACCGTGGTAGATTGTGCTGTATTTTGCAAAAGGACCATTTAGTGATGTCTTTATCAGACATTGGAAGATAGCTGCAGCGTTTCGGAATGCAAAGGGCATTGACTAGAATTCACAAGGCCCTTTGGCACTATGTAAGCCATCTTCTACACGTCCGTTTCCGCCACTTCGAATTGCCACTATCCAGATTTTAAGTCCACCATAGACAACCATGCTTCCGTCTTTTCATCTCTACCAACGGAGAGAGTCAAGGTGACTTGGATGGTTTCATAACTTCACTCCCGATCATCTACTTCCTTTTGGAGAGGAGGCGGTATGCGCCTAGGTGGTAGCCGAGTGCGTCTGACCTCACCGGTGTCTATCGTATGCCAGCATTGCACATAATAGCATCCCTCGGATGTTGGTAACAGTGCAAACTGCGACCCCTCACAGCAAGAGAATAAATAAATAAATGAGCTACTTCCACTTAAGAAAGCACACTTTTCACATATCGCTCATAGATTATTAGTATCTTTCACAATTTATTGTCCCTCCAATTCCTCACAATTGCTGAAGCCCACGGTGAAATTTAATGAGTTATGCTTTCGCGAACATCGCTGGCTTTTTGTCACTGCGTAAAATGCTTAAAAGTGTACTTAAGCCAATATGTGCACAAGAAATTTGCAAAACCATTTTACTTCCTTCAAGCAAGACGAATCTATGGTGAGATGCGACTGGCACCTTGTATCCACGCCACGAGGTAATCCATTTCCGGTCGTCTAAACCATTTGCTACACGGTGCTTTCCAAGGGCACTTCTCTACCGTGTAAAGCATTAGTCCGAGATCGTTGCTACTGTGAGACATCAGCAATCCTCCCCACCACAGAATTACCACTTCTTCAGCAATGCTAGCATTCATCACCTGGCCGTCGAAATCACAACCGATGTCTCCGACAAGGCATCCTGACATTTCGTTGCAGACGAATGGAACCATTATGCTAGAGCAGCGCATTCACTGCCGACGAGGAGTGGTGTGATGATGTAGTAGTTTTGCGTTGACTACTCCTGGCATGCGAACAGAGAATGCTCACAGACAAACTAACTCGCAATAACTTTATACTCATTGATGAAGCGAGCAAGCATTCATGCAAAGCTAAGAATGATTGTAAAAAGCACTTTACCCATTGAAGAATTGTAAGGGAAGCACCTCAGCTACTCTTCGCTCCAGTGGTACTCGACACGGTTGTTCTCGGGTAAAGTCGAATGAAAGTCAAAGCAAAATAGTCTAACATTACCACATAGGAGGCGAAGAAGAACGCTCATAATTTATCTCGCTTCTCCAGTAAATGATCAACAAAGAATGGGTTTGCAGAAGGGAAATACAGGAGGACAAAGAAAATCCATTTTGAGATAACAATTGTTCATAGATCATGTCATCCGCGGGTTAAATCATGTTTACTTGTGCGCGTTTTATCCTCCTCAAACATCACTTGCCAAAAAGCAGTCAATTTGCTTAGAAATAGGTCAATTCAGCCTTATCCACCGTTGAGGCAATCGCTGTGATTCGAGGTGGGGCGCTGGGGCAACGTTAACCAGTGCCTCTAAGGCCATAAATTTGTAACCGCCTCAATAGTGCATGAGGCAAGGTTTATGTTAAAAAAGAGAAAGACGCATTTTTTCACTTCCTTTGCCTAGCTGCTTAGTTCTACTTTTATTCCTTTGCTGCATAGTAAAAAACTCGGAGCTGCTTCGCTTCCAAAAGGTTGTTTATAGCTCTAAAATGCTTGGGCTCTGCGTTGAAGCCACAGTAAAATGCACCTCATTTTAATATTCATATTCAGCTGCAATGCTTTGTTGAATTCGACCGTCGGTTTCGGTTACCTGGGTGGCCATATTGCCCCATCCGGGTGAGCTGGCCTATGGGCCATGTCAGCGGCACGTTCTCCCTGTTTGCTGAACACACTCTGTCCTAGTACTACGCCTTCTTTTGCCCCATTGGAAGTGTCAGGAAGCTACGCGACATTACAAAAGCCAGTTTTTTGGTGCCTATGACACAGTAAAATGCAGTTGTGGACTCTAATGCGCCGTATCACATCTGCATCTAAATGACAAATGCAACCAGGTCTGATGATTGACGAGTGGGTCTATTCCATAGCACTCTGTACTTAAGGCGTGCCAGCAACAGCTATTTGTAACAAAGACGGTGGTTCACAAGAAGCCACTTAAGCACAGGTACAATGGCGAACTCTGATGCAATTTACCCCCTAGTAGCCCGTGCTGGTCGGCAGACAACTAATTTTCAATAAAATCACCCAATTTCTAATGGACCTTATGTACGATTAATAAAACGATAAGCTTTGTGAAGTTAATTGGTTAGGCATAATTATAAACGAAAATAAGAAAAGACATGCACCAAAGTGCTTTGTTCTATTCTATAAGCAACTCAGGTTGCAGTGCGGAACTGCTAATATAACTGTGCAAAGTAAACTATGAACCATTTTAAAAAAGGAGAATTTGTTACTGTGTAATATGGCTATCTAAACCATCCTTGCATGAATTCCATTGCGCAGTTGTCACCTTGTATCAATATTGATGATGCTTTCCAAGGGCACCGGGTGTTCGCGTTGTGAGCATTTCTACGGGCTCAGTGCTTCGTGCAGTGGTGGGTTTTGTTGGCGTTGATTCGCTGGTATCAAGCCCAAAAAGAGACAGGCAAATTCTCAAAGATGGGCGTGCGTTTTCTTTTGCGGCTTTGGATGATAGGAATGGATTATTTTCATGCATGCGCACTTTAATTGGAGTTGATTCTGATTTGGTAGACGAAAAAGCCAGAAGAACCGGAAATCCAGTATTTTGCAGTGCAAAATTGTGAAAGTATTCAAAGCCAAAGATGGGTTAGCATTCCATCTTAGTCACTTGAGAATCTTGTATGCATTTCAGTTGGAGTTTTACGACAAACTGTGTTTTCTTGGCTAAATTCATTCACTTGCTGCAGACTTATTATGATGCTTATAGGTATGTTCAGATCCTGAAAGTGGGATTGAATCTGCCAAGCCCAAAGAATGTGCAGTTGGTGTGTTGGGCGGCTGTGAATTTGCCCAGGACAAGAACACGTTCAGCACGAAGTGGCATCTGCGCCGTTTCTCTGGCGAACACTCACTAGATGTTCCCTGTCCTTAAAAAATTCCCATAGTTACAGAGGTGTCACACTTGGGAAGGTGTGGGCCTTTCCATCGTAGTCGTGCCCTGTATCAATGGTGTTCAGCGTTGTGACTTGGCCATTCTTGTGGCAGAAGGCGCGTGCGCCGCGGCTGCTTGGGAGACCGAGAATGGTTTTCCGGTTTCGAGATTTACCCTTGGTTTGGTTCAGCTGAGCAAAGAAGTCATCGTTTCACTTAGGTGAGTGTTTTTATTTGCGCAATTTCGGCCTTTATTCTGATTGCAGTTGTTGCACAAGAACCGTCTCGCACGCTTCTTATCATAACCACCGTTTATTTTGTCACTTCCACTACCGATTTCATACGCTTATAAACTTATCTTATTGCCTGATGCCTGCATGGTATGCATGCTGCATGTAGTCCTTGACGGTTTATGACAAGTGGAGCTAAAGTAAGCCGTGGGTTGCAAAAGCATTGGTTGTGCAGATGATGTTCCTTCTCGACGGTGGAATGCAGTACCTATTCTTACTTGGAGTTTGGAGCTAAGCTCAGATTCGAAAGTCAGATGAGCTGCGATCGCATCATCCTTTTCAACTGACACTGGGCGGGTGGTAGAGAATGTAATAAGCGGTGCCGTGCTATATATAGATTGGTGCATTACTGTATCAGCTCACAGGTGCGCGATTTGGTTGTCAAGAGCACAGATGAAGCGTTATTCTCTACATTGGATACGGAAAGGCTTGTCTATGGATGTCATTTTAGCGATCTCCTGTGGTCAAAGGCTTTGAGACGGTTTGGGCGGCAACACTCACGTGATAGAACACTACGAGCGCACCAAGTATCCTCTGGCAGTGAAATTGGGTAGAAGTACACCTAACGTAAGCTACCGGTACTGCCCTGCAAATCGTGTCCTGTTTTCACTCGCCCTCGGCGCCTTGACGTTGCTTTGTGCTGCAGGTGTTGTAGATGTTGTTCAGGCGAGCCAATGACTAGATGTTGGAAGGCTGTGAATTGGGCAGAAATGGGTGGATGCTTGGGTGCGTGGATGGATGGATGGATGGATGGATGGATGGATGGGTTGGAGACCCCTGTGTATTTGGACGAAAGGATGAATTGGTTTGGAGTAGTTTAAGCACTGGACGTATGTATGCCCACATATGATCAGGAGGTGTTTTTACGGCTTGGGGACGGATGAAGAGGCGAGGGAACTGTGGAGTAATCGCTGAAATCTTGGACGGGCGGATACATGGACTGGGAATGAGCGTTGGTTGGGGGAGGCATAAGATGATTGATGGGTGTCGAGGTGGTGGACAGTTGTTTGTCTAGTTGGATAGCTACTTAAAATGATGAATGGACGAGTGGATCAAGAGCTCAGAAGTGGATGCATAAGTGATTAACTAAGGCAACTTTCAAATCTGTGAATGGGTGGACTTTGTGGGTCAAGGTGGATGACTGGTTGGTTGGAGGAACGGGTGTGTAGCAATAGCGATCAATAGGTGGACAGGTCGTGGGCGTACTTCATCGGCTTTTCTCTATTGCAGAGAGCCGGAGCCTTCTCTTGCGCGGAGGACGGCATGGTGACTGACTTACTGTTGGCGCAGCATCTTGCTCACTTGGGCATCGAGGTGTAGCGTCAGCGCAAGACCGATCGCATTGTGATGGAGGTGGAGGTGGAGGCGAGCGAGCGAGCGTGCGACTGGACGAATGGCTGACTCTGCAGGAGGCTGGTCGGATCGCACCCTCCCTCGTCTTTATGGGCCAATTGTGACCGGCCTGGTCAATCTCGGCAACACGTGTTGTATTAACTCGGCCGTGCAGGTGAGGAAGGCACTCAGCTACCACTGGAGCTCCTTGATTTAATCCTTTTCCATCGTTTGTTGTTCAATCATGTTACGAGCTTGATTTTCTCAGGATTATATGTAGTTGTTGTGATGGAAATAGGTGGAAGAGGTTAGGTTTTTGCGTAGCCACACCCGTCTGATCCTTGGCTGTCCCTCTACGCAGGTTCTTTTCGAGGCAGAGGTCTTCCGCGGTGGCTACGCCCTCGCCTTACCTAGCTTTGTTGAGTCGGCGATGGGCGCAGTAGGACACAGCGGAGGTGCTACTGCTGCTGTAGAGTTTTTCGGCTTGCGGACGAGCGAGCTGGATCAGGTGCTCTGCTCCGACGTCTATTTGTTTCCTGCCGTAGAGCTTGGCAATATCAAGGGGGAAGAGGCGGAGCCTAAACAGCCAGGTGAATTTGCCAGTGTTTGCACTGCTGGAGGACTGATTTAGCGGCCATCCCGCCCTCGCACATTTCTTCATCCTTGTCCATCTTGTCTATCTATCTATCCATCTATCTATCTATCTGTCCTCGAATTATTCCACAGTCCAACTGCTCTCTATCCATTTAATCAAACCTGCATTGATGGTTTATTCACCCATTGAAAATTTATTTGCCTTGACTACAGGCATCCGTCCAAGCATGTTTCGTCACCTGCTGAATTCTACCAACGTGGAGTTTGCGAGAAAGCAGCGGTAGGATGTGCAGGAGTTCCTCGTCCACCTCTTCAACCTTGTGGAACGCGAGATGGGTGAGAAGTCGACGGTGTGCACTCCTTCTCCCCTGCATTCGCTTTTTTTTTTGTTGCGGAGGTCCATATTCAAAGTGGATTGACTGGGGTGGTTAGTTCACCGCTTGCTTCGTCTACGTGACCTGAGCTGTTTGCGAGGGAGACTCACCTGCCTTATTATGCATCCCTTCATTGGTCCATTGAACGTTGTTCTCTCTTGTCTCTTCTTTCATCCACACCATCACCCGTGCATCATTTTTCCATTCATCTTTCCTTCTTCCATCCCAACCATTCCATAGACTTGTGTGTCCAGCCGTCCAAGCTGCAAGGAATCGTCCCGTCCATTGACCCTTTCCACCATCCACTCCTATTGCGTTCAACAATGTGCTCTGGACTCAATAGCTTGTGCTTTGTCCTCTGTTCAACAGGTTCAAAAGAAGGAACGAATGGAGACGATTGTCTGCCTGCTGATTGCACTGGAGGCGGCAACAAGCACGGACGAGGTAGCTGCCTAAGAGAAACGCGAAAGCGAAGCAGAGAAGAAGAAGAAGAAGAGGCCTTTGAAGGAGGATTTGGTGCACCTAAAAATAGGCATTGATGTGAGTATTTTGCCCCATGGTAACAAAATGTTAAAAGTCAGTGCTAGGGGGCACTGGCTGTTGACAAAGATGTGACATTTACTTATTTATATTATTTATTTATTTATTTGTTTGTTTGTTTGTTTGTTTGTTTGTTTATTTGGGCAGGGCAGGAGGCAGTGCGAGATTTCATTTCTCCGGCCACTGATCCGCCTGGTCAAAGGATGGCTGCTCCCCGTTCCTGCCACTTGGTCGCCTTCTTCGACATTCTCTGCGTGCTGACGCCCAAGGTCACTGGGCAAGAACCAACCGACTGCCGGGAAAGCTGAATGTGGACATTGAGCTAGACGCAAATTCTGTGTTGTATGGACGCCCACAATGTGGATGGCGGCTGGAGCTTTCTGCTTTGCGTGCTCCCGGTGGGCTGTAACCTGGGGATGAAGCTATGCCTAGTAGGGGAGATTGAGGTTTCTTATTACGTCTTGAGTTTGTTGGGTTTTGAGTTGGTAGCAGTTTTAGTTGCTTAAGTGACTAGTTTTACCTGATGTTTCTGTCCCTACTGGCCTCCGCATAGAGTTGAGATTACTTGAGAGCAACATTCACAACCCTTTTAACCATAGTTCCCCATCATTTTGCTGAAAGGAGTTCGAGATGCTTGTGAAAACGCCTAAAGAAGTTGTAATTGAAAGTGTAGTGCTGCCACAAGTTCAGGCTGGAGGACCGACCGCCAGTTGAGGCGACATGAGTAGAATCTGATGCACTCACTATGAGGACTAACTCGTAGGTGATTGAAAAGGCTCCCGAAGCTGAGTACGTAGCTAAGTTGGGGGGGAAATTAAATGGCCGTATTCTCTTTTGGGCTTCATAGATGGTACCCGTGATGATTGCCTTTTCGAGTCGGTCCTCATAGCAGTGTTTGAGCCAATAGCAATCAGGTCTGAACCAGGAAAGGAAGGGTTTACGATGTTGTTTTGCTAGTCAGAGGTTGTGATGTATCTAGAAGAGCTTGTTCAATGCATTCTTGTTGGACTACCTGTGTTGGAGGCATTTGTCTGTGACAAGTCTTTTCATTCCCCGTGCCTTGAAGTGATGGCTCTTGTCTCTTCTGCTCCATTCACTACCTTCCACTACCCTTGTAATGAAATATGATGCGGCAACATTCGATTGATCTCAAGGATAACAGCAATGGGTTATGAATCGTGTTTGGTTTTTGGCCATTTGAGCTTAGTTTGCTATAATCGCATCTGCTAGATGAAACCAGTGGCCATCAGTCGCAGCAGACAAGACTGTTGTGGAGCAACTGCAGAGCATGGGCTTTACATGCGACGCCTGTCTGGATGCCTTTCGAGGTGGCTGATGGAACATTTGGACGAGTGTGATTTCAACGACCCCATCCCTGGTGTCACAACATCTCCCCTTACTGCTTCTAGCGTTACCGTTGAAATGGGTTCCCCTGCTACACTGCCTGAAATGGATGTTACGGCGATCTTGTGAGTTGCATGCATCTTCATCTCCCTCCTCCTTTTATTCAAAAAATCCCATGACAGGTCTAGTGATCTCAATATAATAGCATTTGGCTACCACGCCTCCTTCAACCATCATAAAGTAGTGGTTTAGTGTGTTAAAACACTCACATGGGGAAAGCGATTGTCATGTAATCATGCATTGTTACTGTGAGTGGATTCGGATATCTGAATGTAGGAGAGTGGGAGGCTGACAAAACAACTCCATTTAGGAAAAGACCCGAACGGGCATGAATGGGCAAGCTTGGCGAGACGAGGTAGACGTAGAGGCGGGCATGGTGGGAAGAGTGGAGATTCACTGTTATGAAGATTCTGGTTGTAAAATATCATTTTCAGTCTTCTGGTTGCGTGTGTACGCAGCGGAAGCGAAGTACCACACCATCAGCGCAGAGACCCAACCATAGAAGAAATGAAAGGTCCAAATGGTGCAGTGCTACTTATCCTATGTCAGTAGCGTATGTGCGCGTTCCTAACGTCCGTCTACTGGAGGACACCAGAAAGACATGCACAAACCACCGCGTGCGAAGGCGCCTGCTTATCATTAAGGCTTGTTTGTGGTTCTTTTTGCACTTAGGCAAAACGAGCTGTGGAAGTACGTGACAACAAGGTGGAGGCTGTAGTCAACATGGCCTTTTCGAATCCCGACGCATTGTTGGCTTTGCCCAGCAGATGCAACAAAGCAATGCTGCATCAGTGAGCAGAGCAAGCTTGACGAAAAGCACAAAGTAGACAGTGTCAAATGGTGATCCCAGTCGCTATGATGTCATTGTCTCCATTGGCAACGTGGGAGAGCCTACTGCTGTGAGTTGGTGCCCCTGTCTTCCTCTGATTTACCACTGACTAGGATAGTCGGTTGACCAGCTGGTTGGGTAACTGAGGAGGCTGGAGAATGGATGCATAGGGAATACTCAGGAGAGATGATGGTGAGTAGCACAAGTGCTTTGTTTGTAAATGCTATTGAACAGTCAAATGGCCGATGAGAGTATAGGTTTTAATTTTAAAGGAATGTTTGGTAGAGATTTGTTAGGGTATCACAGGATCGAATGAGTGGGTAGATGAAGGGGAGAGAGCAGTGGGAGCTGGGGTTCCTAAAGATGTGAACAGCTGGCTGTTGGAGTTGGTACTCTCGGTGAGCTGCAGTATATTGAAACAACTCCCAAGCGTCTCTATTTCTCCCCTTTTGATAAAGAGAAGTAAGTACGTGTGCCGCATAAACCGTTCTGCGCTGAGCAAGAAAATGGCCAGCTTTGTTGCAACCTGCAGCGCACAGTCTAGCTATTGCGGTCGCGAGCAGCACACATCTGTCCGCCTATGCAAGTTAACAGCCACAGGAAGATGCCGCGCTGACGAATTGGCTGTCCTACATCATCATTAAGTGACGGAGGGGTGGTAGGAGCCTATGGCAATTTCAGGCGATGCACCATGGGTCGCTACGTCCACTCTTGCCTCGTGATGAACTACGAGGTTGCATATTGGCCATCCTTCATCGCCTACCCCGAGACGCAGGATGGAAGGGTGCCAAATCGAGCTCGATCAAAGCGGGCATAGTGAACTGGCACATAAGGGCGAATGGGACCCGCTAATCACATCTCGTGACGATGGAGTGACAATTCGGCACCTTTTCTCCCAGATACTGGCATTCTTGATGGGTGAAGGACGTTGTAGAGTGGAGGAAGGTGCAATTTGAGGAGGATCTGGACCTTCTCGGCCAGAGAGTTGGTCTTATCAAGAACACTGGAAGCATGAGCACTAGTTGTACAAACTGGAAGAGTGTGGTTTGAGACTGTGGCTTTGCTTTTTTATGTGTATTATCAGTGCCTTATTGTGTTATGCTGCTGATGCTATTTGGGGGAGGTGTTGAAATGTTCACTGGTTAGTGCAGAGAAGCATGAGGGTCACCTTGCATTAGTTGGTAAGGGGAAGAGGGAAGGGTGATTAAAAAGTCTGGTAAATTAGGTGTCATGTCTTCTCAAGACTGGCTTTACATTGAAACGGAAAACTGTAAGTGAAGAGGAGAATTTGAGGCCAAATATGGGTCTAACTGAGGAGATGGATACTGCACGAAGGTCGTTTGTGTCAAACTAGACATATCCTGTCTGTCTCTTTTGTTCTGTCAGGTACACACATCCATCAGCGCTGTAGAAAAACCAAGAGACTGCTAGAATAAACACGGGATACCAACTGATATTTGAAGAAACGAGATGTGAATTGTTGAGACACGCATTTCAATGATGTATGAAGTGTTAGCAGGAAATATCCCTCACTTCGTGCCTGCGATACTTCCTAAACATCACGGGTGCAGTATGTACAGCCGCAACGGAACACATCCCTCGTCGTGTTCCCTCTACTTGGAGATTGCAAGAGCAAGGCTTAGAATGCATTTACTTGAAGGATCGTAAGAGTGCTTGGCTGGCCCTTAGAAACTGAGTGGTTTGTTGGCACAAAGCAGACTGGGAAACGACACCAAAAGGAGTTGAAAGCTAAAGCTGAGGGAGTGTTAGCTGTTGACACTATTGAACGGGCTAGTGGGATGGCAGACGTTGTTGCCTGGGGTGGCCTGAGCCACAGCTTTGGAGGGATAGTTGAGTTGGAGCGGCATTTTGTTAGCCATAGCAGGAGTGACTTGCAAATCGAATGCTTGTGTGTTCTAAGAATCCCTTGCATCTACATCATGGCAGCGTTTTTAAAACACGCACATTAAATGATCTGAGACCGCCGTTCACTTGTTGAAGACTAACCTTACACTGTTTACCAGAAATTTAAACCTACTACTTTATTTTCCCATCTTACATGTTTGGCAACACCTTTGAGACATCGCTTATACGGCGGCGTCTTATATGCCTCAATGCCGATTCGCTGTACCATTCAGCGAAAATCTTGGTTTTCATCGAATACGACGCGATCAATTCCGTGCTGGCTAATTGTGTAGTGTAACAGGCTTGGTACCTGCGTCTTAAGCCTTGGCTTTCAGTCCCTTGGAATGAGTGGATTGATTGAGTGGGGAAGGGAGAGCAACCCACCCAAATGGCTCTTGCGACTTCGGTAAGATGCTCAAATCTCATGCAAAGACTAATATCCCTTGGCCTAGAATAGCATGTCCACAAAGAGTGATTTTCTGCAGGCGATGTCAATCCTCTCCTCGTCTTGCGTTCCACTGCGTGTGGTGTCCGATGATGAGGGTAGTAAAATGTGTGCGCATAATGAAGTAAGGGACTACCGATTGCCATTGATTCTGCCACCGTCTGCAAAGATCCGCGGGTGTAACAGTGTCTTTTCTTTGAAGTATGCACTACAGAAAATGTGTGAAGTTACTCTTATACAGCATGTTGTAGAACATTGATCCCCTATGTGGTCTTTGACGCTCCCTTATGCCCATGTTGCAGGCATTGTCGTGAGAGTGGAGGAATGAGAAATAGGAATTTGCTTCACCGAGTGTTACGCAGAGTCGATGGCACTGCAAGAATGCATGTTCTCGAATCTCAATGACTGAGATGGTTGGTTTGTGGGTGCTTCTCCCAGCACTGATTACGTTAAGACGGCCGGCACGGGAGGATTACGGAGAGAAGCGTCGGGGGTAACGCGCTGAAGAAGGGAGGCGCTGTGTATTTATTCATTTGCTCGGACTGTCAGTTTTGGTCACTCGGATGACCATATTGTGCTGCCGGGTTGGCTGGCCTCCAGCCCATGCCACCAATCCCCAATCCCTCCGTTTCCAGAATATGTGTATTCTACCCTACTACTATGCCTTCTTTTACCTCAATGGAGTTCTCGGGACTCTACAAGGGCAATATGCCTCACATGTGGTCGATGGTGCTATTGAATGAGTGCCAAATGATTTGCATTCTGGACTGCATCGCTCCAGGGTTCAAGTCCGTGTTCGGGCGTCGCGTCTACAACGCTGTGTGGCGCTTTCACTCCACCTCTTCAGTGTCACTGCCCCACCACCATTAACCATGAGGCAAGCCGTAGCCGCCTCCCATGTGATGTTGGTAGATAGACAGACAGACAGACCGACAGACAGACAGACAGGCAGGCAGGCAGACAGACAGACAGACAGACAGACAGACAGACAGACAGACAGACAGACAGACAGACAGACAGACAGACAGACAGACAGACAGACAGACAGACAGACAGACAGACAGAGGTCGACACACGCACACACACCGGGTCGTGGGTTTAGCTTTTCCATGAGTTAGTGTTTGAGGTAGACTGAGAAGCAAGAGAGTGGCTACTGGGTGATCTGTAGCTCTTTGATTGGCAATTTTTGGAGGGCTACACAGACTTCGCCTTGTGGTGGTCTTAGATGTTTGATTTTAGGGTATTTTAAATGCTTGTGTTTGCGTGTGTTAACTTGGCAGCTCATTGGACGTTCACATACCGCCTTTTTCATTGTTCGCTGTTTTGTTTTGCAGATACTACGAGGCTAGCGCGGTGGTGAAGCAAGATGTGATGGGTGTGGGAAGTGAGGGGCTCGGCGAGATTTCCTGGTCACCCGTGAGGACGTCACAGACAGACAGACAGACAGACAGACAGACAGACAGACAGACAGACAGACAGACAGACAGACAGACAGACAGACAGACAGACATGATGAGGTGCAGGTGTGACACAAAGCAAATGCCACCGTGTAGTGTGTGTTCGCCTGGGATGCGGAGTCGAATGGAAGAGGCAGCTGAAGCAGTGTGGGTAAAGAGCAGGAATGTGATACAATGGAACAACAAGCATTGCTGTTGTGCTTAAGCATGCGTGTAGATGTGTTTGAAGTAAGGGGGAGAGGAGGGGAAAGAAGACACGACGTTCCGATGGAATGCATGATAGACGTAGAGTAGAGTAGAGTGGAGTAGAGTAGAGTAGAGTAGAGTGGAGTAGAGTAGAGTAGAGTAGAGTAGAGTGGAGTAGAGTAGAGTAGAGTAGAGTAAAGTAGAGTAGAGTAGAGTAGAGTAGAGTATGGGGCTACCGGTCGGCATAGCTAAAAGTCGGTGGTGCAGTGGTAGAGACCGAAACTGACTGCGTATTCAATGACCGTGTCACACACGTGGAGAAGCATATGAGCACAAGCACGCCATGCACAGTCAACTGGACAGGATAGACGCCATGGCTAGAGGGGCGAGGGCGAATGTGCTTGCACACATCCAACTATCACTTGTCCAGCCAGCTGCCAAGGCCTATGCTACGCATCCTCAGTCTGCAATGACAGCTGCAGTCACGTGGAGGCTCTACTGGCAGGTGGGACGGACGGACGGGCGGGAAGCAAGTGCAGTAAGAGGGAGCCGGTGGCAATGGCGGCGTTGGCGCCAGCAGAAGACGGGCATGGCAACGTTCGTGTGGATGGAGAGGAGGGTAGGTGCGTAAGCACATCGCTTGGGTGAGAAGTAAGTGAGCCTGAGGGGTGGGAAGGTGACCGGTGGGTGTTAGGTGGGTGGCACGTTGCGAGTCCGGTTAGCTCAGCCGGTAGAGCATCGCGCTTTTGGTCTGAGGCTCCAGGGTTCAAGTCCGTGTTTGGGCGTCGCGTCTACAACACTGCGTGGCATTTTCACTCCACCTCTTTAGTGTCACTGCCCCACCACCATTAACCATGAGGCAAGCCGTAGCCGCCTCCCATGTGATGTTGGTAGATAGACAAACAGACAGACCGACAGACAGACAGACAGACAAGCAGACAGACAGACGGACGGACAGACAGACAGACGGACAGACAGACAGACAGACAGACACAAAGCGAATGCCACCGTGTAGTGTTGTTTGTTCGCCAGGGATGCGGAGTCGCATGGAAGGGGCAGCTGAAGCGGTATGGGAAAAGAGTAGGAAATTGATGCAATGGAACAGCAACCATTGCTGTTATGCTCAAGCAACTTTCGGATGGAATGCATGGTAGACGTAGAGTAGGGTTCGGGGCTATCGGCATAGCTAAGAGGTGATGGTGCAATCGTGGACACCGAATCTGACTGCGTATTCAAAGACCACTTGTATATATCATAGCCTCTCTTCCATTTCAAGCGGCTTTCTCGGCCTCAGAAGTGAGACACCACAAATTGTGAGTGGTGCAAGGAAAGACCACGAGTTAACAGCGTGAATGGCTGAATTGCCATTTAAGTAAGGATGGACGCAGAGAGGAAGCATTACTGCACCCATGAACGTCAAAGCATGGCACTAGACTGGTGAAGAGAGACGCCTCCTTAGTGGTTGAGACCACTGGAATGGGGGAAGTGGAGGAGGAGGCGGAAGCGGAGGAGGAGTAGAAAGAATGCACTTTAGAGTGAGAAAAGTGTTAGCAAGGCAAGAGGGAGAAAAGAATGCAAACTTACTGGTGGATGTGGAAGAGTGGGGTAAGCGTGCGATGCACTGAGAAAAGAGAGGAGGGGAGAGGATAGGAGCGTAGTGAATGGGCATTTAACCGGAGTTACACGTTAAACTCTCTTTCCTGCCCCTACATCATCCACGTATCCACCTAACTACCTCTATGTCTATTCGTCTCTAGGCACACCTACGTGCATTACCTCCGCATCCTCCATTCCCTCACGCAACTACCTGCACTTTCACTTCCCTAGCATCGACTGCCCACCACTTCTGGTAGTGGCAGTAGACACAACATCTTCTTCCTCTTCATTCCTTCCCCTACCCCCCAATAAAGTACTTCATTCCACCGGTCTATTCAGCTTATTAATTGGTCCAACTCTCCTTCCCTCTCACACTCTCTCGACCTAACTGCCCGTCTTGTGGCCTAGCTGGTGAGTTGTCTTGGTGCTACTTGCAATGGCGCGAATGCGAGAGGTACTCACTAGGGTATTTCTAAGTGCAGGGTGTCTTGTCTTTTCCATCCTGCAACCTCCACTCTACATGTATATCCTCTCCTCCTCCACCTCCTCCTCCATCTCCTCCTCTTAGTCTGGCTCCATCGGTAGTGTGCACTCTTTGAAGGGGAGGCAAGGAGAGAATGCTTGCACACTACGAACTCTTACCAAGTTCTATCAGAATGGATACTGGAGGACTGATACTTAGGCGCTAATATGTGCTCCTTCCTTTGCGTGTCTGCTTGCGTGCAACTCCTCGAAGCCTTGCTTACTGAGGAGCTCTTGTGGTGCTCGAAGTCTGCTCATTTTGTGGCTACTTATCACCGCAATCTTAGCAACTATGCTGCTGCTGCTGCCACAACTGCTACTGCAGCTTGTCCTTCCCTTGCCCTCCCATTCCCACCACCTAGCTTCGGTAATAAGCCTACGCGTGGGCGTGTTCAAGCCACCGTCGGATGGGTGAGTAGCGTGTGCTAGTCTCAACAACCGCCGCCTTGCTGACTCATCCGCTCTGCGCGGCGCGGTTAGTCGATCAGTGGGTCAATAAAATCGATAGGACCACCCGATGTGCATTCGTTGCGTACTAATTATCTGCCTAGTCGGTCAATCGGTTGGTCAGTGTGTCGGTTCATTCACTGATCCATTCCACCCACGGTGAGTAGAGCTGCGAGTAATCGCACGGACGAGTGTGCCAAATGATTTTAGCATTTACCCGGGATCATATCGCGTTGACTTGTCATTTGTTGCAAAAATAGGCCAATTTCTATAGCGCATCGTCAATTTTGACGTTATTATAGCTCGGTCGTTTTTTGTGAAACAAATTTTTGTCTATTTGACTTATCGTGCGTGAGAGCGAGGCTATGTTGACAACCAGTGTTGATGTTCGGAGATCCGCTTCTTACACGATTCCACCATGTCCGCTGAGTAAATAATCGCTATTTTGTGAGACAATCAATTGATATTGTAACTAGACATATCCGCTAAGGACATGGTCAAATTTCGTGGTAATTTTGTGCACGACGTAATGATATTTTGCAAGGTATGTTACCGAAAATCCCGAGTCACGGTATGTTGAGGAACATGTAACCAGAAGGCAGAGCGTGGCAATGATTGCGAGATTAAAATGTAGCAATTTATATCCAATTCTATTTAAGAGCGCTTTCCAAGTATCAAGATAGGGGAGCCGAGAGTCCAACGCACGCCAGCGTTAGTCAAGATGATCACTTTTATGACGGTATCGTCGTCCTTCGAAGCCAGGTCTTAGTTGCTCCTGCCTCCTCCTCCTCCTCCCACCTCATCCACTGCCAGCACCCTCTTGGTAAGTTTCCTTCCTCTCAAACCAATCCCCTCTTCGATGTTGATGATGATGACCAGATTATGCGATGCGGAGATTTTATAACCCAGACCAGACTGGCACAGGCAGGCTAGCCTGAATGTGACTGAGTCACACTTTGCTGAGAACCAACGCTTCTTTAAGCACAGCGTAGCCTAGCTTAGCATAGCATAGCTTAGCTTAGCTCGCATTGCCAAACACCTTCCATCTCTATCCTTCCAATATGGCTTTAGTTTGTCCCGCTCCGACTCGCGTTAGTTTCATCTCCTACTCCTTCACTTACTCGCTGAAGAGCGAAGGTGAGCGCCTTGCTCCTACTCCCTACCTTGTAACTTGCAGACTGGCCTAACGCCTACCTGCGCATCTCACTGTGTACGCCTTTCTGTCGTCTTGTAGAGATTGGCTCAGCCTGGCACCCTGCAATAACGGGTAAGAATGTGCCCTCCCCTACTAAGTTCACCCACACTCTCCTCACTGCGTGTGTCGGCATCTGTCTGTCTGCCTGTCTATCTGCCTGTCCGAAGTTTGTCTTTATGTGTGTCATTACCTGTTTCCTATTTCGTGTTTTCTAGAGGATCGCATTGAATGGGGTAGCACGGACGCAGAAAAGATTGTGCATGTGCACCTAAGTGTATATGGGTGCAAAGGCACACTCATCTCATGCTCTCTCTCCTTCAAACTTATCCATCTAGACGACCAGATCGAGAGTTGCGTACTGGACGAGGTAAGCTCTCCTGTGGTGGTTCGTTGGATGGCTAGATGGTTTCGGCTCTACACATCGCCGACACTTCATGTCTGCCCTTGTGGTTCCTCTACTTGAGTGCTTTATGTTAGGTTGAAATGGACACGTGGAACTGGGAAGAAGAGCGCATCGAGGCGTCTAGCTCGCAATTGCCGGGGCTGAACGCACCAGGTGGACGAGAGAATGAGGCACCGGTGGCAGCGCCGGCGCAATTTTCCCCTCATTGGTGGCATGAGATTTGGGGATGGGATGAGAATCGTTGGGATCAACATCGACTGATGCACTCAGTGGCAAAGAATAGCGACAAGATTCAGCGCGCAAACGCGGGAGTCAGTTAGTCTAGGCGACAATAGGTGGAGAGGTGTCTCATGAATATGACAAGAAACAGTGCCACCACATGCCAACAGATCAAGACATCAACAAGCAAGAGTGGTCTCAGGGTAAGGAGCACTCACATTGTGATCAAATCCACGGTAACATAGACGAAAGCCATGCTAGCAACCGCAACTTGTTGTTGGTTCGAGAGGTGGAGGCTGCATAAATGGCTGAGAAGGCGTTGATAACACGCTTGTAAGGCGCCGCGTGAATGCATCCAAACCAAATCATCACCCATTCAAATCGGCACCCTGAAGGCACAGCCGATGCGATAAGCTCGTCTTCATCCCATTCCATTTGGCCCTACTCACAATCGTGACTTACAAACTTCTTGACTCGCGCAGATGCATTGCATGCTACTGCTTAATCGTGCATACTTTGGGTATGTTCCATTGGAGGTCACCGGACGAGAAGGGCAGGCTACAGATTGAAGGCAGAAGGCAGGGCCGGTGCCACTACATCCTCTTCTTCCCAATTAATTTAGCCTTGGTTTAGATTCACATCGGAATCCAGACCTTCATGCCAGCCGCAAATGAAATTGGATGTCGCCTCGATACACATGCACAACTTTCGTTTGTTCCCTTTCCAGAGGCCATAGTATTTGCATTGCTATCAGGTTTCTCCTCTTTATCATGGCTTTATTTTAAATCTGAACTCTCGGCTTTCATACTCATGGCTGATGCATTTTAATGCTGCTCGGTCCCATATTGTTATCGTGAATTTATTTCATTTGTATAAAAATCCACAGAAATGGCAGTCCTAAGTTTGAAGACACATCGCATACGATGCGGTACACCTCATTCAATTTCATTTTGCTTTGGTTTGTTTAAATAGCATCTCTCGCCCTTCTTGCCCATCGCAGATGGATTGGCATCGGCCTGATTATCTTTTTGAAACCTTCTTCTTTCCAACTGCACCTTTCACTTTCTTCTTTTTCTCTAACAATTATTTAGGCTCTGCATTGTGGCCTCTCTTTGCATCGCCACTTGCTCTGCATCGTCGCCTTCGGTGGACTCATTGCTCCCCATTATGCATAGGCATGTGACAATGCTGTTGAGCATGGAGACTAATAATCGCCGCCTGTGCGACGTGTTCACGCCAACGTGACGCACCCTCCTACGCATTTTGCGTGCCTTTATTTCTCCTTCACCTAGTGCGTCCAGCGCCGGCAATTGCAAGCTAGGCGCCCCGATCCTCTCTTCTTCACGATTCCAATTGCCCATTTCAACCTAAAACACAGCGCTCAAGTGGAGGAACCACAAGAGTAGACATGAAGTATCGGCGACGTGTAGAGCCGAAACCAACTGGCCATCCAACGAACCACCAAAGGCGAGCTTACCTCGTCCAGTATGCAGCTGTCGACCTGGTCGTCTAGGTGGACAATTTGGAAGGAGAGGATGAGATAAGTATGCCTTTGCACCCATATACACTTAGTTACTCATACACACGCTTACCTGTGTCCGTGCCACTCCATTCAATGCGACTCTCTAAAAGACATGAAATCGCAAGCAGACAATGACACACACAAACACAAACACCTTCGCCTGATAGTTTGGGACGACACTGACGCTGACTTTTCTTTCCTTAATAGGTTGACGTTCTATAACGAGCTGTTTGTCTTGCATCTTGATCCTCCTAATTCAGCTGAAATTTGATTGTATTAGCTTACAATTCACTTGCACTCTTCACATAGAGGAAGTACAACATTTGTGATTACCTAATCATTGTGACATCACAGTGAGGTATGATGATGCCACGTGTGGTGAGGGGAAACGAGAAGGAGGAAGGACGCACCTTGAGTGATGACACCCACCTCAGGCTGAAGTCCAGCTTTGTATTTGTGAAATATGACAGTATAATGTCAAAAGTGGCGGCTGCCTCGAATAGAAACAAAGATGCTTTGCTGCAAGGAGCCACGTTTATAAGCTATTCAAACATTTGCACTATTTCAAAGACAACGATCCTCTTACAGCTCCCCCATTCATGAAAGGTGCAATATTTTGAGTTCGTGGTTGTCAATCCCTGTCAGATTGAGAGGCGCGC
This sequence comes from Taenia multiceps, assembly GCA_001923025.3. Lineage (NCBI taxonomy): Eukaryota > Metazoa > Platyhelminthes > Cestoda > Cyclophyllidea > Taeniidae > Taenia > Taenia multiceps. The sequence goes on along the minus strand of CM010313.2, from coordinate 17,240,187 downwards.
TTTAGTAATTTGGTATTCTCATGAGGTGAGGGTATCACGGCTGTTATCCCAGCAGATTTTGTCAACTTTGTCCAACTATGTCAATTTGCCTATCCGACTATCTGTCTGCTGAGCGAGCTGGCTAAGTAGCACTGAGGTGAGAACATAGTGACAAGGACTAGTAGACGCACTGCCCCATGCCCATGGAACTGTTAGTTCCACGTGGTGTTGTAAATCGGCTCCGATGTCTACCAGCCTGATTGCCCCTCCTTTTAGTCATTTCTTCTCTCAAGTAGCACGCCAGTACATCGATGTCCAACTGATGAGCAATTTGTGGCACTACTACAGGTGCTAATGCAAAACTGGTCATTGTAGATGTCGTGAGCATTAACAACTAAGAAGGTGGTTCCATCAGCGAGAGCAAATAATTTTACGAGAGCTATAGACAATTAAGAGTAATTTTGCACCTCAGCGCACATTTTGGTGCAGCATAAATACTACTGGCGGCATATAAGCTTTCACCTTAAGAAACCTCACTTCTAGCGTGCATACATTCCGAATTGAGAAAAGCTCTGCAACCGCATGTTATTAATGAATACAGAAACCAAGATTGGTGACTATGCTTGGTAAAGCTGAAATACCTCAAAATTGCAGGCTTTAAATGCTAGAGTAGTCATTATGTCCGTCTGCAGGCTGGACAAGCGCACCTTAAATGCACATCGAAGAGTCATTCTCCCAATATTTTGTTAGAGAACTGCCCCCTCCATTTCGAGGCTATCATGACCTGCAGGTCCCGTCTCAGCTCCAAATGGTAGTGCATAGCTCAAGTAATGAGCCAAGAAGGCGACAGAAGAATGAGGAGGCTTTGCATAAAGCATCGTGAGAAGCAGATCACCAACTGGAAGCTTAATGCCATGTAAGATGGCATACTCTCGACTGGACAAAGCACCCAACAAGTGGTCATTTCTCATCCTCTGCATCAATCAAGAACACTTCGATAACGCACAATGAGTGTAATAGAGGGAGAGGAGGAGGTAACGGAGAAAGCGGGTGCAATCCTACCACTGGCTTTGAGGAGAGACAGTGATTTCACAAATCCTCTTCACGGAGCACAAAAGAGGCCCAACCACCCAATAGCACTTCGTTCTTTTCATAGCACAACGAATTCTGCGACCCGAATTTGGTGCATATTCCCGTGTCGTGACGATAGTCGTCTCTCTTAATAGCTGTCATAGTTTGTTGAGGATAAGCTGAACAGATGGTGGAAGCAGCACGTTTTGTACTAGAGAGGAGGTGCAGAACCTTCCAATGAGTAAGGTTGAAGGATTAGTTTGAGAATAGTTGGGATCGGAGGCACCCAAGTAAAGACAACTGATGCATCGTTTCCCATTAACAGAAGAAATATTTGACCCTTTGCACTTTGACGGAAAAATAATATTTATTTTGTCATCAATTGAGCTTTCAAAAGATTGGCTGTTTTACGTCAGAAGTCATTATCGTACAGCTGCACATCGAAATGATTCCTCTTCCGGTTGTGCTTCCCGATGCCACGTTTCTGTCAACAATGCTCATCATGGCATCCAGCGGGTGTTAGTGACAATGCAAGCTGTGAGCCTTCACAACTGGAGCATAAATAATTCAACGAATTCCACGCCTTGAGTTAGATGTTGCTCATCTGGCATATCGTCGCCTTCGTTTTGGATCGCTGTTGAAAAGCCGTATCATTTGCCTCTAGGTTAAGCAGCTGCATGTTTGTATTGTATGCGTGGGGTATTGCTCCTCCGCTTGGCTGCAGGTATTGGACTGGACGAATGGTAGACTGCATTTCGAGTAGCAGATGAGCATGTCGATACCTTGTGGGAGTGAAGTGTCATGAGGTATCGCCAATGAGTTGAAATGTGTGTTCTCCCCTTGCACACGCCTCTCTAACTTCAGCACACAAGCTTTTACTTGTGTCAGTGCGAAGGCATTTCGCTGTCATGTTAATCTACTTTGTGCGTTTGGGCGGTGCGCTCTTCCCATGCATATTTGCTTTTTAAGTGGGAGTGGAATGGCTGCTGGCAGAAACGTGGGAAATCCCCTACGTGTGTGTTGCTGCTTCTAAGGCGAAAGAATTTTTGCAGTGCCTCAAAATGCCGTTGGCGTGTTTGACGCAAGGTGTGAAGCGGGCTACGTCAGATACAGAGCAAAAAGAAGTGTTTTAAGTTTGTGTACTCTCCTATCTATGGTTGACAAGATTAATTTCTTTTCGACGCGCTTTTGTTATCTTGACATACCCCTTAAGGCCCTTGAAACCAGGAGGCTGCAATGTGAGCAAAACCATGCAAATCCGTCGAGTGGTAGCCGCTGTCACTAGTCAAGGAATCAAACAAGGTAGGCGAAGCTTGCAATGTCCTACCGATTAGATTGAATCCGTCACCACCGACTGGTAAATTGCCTTAGCTTCAAGAGGCGAGAATAGCAGAAGATGTGTGGAAGGTATGAAACACTCTGTAGAGGATGCTAGCACTGCGTCCACTCCACCTCAAAGCTGATGCACCTCTGTGTAGTCTTCCTTCTCCTCTCAATAAGACCTCCAACTGCAATCTTATTTCCACTTGCCTATATGTCTCTACGCCTCTCCTCGCTGTTTATACTATTCTGTTAGTATGCTAGTCCAGCCATCTATGCACGCAATGTTAAGGTGCGGCAAAATATTGCGTGTGTTTTGCACAATACATCTCAGCTTCTTCACCATTCCATCTGCCTTCCCTTTCTTGACTTGTGGACACAAGGAACCAGATATGTGAGGCAAAAGGGGATGGGTAGATGGATGCAGCGTACCTCCCAGTGCGGCTTAACACAGCACTCACGTGACGCACGTACAGACCCCAATTCGAGAAGTCGTTGTAGCTGAGAAGGCGTCTGAGTTTTGACAGCTCCCACAGTTCCACTACACCATCGTCGCCTTCATCCACACTTGCAATGGCATAATAAATGGGTTGAAATTTGCCTCCATTTAGCTTGACCTTCTCCATCTCAGTTAATCTCACGCACTCAAACCGACTGCTTGGTCTCAAAAGTGGAGAGGAATGTGCTGCAAGGCAACATTTTGTCAATTTCGACTATGGAATGACATGCAATGCTGTGGTTCGTAGCGAACACGAAACAATATGCATGGATATCTACGGCGATGGATTGCTCAACAGCAGCCCACCTGTCAGCAACGTGTCGATCGTGGTGTATTCCGACCCATAGGTTCGTCAAGCGGAAGTGCAGAGTAATAAGTGGCTTGGTTGTGGAATTTGGATGGTAGGATTGATTAGAGCCAAGTTTCATAGGTAGGCGGTTGGAACAATCAAAGCAGTTGTGGACATGTCTTAAAGCCGTTGACTAGTCACATTGGATCCTACTGCATCTCGTTTCATTTTGCTAGACTTCTGCCCAATATGCATCGCTTACAGCGGTTCAAAAAGCCTCATTGCACACCAATTGCACCTCTGCAACGCACCGAGGGGAAAACCGATACGTCCTGTTTTGTTTGGCTGGCGGCATTAAGAAAGTTGACCAAATAGAACCTATTGAGCCACAAGAAACTAAGACGGTAACTTAAATGGTCTTCACTTGGTGGTTCTGTGTGAATTTGTTTACAGCGATCAGGTCCCCGGTTAAGAATGCCGACTTTTACCCAACCATGCAAGACCTTCGAGTCCTTAGAGACACGCACAACTCACGGACGTCCGCAAAGCGACTGACAGATGGTAGGTAAAAAGAACGAATCGCTTTTGTTCAGGAAGCACAGCCTAGTTATTGCTACCTAAGTCTAGGACGCGCTCTTCTTGCGCACACGGCTACAGCTCCCACATCAGCTGGTGTTTCACGGCCCCTCTAAATGGCAGTTTCGTCTGATACCATTTCTTCCAAGCTAGGAAGTGGAAGACGACAATGCACCTGGACATACCTTTAACTCTACCGCCTAGTGTAGTTAAAGTTCTCTCACCTACGAACTACTCCCTACCTAGTCAGTAACCAGCCACCACAACAAGATACGATCCTACTAAGGTGTTTCACCTGTCGGCTACGGAGGTGGAATCAGAGCAGTAGTAGAAGATAGAAATTCACCGATAAGGCTGTTTAAAGTTACCCAACAAGAGCAACACTAAAGACGTGTTCAGGAGACGAAATGACTTCACAATAATCAGGTTCTTGAAGTGTGCCTTAAAGGGGAGGGGCGGGAGACAATTTGAGTCTGGTTCTGATGCAGTGGTGCTTTTCACCTGTTACGACGTTACCTAACCCCTTCATCAATGCAATTGAGAAATCTAAGAGCATTCGCCGTTCGCATGCCAGCCAAAGGGAAGGGAAAGGGAGAAACCTCTGCAGCAACAAAGGCTTGGTAAATTGACACTCTAAGACATCGGTGGGCCTTCATCATCTTCTGCGATTTCCTAAAAGGCGTCGCCTCAGCATGCATCGCCCTGTTCTCACCGGCAACCACGAAGTCAAAATACTGCACCTCTCATGAATGAGGGAGCTGTGAGAGTTTTGTTGTCTTTAAAATAATGCAAATGCTTGCATAGCTTATAGACGTGAATACTTGCAGAAAAGTATTTTTGTTTCCCTTCAAGGCAGCCGTCACTTTGGCATTATACTGTCATATTTATTCGCATCAGTACAAATGAAGGCAGTGCAAAGATTCAAAGGCATTTGAGTTGAATGCCGAATTGGTAACCAACTTCCGGTTGAATCAGTTATCCCCTAGTGATTGTGGGTGTGAAGACATTTCAACAACTCCTTCTCCATCAAAAGGCAATGCTCTAACCAACTTTGATTAGGCTTTTAGTTTTGCTTGTGCAAATAATCCTCCGCACAGATTTGATTTGTTTTGTTTTTGAGTGAGCTAAGGGAGGGTAAATGAATTATTGTTGAACAGTTTAAGGCCTATTGGGAGAACTTGCAACTCCTCTTTATGGATCGTTCACTATGCAATACATTTATAATATTTCGACTCCTCGTTTGTTTTTGCGGGTGCTTAAGGCACCGCCTTCGAACTGCCGCTGAGCCGCTTGGCCTCAGGTCCAAGTCAGCACCTTCAGCCCTTCCCTACGCCTCCAGTCCTAAGCCTCCACAAACGACTCCGGGTGAAAAGCAGTATGGATTCCAATCGACGAAACTATCTACAGTGCTTGTGTGAACGCGAAATAACTGTTCAACTCACTCACAACTAGGATGGAAGGCGGAGGGACATGACTAGGAATGCAAAAGTGTAAAACCAAGTGGCGATGGTGAACAGGCAGAAGATAGTGCTCCCACTAACTAAATGGCTCTGCACTAAGATTAGTGCTCCCACTATTGGCGATGAGCATACAGGCTCACTACCATCTCTCATCTTCCTTTCGCAAGATCCTCAACTGGCACATAACCTCAGATGCCGTAGAATTGACGAGAGGGTTCAGTAGGGATGCAAACAAATGCGTTCTTAGTTGTCTACCAATTTGATGACTAGCGCGACTGGATTGTGAGCGATTCCCTACAGCACCGACTAGGCTGTGATGGCCGATGTGAGATGCTGACGGAGGAGAGAGCTGAGGACGCCTCTTAAATGGGGGGGGGGGGTGGTGCAACGCTTCTAGCCTTCAGCTCCCCTGTGCGTCGGTAATGCATATTCTCTCCTCTTAATTTGCTCCTTTCGTCATCAGGAAGGACTCAGGGGTGTTACTAGACGATCTTTATTTCAAATAATACCAAACGCCTTCATCTTGGACATAATGTCCCTCATCACCTAAACTAATATTTCACAATTACAAAGCTAAACTTCAGTCCGAGGTGGGTGTCATTACTAAGGGTCCGTCCTTCCTCCTCCTCGTTCCCCTTCACCACACGTGGCATCATCATACCTCACTGTGATGTCACAATAACTAGGAGATAATAAATGATGTACTTCCTCTATGGGAGGAGTGCAAGTGAATTCTAAGCAAAACAAATCAAATTTATATTGAATTAGGAGAATTAAGATGTAAGACATAAACCTCGTCATAAAGCGTCACCATGTTAAGGAAAGAAATGTCGGCGTCGCTGTCGGCCCAAACTAACAGGCGGAGGTGTTTTGTTTGTGTGTGTCATTGCCTGCTTCCTATTTCATGTCTTGTAGAGAGTCGCATTGAATGGGGTGGCACGGACACAGGTAAGAGTGTCTACTCTTGTGGTTCCTCCACTTGAGCGCTGTGTTGTAGGTTGAAATTGGCAATTGGAATCGTGAAGAAGAGAGGATCGGGGCGCCTAGCTTGCAATTGCCGGCGCTGGACGCACTAGGTGAAGGAGAAATAAAGGCACGCAAAATGCGTAGGAGGGTGCGTCACGTTGGCGTGAACACGTCGCACAGGCGGCGACCATTAGTCTCCATGCTCAACAGCATTGTCACATGCCTATGCATAATGGGGAGCAATGAGTCCACCGAAGGCGATGATGCAGAGCAAGTGGCGACGCAAAGAGAGGCCACAATGCAGAGTGAAAGGCGCAGTTGAAAAGAAGGAAGTTGCAGAACGGTAATCAGGCCGATGCCAATGCATCTGCAATGGGCAAGATGGGCGAGGGATGCTATTTAAACAAACCAAAGCGAAATGAAATTGAATGAGGCGGATCACATCGCATGCGGCGTGCCTTCAACTCAAGACTGCCATTCCTGTGGATATATGCAGGAATGCAATAACTTCAAGTTAACAATATGGGACCGGACGCCATCCAAAAGCCTCGGCGATGGGTATGAATGTTAGGTGTTGGGAGATCCGGTGTGTCCTGATCATGGTTGACCACCCCACGAACACAGCCGAAGCAGAAGCCACGAGGTCGCGAGACGCTGGGACGGTGACTTTGCTTTTCAATTGGTGGATCAGTCGGCACGCAGTGCCTCAATCCCTTTATGGCCATCAAGGCCTTACTTTCAAAGGCTTACATTTCGCAGAATTGTGCAAGACCTCGACATCTCAACCACACGCACAACAGCTGGCAGTCCGCCGAAAGACGACTGAGAGGTGGGAAGGAGGAATCGCTTCTACCAGTGGAGTGCAGCCTCCTGAGGATTGGAACGTAGACTTGCAGTGCGCTTCTTCCGCAATTCACCGTTCAAGATGCTCATATGTTGCACAATGAGAGCCCTCGCACATACCTTCCAACCAAAGAAGTGAGTGACTATCAGCCATGCACTGGAGTCCGAACTGCTTGTGAAAGTAGGTATAAGAAGGTTGTTTAACGGTACTTAAAGACACATACAGACGTACTATAGCAGCCAGAAGTAATATTACGCCAGACGCAGCCAAACCAACATCTAATGCAAAGAGGACCCTGAGCAAATGTGCAGGTTGATTTTCCCACCTGGATCTCTCCATAAGTTCGACCGCCCTCCTTCGCGTAATGAAGGTTCTCGCCCCCACAAAATACCACCTTCGCAATGCACAGCCCCGTACCAGCCGACAACTCTCCACCACAACAAGCTACGACCCCATAACCGTGGTCTGGCCGTCAAACGCAGATGACGTCTGTTCAATAGCAGAAGAGCAGAAAAACATGAGGTTACATTCGTGAGGCAATTCTCCTCCTCTTGGCTGCAAAAATGATGTTAAAGAGTGGATTACTGCATGTTGAACGCGGCGAAAAATTGCCATTGCGATTGTGATGCATCAACAGCCGCCTCCTCATTTCCTATGGCAAGGGCGGCGTTCATGGAGGACGCAGAACCGCTCACGCCACACTGGCCTACAAGCAAACAACCATCAACCTGTCATCGGTGCGCCCGCATAACCACATCAATGACACAGCAAACTAGCCTCCACATGGCCACCACTCTGATACCTACTGACGCATCCACAGCATGCCATGACGACAAGACCAACCACTTGCCACAGGCCACGCCCGATGCGTGATGCGCGACGCCATTGCACGCAGTGCCATCAACCGCCAAATGTTCCTCTAACAACACACAAACACTTCTCAAATCGCACACCTCCATATGGCCCAGGCTGTATGCGCTAGAATCTGCAAAAATAATTGCTTCTCCTACTAATTGATCATACCCAACCAGTCAGTCACACCACTCACTGTGATTCCACACGTGGTAGCCATTAGAAGCGTCTCTTCGGATAATCTGCCAACGCGTGCAAATGCGCCTAAAACTAGCGTCGAATGCCTCCAGCAGTAACCAAACCATCACCAAGTATGGCAGTGGATCAAATGCATACTCATGCTCCTGCATACATGCATAAGCCTCATCATGCAACCTCACTTCCAACTACTTCATATTGGCTTCGACCCACACAACACCGTTGTTGAAGGCGATTAAACCGATGACAACATCGGCTCCAACTTACACGGCATACCGTCCCATAGGGAAGTCATTACCCACCTACACGTTTGCTTCCGCTTCGCCCTCACCTCGCACCCACACCCACACACCGCACCCAGTCTTTCATAAGGCCTCCGAGCACAAAGGCACGCTGCTCATGCCCTGTGTCCTGTGCCCTGTGCCCTGTGCCAACGAATAGTCCACAGCCAACATAGATTACTCCAGCTGGATCAATTGCTTTAATACTTCCAACGTTACAGATGTCGACAACGGCGACGGTGACGAGTTCGAACAGGCCTAGTGTGGTCTCGGTGACTTCACATGGAGCAGATTCCTCGTCCAACCAACCGCCACTTCGGCCTCAACTACCACCCTTCGCTACTGTTCAACGCAACGGAAGTGAAGAAGTACTGCCTCTTCACAGCAAACACGCGTCCCACTTTCCTTTCTCAATCAATCTCATTCAATAACATATCTTTGTACACATTAACATACGCTTTTGTATGCGCATATGCGTGTTCACAACTATAAACACGTAAGCCTTAAGCGTCACAAATACATAAAAGGGAAAAGAACATTAGACGTATTTGGGCGCAACGAGAGGTAGAAAAGGCATGCGCTTCGAAATGCAGGTGTACAAATTCACCTCCCTCATTAGCTTAGCTTGCAGCCATGCCCTTATCCAGTGCTTGAGCAAAAAGGGCTCACACCTATCGCTATACCATCAAACGTACCGCTACCACACACGCCAAGGTCCACATCGCAGGTGAAAAGTGACGTCCTCACAGGTGACCAGGAAATCGCGCAGAGCCCCTCACTTCCCACGCTTATCACATCTTGCTTCACCACCACGGTGACCTCGTAGCATCTGAAAAGCAAAACAGAGAATAATGACAGAGGCGGCATGCGACGGAGTACTAGGGCAGAATACATATGTTCTGCAAACAGAGGCATTGCCAACTGCAGACATGGCCCGGAAACCAGCCCACCGGCTAGTGCAATATGGCTACCACCAAAGTGACCGAAACCGACAGTCCGAAGGGACAATGTCTCACAACTATCATTTGATCGCTCCTTTCTTTCCAGCATGGTGTTTTTCAGTGCATTCATTTCCACTCAGGGTGCTTGCAACTGTCGAGCCCAGACAATCTGTTATAAACGCAATACAGAATATAGATGCTTCCTGCAGAAATTTGTGTCTGCGTCAGCGTCACAATAGTTAACCCTCACCCTTCCTACCACCACATTGCATGTCCTCTGTCCCACACATGCTCCGTCTCACTGCCCTCCTCCTTCCTCACACAATGATAACACTGGTAGGGATGGAATGCTAAACACCAACGACACCAACAACAATAGGTGCTTCTTATGGATTCACTGTCAGGACGAATGAAGGAAGAATGCACAAAACGGCAGCAAACAAGCCTGATGAGTACCTGTGTGCATTCACGTCTCCTTCTTCCCTCCCTCCCCTCCCCTCCCCTACCCTACCCTACCCTACCCTACCCTCCCCATCCAGCTTCTTTCAAAAATCGTGGGACCGGTTGAGAGAAAAAAGCACAAAGTGTACACAAACAAAGACCACCGCCACACACCCTCATCGTCATGTCATGTGACGAGAGTGCTGAGAAGTACCCCCCATGTCTAGACCACTACGCTAACGCCAAGCTCTTATTTAAGGAGGCAGAAGGGAGGGTGGTAAGCAGGGTAAACAGGGTAAGAATAGGAGACGACCAGAATTAACTGGCCACTTGGGCTCACTACACCGATCTTGCGAAAGTCTGTCTTTTTCTATGCAGAACAGCTAAACACATACGCCCATCCGCCCATCGGTCTACCCACCCTCCCAATCACGCCGAGATGACGGCACTCGACGTCAGTCGATATGAGGATCAGGAGTGGAGTTGCTGGGGAAAACCAACTAAACAGTGCGTTTGCTTCGGCATGTAGAGCAGCAGGAAACCCACCATAACTCAATTGGAGGAACACGCACTCATGCAAAGTCGAATAAATAGTAGGCACTTGACGGGAAATAGAAAACAGCGGCAGGATCTTATATGCTTCCATCTATACCACTAATCATTCACCAATCAGCAAGCGAGGTGAATAAGGCGAATGCGGGCACCTGGTAAATCTCAACCACTTAACCACACTATGCGTGATAGTCCAGTGCTCGAGAGGAAACGCATCCACACCATTGGCATGACAAGGGTGTGCGCATGTACATGTTGTGGTTGCTAGCTCCATCAAGCTGCAATGCACAAGAGTCTGTACTAAGTCAGGCAAAACAAAGGGACTGCGCGGTTGATAAAAGGGACCAAATTTGCAACGGTAAAAGTTGATTTGCAATGCTTGTGTTATTTGAAAATGATCTTGTAGATGAAAAGCGGGAGAACAATCGAAGCCTGGTCGTAGGTGAGCAAAGTGCCTCCGTGCTTCGCTACAACATGCCAACTGTGTGACTAGTAAAGATGATTATAAATATCAAAGCATATTCCATCGAAAGCGGTAATAAAGAAGAAAGGGAGAAGGAGGAAACCTGCCCACTGGTTGCAGCGCCAACGCAAATTTCCATTAATTGGCGGCGTGAGATTTGGGGATTGGATGAGAATCGTTGGGATCAACATCGACTGATGCACTCAGCAGCAAAGAAGTGCAAGAAGAATCGGCGCACAACCGCAGGAGTTAGTTAGTGTAGGCGACAGTGGGTGGAGAGGTCTCTCATGAATATGACACAAAACAGTGCTACCATATACCAGCAAATTAAGACATCAGCAAGCAAGAGTGGTCTCAGGGTAAGGAGCACTCACATTGTGATCAAATCCATGGTGAGATAGACGAAAGCCACTCCCTTGTTTGGCTGGAAGGTATCTGCGAGGGCTCTCATTGTGCAACCTATGAGCATCTTGAACGGTGAATTGCGGAAGAAGCGCACTGCAAGTCTACGTTCCAATCCTCAGGAGGCTGCACTCCACTGGTAGAAGCGATTCCTCCTTCCCACCTCTCAGTCGTCTTTCGGCGGACTGCCAGCTGTTGTGCGTGTGGTTGAGATGTCGAGGTCTTGCACAATTCTGCGAAATGTAAGCCTTTGAAAGTAAGGCCTTGATGGCCATAAAGGGATTGAGGCACTGCGTGCCGACTGATCCACCAATTGAAAAGCAAAGTCACCGTCCCAGCGTCTCGCGACCTCGTGGCTTCTGCTTCGGCTGTGTTCGTGGGGTGGTCAACCATGATCAGGACACACCGGATCTCCCAACACCTAACATTCATACCCATCGCCGAGGCTTTTGGATGGCGTCCGGTCCCATATTGTTAACTTGAAGTTATTGCATTCCTGCATATATCCACAGGAATGGCAGTCTTGAGTTGAAGGCACGCCGCATGCGATGTGATCCGCCTCATTCAATTTCATTTCGCTTTGGTTTGTTTAAATAGCATCCCTCGCCCATCTTGCCCATTGCAGATGCATTGGCATCGGCCTGATTACCGTTCTGCAACTTCCTTCTTTTCAACTGCGCCTTTCACTCTGCATTGTGGCCTCTCTTTGCGTCGCCACTTGCTCTGCATCATCGCCTTCGGTGGACTCATTGCTCCCCATTATGCATAGGCATGTGACAATGCTGTTGAGCATGGAGACTAATGGTCGCCGCCTGTGCGACGTGTTCACGCCAACGTGACGCACCCTCCTACGCATTTTGCGTGCCTTTATTTCTCCTTCACCTAGTGCGTCCAGCGCCGGCAATTGCAAGCTAGGCGCCCCGATCCTCTCTTCTTCACGATTCCAATTGCCAATTTCAACCTAAACACAGCACTCAAGTGGAGGAACCACAAGAGTAGACATGAAGCATCGGCGATGTGTAGAGCCGAAACCAACTGGCCATCCAACGAACCACCAAAGGCGAGCTTACCTCGTCCAGTATGCGGCTGTCGACTTGGTCATCTAGGTGGACAATTTGGAAGGAGAGCATGAGATGTGTGTGTATTTGCACCCATATACACTTAGTTACCCACACACACCCTTACCTGTGTCCGTGCCACCCCATTCAATGCGACTCTCTACAAGACATAAAATAGGAAGTAGACAGACAGACAGACAGACAGACAGACAGACAGACAGACAGACAGACAGACAGACAGACAGACAGACAGACAGACAGACAGACAGATGCTGACACACGCAGTGAGGAGAGTGTGGGTGAACTTAGTAGGGGAGGGCACATTCTTACCCGCTATTTCAGGGCGCCAGGCTGAGCCAATCTCTACAAGGCGACAGAAAGGCGTACACAGTGAGATGCGCAGGTAGGCGCTAGGCCAGTCTGCAAGTTACAAGGTAGGGAGTAGGAGCAAGGCGCTCACCTTCGCTCTTCAGCGAGTAAGTGAAGGAGTAGGAGATGAAACTAACGCGAGTCGGAGCGGGACAAACTAAAGCCATATTGGAAGGATAGAGATGGAAGGTGTTTGGCAATGCAAGCTAAGCTAAGCTATGCTATGCTATGCTAAGCTAAGCTATACGCTGTGCTAAAGAAGCGTTGGTTCTCAGCAAAGTGTGACTCAGTCACATTCAGGCTAGCCTGCCTGTGCCAGTCTGGTCTGGGTTATGAATCTCCGTATTACATAAACGTGTCATCATCATCTTCATCATTATCGTCATCAAAGAGGAGACTGGTTTGAGAGACGAAGGGTACTTACCAAGAGGGCGCTGGCATTTGATGAGGTAGGAGGAGGAGGAGGGCAGGAGCACTAAAACCTGGCTTCGAAGGAGATGGACGGAAGAGAAGCGTGAGGTAGTCAGAGCAGTAAGACGCTCTCTTGGCACTAAAGTGGAAAATAGAAAGTAAAAGCAAGGGAATGAAATACACGAAGCACACACACTGACACATAATGCAAGACGCAATGCCTACGAGCATAGTGAGCTGAGTGTAGTGTGGGACGAAGGAGACACTCACCAAAGACACGTTGGAGCGGCGTGTGGGAGAGGAGACGCAGGCAAGTGGGCTCCCATTTCCCCATTTCGATGGCGTTGTCGGACCTACTCCCTACATGCACACTGCGATCCCTAATGTCTGAGAGGAAGAAAGGCAAGGTCTCATTTCACATGGCATGCAGTTGTCTCGAGTCCATTTGGCGGACCGCATTAGAGTGTTGGGGTTAACTCTAATGATAAGATATGAGGATGCCTCTGATGATGGGGCAAGCATGCACAATCGACCAGATAGCCTTGTCAATGCCCACCGTTCAATCCACCCAAGCCTCTAATCACCCAGCCTAGGTGACTGATCTAATCGGTGACGTTCCAGTGCAACCTTGTCTCAGCTAGTTAGGCATAGTCGCGAGTACCGTGCTACAGTGCTTCAGCTGCATCTGCTACTGCTGCTGCTACTGCTGCCTATCTAGTACTTGCAAATGCATGTAAGGACAAATAAAAGCTGTTGTAGCGCAATATACGCAGTGCAGGCATAAAATTCATTAAAAGGAATCGGCGACATACCCCTAAAGACTTCTACGCAGCTAACAAACGGACGCTTTCGGTGCGTATTCGCAATGCTACGCTTGGACGAATCCTCGCCTCCCATCACAAACGACACCAGTGGTATATGCAACTCTTCCGTGGCAGTGAAGTAACATGCCTGTTCAGCTGAAAGCGACAAAGGGATGATTGCGATAGAGGCGAAGGAATGAGAAACAGTGGGAATCGTAGGAGAGAGAGTGGGGAAGGTGAAAAGAGGAGTAGAGGTGGACACCGCAGCATCACCCTGCACAGTGCTGTGCTGCAGCCTTCTTTATCGCTTCCCCCTACCCGCCCCTTTCTCCCATCTTTTCATCACTTGGTACATTTACCCTCCCATCTCAAGTAATCCACTCGGTGTAGGCAATAGGAGGCTCTTTTCAAAGGCATACTCTAGGACGCTAAGCATGGCCACCCATTCCTACGTGATCTACACTGCACGCCAGATGCGATACCATCGATATGGCGCGCATAAACGAAGTAAGACAGGAGGAGAGGAAGACGACATTATGAGAGGGGTAGAGATTGGTAGTACAACTTACCCACAACTTCTACGAAATTTATCTGTTGAGGTCCTCTGACGCCTCGAGAACGGTGCGAGGGGCGACGGAAATAAATGAGGAGGAAAAGAAGACACGAAATAAGCAGGAACCGAAGCGGGACGGAGGCGGTGATCAAGAACCAAATGACAGGAACAATAAGACGAAGCAAGACAATTGTAAGTAGACGCATCAGCACAAAGCACATCATAGCTCTGGAATGGCTAAGTGATTGACGTGTTTGAATCCCATCGATTTTATTGACCCACTGATCCACTAACCGCGCCGCGCAGGGCGGATGAGTCAGCACGTCGCCTTCGAATGCATCTCCTTGATTTCATCAGTAGCTTTTAAAAGCATGCGCTACACTTCTATGGAAAACATTTCGCTATAGACTTAACTTAAAAGTAAATAATGCGGTGCATTGATAGTGCAACTCCCAGTCTTGGTGAAGAGGTCGCTTTGCGTCCCACCATTTTAAGCTGTCCTCTGGAGCTTGTTGTTATTATTATTATTTTTATTATTACTACATTTTGGTCCTAAGACTGTCTAGGCTTTTTCACTAGTTAACATCACGCATCAGTAATGCCGTTTACCCTACAAAACGGATCACATGTCCAAAGAGGGACGAAGACGTGCGGCAAACCAATTGTCCGTGGTTCTAGTTATTGTCATTGTGGCATGATGTCATGGCAGTGCCCACAGCCTCGCACCACCTGTGTCATCAAGAGGCCAAATTGCGATTTCAGCCATTACCCGTGGCATTGCATCAGTAACGAGCTAATGATAACAGAAACTTTCGTTGATTAGCTTCCCTTCCCTCTTATCCCAGACTCCAACGGTGGCTAAGATCCAGTTGCCACTTTCGTCCGTGGAAACAAACTCCAATACCTGTACACAACTCCCATTTAGCTGCAAGATTTACAGATTTCTTGGGTGTATTTCTAAACATAAGAACTCTCAACCGTTGTGCGAGCCTTATGCTTGACTGCATAGGCTTCTCTCTTCCCAAATGTTTAGCTAAATCCATCCAAAATCCGCGGTCCCTTATTCCTTTCGAGCTCTATTCATGAATTATTGTGCCACACTAATGTGCTGAGTTGCATTTTCATCCCCATGTCCCATTTTTCAGTGTTCCTTATCAAGATGTTCTGGATACGAGATCACCTAAGGCTTGGATGTTCCTTCATTCGAAAATTCGTGAGTCTTGCATAAATATGTCAATTTGCTCATTCAACTATCCATCCCCACAATGTGAACTGGCTTGGTAGCTGTGAAGTGCAAACAAAGTGACAGGGACTAGCACACCCTCACGCAACTGTCAACGTCACAGCCTACCAGCCTAAGGAGCACCATTTCTTCTTCTTCCAACCAGCATGCCAGTACATCTCTGTCAATTCGTGAGCAATTTTCGGTACTCCTACGGATGTTAACATTAAACTGATCAGTTTGACATTGCACACATTGTACATTATGCAAACTTTTGAGCATTTTTGTACACTTCAGTGCACATTTTGGTGCAGCCTAGTGCAACACAAGTAAAAAAATAAAGAACTTCCTCCTAGCGAACTCACTTTGTTTTGGGAAGAACTCTGCAAAATGATTGCTCTTTATGGAAGATGCTCGCTCATGCTCGACAGTGTGTGCCTTGTTGGGATAGTTCTCACCAGTTATTATAACAGAAGACAGCGTTATCAGATCAACAGAATTACAGTGGAGGGACGAGACACTGTGACTAGAGGCGCCCCTCAAAATCCCGGTGGCACACTGCTGTGGAGCAAACACAACCGCTGTTGAACGAGTACCACCTTCCGAATGCAACTACTGCAAGACTGTTAGTTCCTGACTTATAACCGATTGCACACAGTGGTTTCATGCATTCAGTACACTGTGAGTTAAGCCTTCTGAATTTGACAAAACCATTATTTACCGAATCCACTAAGTAATTTGCCATCTCTTTCTGATATTATTCGTTCAAGTGTGCGTCTCCCCGCAATTTAGCAACAACTCTACGTTCGTCACCAATTCTCGAGCACGCTTTTTACAACCAAAATATGCGTCCTCTCCCACTGTGGCAATTCATGCCCATGCAATTTCTCGTGGTTTAAAGATACACCAGTTACTAAATAAAGGGCACTATTGTTTCAGGCACTGATGCAAACAAAAGCCGCTTTAAGAATTGAGCCTAAATAGCTAAGTTTCGCATTTGTATAAAGTGCACTAAATTGGTAACATTTTTTAATTTACGGCAGCTTGATAGGAGCCGGATTTTGTAAAATTCATGCATTGAAAGAAATTTGAGATTCCGTTTTTAATTTCCGCTACAAATTTTCAACTTCAATATATTTCTAGTAGTTCCAATGAACATTTCCTTCCCACTTAACTGAAGCTGTTCTTTGCCAATGCGTTGGACTAGTGTTGCACATAGCAAGGCTGATTTGCGATCAGATTGCAGTTTAGTGCCTTTCATTATCGTTTCCATGACCAAAGGGAACTCAAAAGTAGGGCTTAGTTGCAAGCAGGTGAAGGTGATACATGGCAAAATTTGTGTCTATCGGTGAGGAATACTGAACTGAACATGCTGTGCCCGATTTCATAATAGACGACTTTGTCAAGGAAAGATAAGTTGCAGCGTCTCGACGAGGCTTTCCCGAGGATGTAAGAAGGCGCAATACTCGAGCAGTACATGTGCAGTTGAGGTAAAGCAGAGTTTGAATGCTACTGGCAATGCTGGGTCGCCTTGTGTGGGTAGGTACAACAGCAGGCCCCCAATTGTCTCGTTGCCAGAACCATGAGTTAAGCAATTAACATGTAATGAGGCTCTAATTAAATAGCTCAAAAAGTAACGTGTCAATAAGGAAAAGTTGTTTACCATCGCTTGAGAGAATATCAACATTCAGCGATGAGAAGGAGTATACAGTTACGCCTAAAATGGCGATATACAAATAAGCTGTGCCTGGTTGACCGTGGTCTTATAATACTTTGTGAGCATAGGTCTTTTTATCGGTGACTGGGTACCTACTCTCAACCAGTCTGCGGTCAAATGACTGACTCCTTCTCTTCTTCATTCGTGTCTATCGTCAAGGCCACCGAGCTTGATTCACCGAAAGAATCGCCCACATTCCAGAAATACCCAAAAGCACCTGATTTGCATAAAATAGGGAATCTTTAAGCTTCCATAACATCTTAATTGTGGTTGATGAAAGAGTAGGTGGCGTGTGAACAGGATCTAGATGGCAGAGCTCTCAGAACCGGTTCTAACGTGTCCTCTCGTCTCTCGCTTCAAGGATGCATTAAAAAACATGTTTCGCTTAGCTTTCTCTTCTTTTGAATCCCGTCTTCGGTACTACACTTATGAGTTGCCTTTGACTACCGTCAGGTGGTTTTCTTTCTCTAATAGTACGTAACTTCACCTTAGTGACGCACCAGCGGATCAATCTTGTAGGGTCCTATCTTGTTGTCGTGGATGGTTATCGCTGAGTATGCATTTGTACGATGTAGGGGACCTTCGCTACACAGAGATTGTCTTTGCTCCACAAGTGGTAGAATATACGGCAAGCCCGGGTAAGGAATCAGCCTGCATGTCTGCACGAGGTCTTCTTTGCACTAGATGTTGGTTCCACTGTGTCTGTTTGCCATAGGACACCTGTTGGTGTCTCCGTGCAGTATTACACGTCCTTTTTTATATGCCTACCTTCCTCCACATGCAGCACCAACTCCGGCTCATGGCCGATTGGCACTTCCTAGTTGGTAGGAAGTTCCTGGAGCCATCTGTCTCCTGAATGGTGAAACGAGCTGATGCGTGGACTGTAGCTCAGACTTGAATCCCAATTATTAGGCTGTGCTTTCATCGTGAAAGACTTTAGTACTTCTATGAGGGTGCAATTCATTCAGCCTCCCTGTCGTTCCCTTGCGGATGTCTGAGTGTGTGCGTGTCTGTAAGATGCGAAAGGTCTTTTCTAGCCCAGCAAAACGTCGGCCTTTAAAATCAGAGCCTTCATCACCGCGGACCGATTTAGCACTAAACACCATCTCATCAGTCAGCCTTGAAGGAGATGGCACTTCTTTTATTAAGGTCAGTTTGGCGCCCTGCAGACTATCCAGCACTAGTTTCGAACTGGAGTTGTGCTTCCAAATGTCCTTTCAAAATAGTCTCACCGTGGTAAGATTGTGCTGTATTTTGCAAAGGACCATTTGTGATGTCTTTATCAGACATTGGAAGATAGCTGCAGCGTTTCGTAATGCAAAGGCATTGACTAGAATTCACAAGGCCCTTTGGCACTATGTAAGCCATTTCTACACGTTCCGTTTCCGCCACTTCGAATTGCCACTATCCAGATTTTAAGTCCACCATAGACAACCATGCTTCCGTCTTTTCATCTCTACCAACGGAGAGAGTCAAGGTGACTTGGATGGTTTCATAACTTCACTCCCGATCATCTACTTCCTTTTGGAGAGGAGGCGGTATGCGCCTAGGTGGTAGCCGAGTGCGTCTGACCTCACCGGTGTCTATCGTATGCCAGCATTGCACATAATAGCATCCCTCGGATGTTGGTAACAGTGCAAACTGCGACCCCTCACAGCAAGAGAATAAATAAATAAATGCTACTTCCACTTAAGAAAGCACACTTTTCACATATCGCTCATAGATTATTAGTATCTTTCACAATTTATTGTCCCTCCAATTCCTCACAATTGCTGAAGCCCACGGTGAAATTTTGAGTTATGCTTTCGCGAACATCGCTGGCTTTTTGTCACTGCGTAAAATGCTTAAAAGTGTACTTAAGCCAATATGTGCACAAGAAATTTGCAAAACCATTTTACTTCCTTCAAGCAAGACGAATCTATGGTGAGATGCGACTGGCACCTTGTATCCACGCCACGAGGTAATCCATTTCCGGTCGTCTAAACCATTTGCTACACGGTGCTTTCCAAGGGCACTTCTCTACCGTGTAAAGCATTAGTCCGAGATCGTTGCTACTGTGAGACATCAGCAATCCTCCCCACCACAGAATTACCACTTCTTCAGCAATGCTAGCATTCATCACCTGGCCGTCGAAATCACAACCGATGTCTCCGACAAGGCATCCTGACATTTCGTTGCAGACGAATGGAACCATTATGCTAGAGCAGCGCATTCACTGCCGACGAGGAGTGGTGTGATGATGTAGTAGTTTTGCGTTGACTACTCCTGGCATGCGAACAGAGAATGCTCACAGACAAACTAACTCGCAATAACTTTATACTCATTGATGAAGCGAGCAAGCATTCATGCAAAGCTAAGAATGATTGTAAAAAGCACTTTACCCATTGAAGAATTGTAAGGGAAGCACCTCAGCTACTCTTCGCTCCAGTGGTACTCGACACGGTTGTTCTCGGGTAAAGTCGAATGAAAGTCAAAGCAAAATAGTCTAACATTACCACATAGGAGGCGAAGAAGAACGCTCATAATTTATCTCGCTTCTCCAGTAAATGATCAACAAAGAATGGGTTTGCAGAAGGGAAATACAGGAGGACAAAGAAAATCCATTTTGAGATAACAATTGTTCATAGATCATGTCATCCGCGGGTTAAATCATGTTTACTTGTGCGCGTTTTATCCTCCTCAAACATCACTTGCCAAAAAGCAGTCAATTTGCTTAGAAATAGGTCAATTCAGCCTTATCCACCGTTGAGGCAATCGCTGTGATTCGAGGTGGGGCGCTGGGGCAACGTTAACCAGTGCCTCTAAGGCCATAAATTTGTAACCGCCTCAATAGTGCATGAGGCAAGGTTTATGTTAAAAAAGAGAAAGACGCATTTTTTCACTTCCTTTGCCTAGCTGCTTAGTTCTACTTTTATTCCTTTGCTGCATAGTAAAAAACTCGGAGCTGCTTCGCTTCCAAAAGGTTGTTTATAGCTCTAAAATGCTTGGGCTCTGCGTTGAAGCCACAGTAAAATGCACCTCATTTTAATATTCATATTCAGCTGCAATGCTTTGTTGAATTCGACCGTCGGTTTCGGTTACCTGGGTGGCCATATTGCCCCCCGGGTGAGCTGGCCTATGGGCCATGTCAGCGGCACGTTCTCCCTGTTTGCTGAACACACTCTGTCCTAGTACTACGCCTTCTTTTGCCCCATTGGAAGTGTCAGGAAGCTACGCGACATTACAAAAGCCAGTTTTTTGGTGCCTATGACACAGTAAAATGCAGTTGTGGACTCTAATGCGCCGTATCACATCTGCATCTAAATGACAAATGCAACCAGGTCTGATGATTGACGAGTGGGTCTATTCCATAGCACTCTGTACTTAAGGCGTGCCAGCAACAGCTATTTGTAACAAAGACGGTGGTTCACAAGAAGCCACTTAAGCACAGGTACAATGGCGAACTCTGATGCAATTTACCCCCTAGTAGCCCGTGCTGGTCGGCAGACAACTAATTTTCAATAAAATCACCCAATTTCTAATGGACCTTATGTACGATTAATAAAACGATAAGCTTTGTGAAGTTAATTGGTTAGGCATAATTATAAACGAAAATAAGAAAAGACATGCACCAAAGTGCTTTGTTCTATTCTATAAGCAACTCAGGTTGCAGTGCGGAACTGCTAATATAACTGTGCAAAGTAAACTATGAACCATTTTAAAAAAGGAGAATTTGTTACTGTGTAATATGGCTATCTAAACCATCCTTGCATGAATTCCATTGCGCAGTTGTCACCTTGTATCAATATTGATGATGCTTTCCAAGGGCACCGGGTGTTCGCGTTGTGAGCATTTCTACGGGCTCAGTGCTTCGTGCAGTGGTGGGTTTTGTTGGCGTTGATTCGCTGGTATCAAGCCCAAAAAGAGACAGGCAAATTCTCAAAGATGGGCGTGCGTTTTCTTTTGCGGCTTTGGATGATAGGAATGGATTATTTTCATGCATGCGCACTTTAATTGGAGTTGATTCTGATTTGGTAGACGAAAAAGCCAGAAGAACCGGAAATCCAGTATTTTGCAGTGCAAAATTGTGAAAGTATTCAAAGCCAAAGATGGGTTAGCATTCCATCTTAGTCACTTGAGAATCTTGTATGCATTTCAGTTGGAGTTTTACGACAAACTGTGTTTTCTTGGCTAAATTCATTCACTTGCTGCAGACTTATTATGATGCTTATAGGTATGTTCAGATCCTGAAAGTGGGATTGAATCTGCCAAGCCCAAAGAATGTGCAGTTGGTGTGTTGGGCGGCTGTGAATTTGCCCAGGACAAGAACACGTTCAGCACGAAGTGGCATCTGCGCCGTTTCTCTGGCGAACACTCACTAGATGTTCCCTGTCCTTAAAAATTCCCATAGTTACAGAGGTGTCACACTTGGGAAGGTGTGGGCCTTTCCATCGTAGTCGTGCCCTGTATCAATGGTGTTCAGCGTTGTGACTTGGCCATTCTTGTGGCAGAAGGCGCGTGCGCCGCGGCTGCTTGGGAGACCGAGAATGGTTTTCCGGTTTCGAGATTTACCCTTGGTTTGGTTCAGCTGAGCAAAGAAGTCATCGTTTCACTTAGGTGAGTGTTTTTATTTGCGCAATTTCGGCCTTTATTCTGATTGCAGTTGTTGCACAAGAACCGTCTCGCACGCTTCTTATCATAACCACCGTTTATTTTGTCACTTCCACTACCGATTTCATACGCTTATAAACTTATCTTATTGCCTGATGCCTGCATGGTATGCATGCTGCATGTAGTCCTTGACGGTTTATGACAAGTGGAGCTAAAGTAAGCCGTGGGTTGCAAAAGCATTGGTTGTGCAGATGATGTTCCTTCTCGACGGTGGAATGCAGTACCTATTCTTACTTGGAGTTTGGAGCTAAGCTCAGATTCGAAAGTCAGATGAGCTGCGATCGCATCATCCTTTTCAACTGACACTGGGCGGGTGGTAGAGAATGTAATAAGCGGTGCCGTGCTATATATAGATTGGTGCATTACTGTATCAGCTCACAGGTGCGCGATTTGGTTGTCAAGAGCACAGATGAAGCGTTATTCTCTACATTGGATACGGAAAGGCTTGTCTATGTGTCATTTTAGCGATCTCCTGTGGTCAAAGGCTTTGAGACGGTTTGGGCGGCAACACTCACGTGATAGAACACTACGAGCGCACCAAGTATCCTCTGGCAGTGAAATTGGGTAGAAGTACACCTAACGTAAGCTACCGGTACTGCCCTGCAAATCGTGTCCTGTTTTCACTCGCCCTCGGCGCCTTGACGTTGCTTTGTGCTGCAGGTGTTGTAGATGTTGTTCAGGCGAGCCAATGACTAGATGTTGGAAGGCTGTGAATTGGGCAGAAATGGGTGGATGCTTGGGTGCGTGGATGGATGGATGGATGGATGGATGGATGGGTTGGAGACCCCTGTGTATTTGGACGAAAGGATGAATTGGTTTGGAGTAGTTTAAGCACTGGACGTATGTATGCCCACATATGATCAGGAGGTGTTTTTACGGCTTGGGGACGGATGAAGAGGCGAGGGAACTGTGGAGTAATCGCTGAAATCTTGGACGGGCGGATACATGGACTGGGAATGAGCGTTGGTTGGGGGAGGCATAAGATGATTGATGGGTGTCGAGGTGGTGGACAGTTGTTTGTCTAGTTGGATAGCTACTTAAAATGATGAATGGACGAGTGGATCAAGAGCTCAGAAGTGGATGCATAAGTGATTAACTAAGGCAACTTTCAAATCTGTGAATGGGTGGACTTTGTGGGTCAAGGTGGATGACTGGTTGGTTGGAGGAACGGGTGTGTAGCAATAGCGATCAATAGGTGGACAGGTCGTGGGCGTACTTCATCGGCTTTTCTCTATTGCAGAGAGCCGGAGCCTTCTCTTGCGCGGAGGACGGCATGGTGACTGACTTACTGTTGGCGCAGCATCTTGCTCACTTGGGCATCGAGGTGTAGCGTCAGCGCAAGACCGATCGCATTGTGATGGAGGTGGAGGTGGAGGCGAGCGAGCGAGCGTGCGACTGGACGAATGGCTGACTCTGCAGGAGGCTGGTCGGATCGCACCCTCCCTCGTCTTTATGGGCCAATTGTGACCGGCCTGGTCAATCTCGGCAACACGTGTTGTATTAACTCGGCCGTGCAGGTGAGGAAGGCACTCAGCTACCACTGGAGCTCCTTGATTTAATCCTTTTCCATCGTTTGTTGTTCAATCATGTTACGAGCTTGATTTTCTCAGGATTATATGTAGTTGTTGTGATGGAAATAGGTGGAAGAGGTTAGGTTTTTGCGTAGCCACACCCGTCTGATCCTTGGCTGTCCCTCTACGCAGGTTCTTTTCGAGGCAGAGGTCTTCCGCGGTGGCTACGCCCTCGCCTTACCTAGCTTTGTTGAGTCGGCGATGGGCGCAGTAGGACACAGCGGAGGTGCTACTGCTGCTGTAGAGTTTTTCGGCTTGCGGACGAGCGAGCTGGATCAGGTGCTCTGCTCCGACGTCTATTTGTTTCCTGCCGTAGAGCTTGGCAATATCAAGGGGGAAGAGGCGGAGCCTAAACAGCCAGGTGAATTTGCCAGTGTTTGCACTGCTGGAGGACTGATTTAGCGGCCATCCCGCCCTCGCACATTTCTTCATCCTTGTCCATCTTGTCTATCTATCTATCCATCTATCTATCTATCTGTCCTCGAATTATTCCACAGTCCAACTGCTCTCTATCCATTTAATCAAACCTGCATTGATGGTTTATTCACCCATTGAAAATTTATTTGCCTTGACTACAGGCATCCGTCCAAGCATGTTTCGTCACCTGCTGAATTCTACCAACGTGGAGTTTGCGAGAAAGCAGCGGTAGGATGTGCAGGAGTTCCTCGTCCACCTCTTCAACCTTGTGGAACGCGAGATGGGTGAGAAGTCGACGGTGTGCACTCCTTCTCCCCTGCATTCGCTTTTTTTTTTGTTGCGGAGGTCCATATTCAAAGTGGATTGACTGGGGTGGTAGTTCAGTTCACCGCTTGCTTCGTCTACGTGACCTGAGCTGTTTGCGAGGGAGACTCACCTGCCTTATTATGCATCCCTTCATTGGTCCATTGAACGTTGTTCTCTCTTGTCTCTTCTTTCATCCACACCATCACCCGTGCATCATTTTTCCATTCATCTTTCCTTCTTCCATCCCAACCATTCCATAGACTTGTGTGTCCAGCCGTCCAAGCTGCAAGGAATCGTCCCGTCCATTGACCCTTTCCACCATCCACTCCTATTGCGTTCAACAATGTGCTCTGGACTCAATAGCTTGTGCTTTGTCCTCTGTTCAACAGGTTCAAAAGAAGGAACGAATGGAGACGATTGTCTGCCTGCTGATTGCACTGGAGGCGGCAACAAGCACGGACGAGGTAGCTGCCTAAGAAAACGCGAAAGCGAAGCAGAGAAGAAGAAGAAGAGGCCTTTGAAGGAGGATTTGGTGCACCTAAAAATAGGCATTGATGTGAGTATTTTGCCCCATGGTAACAAAATGTTAAAAGTCAGTGCTAGGGGGCACTGGCTGTTGACAAAGATGTGACATTTACTTATTTATATTATTTATTTATTTATTTGTTTTTTGTTGTTGTTGTTTGTTTATTTGGGCAGGGCAGGAGGCAGTGCGAGATTTCATTTCTCCGGCCACTGATCCGCCTGGTCAAAGGATGGCTGCTCCCCGTTCCTGCCACTTGGTCGCCTTTTCGACATTCTCTGCGTGCTGACGCCCAAGGTCACTGGGCAAGAACCAACCGACTGCCGGGAAAGCTGAATGTGGACATTGAGCTAGACGCAAATTCTGTGTTGTATGGACGCCCACAATGTGGATGGCGGCTGGAGCTTTCTGCTTTGCGTGCTCCCGGTGGGCTGTAACCTGGGGATGAAGCTATGCCTAGTAGGGGAGATTGAGGTTTCTTATTACGTCTTGAGTTTGTTGGGTTTTGAGTTGGTAGCAGTTTTAGTTGCTTAAGTGACTAGTTTTACCTGATGTTTCTGTCCCTACTGGCCTCCGCATAGAGTTGAGATTACTTGAGAGCAACATTCACAACCCTTTTAACCATAGTTCCCCATCAT